>CP129452.1:44555000-45155000 GCA_030445155.1 Quercus variabilis | reverse complement strand
CCCAAAGGACAGCTGCATGATAACTGCCTCCGTCGATGGCACCATTCGTGTTTGGAAGACATGAGAACAAAATCAATAAACCTTTCTTAGCTTATGCCAGCAATTTGGATTTAACAACTTCCACCTACAAAATTTTTTCCTGAAATCTTTTCCATATTAGAGAGATTTCTTGAAATTCCATTCCAAGCTCCCAACATGCTGCAATTCTCTGGCTACAAGTTATTGATTAATGATAATTTTAATTCTCCTGCCTTAATTGTTAAGAACATTGCCATAATTCTTTTGGAGTTCACAACTACTAGTGTGTTTTATATTACTTACTGTATTAAATTTAAGTATATCCATTGATGTTTTAAGGGGTGACAATTTTTTGTTTGTCCAACTCCGAAAGAACCAATCCTGAACAACTCTTGCTGAAATTGAGTTTGGACAAATTCAAATCTGGATTTGAAATTTCAAACAATCCAATCATTATACCGTATGGGCCAAATGTATGTTGAGATAGTTTGATTACAAATGTAGTAATGTAAAGATTGTTTAAATTTTGTTATATTGGCAAAGACATGTATTGGGAGTTTTTTTTTTTTTTTTTTGATAAGTATGTATTGGGAGTTTTATTATTCAAATGCGTTTGATGTGTTATTTACGTTAATATGTAATACTTAAATGACTTGTTGGATGATAGAAAATTCGTAATTAAAAAAAAAATGTATAGTAAAGTAGCCTAAGTTGAGGGTCAGATTTTGTTAAACCAAGTTACAAGTTGTCCAAAATAAATCAATGTCAATTTTGGTTTTGGTTATTTGATGTTGTTGCCATCCTTCTCTTTCAGTATACAAATTACAACAAATCATGTTAAGTATCAAAAGCCATGAAAAAGTGTTAAAAAAACAAAAAAATATAACATTATGTCTTAACTTATTTTTTAGGTTAAGGAGCATTAATTTGTTGATATTATTTCATTTTGTAGTCAATAAAGTGCTTGTTTGGCTAATGCTTATAAGCTCAATTCTTTTAGCTTTTAATTTTTATGTACAACTTTTTAAAATTTTACTTTTTCTTATATTTATTTCACTTTTTTAGAGTACAAGTATACTTTAACACACTTTCTATAGACAAAAAAAAAAAAAAAATACTAAATAAGTTGTTTTCAAACATATACAACAAATAGAATCTATGGTAGCAATCAAATACATAAGTTTTACTTTCTTTTTTGGCTAAGAAGTACTCTTGCTAGTTTTTTTTTTTTGCTGAAAGTACTCTTGCTAGTTGTGTTGTGTGTTTGCGCATTGCCTCTTTTTATTTAAGGAAACATTACCACTAAAAATAAATTTGTCTAATATCAAAAGTGAATTTTGTCAAGTTATAGTTTATTTTTCTTTTCTAAATTTTGTAAGTAGGGTCTTGTCTAAAAAAATAAATAATAATAAAAAATTCTAAGAAAAATTTGCAGGTAAGATCTTTTTTTTTTTTTTGAGAAACATAGGTAGGATCTTTTAATTTACCTGCATGGCTTCTCATTTATTATGGGTGGTGTCCTTATAACTCCAAACTACTACTACAAAAGTTAGGCCCTGTTGTAGTGGTACTTTGGTTATATAATATATTGTAAGCCTGTTTAAAAAACTCTATATACTACTTTCGTGTTCATATGTTATAATAAGTATTTCTATTTTTTCAAAAAAAATATAGGAATGTTTATCCCATATTGGTTGTGTGTTTTAGAGTTTTAGCTCTTATAACCCTAGGCTACTATTACAAAAATTAGGCAATTTTTTAGTGGTATTTAGGTTATGTAATATATTATAAGCTTGTTTTAAAAATAAAAAAAATTATTATGGGTGGTACTAGTGAGTTGAGGTGGAGTATACACACACACATATATAATATAATATAATATAATATAATATCTAAAGGAAGCATATTCCACAAGAAGTGGCTGTAGTTTAGTGGTAAGAATTTCATGTTGTACACTTTGCACCTTGTTGTTAAGTTTATTATTAACTTGGATGAAAATTTAAAGTTTAAGGTGCAAAAAGTGCATTAAAAAAGTTTAGGGTGTAAAGTGTAACATGAGGTATAGTTTAGAGTAGTAAAGTGTAATTTCCCTTAAAACAAAAGAGAATTGTTGGCGGCCCCCAAAATGGTGTCATTTTGCTGAAGAAGAAACACAAAACCATAGACTGCAACACCAAGCCATTTGCCCAAACTCAACACGATGCTATTCTATACCCATTCAATTATACTTTACCACTCTAAATTATATCTTATGTTACACTTTCCATCATAAACTTTTCAAATGCACTCATCTTAAATTATAACTTTTGTTATATTTTGCATCATGCTATTAAGTTGTTGTTAACTTGGATAAAAATTCAAAGTTTATTGTTAACTTGGATGAAAATTCAAAGTTTAGGATGCAAAGTTTAATAAGGAGTATAGTTTAAGGTGGTAAGGTGTAATTTATCTTTTATTTTTAAGACATTGAAAAGAGAGGCAATTAAGTTTTTTTACGTAGTATCATAGATTTTGGTGCAAAGTATAACAATGATTATAGATTAGGGTAAAAAAGTGTAGGTTAAATTTTAGTAAATACAGGTTTGAGTTAATGACAGTTAGG
This sequence comes from Quercus variabilis, assembly GCA_030445155.1. Lineage (NCBI taxonomy): Eukaryota > Viridiplantae > Streptophyta > Magnoliopsida > Fagales > Fagaceae > Quercus > Quercus variabilis. Next base: position 45,152,380 of record CP129452.1, on the reverse strand, counting down.
TTTTAGATATTTTGAAAATGACCCATTTGGTTATTAAAAGACAAAAAAACCCTTACACTGTTAACCTCTTAACCCTCCGTTAATTGTCTTTCTCCCTCACAGACCTCCTCTCCCTCTTTGGTGGTTCCTTTGATTCTCACAGCCAAAACCCCGCTCTCCCTCTCTAACCTCAGATCTACTACTACCACCACCACTGAAAATCACCGCCGGCCATAAAACCCAAAGAACACAAAACCCAATAACCCATGATACCACCCGGCAGCATCCCACCACCACCCGCAGCTCACCCCTACCAGATCACAGCCCACCACCATCACCAAAACCCTCAACCACCAGCCAAATTAAACCAACAATTACCATCAACCATCGACCAAAATTAACCAACCACCCCAACCACAACTGCGAAAAGCAACCCATTACAACCCATAACCACCCCAATCCACCAATACCAGATCGACCCAAACCACCCCAAGAAAAAAGAAGCCACAACTAGATTAAAATCAAAACAAGTTGGTAAGAGAGGCAGCAATCGGTGGTGGAGGCGTCTTTCAACGGTGGTGCTTGAGAACGGCGGTGTGGCTTCAAAACATGGCTGAGATCGGTTCAAATCATGGCTTTGATCGGTGAAGGAGGAAGAGAGAGGCGAGATGAGAGGGAAGAGGTATGAGGAAGAAGAGAGGAAACTAAGAGGGTTACCTGTGTAGGGGTTTTTTTTTTTGGTCTTTTAAGGACCAGATTGGTCATTTTTAAAAATATCTTGGACCTAACTGTCATTAACCCAAACCTGTGTTTACTGGAATTTACCCAAAAGTGTATTCGAAACAGATTAAGGTCCAAAGTGTACGTGTAACACGAGCCCATTCAATTTCAACCTATTCCCAAATCAAAACCCCACGAACCTATCCGAGTCCTTCCTTTTCCTCCAGAATTTTCCACCAACGCTTTTCTTCTTCTTCGCTCTCTCTCTCTCTCTCCCCCGTAAACCCAAAACCATGGCCAAAGAAGCAGACCCAACCTTAGGGTACCTTACCCGCAAAGACACGGAGGTGAAGCTTCCGAGACCGACACGTGTCAAGAACAAAACTCCGGCGCCGATTCAGATCACCGCCGAGCAGATACTCCGTGAAGCGCGTGAACGACAAGAGGCTGAGATTCGGCCCCCGAAGCAGAAGATCACCGACGCGACTGAACTCTCCGAGTACCGGCTTCGCAAGCGGAAGGAGTTCGAAGACCTAATCCGCCGCGTGCGATGGAATATCAGTGTTTGGATCAAGTACGCGCAGTGGGAGGAGTCTCAGAAGGACTTCAATCGAGCTCGCTCCGTTTGGGAACGAGCTCTCGAGGTGGATTATCGGAACCACACGCTGTGGTTGAAGTACGCAGAGGTGGAGATGAAGAACAAGTTCATCAACCACGCCAGAAACGTTTGGGACCGTGCCGTCACTCTCTTGCCTAGAGTGGATCAGTTGTGGTACAAGTACATCCACATGGAAGAGATGCTTGGCAATGTCGCTGGAGCCAGACAGATCTTCGAGCGGTGGATGAATTGGATGCCGGACCAGCAAGGTTGGCTTTCCTACATCAAATTCGAGCTCCGTTACAATGAAATAGAGCGAGCTAGGCAGATTTTCGAGCGGTTCGTGCAGTGTCACCCTAAGGTCGCTGCTTGGATTCGCTACGCCAAGTTCGAGATGAAAAATGGCGAGGCTGCTAGGTCGAGGAATGTCTATGAACGAGCCGTTGAAAAACTCGCTGACGATGAAGAAGCCGAGCAGTTATTCGTTGCATTCGCTGAATTCGAAGAGCGGTGTAAGGAATCAGAGCGTGCTAGGTGTATCTACAAGTTCGCTCTTGATCATATACCGAAAGGAAGGGCTGAGGACTTGTATAGAAAATTTGTAGCGTTTGAGAAACAGTATGGAGATAAGGAAGGAATTGAGGATGCCATTGTGGGGAAGAGGAGGTTTCAGTATGAAGATGAAGTGAGAAAAAATCCATTGAATTATGATTCATGGTTCGATTATATTCGATTGGAAGAGAATGTTGGGAAGAAGGATAGGATTAGAGAAGTGTACGAGCGAGCCATTTCAAATGTGCCTCCTGCTGAGGAGAAGCGGTATTGGCAGAGATATATTTATCTGTGGTAAGTAATGTGGTTGAGAATGCAGTTTGAAGTTCGAGTAGTTCGAGTTCATATGCTCAATTTTTGTTGCTGATTTTTTGATTGTGTGATTTTTAGGATTAATTATGCATTGTATGAAGAGCTTGATGCAGAAGATGTGGAGCGCACAAGAGATGTGTATAGGTAAGTTTGTTATTGTCAAAAACCTTTTTTTTTTTTTTGGTTGGTAAAGTTGATGTACTGCATAAATTTTATGTTTAGACTTAAAAATGTGGAAGATAGCTCTAACGGATCGTGTTGTTTACTACTTGTTTTCAATGTATGCTTTTGCATGATGTTGTTCATACTTCACTTGTATTTGTTGCTGTGTGTGGCCAAAATAAATTCAAGGTTGTGATTTAAATGTTTACACGAGGTGGTGTTGTGTTTCACATGCTATTTTGATGCAGTTCTCTTTCATTTGTAGTTCTTGTTTCATGCATAGTATACGGATCCTCTACCATAACTTTGTGTTCAATACCCATGTCTGTGTTTGTGCTTCCTAGTTTATACAAATGAGTGTTGAAAACAGCACCAAAAAAAAAAAAAACTTAGTTTACATTTTCAGTACTTCAGTTTATCTTTATGGTTATAACTTATAAACGATGTGACTGTTGATTACTTAATACATGATCATAAATTTCAGTTATGTAGGAGATTTTATGTTGTACAATCAATTTGGTTTCAAGTTTTTTGTTTTTGTTTTTTTGGTTCCTATGAACAATTATTAAGGAATTGTAAGTGTTTACAACTTGGAAATCTCTCTGATGTACATTCATTATAAAAATTACTATATGAAATCTGTTAATGCGAATTAAGTTACACAGTCATTCACAATGGTACTTGTAACTGGTTTTCCTATGTATGATTCACACGAGTGGACAAACCCAAGTGACTTTGAAGAGATTGCTCACTTACTGTTAATTTTTCCAGGGAGTGTCTGAAGCTCATTCCTCATGAGAAATTCTCTTTTGCAAAATTATGGCTTCTGGCTGCTCAATTTGAGATACGGCAGCTAAATCTCAAGGCTGCACGACAAATCCTGGGAAATGCAATTGGCAAAGCTCCTAAAGATAAGGTCATTTACTGATTGAGTTTAAATATGTACTATATTTGGCATATTCCACATATTCTCACACTTGTGATTTTGCTTTTTAACCCAATAGATATTCAAGAAGTATATTGAGATAGAGCTTCAGCTTGGAAATATAGACCGTGGCCGAAAGCTTTATGAGAAGTATTTGGAGTGGGCGCCTGAAAACTGTTATGCATGGAGCAAGTATGCAGAGTTAGAGAGATCTTTGTGTGAGACTGAGCGAGCTAGGGCAATCTTTGAGCTTGCAATTGCCCAACCAGCACTGGATATGCCGGAGTTATTGTGGAAGGTACATGCAATAGTTTTTCAGAAAATTTTCTGTTACTCATAAAAATGAAAGAAGTTATGTCAGGATGATGTTTGTAGATGCTGTTTCTTGATTCATTCCATACTTTTTCAGTAAATTTTCTGTTACTCATAAAAATGAAAGAAGTTATTGTTTCTTGATTCTTAATCCTGCTATTCCAGAAATAATGAAAAAGGGGCCCTTTGTGATAAATAAATGAAGTTCATTCATTTCTTTTTGTGACCTAAATTGGGTCAGTTCTGTCTTATAGTCTGATTTATTTTGCCACTTGATATCCCATAATTCTGCGGATGTGATGATCACTTTTTTGGTTACTAGTGTAGTAATTTGACTTGATTGTAAGAAAGCTTTGGCATACTTTTTTAAAGCTTGTTTACTAAATTGATATTTAGATAATTGCTAATAATACATTTATTTATTTTGTGACAGGCATACATTGATTTTGAAATATCAGAGGGTGAATTTGAAAGGACCAGAGAGCTCTATGAGAGGCTTCTGGACAGAACTAAGCACTTGAAGGTCTGGATAAGCTATGCAAAGTTTGAGGCGTCTGCCATGGAGGACGATGCTAAGGGTTCAGACTTGGCAGAAGATGATCTCCAGGAGCATCATCATGAACAAAAGAAGCAATGCATTCAGCATGCTAGAAGTAAGGAATTTTTGGCAAAATCTTATTGTTTACTTCTTTTAATTTATAATTTGATTGTGTTTAAATTCCATCACAAATAAAACAAGCTCTAACCCTTTTCTTTTGTTTTCTATGAATCAGGGGTTTTTGAGAAAGCCATTAACTACTACAGAACATCTGCACCTGAGTTAAAAGAGGAAAGAGCAATGCTACTGGAAGAGTGGCTGAACATGGAGAGCAGTTTTGGGGAGCTTGGTGATATTAGTTTAGTCCAGGCTAAGCTGCCAAAGAAGCTGAAAAAGAGGAGGCAGATGGTGTCTGAGGACGGTCCGGCTGGGTATGTTAATTAACTTATAAAAGTCTTATTAAGATTTGATATAATTGTGTTCCTTACATTCTCTAGGCTTTTCCTTATTTGCCAGTACTAACAAGTTTAAATTGGCAGGTATGAGGAATACATTGATTATATGTTCCCTGAGGAAACTCAGACGACTAATCTTAAAATCTTGGAAGCTGCCTATAAGTGGAAGAAGCAAAAGATTTCTGATGAAGACTAGCATGGTAACCTGTTTTTGTAGAATTGTAGCTTTTGGTGTAAATACACAATTGTTTTTTTTAATGTTAATTGGGTGAAAATGAAGTAGTTTAGCTGCTAATCATATTTTTCTGGAATGAATGATTGCACCCCCAAAATCAGTTGAGGGAACTTAAGAGTTCTACGGAGTGTCTAGATTAGATTCTGAGAATTTATTATCATAGTTATGAAACAAGCATATCCTTCTAGGCTGAAATTTATTTTATCAATTCCTGAAATGCACTTTGAACTGATTGTTGATTATAGATAGTGTAATGTGATATCCACTGTGGAGAAATTTTTCATAGACATTTTAATAACTTATGGTGCATTTACTGTGTTATTAGTAATGCCACAGATATGGTAAGCTCTAGATGAAGTTGCTACTGTACATGGCATTGGATGAAAGTTATATATTGCATGCCTTTTTGATCTTAAGCTTTTCTCTTATTTGGGTTAAGAGAGAGTTCAAAAATGTAGCCAACAATATGGTTAAGTGCTGCTGTCTATAATTCAGTACTGATCTGTAACAGTTCTTCCCTTCCCCTTTCAGTCTGGGAGTTTTGGAAGGCTAATGTTGGATTTTCTTTTTGAAACTGATGTTGGATCTTTTTCAGTTTAATGAAAAGTTACTAGTTTATTATATATTAAAAAAAAAAAAAAAAGAAGGTTCCCTCCCCAATCCCATGCCCTATAGGTAATATGGAATCAATAGTTTAAGGGTTTAAAGCTTTATTTTTTTTATAATATTCTCAGCAACTCATCCAGATGAACTTGAATTTCCCTTGGATGAGGGTCTGAAAAAAAAAGGGAGAATGGGTTGTGCAAGTGCAATAAGATCAGGTTGTAAAGCTTATTAATGGTTTTTTTTACTGCCAGGTACGGAAAGTACAAAGCATAAATGTTTATTTAGTACCAGACATATCCATTACACCTTGAATGTTCTGATAAAAAATAATGAATGCGATAATTTGTTGCACTTTTAGCCATATTAGTCACGCAGCATAATTGTCTAAGATCGGCAAACAGTGCTCTACTTCTCCAATGGGTCTCCTGGACTTGTTGCCAACTGTTTTTCAGTGCCTTTACTGTTGGTGAGGATCCAACTGTGTTGCTTTTTTTTTTTTTTTTTTTTACTGCAGCTTGTATTGTTATCTGCCTAGCTATAGCTTTGGATTGGGCTTTTGAGGCATCACAAGCTTCCAAAAAAAAGTTTCCCTCCCTATCAATGCCTTGGAATGCCATGCCACTTCTTGTACTTTCCTTTATGTTTGGAACCATCTGCTTTGATAAGGAGCTACCATTCCTTTCTAAATTGGCTTGATGTTGGAACCAATGCCGCTTCCCACATTTGTTGTGCTTATTGTCACATAAATCCATCATAAGAGGACCATTTTGAGTGCTAATTAAATGTTCACATGTATAAATTTCTAGGATCATGAATATTGTGAACTAGACTAAAAAATTACAACTACTTTAGAAGTGGCAAGGATAGTGTCCATAATCCATATGATGTATGTGGTCCTTATGGTGCATCATCATGCATACTAGTGGAAAATATGAGGCGGTGGTTGGGGGAATTTCTCCCGATTTATTAGAAACAAGTCAAAGCTGTATAGGCTTTCAAATTCCTTGCATAAATTTGTATTCTGTAACACATCAAATTTTTCCAAATTTCCAATCAACCAAATGAATTAAAAACAAGTCAAAGCTAAAGGGGGAAATCTAAAATTTAGATTAAAAAAAAAAATTGAAAATAGAAACTCAAAACATGAAACTTTTTTTAAAAAATCAATTTAAAAACATTTATGAAGTTAAAATAGTGGAAAATTCTATAATTCTAACCTTGTAAAGAGGTCTTCAATTTCCCATTTCCTCGTCTCTATTGCCTATTGGTAATTTACTAATTTACCGACATATATTGTGGAGGAACTAGGAAGCATGACCAGCCATATCTAACACAAGGCAGGGGTTTTTTCCCCCTACGCATTTCCTAATGGGCTGGAATGCAATATGGAAAATAGTAGCAATGCGATTTTAGGCTACCACCCCTTTTCAGGCCCCTTTTAATGTTTTGTTATTCGAATGGAGTTAATGGACTACATATGTCACTTGTTTTATTAAAGTGTTTGGATTTTACATGGGTTATGAAGGTCAGGTTTTTGGGTTTCTCTTTTATCTTGGTTGCACTTCAGTTAATACATTGAGCCAGTCAATGACCCGAAGTAAAAAATAATAATTCAAGTAAAGTTGTGAGCACACATATTTGACTGTCAAGTAGCATAAGACAACATTTTTTTTTTTCTTCAGATTAGAGCAACATTAATTTCACCTAAAGCTAGTCCATTTTATTTTGCACCAATCAGAACAAATTATGTCAGGAATATGTGAAAAATGTTATATCCTTAAAGACTGATTGATGACAACATGCCTCCTCCAACTGGCCACAGTAGAGCATCAGATGGGTTTTGCCAGCTTTATCACTAGTGGAAGATAATTCTGAGAGGTATGAGTATCAAGTCATAATTGGGCTCCTCTTGGTTTTGTTAATGCTGAGGAAGATGACTTGGTTCAATGGATTTTGTCCCCTAGTAAATAGATATGATACAGATTCTACACAAGTACTTAAACAAATATTGGCCAAGAGATAAACCCAACCTGGTTTCATAGAGAAGCTCGGAGCTTTTAAGATTCGACAATTGAGATAAGCCAAATTACTCTATCCAGTACCCACAATTTATCCTAAAAAATTTGGAGGATATATTCTCTCTATTGTGATGCATGATATACTCATCTTGCATACTAATACTATAACGAAAACGAATTCAAAATTGTTTAAAAGGAAAAGATGATGCTGCACCTTTATCCTTTGTAACAAATAATAGTGAAACTTATAGTATATCAATCAACGCTCACTCTTTTCCATGACTGAATAGTCTGGCTTTGGTATAGTGGGCTATTATCATTATCATACAATGAGGAAAGAAGCTTTAGAAGTAAAAGTGGAACATCTATTTGCCACGATCGCTTCTCCTATAATAATAATTTTAAAAAAAAGAGAGCAAAAAACTGTTTTCTTCAGCCCCCTTATCATCTAAACCCTTCCAAACATTTGGATTGAAACATGCTTTAGGCATTTGATGATTTCCTAGCTTGAGTTGAAGAGATGCATTGTTTTTTAGAACAAGCCCTTATTTAAGATGTATTTTCTTTTTGTTATGAATAATATATCAAAAAAAGAAAAAAATTGAGTCCTCAATTGCTTGATAATTATAATGATCAGGCCTAAGTAAAATTGTCACTATTAATTCTGTTACTCTTTATTTAGAAAAAGAAAAAAACGATCAAAGTTTTGTTTATTATTTCAATGTAAAAAGCAGGTACTAGGTACAATAAACTTTTTTATTATATAATATAAGATATAATTTATTTAATATATGATATTATTATACATGACAAAGGAAAATTTGGTTTGTGTATCCATCATCACTTCTCTAAGGAGATATTTCTACCGCAGGATAACTTTTGTTATTAATATTCTTATTATATGATATTATTATTATGTCATGGAAATCCAACCATATCACAGCACATGGAATTTCAAGAATCACAAGCATACGTGTGCGGCAAGATCTGCAAGCCCAACTTTGAAACAGAAAAAGGGCCATCACCCATTGACCCGCTGTGAGATCCCCTTGGATTCTAAACGCATTCTATAGTGCCCAAAAGATGTGACCATGCCAACGAAGAATCACAATGAGTAAAGAATGCCGACTGAAAGCGAAAGATGAAAGATAAAAAGAGATGATTGTCTGTAAGAAAAAGAAACCAAGAGAGACACAATCTTCTTTTTTCCCAACTAATCCTATCTTAAAAAGTACCAATAATGAAAAATGAACAAACAAAAAAATTACAAGTTAAATGGCTGAGCTATCCGAGCTCACCTTTTCTTCTTGACCAACCAATCGGGGTTCAAAGATACAAAATCAATCTTTTGAACCCATTACTGCCAGTATAAACAAGTTAATGTCATTGGATGCTCTCTGCGTCCGAGACATTACCATCTAGCAATTAGTCTATAAGGTAGAATCCAAAGCCAATATTTAGTTTCTACCTTATGCCAATACATAAATGAATATGGTTGTCCTAATCCTAACAACTACTTAAAATTTATAAAAAGACTCCCTACAGTTCTAGACCAAACATGTATGATGATGAAGATGGTAATATTGGGGCGTGAATTGAAAAACGAAGCAAAGATGGTTAGCGGAACAAGCTTTAACATAGCTCTATATGCCTGTTCCATGTATAAATGGATCCCCATGCTGAATTCTTGGATTCCTTTCCCTTGTTATGCTAGCTGATCAGACATCCTTTTGAATCATATCAGTAACTTAATATTCTTTCCTTATTCACTTTTTTCTCCTTTTGCTCGTGACCCTTTTCACCATTTTATCCATGTTGTTAGTCTTGTAAGAAGACGTTTTTTTTTTTCCTCCAATGGAATTTTAAGTTGATGAATTCTGTTCAGAAGCTGTCCCAGAGGCTTGTGTAGCACCTGCAGCTGTTCCACTCACCCCTGCTGTTGATGTTGCACCTATTGCATTTCGCATGCAAATTCTATGGTAAGAATGGATTGTATTTTACTTAAAAAATGAACACTGGAGAATGGTTTAAAGTATATCACCTGTGCTATTAGTTGTTGGCATTGAAGAAGGAAGAGAAAGTATCCCAGTAGAGCCATAGTTCTGAGGCAAATATGGGTACTGTACCATTTGGGGATATTGAACTCCAAAACCCTGAGCCTGGCTACTTTGTGCGTATTGTGCATAGAATGGGTAAAAATTGTGGTACATCCCAGGTGGTCCTGCTGCCCCAGAGGTGGCATAATAAGGAGAGAATTGTTGACCCCCATAAACACTGTAATAGTTCTGTAATATTGACATCAAACTCAAAATCAAGCAATGTAATGTAGTATTTACCATTTGCAATATATGCACACACAAATGTACTAACCATAGGATACATAGCATCTTGGGAATATCCAGTGTACCTGAAAGTTGACCAAAAAGATTTTTAAAGGGTGAAAAAAACACAGATTGATAGGGAATAATAACAAACCAATGAATAGAACAAAGTGTTAATTAGTCTAATATTTTTTCCTAGGATCTTTCTAGCTTACCCATAAGCTGAATAAGGAAATGTGTATTGACCAGTTGGTTGATGGTAATATGCAGATGAGGATCCATGATAACCAGGTGAAGCTACCAAGCCAGTTGCCGGTCTAAACCTTCCTGAACCTGACATTTTATTTTAAAACAAAATCACTTTTATTTTTGGGGGTACCCTATGACATTCAGATCCATATATATATTTATAGCATCAAAATACATATTCAGTGAAATCCATTTGCAATAGCTTGCTAAGGTTGAAATAGAGACTGGAATGATAATGAGCATGATGTGTTGGATACCTATAATCCAACATCACTCATTTCGACATTGTCTCATGAATACATATCAGATGAATACTTAATGATCATTGACCTTGGCTACAAAGTTGATATTGGAGGTGTCCATTAATTGTCTATATGTCATTTTCTCAACAAAAAGAAAAATAGAATAAAATAATAAAAAGGGAAAAAAGAAATGAGAAAGATGGGAGACCATGTTGAGGAGTTGGTGGACGAGTCTTCTGTGCACCAAGAGATGCAAGATTGCAGTTTGCTCTCCTTCCATCAATCACGGGAGATGGGTTTTGACATGCTCTCATGGCTGCCTCTGGATCCTTAAATGTAACCTAAGAAACCAAAAAAACAAAATAAAGACCCGGTTTTTTCTAATCATACAAACAAATGAAAAAACATAGATATAGGCAAATGCCATTGGAAAACTTATGAAGGATCGAAAGAGGAAAGGAAATGGGCTTACAAAGCCGTAACCCTTGGATCTCCCAGTGTTTTTATCCGTGATAACAACAGCCTCCAAGATCTCACCAAACTGCTCAAAATACCTTCTCATTGTATCCCTTTGAGTCTCCCAAGCCAACCCACCAACAAAGATTTTGGTTAAAGTTGTGTCATTGTACTGCCCCGGATTGTTGTTGTTACCACCCACCATCTGAAATTGCCTTTGTTGAGACATGAAAAATATCAAACACACACAAAAGAAGCAAAGCAAAAGTGGCAAAAACCCCCCAAATGAAAGGCAAAGATAAAAAAGAATAAGAACGAAAACCCAGCAGAAGAACAAAACCAAATGATCTCTCTCTCTCTCTCTCTCTCTCTCTCTCTCCACAACCCAAATATAGAGAGAGAAGAAAAGAAAAAAAAAAAAAAAAGAGGCAGAGATTTTGGTAATTAAAAGCAGAAAGAGCCAATTTGTTTTTTTGAAGATCACATCAATGAAATCACAAACACTCGTGCACTTGCGATTCCGTTTGTTGTTGTTGTTGTTCTTCTTCTTTTAACTTCGTATATATTTCTTTTTTGGTTTTGAGAGAGGCCTATAATAACTGCCACTTTTTCCACAAGCACAACAACAACAACAACTCCTCAGATTCCTCAACGATACTCCGTAACGAGAATATCATTACTGTTGAGGTTGGAAAGGAAGGGAAAGAAAAAGAAGAAACTATCTAAGAAAAAATATTTATATACAACACAATTAATAATGTTATATGACACACAGAAAGAGATTCTAAGGAAAGAGAAGGAGAACAAGAAAAAAAAGGAGAGCGACAAAAAAGATAGTAGTGGGCACCCACGACAATAGTAAGCATAGAGATAGAGATACAGAGAGAAAGAGAAGGTGTCCAATGCAACATGCACTGTATTAAAGACCAAAAGACCAACCTTTTTTGCTGTATCACCACTTTCTCTCCGCTAAAATATTGTTGTTGTACATGTTAAATAATAACAATAATATATATATATATATATATTTTTTTTTTATTTGTGGGAGGTGGGTCTGCTCAGTGCTCAATGTTGCCTCTCTGCCTTTGCATTTGCATTAGCATTAGCGCTATACAACTACAACAACAACTACAACATATCTGTGCTTCGCTGTATTCAACCTTCCATTTTTTCTCCTCCAACCTCCTCTTGTTATTGCCTGCCTCTTCTGTTTATGGCATCTGGTGGGGCTCAATGCTCCAGGATATGAATGATACCCCTGATAGACACACACACGCACTCTCTCTTCTCTCTCTTTCTCTGTTTGGTCCTGTTCAACTTCCTCTCTGATGCTGCAGCAATTCTCTTAACCGAAAAAGTACAAGAAATGGGGTTATGTTTTGGTGGGCCAAAACTTTCTGGCACAACCTTCTAAACTCTCTCTCTCACACACACACACCCACACTCTCTCTCTCTGTTTTTTTTTTTTTTAGTATTAAAAAAAATGATGGGTAAATAAGTGAAATTAAGCTGAGAGTAATTCCGGGGGCACCTCAGGTTTTGATAATTAAGCAGTGTCATTCCCTGAATTTAGCACTAATTGAAAACTCAAAACTACCCTCTCTTTTGTTTTTTTCTCACTAAAAGTCTAAAATGGGTGTAAACTGTAAAGCATTTACTCACCTTAACCTATCTTATCAACGTCCTAGATTCACCAAAACATCAATCGTGGTCCATGGTCCTCCTGCCTTTTCCAAATTTGTCTAAAGGGGTCCCCTCTCTTATCTCTAATTAATGGTTTTCAAAGTCTTCCTAATCTAACTACGTACGTTACATACATAACACTTACTTGCACTGCATTATCATTATTATAATTAGTTCTGCAACCGCGTGAGGCAGAGTTGTCAACAGCTGACCTTACGCTTGGATTAGGATTTAAAATTTGAGTTGACATATATAGAAATATGACTTTGCCTATCAAAAAAAAAAAAAAAATGACTTAATTAATTATGAATAATGTTAGAGATTAGACTATTTTACAAATTTTTTTATAAACTGCTGACGTGGTGAGTAATTATTGATAAATGAAAAAGTGATATTAATGGTGAATCTAGATGAAAACCTATAAGAAATTGGCCATATCAACATTTTGATAAAAATATTGTGAAATAATTTGTGATTTTTACAAATTGTTGATGTGGTGGGTGATTATTGGTAAATGAAAACGTGATATTAATAATGGACGTAGATGAAAACATATATTCTATAAGAGGTTGGTCACATCAATATTTTGTAAAAATATTGTAAAATAGTTTGTGAGTGTAGTATTACTCATTAATTATATATTATAATAAAGAATATTAGGGATGTTTGCGGTACGGTTTTAAGCCAATTTGAGCACCGCACTTTTGTAGTGTAGTTTGGCCAAAACAATAACTATATTATACTTTAGTTTTGTGGTCACATATGCAGTGCGGTGCATTTTGGTGTGGTGTGAGAGTGTGAGATGGAGTATTTAACCAAAATAAAGTTTTTTTTTTTTTTTTTTAAATTTTGTAAATATTTTTTAAATTTTTTAACGGAGTTCGAATTTGGTAAGGACGGTGTGTAAAACCCATGTTTTACACCATCTAATAAGAGATTTTCACATTATCATTTTACTTAAAATTCAATACATCCTACTACACCTAATAACATTTTAATAAACTTTTAATTTAGTTGGATTTATATATGGGTATTCGAATTGATTGTGTATAGTTGTACATATTCTTAAATATGTGAATGTGATAAGATGATGTGGTATGTTGGGATTGGAAGGGTAAAATATGAGTTTTACACCTCATCCTTACTAAATTTAATCTCCTTTTAACGTGATTTTTTTTTTTAATACAAGATAAAATTTCTATTTTAACATAATCTAAGTGTATATATGTGTGAAACTCTTTCTTAGAAACTTGAATTTCGGCCCTTATCTCCCACACTCCATAAACATTTATACTTGTGGAGTGATCATCATACCAAGGGTGCACAATGATATTCTTTTAGCATGAAACTTGAATGTACTAAAACTAAGTTGATCACTTACTTTATATAATATTAAATTATTAATAATAATTTAATATAAAATAAATAAATATATATATATATATATATATATGGGTTTAGCATGGTATAGTTTTGTTATCATAAAACCGCACCCCACACCACAACACTACCACTTGCGGTGTGCTGCGGCTATTCCATTTAGTTGGTTTGGGTGCGGTCTTGAACGATTTGGTGAACACTCCTAAGTAATACCATTTTGAATCTCAACAAATATTATAGACCTTGTTAAGAAATATGTAGCTTAATGGACACTTTTTAATGGTTTTTAACAGATTCATTTTTTTGGGTAGTATTTAAATTATACCATCCGCTTCTGATAATTGCCCTCTTTATCCATTAAACCAAGACAACAATTAAATTTTAGTGTAAGTAGAAATTGAATTTCGAACCTGTTATTCAATTAATTGAGCTAATTATAACTCATAATAAGCTCATTTTATTGTGTTTAAGGCAAGTAGAGAAGCAATAATATAAAGACGAAGGAGAACATTGTCTTTTTGAAGATGGTGGTGGAAATATAGGGGCACCCATTTTGATTATTTAAAAATGAATTTTTGGAATAAAATAGTAAGAAAAGGAGTAGCGTATTTAATGATGAAATAAAAAAATAGGGAAACGAGTGGTAAGCGTGGTATGCGGCATCTAAAATGGTGAAATGGGATAAAGATTAAAGAGAAGGGGAGGAGAGAGAAGAGGTAATTAGAGATCTCTCTCCACTAGACATAAATTAAAACACTGAAACCGAATCATGACTGTCGCTACCACACAACGGCTTTGGACTGTCGAAGAGATCGGTCAAACTTCTCCTTTTTTTAATCATCATTTTCCATCTTCTTCTTCTTGTAGTCTTTTTATTTTTATATCATATTTCTTTTTATTTTTTTTTGACATCAATGATAGAAATCATATTTCTTTTTATATATATACTATATTTTTACCGCTCTTTCCTCCTTTTCCTTATTTAAAATTTTATTTTTAACACTCTCTCCTCCTTTTTCTTAAATTTTTTATTTTATTTTTAACACTCTCTCTTCCTTTTTCTTGATTTTTATTTTTTATTTTCTTGGCTGAGCTTTTCTTTTTGTTTATTCACATTTTTCTCTCTTCATTTGTCGGCTCTCTTGGCGGCTATTTTTCTGTTCTACTACTACAACCACTAGCTAGCTGGGCTTCGGACAGTGGGTGTGACTGTGTGAGAATTGAGTTTGCTAATTTCTAGTTTTTGTTTTTGTTTTTGTTTTTGTTTTTTTCTTTTTTTTCTTTTTCTAAACCAAACTTTCATTAAGAAAAAACAAGAACAGACGGGGTCTAATTTCCACAAACACTGAGAGGGAAGAAAGAACTTTACAAAGTAAGAAATAAAAAGCATCAAAAACAACATTTAGCAAGGACATGGGCGACCCCATTAAAATCTCTACTGACCCATATGAAAGAGAAAATGGAAATTAAAACTTTCTGAAGTCCTGAACATTTGAGAAAATGTTGCAAATGGTATCAAAGCACAACTTTGAGTCACCTTTCAGCACAATCTCAGAAAAACCCTTCTCCCTTAGCCAACTGAAGAGCTTAAAGAGAACAACATTTGCTTTTTCCATTAAAGGATCCATAGCTGACTGCTCTTTATCTCAGGCTTTGATGATCATATATACCTCTATCATTTCTAGCCACCATTTCTAAGGTTGAATTCTTTTTTTTTTGTTTTTGTTTTGCTCAGTGCTAAAAGGTTGAAAAGTACTTATCATTTCCCCCAGTTGATCATGTTACTTACAGTGTGAAAGTTTGGATGGACATAATTTTACCAAACCTGTTAATCCAATTAAATAACAGTTCAATTACATGTATGTCTTAAAAAAAAAAAAACTTAATAATTCATTCTTTTCTTATTGCAGAGAATGTCTCTCTTGATATTAACTTTATCAGGCTTCCTAAACAGGTGCAAGATGGTTTTCATATCATCATGTGAGCATCACATGTACAAATAGTTTGTACCAGCTTTTATAATAATTACAAACAAAATAATGATCGCCTTTGACAAAACTTGATTGTGCGTGTCACATATTGCGTTTGAATTTGAATGTACATCTATACATATGATTAGAATATAAGTCATTGGTTTCCACAAATGATCTCAAAAATACCCCTAAAAATGTCATTTATATAGCTTAAAAAAAAGTAAGAAAATAAATTTGATTGTAGCATAAGCCTACAATTTCACTCAATATATTTTTATTGAATGTGAATTTTAACAATTCCACTATTGAATTACAATTTTTTTTTAATATTTTTCATGTTTGTAAAATTTCTAAAAGATCAAAGACTAATAGATATTTTATCAATCAAATCATTAAATTTTAAGTTTTTGTAGTTTAAAATTATGCATAAAAAATAAGTTTATAGATCAAATAGTAAATATAATCTAATTGACATTAAATTTTACATGTGTGTTAAGGATATAAGGAATATACAATCTAATAGTTAAATTTTTAAAATATGTAGCCATTTTAATTTTTTAAGTTGGACTTATAGTTTTATGCTACAACCAAGTTTGTCGCCGAATTTTGTGCAAGAAGTAAATATAGACAAATAATTAAATAGTAGAGTATTTGATGTCTACTTAGCTGAAATATAAAAAATAATCTATTATTATTGTAGGTACTCAAGAATTCTTTATCTTTGACAAATAATTAAATAGTAGAGAAAAGATGTCTTTCCTCTTTCTACCTTATAAAGAATGAACTAATGGAGTAAGAGTACCATTAGTTTGGTGTTCAAGCCAAAAAAGCCAAAGGCAAGGCAAGGCAATCAAGCCAAAAAAGCCAAAGGCAAAGAATTCTTGAGTACCTACAATAGTAATAGATTATTATTTTTTTTATATTTCAGCTAAGTAGACATCAAATACTCTACTATTTAATTATTTGTCTATATTTACTTCTTGAACAAAATTCGGCGACAAACTTGGTTTTAGCATAAAACTATAAGTCCAACTCAAAAAATTAAAATGGCTACATATTTTGAAAATCTAACTATTATATTGTATATTCCTTATATCCTTAACACACATGTAAAATTTAATGTCAATTGGATTATATTTACTATTTGATCTATAAATTTTTTTTTTATGCATAATTTTAAACTACAAAAACTTAAAATTTAATGATTTGATTGATAAAATATCTATTAATCTTTGATCTTCTAGAAATTTTACAAACATGAAAAAAAAAAAAATTGTAATTCAATAGTGGAATTGTTAAAATTCACATTCAATAAAAATATATTGAGTGAAGTTGTAGGCTTATGTTACCATCAAGTTTTTTTTCTTACTTTTTTTTAAGCTATGTATATATATATAAAATAGATTAAACCCTAGACTAATAGGTTTTTAGTATAAGTAGGAAACTTGGCTTGCACACAAAGTAAAATTAGGCTTGGGCCTATGCTAATGGGTTAATATATGTCTAAATTATAGTTAATATTATATTATTAGAGTTAATGAGATAAAGTAATTTTCATTTATGAACTTATGAAAAAATTGATTCACCAACCATGTTTTGTAAAGAATTTTATATTTTTACTAAGAAATGTGCTATATATATATATATATTTATCAGTAAATTATAAATAATAATTTAATATCTTATTAACTTATTTACAAGTTTAGACAATACATAATTAGATTGTAGGTGGGCAAAATATGGATAAGTCCCGCCCACACAAATCTATATAAGTATATTTTAATACTTATAAACCTATAAATGTGTAATAAGCTAAATTATAAACTATACCCCTAAAGTTTGAGGGTGTTCGGATTTTATACCTTGAAATTTCAAAATTTGGATTTTATCCATTGAAATTTGAGGGTGTTTAGATTTTATACCCTAAAGTTTTAAAATTTAGATTGTATCCTTCGAAATTATATTATGTTTGCATCAGCGGCCTCTCCATCCATGTTTTCTGTTAAATGTCATATAAACTTGCTACACATGTTTAGTTCATCTAAAAGAATGATACCACGTTATTTTATTATGCTGTGCCATTTTTAATTATTTAATTTTTTTAGGCTACAAAAATGATTTGAAAAATCCAAAAATCTCAAAAATTTAGGGGGGTAAAATTTAAATTCTAAAACTTAAATGTTGTAAAATCCAAAATCTCCCAAAATTTAGGGGTATGGTTTACAATTTAGCCTATATAATATTATATGCATTCAAATCTATTGAAGTTTATACTCATGAGTTTTTTCACATACATATTATGTTTACTCGTTTAATAGTTAAGTCTAAATATAGATCTGGGTTGCACTTGACATTAACTTAAAAAGTCTTTCTTTTTTCTTTTATTACTATTTAGCTTATTTTTACTATTATTCATGAGTCCTATTACACTTTTTGGTACTATTCATGAGTCACACTATACAATTTCAGTTACTTTTTAACTTTATCTATAGTGCTTTTAGCAAAAAATTTTTAATTTCAATTAAATAAGTTGTTCCGAGATAAACTTTTGATATTGACTTTTTTTTGCTAAATAAATGAATATAAATATATTTTTTTTAAGGCAAAGTTGTTTATTAAGAACTCAATTCATTTATAACCTTACCTTAAATAAATGAATAAAGTAAAAAGTAAAAATAACAATAAAAAAGTAAATGAGGTTTGTCAAATGTAAATAATGAACTCCACTTAAGGAAAAGGTAACTCTCCTTTTACTTCGTGTACTCCGCCGTGGGGTTTCACGAGTGTCCTAAACTCATTTGTTAGAATTTAGCTGGGCCCATGTTGATTTGGAATGACCCTTTTGCCCTCCCATTAATTTTGGTTTTGTTTCAGGCATCCAGCTGTGGGTCTTAGGTTGGTTATTATTAAATTTTTTTTTTTTTTTTTGAACAAGTTATTATTAATTTTTTGGGTTTTAGATAGCCGAGTTCGTCAATTTGGTTTAGAGGCTTTGCTGCATGGCCATGTTAATGGGCCTTGAGAGTATCTTCGTGGGGCTCATTTTGGGCATCCTTATGTGCTGGTTCAACCCAAACTTGTGGGCTGTGCTTGCTGGCTTTGTGGATCCAATTTAAATTTGGTCCAAGTGCTTGTTTAGTTAGCAGCTCGGTCTGAATTTATGGGTTATTGTCCAGGCCGAATTGTGGGTCTTGCTTCTGATTCCAAGGACCAAATTTATGGGCCGTTGATCTGAATGGTTGGTGAGCCGAGTCTCATAGGCTATATTAATGGGTTACATGCCTTTTTCTTGATGAGCCGAAACTGTCGTGAACCTCAGGTTTGTTTGAATATAATTTATTTTTATTGAAATTAAAAATTAAAAATTGAAAATATTGTAACAAAATAATTTTTAAATATGTGAATAGTATCATGAGATCTAAAATGCAAAAGGGAAAAACGCAGACATTGAGATAATGGGTATCCAAACGGATATCCCTAATAACTTTGACAAGTGATATAAAAGTATGCGAATGTGTATTTGTTGCTTATATAGGGTTCGTTTGGATACAATTTATTTTTGCTGAAACTGAAAACTGAAAATATTATAATAAAATAATTTTTAAATGTGTGAATAGTGCCGTGTGACCTATTTTTAAATGCATGAACAGTGCATGAATAGTGCATTCACTGTTCATAAACAGTTAATTTTTTCTCTAAAAGTCAATAACTGCGGCTTTAAAAAAAAAAAAAAAAAAAGAGAAAACGCAAAAGTGGAAAATGCAGACGCCGAGATAATTGGTTTACAAACGAATACATAAGGTCCGTTTGGATACAACTTATTTTTGCTGAAACTGAAAATTGAAAACACTGTAGCAAAATAGTTTTTAAATGTGTGAATAGTGCCGCGAGACCTATTTTTAATATTTTTAAATGCATGAACAGTGCATGCACAATGCGTGAATAGTGCATGCACTGTTCATAAACACTGAATTTTATCTCTAAAAGTCAATAACTACGGCTTTAAAAAAAAAAAAAAGGAAAAAAAAAAAAAGAGAAATCGCAAAAGAGGAAAACGCGGACGCTAAGATAATTGGTATCTAAACGGATACATAGCCATTTTTTTTGGCTGAATTTATACTAGTTCTTAACCTTAACCCGTGTTTCGCATGGCTTTTTTTTATTTATAAAGTATTTAGTTTAAAGTTTATAAAACTTTACCCACCTTTATCTCATTTTTTTTAAAAAAACTCGATCCTTAAACATGCAATTTAAAATTAAAAAAATGTAAGTCTTGAGATTTAAACAGATTTACTATTTCATTATCTGCACATTTTAAAACAAATTTTTGTTGAAGCCTTGATACTTATACAAATATGCGCAATATCCAAACAAATATATAGTACACACACATTTTAACTCATATCAAGCAACTTGCAGAATTACTTTATTTCATTTTAGGTGAAACAACACTATTGGTCATTAAAGTTTACTCCATGAGCACAATTAATTTCTCAAGTTTTAAATCAGTCATATTGGTCCCTCAAGTTTTAAAAATATGCAGAATTAGTCCTTATCTTTACCACTGTTTGTGGTTGTTAGGTTCTATACTTGTGTAGTTTTGATGGCAAACACATGAATACAAACTTGTCTAGATATAACCTATAAACTTTATAGAATTTATTAGGCAATGCTCAAGATGTTGGTATTTAGTTTGCAAGAACAGGAAAGAAGCTAATTTAAGGATTTGGATTTCTCATAGTTTTGACCGATCAAAACTGAAGTTCGACCGATTGAAAATCGTAAATTAGATTAGTTTGCAGATTTAAAGCCTAGCCCATCACCCAATCTACTAGGGTTTCATGCCACTTATTCTACACTATAAAAGAGACTCTATAGGACAGGAAAAATAGGGAGAGAGAAGTGCCTCGTGTGCCTCCTATTTTAGATTGGGGTTTTTGTAGGGAGAGAGAAGTGCCTCTTGTGCCTCTTGACCAAATCCTTTTCTCATTGGTGAATTGGTAAAGGTTTTAAACCTTTATTCCAATCTTGGAGTTGGAAATCACTTGAGCATGAATAGGAACTCCAATGCTCAAGGTGCATCTAAAAGGTTTTGGATGCAAAAGACTCGAACTAATTGAGTCTCTCTGATATGGTCCTTGTGCTTCATTGCTCTTTCTTTTGTGACCATTGTTCTTTGGTTTTTGTGTTTTTTGTTTTTAGGATTTGCATTGCATAATATTCATGCATTTCATTCTAGGATTTATTTGTTTTCTCTTTTTTAAAAAAAAAAGAAAAAAAGGAGGAAAGCAAATTGTGTTTGGCATTATTTTTCTTGGTTTTTGAAAATAAGGTTGGTCAATCTATTTACTCATAACATATCTTGTGTACCTTGTTTAGCTTGTTTATTGTATTTTACTAGTTGAAGCTTTGTAGTGCATGTTGTGTGGGAAAGATATTTATGGTGTTTATCACTTTGCCTTAATCTTGAAGTCACATATTATTTGACTGTTGGACTTGATCTTTTTGAGAAAGGCATAAATAACCATCTCACCACTGTTCACTAGCCAATCATGAACACCTTAGTGCATATCATAAGATTTTGTGCTCGAGAAAGTGTAGCACATGCACAAAAAGAACATAAGGTGTAGCCTCGGTTTAATTACTTAATACTTAAAATTGGTGTGTACTATTAGGCTTGATGCCAATTCACGTAATTAAAACTGGTGTGTACTATTAGGTTTAATGCCAATTCACATAACTAAAATCTGTGTGTACATTATGAGGCAAAATTCAAGAAACTTACATGATTGCAAGCTTATGTTCTAGGAGATATGAGAGTTACATGATGTAACTCTTTAGATGATAGTCTCTTTTGAATTCTATGTGATGGATTTCGTAGACTTTGTGATTGATTGCTATTCGCATATCACCTCACATGTATTTCAAGCTTTTGCTAGTTGCACACATTACACAAGTTACTCTCTGCTAAACACTGCACATGTTATTGTGTGTGTTTTTGGTTTGACCAACCAAGTTTGAAAATATCTTGAGTATTATGCAAAACATTTTTTTTGCTTGAAAATTTAAAGGGAGAATGGCTGAAATTTTCTTTGAAAGAAAAATTGGGGGGTTTTTGAAAGAGCATTTCATCTCATACGCATGCATTTTGTTCATCAATTTTATTGCTTTGAGGAGTCTGTGTCTAACATGTGTTTATTCTTTTTCAAAATTGTGCTTTTTTTTCTCAAAAATTTTGTGAGCCTCTGCTTGTTTCGATCAATCCATTCTGTTTTTTGATCGATCAAAAATGTGTTTAAAATCCTTTTAATAGTCTCAGGTTGATTCGATCATCGAATGTAATTTTCGATCAATCGAATATCGCGAATCAGTTTTTTTTAAAACACTGTTCTTAACTTTTTCAAATCACTTTTCAAAAAGTTTCAAACTTTTTTTTTCTTTCTCCGACTCAGCAAGGCTAAAGCTTTTATTTTTTGTCATTTTTCTCCGAATTTTTTGCAAGGTTTTTGTCTTCTAAGGCCAATATGTCCATTATACCCCTCATTTGTCTTTTATTTTCAAGATTCATGCATTATTCATTGAGATTTTCGACCTACTCTTTTTGGGGATTTTCATGATTCAAGCCTTATTAAGTGAAATTGATCATTGGGTTTTTGTTGGGACATGATATAAACTTGATGTTGATGGATTAATTTGATTAATTTTGTGATTTGTGAAAAATTGAAAATTCTAGGGCTTGTAATTGATCCGAATTGGAGATTTTGTTAAATTGTGTTCAATTGATGAAATTCGCTTGTTGTTTTGATGAAATTGATTATTCTAATTTGTTTTCAACCTTGTGTGATAATCTATTCATCAATTTGTCTCAAAACATTCAAGTGGTTTTTTAAATTTTTGGGGTTCTTTTTTTTTTTTTTTTTTTTTTGTTGAAAACTCTATGCTCAAGCCAATTTTGTACAATTGAACTTAATTTGAACTTAGTTGATTGCATTAGAACATGCATTATGACATTGTAATTGTTTATGCATCATATAGATTTTTGTTCTATTTTTTTGTGCTAACTTGCAGTTTGCCTTTTGTTTGTTTTTCTTCTTGTGTTCTTTTGGTTCTTTTTCTCTGTCTTTGTCTTTTTCTTAGCATTATACCTAGGAAGACTAGAGCTCGTAGGTCTGTTCCTTCACCTTCTCCTCCCCCAACTTCTTTTGATCGTGAGAGGTTTCTGAGTGAGAAAAATCAAGAGATTTTTGAGAAACTGAACCTTAAGAGAAAAATATGGGTTGAGCGTTCTATTCTTTTAGATGAGCTTGATTCTGCCATTCGGGCAAATTTTGAGCGTCGGGGCTGGTTATCTCTTTTGGATATTTCTGATCCTCCTCCTCTAGCTACCCTGATTAAAGAGTTCTTTTTGAATATCTCTATCCGCATCTATGATTCCAACACTTTGGTAAAGAGTTGGATACGAGGTGTAGAGTACACCATTACTCCTACAGTAGTGGCTAATGCTCCAGGGGTACCTTTAGTCCAGCACCCTGTCTACCCTTATGATGAGTCTTCTCTTTTGAGTGATGTCATGTCTTACATCACTGGGTCTTCTATCCAGCGAGGTTCTGAACCTTGGATCACCACTGTTGAGCTATCTGAGGAGCACTATCTTTTCTTTAGGATAGCTTGTCACTCTTTTTAGCCTATTTCTCATCTTCACACCATTCCTCTCGAGCGGTGTGTCTTTTTGTACATTTTTGTCACTGATGCTCCTATTAGTTTTCCTCATTTGTTCTTTCGTTCTTTGAACAATGTTTATAGGAGTTCATCTTCCTCTCATGCTCTTGTCCATCCTATTTTTATTCATAGGATTTTGTTATATCTTGATCTTGGTATTTTCCCTTCTTCTAAGGCCGTACATGTTATTGGTCCCATAGGTGCATCTTTTCTTAGATAGAGGGCTGCTCATCTTCGAGTTGGCTCTAAACACCCTAGGTCTGAGCCTTCTGGTAGTGCCCCTCCTTCTTCTTCTTCTACAAGTCCTGCTGGTGAGGATGCTCATGATCCTGTTGCTGATGCTACTGTTACTGATGTTCCTCCACCTCATTCGAATGATTTTGATATATGTCGTACCTTGGAGACTGTCTTGACCGTTCAGGCGGCTTATAGCCAGATTTTGGTGGACTTGCTTGATGAGATTCGTGGTTTGCAAGTCGACTTAATGCATCTTCATTCACCCTCACCACCCCCTTTTGATTATGACATGTGATTGTCCTTTGGCATTCCGTCACAAAAAGGAGGAGTAGAGTTTTAACAGTTGTAGAGGAGTTTTTGTAGTTAGGGGGAGTATTTCTTTTGTTTTGCAGAGCTAGTAGAGTTATTAGATTGTATCTAGGTGCTTCACTTTGTTTATCATATTTTTTTTTTGGGCTACTCATGATAGGGGGAGTTACATTGTTTTTGATATACATGATTCTTGTTTCTTGTGTTCACTGCTTATTGATTTATATTTATGAGTTATTCATTGATATATGTCTTTATTATGTGTTGTGTGAAATATACAAGAATATCTTATCTGTTTATTTACTGTTTTTTGTCACATATACGTTTATGCATTTGTTGAGTGTTTCAAGAATATATAGGTTGATTCAATTGAGCTGCTGTCTATACTTGCAACTGATGGATAGTAGTTAGGATTGAATTTGTGTTATGAGTTTTATTTTTTGTAAAGGGCTTTTATTTGTAAACTTTGAGCTTTTAATTTGTGTTTTGTCATGGATTGCTAAAGGGAGAGTTTGTTAGGTTTTAAAGACTTAGGATTTGATGTATTTAAAACTCTAATGTGTAATGCTGGTAAACTATGATCAAAACAAAATGTTTAGTCTTGTTTAGGTTTGCTCAAAGTTGTTTATTTTATGTAAAGTTGGAATCGAGAGGCTGCAGATGCATCGGTGCATTTTGGCCTGGCTCGATCGATCGAAAGTTAGACTCGATCAATCGAAAGTCGGCCAGAATGTTTTTCTGCAGAATTTTCAACTCAGCCCTATCTCATTAAATGTTTTGGGTTTTCTATTTTTGTCCTAGGCATAAAACAAAAACCCCAGTGATGTATTTGTGAGTTGCTTTGGTTGTATTGTTGCTCATACTTTGCGGTTTGTGTGAATCTCTTGTGAGATCATTGAGGAGTTTTCCTTCACATAAACTTAGGATTTTCAAGGTAGAGATTACTTTAGCATCTTGATGATCAACTCAGTTGCTGCCATTGGAGCTTAAAGAACAACAATCGTGGGTGCTTGTATCTTGTGGAGAATCCAAGAAAGAAGGAGTCCGTGGATTCGGAGTTTGCACATGGTCGTGCCAGTAAGTTCTACTGGTGGATAGCATTAAGAAGTCAAGCAGGGAGCTTGTAAGTCCTTTTGTATGAACTTCGATTCTTTCCAGATAGTGGATTCAGGTTTACCTTGAGGATAGCTAGGTCAAATCCTCCTCAAGTTTTTACCGTGTGGTTTCCTGGGTCATCATATCTTGTGTTATTTTCTTTTCCGCTGCTTTATATACTTGATATGATTGTTTGATTGTGATAACTTAGATTTGCACAATTTGATTAAGTTAATCACTTGACTAATTAACTAGGTTAATCTGGTTGGGTTAAGGGGTCTAAAACCATTCAAGTGGTATCAGAGAAGGTAGCTCTCTTGTAGTAGATCTTTTGATCTCTAAGCTGATCCTTGACTCTTGTTGTCATGGAACATGGACACTCTCTTGTTGTTCCTTCTTACTTTAATAGGAATAATTATGCTTATTGGAAAGTAAGGATGAAAGCATTCTTGAAATTTATTGATGAGAGGGTTTGAAATTCCATCGAGTACAGATGGGAGAAGCCTACTACTCCTGTGAGTGAGTGGGTGGCAAATTTCTCAAAAAGAAGTAGCTGGGTTCAATAGCAAAGTTATGAATGCCATCTTTAATGCTGTTTCTATAGAGGAATTTAAGAGAATCTCAAATGTTGAGATTGCTCACACAGCTTGAAAAATCCTCTAGACTGTGCATGAAGGCACAATGGCTGTTAAGATTAATAAATTGCAGTAATTAACTTCTAAATTTGAAAGCATTAGAATGTCTGGTGATGAATCCTTTGATGAGTTCTATGCTAAACTAAATGATATTTTTAATTCTGCTTTTAATTTGGTGAAATCTTTGATCAACCTAAAATTGTTAGGATGATTCTTAGATCCTTGACTGAGAACTTTAGGCCCAAAGTTACTGCCATCACTGAGAGCAAGGATGTGGACTCCATCCCTGTTGATGAGCTTATAGGATCTCTTCAGTCCTATGAGCTAGACCTACCCAAAGTTAGCAAATACAAGTCAATGGCTCTTAAGTCAGTCGATGATGTTGAGGTTGGTGGATTTGATGATGAGTTCTCTGCTACAGAGATTGTGTACCTTGCCAAAAACTTTAGAAACTTTTTAAAGAATAGCAACAGAAAGGCAAGAGGTACAAACACTGCTGAATCTAGAAATTTTAGGAAGAATGATCCCACTAAGGTTAATAACTTTGAGAAACCTAGAGAAAAAGTTGGTCAATCTTCAAACAATTCTTTGGGTGCTCAGCGTTTTGGGTGTCAAGGGTATGGTTATGTTAAATTTGAATGTCCTACATTCTTAAGGTCTAAGGGTAAAACTATGGCTGTAACCCTTAGTGATAATGAGGTTTCTGATGATGAGTTTGGGTGTGACGAGGATGGATACTTCATTGCTTTTACTGCTATTGCTGCAGTCAATGAAAGCATGTCTGTTAAAGAGAACCCTTCTGATGGGGAACTCTCCGAGGATGCAGATCTTCAAGAGGCCTATATTAAATTTTGCAAAGTTGCCGCAAAGGATGTTATGAATGTTGAACTTGGCTTGAAGAAAATTGAATCTCTTGAGCTTGATAAGAAAAATTTGCTTGTTAAATGATTTGATGCTAATGATCTTTTAAGCCATGTGAAATCTGAGAACATGCTTTTACTTGATAAAGTTAGAACTTTGGAATATGATTTATCTATTGCTGGATCTGCTAGTTCTAAACTTGATCAAATGCTAAATGTTCAAAAGGCTCTTTCTGACAAATCTGGATTAGGATTTGTTGAAAGCATCTTTATGTCTGCACTAACTTCCACGAACTTTGTTCCTTCATCTTCTTCTGTACCTTCTGTGAGTGAGGTTGTCAAACCTATAGAAGTTTCACCTCCTAGAAAGATTATGGTTGATCTGGGAGAGTCTAAACCAAAAGAGTCTACCCTTTCTAAGGACAAAATGCATAGTAAACCTACTTGGGTTTGTCATTTTTGTGGAAAGTCTGGACACATTCGTCCTAACTGTTATAAACTTCAAGCTGCTGAGAGAGCAAACAAACCAAAAGTGCCTGTGCCTCAAGCGTGATATCCTATGGCACTCATTGGTGAATTGGTAAAGGCTTTAAACCTTTATTCTAATCTTGGAGTTGGAAATCACTCGAGTGAGAATAGGAACTCCAACGCTCGTGGTGCATCTAAAAGGTTTTGGATGCAAAAGACTCGAACTAATTGAGTCTTTTTGACATGGTACTTATGCTTCATTGCTCTTTCTTTTGTGATCATTGTTCTTTGGTTTTTGTGTTTTTTGTTTCTAGGATTTGCATTGCATTATATTCATGCATTTCATTCTAGGATTTATTTATTTTTTTTATTTTTTTTATTTTTTTAAAAAGGAGGAACGCAAATTGTGTTTGGCATTATTTTTTTTGGTTTTTGAAAACAAGGTTGGTCAATCTATTTACTCATAACATGTCTTGTGTACTTTGTTTAGCTTTGATGAGCTTATTTATTGCATTTTACTAGTTGAAACTTGTAGTGCATGTTGTGTGGGAAAAATGTTTATGGTGTTTATCACTTTGTCTTAATCTTGAAGTCACATGTTATTTGATTATTGGACTTGATCCTTTTGAGAAAGGCATAAATAACCATCTCACCACTGTTCACTAGCCATTCATGAACACTTTAGTGTATATTATAAGATTTTATGCTCCAGAGGGTATAGCACATGCACAAAAAGAACATAAGGTGTAGTCTCGGTTTAATTACTTAATACTTAAAATTGGTGTGTACTATTAGGCTTGATGCCAATTCACATAATTAAAACTGGTGTGTACTATTAGGTTTAATGCCAATTCACATAACTAAAATCTGTGTGTATATTATGAGGCTAAATTCAAGAAATTTACATGATTGCAAGGTTATGTTTTATGAGGTGTGAGAGTTATATGATGTAACTCTTTAAGTGATAGTCTCTTTTGAATTCTATGTGATGGATTTTGTAGACTTTGTGATTGATTGCTATTCGCATATCACCTCACATGTATCTTAAGTTTTTGCTAGTTGCACACACTATACAAGTTACTCTTTGCTAGACACTGTACATGTTATTGTGTGTGTTTTTGGTCTGACCAACCAAGTTTGAACATATCTTGAGTATTATGCAAAGCATTTTTTTTTTTTTTTGGCTTGAGAATTTAAAGGGAGAATGGCTGAAATTTTCTTTGAAAGAAAAACTGGGATTAAGAATTGGGTTTTTGAAAAAGCATTTCATCTCATACTCATGCATTTTGTTTATCAATTTTAATGCTTTGAGGAGTTTGTGTCTAACATGTGTTTATTCTTTTTCAAAACTGTGATTTTTTTTCTCAAAAATTTTGTGAGTCTCTGCTTGTTTTGATCGATCCATTCTATTTTTCGATCGATCGAAATTGTGTTTAAAATCCTTTCAATAGTCTCGGGTTGATTCGATCGATCGAATGTAATTTTTGATCAATCAAATATCACGAATCAGTTTTTTTTTTTTTTAAAACACTTTTCTTAACTTCTTCAAATCACTTTTCAAAAAGTTTCAAACTTTTTCTTTCTTTTTCCGACTTAGCAAGGCTAAAGCTTTTATTTTTTGTCATTTTTCTCTGAATCTTTTGCAAGGTTTTTATCTTCTAAGGCTGGTATATCCATTATACCCCTCATTTGTCTTTTATTTTCAAGATTCATGCATTATTCATTGAGATTTTCAGACCTATTCTTTTTGGGGATTTTCATGATTCAAGCCTTATTAAGTGAAATTGATCACTGGGTTTTTGTTGGAACATGATATAAACTTGATGTTGGTGGATTAATTTGATCAATTTTGTGATTTGTGAAAAATTAAAAATTCTAGGACTTGTAATTGATCCGAATTGAGGATTTTGTTAAATTGGGTTCAATTGATGAAATTGGCTTGTTGTTTTGATGAAATTGATCATTCTAATTTGTTTTCAACCTTTTGTGATGATCAATTCATCAATTTGTCTTAAAACATTCAAGTGGTTTTTCAAAATTTTGGGGTTTTTTTTGTTGTTGAAAACTCTATGCTCAAGCCAATTTTGTGCAATTGAACTTAATCTGAACTTAGTTGATTGCATTAGAATATGTATCATGACATTGTAATTATTCATGCATCATATAGATTTTTGTTCTATTTTTTTTGTGCTAACTTGTAGTCTGCATTTTGTTTGTTTTTCTTCTTGTGTGCTTTTGGTTCTTTCTTTGTGTCTTTGTTTTTTCTTTAGCATTATGCCTAGGAAGACTAGAGCTCGTAGGTCTGTTCCCTCACCTTCTCCTCCCCCACCTTCTTTTGACCATGAGAGGTTTCTGAGTGAGAAAAACCAAGAAATTTTTGAGAAATTGAACCTTAAGAGAAAGATATGGGCTAAGCGTTCTGTTCTTTTAGATGAGCTTGATTCTGCCATTTGGGCAAATTTTGAGCAGCGGGGCTAGTTACCTCTGTTGGATATTTCTGATCCTCCTCGTCCAGTTACCCTGATTAGAGAGTTCTTTTCGAACATCTCTATCCGCATCTATGATTTCAACATTTTGGTAAAGAGTTGGATACAAGGTGTAGAGTACACCATTACTGCTACAGTAGTGGCTGATGCTCTAGGGGTACCTTTAGTCCAGCACCCTATCTACCCTTATGATAAGTCTCCTCTTTTGAGTGATGTCATGTCTTACATCACTGGGTCTTCTATCCAGCAGGGTTCTGATCCTTAGATCACCACTATTGAGCTATCTGAGGAGCACTATCTCTTTTTTAGGATAGCTTGTCACTCTTTTTGGCCCATTTCTCATCTTCACACCATTTCTTTCGAGCGGTGCGTCTTTTTGTACGCTCTTGTCACTGATGCTCCTATTAGTTTTCCTTATTTGTTCCTTTGTTCTTTAAACGATGTTTATAGGAGTTCATTTTCCTCTCATGCTCTTGTCCATCCTATTTTTATTCATAGGATTTTGTTATATCTTGATCTTGGTGTTTTCCCTTCTTCTAAGGCCGTACATGTTATTGGTCCCATAGGTACATCTTTTCTTAGATAGAGGGCTGCTCATCTTCGAGTTGGCTCTAAACACCCTAGGTCTGAGCCTTCTGGTAGTGCCCCTCCTCCTTCTTCTTCTACGGGTCCTGCTGGTGAGGATGCTCATGATCCTGTTGCTGATGCTACTGTTACTGATGTTCCTCCACCTCATTCGAATGACTTTGATATATGTCATATCTTGGAGACTGTCTTGACCGTTCAGGCGGCTCATGGTTAGATTTTGGTGGACTTGCTTGATGAGATTCGTGGTTTGCGAGTCGACTTAGTGCATCTTTGTTCACCCTCACCACCTCCTTTTGATGATGGCATGTGATTGTCCATTGGCATTCCATCACAAAAAGGGGGAGTAGAGTTTTGACACTTGTAGAGGAGTTTTTGTAGTTATGGGGAATATTTCTTTTGTTTAGTATTTATTTTGTTTTGCAGAGCTAGTGGAGTTATTAGATTGTATCTAGGTGTTTCACTTTGTTTATTATTTTTTTGGGCTATTCATGATAAGGGGAGTTACATTGTTTTTGATATACATGATTCTTGTGTTCACTGCTTATTGATTTATATTTATGAGTTATTCATTGATATATATTTTTATTATGTGTTGTGTGAAACATACAAGAATGTGTTATCTGTTTATTTACTGTTTTCTGTCACACATGCGTTTATGCGTTTGTTGAGTGTTTCAGGAATATACAGGTTGATTCAATTGAGCTGCTGTCTACACTTGCAACTGATAGATAGTAGTTAGGATTGAATTTGTGTTATGAGATTTATTTTTTGTAAAGAGCTTTTATTTGTAAACTTTGAGTTTTAAATTTGTACTGTGTCACGGATTTCCAAGGGGGGAGTTTATTAGGTTTTAAAGACTTAGGATTTGATGTATTTAGAACTCTAATGTATAATGTTGGCAAACCATGGTCAAAACAAAATGTTTAGTCTTGTTTAGGCTTGCTCAAAGTTGTTTATTTTATGTAAAGTTGGAATTGAGAGGCTGCAGATGCATTGGTGCATTTCGGCCTGGCTGGATCGATCGAAAGTCAGCTAGAATTTTTTTTTGCAGAATTTCCAACTCAGTCCTATCTCATTAAATGTTTTGGATTTTTTGTTTTTGTCCTAGGTATAAAAACAAAAACCCTAGCTACATTTTTGTGAGTTGCTCTGGTTGTATTGTTGCTCATACTTTGCGGTTTGTGTGAATCTCTTGTGAGATCATTAAGGAGCTTTTCTTTATATAAACTTAGGATTTTCAAGTTAGAGATTACTTCAACATCTTGATGATCAACTCAGTTGCTGCCATTTGAGTTTAAAGAATAACAAGTATGGGTGCTTGTATCTTGTGGAGAATCTAAGAAAGAAGGAGTCCATGGATTCAGAGGTTGCACGTGGTCGTGTCAGTTAGTTCTACTAGTGGGTAGCATTAGGAAGTCAAGCGGGGAGCTTGTAAGTCCTTTTGTATGAATTTCAATTCTTTCAAAAAAAATGGATTTAGGTTTACCTGGAGGATAGCTAGGTCAAATCCTCCCTAGATTTTTACCATATGGTTTCCTGGGTTATCATATCTTGTGTTATGTTCTTTTCCGCTGTTTTATATACTTGATATGGTTGTTTGACTGTGATAACCTAGATTTGCATAATTTGATTAAGTTAATCACTTGGCTAATTAACTAGGTCAATTTAGTTGAGTTAAGGGGTCTAAAACCGTTCACAGGTGACTATTCTCCTACTACGCAGAATCAATTATCAAGCTTGTGGTTTTTTATTTTTTATTTTTAGTTTGCAACTTTGATATAGCATTCTAGAGAGTTGGATTGTCTTGTATTAGGCATAACAATTATTATAGCTAGGAATTTTATTATTGTATTATATTAATTTGATAGTTTGAATATTCTTGATTATTATGGGGTCTATATTGGCTGTGTTTAGCTATAAATAGGTTGGGAAAACAAAATGCAATTGTAGTAGAATCTTTAAGGCACAAATTAGTTATTCTAAGTGGAAACCCAATCAAAGCTTTCTTTTTAAGCTTAATTTTTTTCCTGTGAATTGTTCTCTTTGTTGTAGTTGTTCATCTTCTTCAAGGGTTGGCAATTGAGAGATAACTAGTATGTGCTTTCTCTTGCTTAGAATATTTTTGTGCATATTCTTGAAGATTTGGAAAGTAGGAAATAGTTCTTATTTGTGTATTGTTAAGTTCTTGCATGTAGGAATGGGGAGGAAGTGGCGTTTTGATTTGGTTGATGTTGGGGAATGCTCTTCACAAGGAGGATCTAGTGAAGAGTAAGAAAGATTGGGAACCTCTCCAATTGAGGAAGAAAGACGACAATCCTCTATAAGTGAAGAAAGACTTGTCTTGCAATTAAGTAAAGCGGGCCAGCCGATTGGAAAACTTGCAAGAACTTGGTCAAGGTGGTTGGGATCTATGGCATGAATGCCATATGTGTGCCTAATTGATTATGCTTGATGGCATTTAGTGCCACAACAATATAAAAACCAATGTTGGGAGGCCATTCAGGTATTAGACTAGAAAAAACAACTACTTGGGTTCTATGCTCAATTGTACTAAGTTTTATATAAGTGTGTTACTATGTTGAAATTGTAAAATGTGCTAACTCAATTGTTGATTTTAGAAATGATGGATCATACCTACGGAACGCATCAAACCTAAGAAACTAGCTTGGGAAGTTGTGGAGGAGCCACAAGGCTGATTTGAAGAAGCGTTGTAAGAACTCTACTTCTTAAATTTGTAGTTACATAATGCCATATATATTGCTCTCCTTCACAAGAATAGTTATATTTCATACACAAATATGAGTAACTACAATTCAAAGATGATGGAAAGTAAACTTGAATGTGTAGAAACACCGTAATAACTATTTTAATGAATTTAATGACCATGTTGTAGGGGGGGGGGGGGAGGGGGAAAAAAAAGGAAGCCCATAGAGTGTGCAGAGATATGAAGCTATCGTGGGTTTATTATATTTTAGATTGGTGATGATACGGATGAATATTCTCCAATTTTTGTAAATTTATCATCTGGGGACTTGCATTAAGAGATATGCTGCTGGCAGTTTTTATTTTGTCCCACTCAATGTATGATAAAGTTTCAAACGTTAATATATATTCACTAGTGGAATGTATTATTTTGTTCATAACATTCTAAACATTTGGGATGTATTATTTTGTGCATAAAATTCTAGACATTTGGGATATAATATTTGGTATATGTTTATTGATATGGTGTAATTAAATATATTTGGTTTGTTGGTTTAAAGTGGTATTGTATTTGGTATTTGGTATTGTATTTTGATTACATTACAAGTGCTTGGAAATTATGTATTATAGGTTTATTATAGGTGCCTAAAAACAAAACCTATACTAGCGTTTTTTTAAACCGTTGGAATAGGGTATTATTCAATTTTATTGGTTACCCTGTAGTGGCGATTTTGAAACTGTTGGTATAGGTAAAGCCTATTACGGTGTTTTAAAAATGCTGGTATATGACTTATTTTTATAATATTTTAATGACCTATATCGGCTGTAAAAGCGCTGGCATAGGCAGTATGTATTACAGTGGTTTAAAACTGCTGGTATATGATGTATTTCTATTTTTCTAAATACCCTATAGTGGCGTTTTTGAAAGCCCTGATATAGGCAAGGCCTATTACAACATTTCTAAAATGCTGGTATAGGACTTATTTCTATATATGAAATGACCTATACTGGCGGTTTTAAAAGCATTGGTGTAGGTCAAGTGGACCTATTGTCACACTTGTTGCAAAGTGCTACAAAGTATTGGGATAGGCGTTTTTGGTCTATATCGACGCTTTTTAGGACTATACCAGCATTTTAAAAACATTGGGATAGTCTATTTTTTTTTTTTTTTTGGTAGTGATTGCTACGCATATCAAAAATGTGATTTTGAAGTTGAAAGCCAAGTACCAAGATATTTGTCCTAGAAAAATCAAATGGATAGAACTTTGCAAGACATATCAACTTTTCATTATCAAAAACCAAAAATGAATTACTTGGATTCAAGCAAGCCATACAAATTAGCAAATTGGTATTCACCTCTGAAAAATGGTTGTTAAGCTCTTGAATTGCAAATCTATGACTGTGTAGAATAGCTCAACACGATAATGATGTAAATTTGTATTTTGTTGGGTGTTGCATTACAGCCTCCCACAAACTACAAATATTTCATCCATATTCAAGATAGAAATATGATGTGTGGTACAAAATGAAGACACTTTAGTCAATAAAGATTTCCATTCATCATCTCTCATCACTTGCAATTGTTGCTTAGACACTTTAACAAGATCTTTAGCATTTACTATATCTTTTTTTTTTTTTTTTTTTTTGCAAATGCTATTGACAATTCATTTGTGACCCTAAAATGTTTTTCATTAAGTGTAAAGCAAAGACAAATTCAAAAGATAGAATTGACTTCATAATAGATCGAGCTTCAACTTTTTGGTTACAGAGGCCATCTTCTTCAATAATCTCAAGTACATCAACAATAGCAAAGAACATCAAAATCAAGTTGAGAATAGTCCCATAGTATGATCCCCAACGTGTATCACCAGGACGTTTAAAATTTGTCTCTTAATTCATCCCCACTTCTACGTACACCCTTCTCTAATTCTTTTTTAATTTTGGCAAATTGTGTATCTCGTCTCTTACAAGTGCCTACAGCAATAATTACTAAATTACTAACTGCATAAAAAATTCACCAATGTTAATGTGATTTTTAGCAATAGCAATAAGAGTCAATTGAAGTTGATGAGCAAAACAATGGATATGAAATGCTGACTTATTCTCTTTCAAAATTAAAGTTTTGAGATCATTGATATCACCTTGCATATTACTAGCCCCATCATAACCTTGCCCACGTAGTTTCGATAAACCCCAATTATGTTTACAAAGTAAACATTCAACAGCATATTTAAGTGACAAAGCGGTGGTACTTGCTAAATGTGCAATACCAAGGAACCGCTCATATATAATTCCTTTCTTTTTTTCACATAACGAAGAACGAGGGCCATTTACTCTTTCATCGAGATATCATGCAACTCATCAACTAATATTGAAAAAGACCCATTGTCAAGATCCTTGATGATGGCTTTGGATGTTTCACGTGCAACTGCATTCACAATGTCTTTTTGAATTTCATGGTGGGTAAGCTTGCAATTTTTCGGAGCTTTTGTAACACTTCATTGATAGATTCATTGTGATCCGCCAAAAATTGTAGAAGCCTAAGGAAATTTCCTTTTTCACCTGAACCTTGAGATTCATCGTGAACACGAAAAGCTAACCCTTGGCATAAAAGGAATCTTATGCAATTAACCATTGCATTCAATTGAACCTAATATTGAATTTTATCTTGATTTGATTGCTTAACCAAAACACTTTGAATGTGTTGCTTTTCCTTCATTAGATCTTCACTCTTCTTGACAGCTTGGTTATAAGCACTATTAACTCCTATAACATGGGATGGTAACTTCTCTTTCTGATTCCAAAGTTTGAATCATTTCGTTACAAAAGTCTCTCCTCCTCCTTGCTTACCAACATCTTGCCCAAATAGGTTGCAATATAAACAAAATACTGCATCCTTGTCTATAGTATATTCCAACCAGTTTCTATTTACATACCAATCGAATCTAAATCGACGGGGCTTTCCAGAAAAATTTGTTGGAGGGTATTTATGGAGAATAGGTTGACAAGGGCCTTTTTGTAAATAAACACTTCTTATTTCATCTTGATTATTAGGATGATAAGATGATATCTTTCCTTGTAACCCAGGATTTGAACGAAGATTTTCCAAATTAAAGTTAACACGAATTTGCTTAGAAGATGAAGATGAATCTTGCACAAGAAATGAATCTTGGGTACTTGGTTTTCTTATCAAATATTTGTCCATAATTCTAGCAAAAGAATAAACAATAAACTATAAGTTCATTTGAAATATTAATAAAATTATTAATTATTGTTGTTTAGTTGGTTCATTATTTTTCTTTATTGACTACTAACAGTTTAGCACACACCCCACTGCATTATCCACCTGGCTTAACCCACTACCTAACATAATTTAATTTGTTATGTCTTGTTCAATTACTTTTAATGCCTTTACTGCCTCTACCTGTCCACTTCCCCAATCCAAATAACCAACCCCAGGGCCCCATGGCCCCCATCCACCCCCACTCAATAGAAAAGAGCCAATCAACATTACACAAAACATTAAAGAAATATAAAACATTCATAATACACAAAATTCACAATACACAAAACAACAAACTCACATATCAATAAAGTCAAAATGTCAAATAAAGACAATTATACATTAGGTAAAGTTATTCAATTCCAAAGACAAAGAGAATCTCATTTTTTTAGTTCAAAGAGAAACAGAGAGAGCTCCACTCTCACTCTTAGAGCATAGCAAAGATAAGATAGAGAAAAAGAGAGAGAATTGAAATACCTTGAGGGGCGGCGCCGTGGCAGCACGTCGAGGACTCAAGGCCAAGGCAATCTTAGATCTGATCTCGCCACCATTGATGTGCTCTATGACTAGGGGCAGGGTGTTGTTGAGTTGCTCTGTTGCTATTGCTCGAGGCCAAGGCAATCTCTTATCTCCAATCCAATCTTGCCGTCTTCAATGTGCTCTAGGACCAGGGGCGAGGTCTTGCTGAGTTACTTTGTTGCTGTTGTTGAGTTTGAGGTAGAGGCACTACTCACTGAGAGCGTGAGACGCTAATTGCTCATTGCTGAGGGCTGAGGATGAGGTTCTTTTTCCCTTTATGTTAGGATCTCAATTTTGCTTTAAAATTTGATCAATTAGCGTATTGCGTATTGGGTATTTAGTATATAAAAATTTAATTATTATTATTTTTGTTGATTCAAAAATCTATTTGAGCAGTGAGTGAGGATTGATCTTGGGCTTTTTTCCTTGGGGTCTATTGGGCATTTGGGCTTACTATGTTATAATTTTTTTTTTCCAGATTTTAGTTCATTTTTTTTTTTTTGGGTTTTTTCTTTTTACTTGATAGCCCCAATATAACGTTAAGTAGAAAAAAATATGGAGCAAAGTTTAATTTTATTGGCATAAAAAAAAAAAAAAAACTGAGGGTGTTCACAAATTTTTTTGAAGGGTAGACAAATATAAAATTTTAAATTATTATATATATATATATATATATTTTTTTTTTTAGGTCAGGGTGGTCCTGTGACCACCCTGGCCTTAACATGCCGCCGCCCCTGAGCTGCAAATCTGATCCACGTTTTTCCATCTACAAATATCAAACAAAGTAGGCATGTAAGTTTCATGTATACGAAGTGTCATCCAATTTGCAAGTTAACATTTATGCCAATTGTATCAAAATGTAGGTAGTAGAATTAAATATAGAATAAGTCACCAGAAAATGCGCCAAACTTTCTCTGTGATTGACCCGTAGATAATTTGATGAGTAGATAGTGTTAGCTCTATCTAACTTTTATTTTTATTTTTATTTTTATTTTTGAATATATCACATCACTTGTCTTGATCTTAGAGAAGCACACTAATCCGACTTCAGACACAGTTGAAAACTATTGCCAAAACCCAATAAGAATTAGTGGAACCACAAATGACTAAATTTCTTTTTCTCTTTTCCATTTTCGTCCTATCAGTTTCATCATCACGCTCGGATTCATTCTATGAAAAATTCATCAAATGCCTTTCCCTGAATTCCCCACCTCATATTCCAGTTTCCACAATTGTATACTCCCCAAGTAATTCTTCATACTTATCCATCCTTGAATCCAATGTTAAGAATCTCAGATTTTCTTCCCCTATAACCACAAAACCACTTATTATAGTCACACCCCTCATTGATTCCCATGCACAGGCCACAGTCATTTGTTGCAGACAACTTGGACTGCAAGTCAGAGTTAGAAGCGGTGGCCATGACTATGAAGGCCTCTCTTACACTGCTGGTCTCCCATTTGTCCTCCTTGACCTCCAATTCCTTAGATCCATTGACGTTGATATTGAAGATAACAGCGCTTGGGTTGAGGTTGGAGCAACCATAGGTGAAGTGTATTATAGAATTGCAGAGAAAAGTCCCATCCATGGATTTCCAGCTGGGCTTTGCCCACTAGTTGGGGTCGGTGGGCACTTAAGTGGGGGCGGCTTTGGAACCATGTTAAGAAAATATGGCCTGGCTGCTGATAATATTATTGATGCTCATTTTGTTGATGTTAATGGCAGAATTCTCGACAGAGCATCCATGGGAGAAGATCTCTTTTGGGCCATTAGAGGTGGTGGAGCAGCAAGTTTTGGTGTTGTTATTTCATGGAAAATCAAGCTTGTTGATGTACCACGCACGGTAACTGTGTTCAGCATAGCCAAAATCTTAGACCGAAATGCTACTAAACTTGTTCACAAGTGGCAACATTTTGGGCACAAACTTGATAGAAATCTTTTCATTAGAGTCGTAATTCAAGCAACGAGCACGACTGACGGAAGATTCAGGAATAACATACTACAATTGAGATTTAATTCCATGTATCTTGGGAGAGCTGATCAGCTCCTTAAGATAATGGAAAATAGCTTCCCTGAATTGGGTTTGAAGCTGAGTAACTGCACGGAAATGAGCTGGATTGAATCCGTCCTTTATTTTTCATATTACCCAGAAGGAACGAGTATTGAAGCACTGAGAGATAGGATTCCACAAGAAATAGTCTACTTCAAGGGTGCATCAGACTATGTCAAGAAACCTATACCAGAAGCGGCATGGGAACAGATATGGAAAGTGTGTTTAGAAGATGAGAACTCGGTCTTGATCATGGACCCTTATGGTGGTCGAATGAATGAGATTTCAGAATCTGAAATTCCTTTTCCACATAGAAAAGGAAATTTGTATAATATTCAGTACTTTATCCAATGGGAAGATGAAGGAGTTGGGCCATCAAAGAGGCACATAGAATGGATAAGAAGGGTGTATAAGCACATGACTCCCTACGTATCACACTCTCCAAGGACTGCTTATCTTAATTATAGGGATCTTGATTTGGGTAGGAATGATAATGAAAACACAACCTACTCACAAGCTGCAAGATGGGGTCTCAAGTACTATAAGAATAATTTCAGGAGGTTGGCGATTGTTAAGGGTGAGGTTGATCCATACAACTTCTTTGCATTTGAACAAAGCATCCCACCTCTCACTTTGAATGAAGGGAAGAGGGCAACACAGTGAAAAAAACAAAAAAAAAAAAAATATATATATATATATATATAGTAGCAGAACTCACGTCGTTGCTGTCGTTATTACGTTTCCGGTTGTCCTCCCACGTCGCTGGTAATCTCCCTCTCTGCCTACTCAAGTTTTCTCAGTCCGCCCCTCCGTTTCTCCTTCTTATATTTTGAGTTTTGAGTCAGACCATTCTTTATTTTTCTTTTGTTGTGGCTCTTGTTCGTCTCACGTGAAGTGTTTTGAAACTTGAAACAACTTTTTGAAATTTCACATGTGCTTATGTTGTTTATTATTATTATTAACGGGCCGTGGTGTACAAAACCCGTTAATGTGGTATAAAAAGTACAAAATATTCATGCTTTTTGGGATTTGGAAAAAGCTAGATGCGAAAAGGTGTTTAGTATTTAGGCGTGTACCAGTTTTCATGGGAAAAATTAAATCATTTTTGTACCGTTTGGGTTGGGAGGTGAGGGTAAGAAGGGGAGTTAGAATTAACTAAAAATAAATTAATTTTAAATTAAATTTATCTTATTTTACTCTCACATCATTTGTAATCGGACCAAAATGTCCTTTAACTTTATCTTAACTTTCTTCTAAGAAAAAAAAAGCTTTATCTTAACTTGAGTATTGACTTTTTATTTTTATTTTTATTTTTATTTTTTATTATTATTTTTTTTTTAACTCTTAACTTTTAAAATCTTTCCCCTTCCCTCGTTAATGTTAGGTTCC
This sequence comes from Quercus variabilis, assembly GCA_030445155.1. Lineage (NCBI taxonomy): Eukaryota > Viridiplantae > Streptophyta > Magnoliopsida > Fagales > Fagaceae > Quercus > Quercus variabilis. The sequence goes on along the minus strand of CP129452.1, from coordinate 45,112,323 downwards.
CACTGTTTTTAAGACAAAAATATTATGAAAACTGTTTTTTCACATCAAATTTTATAATATTAGGTTTGTTGGTAGATTGACTTTATTTTTTAACGGTATGAAAACAAGTTTAAAAAAATTGAAATTGAAACTAGTTTTTAAATAATAATTTTTACATTATATGTGTTTGACTCCTTTTTTTTAAGAACAATTTTCAAAATGCTAAAAAAAAAAATTTGGTGTTAAGGAGGCCATTTCTAAGTTTTTTTGTTTGTTTTAATTTTATGAAAAGTAATGTGTAGATTAATTTCTTTTTTTATATTGATAAAACAATAGAGCTCATATACCTTTTTTTTTATTATTTATTTTTATTTTTTATATTTATGATAATGATAAAATTTGAAGTGTGATCATTTTTTTGTGATAAAGTTAGCTCCTTAATTTAACATATAAAAAAAGTTTAGAAAAATTAGTGGGGTTCACTTTTTTTAATTTATTTACAACTATATCATTAAAAATATTTTTTGTATCTTGAAAACAAACGTAGTGTAAAGTAAATATTAAAAGGAAAAAAAGAAAAGAAAAAGAAGAAACTAATACTTGAATGAGTGTTTGTATAATTTTTCTTTTTAAATATGAAGAGGTGCAATTCTACAAAATTGATATGATGAGGTGCAATTCTACAAGATTGATAGAAATAGAGGGGAGAAAATTTAGAAGTCAGGAGGTTCACCCCTACAAAGCAAATATTTAGTTCACATTCAAATTAGTATAATAAACTCAAGTAGTATTTTTTTTTTTAATCTTTTTATTATTAACATATGCATGTAAAGCTTTTCAAACACTTGATTATTCCCTTGAACATAGATGATATTAGGGATTAAGGGGGAGAAATTTCTAACCCCACCCCCTTAAATATAATGAGATTTTCTTAGCAGTAATCTAACGTCCAAATTTCATTGTTGGAAGATTAACCTTTAAACTTCATCTATTAATGATAAAGAGATTTACGGTTCAACTCTTGCTTACTCAAAAAATCGATTGGTATCTTAGCCTAATGGTAAAGAGCAATCATTATAAGTAAACTTGTACTTATTCAATGTAACTTAAAATTTGTAGTGTGTGACTAGTAACCAAAGCTTAAAAAGTAATTTTACATTTCAAATAATAAATGGTCTTTGTTGTCTCAAACCAAATTTTACCAACGGAGGATGAAATGGTTTTAGTTTGTGATTTTTGTTGTGTTTGGTGAGATGTGGTAAAGGGTACAGAGGTGAATTGGATTTTTTTTTTCCCCCTTAAACATAGATATCATTCAACAAAATAGAAAAAGCTACAACAATATACCCAAACAACCATATACACAAAAATAGCAACATCAAAGCAATGAAAAGCAAAAGCTAGCCAGTAAGCTATGATAATTAAGAGCCACAAGACACTAAGAGCTGGAAAATTTCATTCTATCCTATCATATGCTTTTTGGTAACCCCTTGACAATTTTGTGCAAGGGAAAATATTCCTTGAAGATAGTGACCTTATCAAAGTCCTTTCTTATTTATTAAAATTTCTTTGTTTCTTTCATTGTTGTTGATTTAATATAAAATTTAAGGGTTAATTTGCAATTGTAGTCTTACATTTATTAAAATTAATTTCTTTTTTTAATTTTGATGCTCATTTTTTAAGAATATTTAATTATAATTAGTATAATTTAAAATATCACGATCACAACTGGTCAAAATCTATAAGAGTACTTAGCTAACCAATTTAGAAAGTTCAACCCCATTTTTATTGAAGTAAGTTGAGGTAAATTCATTAAAATGTATGGAAAAAAAATATTTAAGCACAATGAAATAATATTGTCAAAATGAAAATGTAACACCAAAAAAAGAAAAAAAGAAAAAAGAGAAGACAAAAAATGCATAACAATGGCATAATATTCTCATAGTGGGGGGAGGGTTTTAGTACAATAGCATAATATTGTCAACAATAACAAAAATAATATTGTCATAATTTTTGTTTTACAGGCATAAGTTCTTCGACATAACATTCGAAACAAAATATTGGACTCAATTCCATTTCACTTGAAGTACATGTTTTTTTTTCCCACTATTTGAGGAAGTACAAATCTCTTTCTTCGAACATACAGAGATGTTATGACCAACGTGTTTGCAAAGCCCATAAGTCTTCTTTTGTTTTCCTAATTCTCTTCCGCCTTTCTTTTATTTTTGTAAAGTTGTTATTTACAACTATGTATTTTGTTGGCTTTTATTCCGTGCCAAATTTGATTGTAATCATTATCAATCATTTATACCCTGTATCTATTGTGGGATTTGTTGTAAGGGATGTGTGATAGAGAGAGAAAGTGTGAAGACTCAAGCATTTGAAGGCTGAAGAATTCTCGCGGGTATGTCACGACCTAACTTCCCGCGAAATGAATCATGCGCCATGCACATGCTGGAATGCGAAGAGTCAGGTCAGGTGGAGACAACTGTGTCTCGCGAGTATTTCGCGGGTAAGGCCTTCCCGCGAGACACCCGTGAGGCAATTTGTTCTGCCAGCTTGTACTGAATGACTCACACTTTTTGTACCTATCATATATATACCCTTATTACCCACAAATATTGAGGAATGCTTCAGAGAGAAAACCCTAGCCAAACACATTATGAATTAGAGATTATCATCTCCACCTTTCTCTATACACTTGCTTGTAGTATCTCCTCAACCCTTCCCTCTCCATTTCCACACCATTGAGAGGTTGATAGCCCAAACACTTACCACACCCTTTGAGAGTGCTGTGTGACATTTTGGTGCTGTTGGGAAGTATTGGAAGAAGCCAGGAATGGCAAATGCAACATGGAGCTTGTTGTGGGATCCGGGGTGCTAGACAAGACACGGTTTCGAAAAGCCTTATTGGAGTAGAAGCTTGGAGGTCTTAGGTACCTTGGGTAGATTAGGCTTGGAGGGTCTCTTGCTAACCCATGTATTCCAACTGATTGTCTAGTGGATCGATTTTCACTTGGAGGGCGACAGAGAGGTTTTTCGCTAAGTTTTTCGGTTTCCTATTCGAAAACACGTCTTGGTGTTTTCTGTGTTTGCATCTTTCTTCCATACTCTTTTATATTCCATTACTATTGTGTTGCTTAGTTTATGGATTAGAGTAGTTTATTTGTTCATCCGCTCGCATTTACACTATTCCGCACTTTGTATTAAGTTAGTGTAAAATCTATCAAGTCGTAACTTTAATTGGGGGGGTCTAAATTGCTCTTGTGTTTTCAACACATTTTCGAGCTTTCAATTGGTATCAGAGCGGGTACACTCGCTGTGGTTTAAATACCTGAGTGTGATCCTTGACCCTATTTAAGATGGACCGGTCTCAATCGCTCAATGTTCCACCATTTTTTGATGGGAACAATTATGCTTTCTGGAAAGTCAGAATGAGAGCATTTTTATGCTCTATAGATGATACCGTTTAGGATGTGGTTGAGATCGGTTGGACTAAGCCAACGGATCCTAAGTCCACTTGGGATAAGGTAGCTCTCGCAGCAGCCAATGCTAACAGTAAAGTGTTAAATGCTATTTTTTGTGGCGTGTCTCCTGATGAATTCCACAGGATCTCTCATATGATGGTAGCCAAGGAAGCTTGGGAGATTTTGGAGACGACATATGAGGGTATGAAGAAAGTTAAGGACACAAAACTTCAGATGCTTACCATAAAATTTGAAGAGCTCAAGATGGGGGATGATGAACCATTTGATTCATTTTATGGGAAGCTCAATGAAATTTTAATTGCTAAACTCAATCTTGGGGAGAAGATTGAAGATACTAAGGTGGTGAGAAAAATTTTGAGGTCCTTATCGGAGAGCTTTCGAGCAAAAGTCAGAGCCATAGAGGAAAGCAAGGATTTGGATGAAATTAAGATCCAAGAGCTCATTGGATCACTTCAAACGTATGAGCTTGGACTACCTTCCAACAAGACAAGTAAATTGCTTGCTTTTAAAACCATCACCGAAAGAATGGATGATCCTTCCGAAGAAGATGGAGTGGAAAAGGAAGTAGTATATCTTGCAAAAAACTTCTGAAAATTTCTGAAGATGAAGAACAGTGGAAAACCATTCAACAAGGAAACTTTTCATCTTCAAGAGGTAATAGGAAAGAGTTTACGAGGAAAAAAGGGAAGGATTCTCAACCTTCTTCAGACATTGTGTGCTATGAGTGCAATGGCCATGGACATCTAAAGAAGGAGTGTCCAAATTTTCTGAGGGGAAAAGGCAAGGCTTATGCCACGACGCTCAGTGATACAGAATCTTTTGATTCTGACTCGGAAGAGAGTTATGACGAAAAGGGAAACTACTCCGCCTTCATGACCATTACTCATGTGGAGTCATCGGATGGTTTGGGTGCACTTATGAAGGAGTTTAGTGAGCATTCTAATTCAGAGTCTATTGGGATTGTGGAAGAATCAGATGCTGAAGAGGAAGAGAATACAGCTAATCTTCAAGAAAATTACTCCTTACTACTTGAGAAGTCAGGAGAGTATTCCAGAGTAGCCAAGGCAGCTGTAAGGAAAATGAAGAAAGCTGAGGAAGATTATAGAAGTCTCTTGATCAGATATAAAGAGGCTAAGTGTGAGATTGAGACACTAAATGGCGAGCTGTCTGAAGCGTATACGAAGGTGAGATTTCTTGAGCAAGAGGTTGTGCAAGCTCATGCGAAGATAGAGAGAGTCTCCTCTCAGAAGTTAGAAGATGTTATATCATCTCAAAAACCTTCTTCAGACAAGTCCGGGCTGGGATACAATGGAGGAAGCTGCTCATCAGCCAAAGTCACCAAAGAAGTAAAGTTTGTGAAGGCAAACGAGACGGTTGATGAAGAGCCCATTCTTGAGAAAGTTGAGGATGTAAAGAAGAAGAATGTGGTTGAGCATCGAATGGTGAATAAGCCCCGAAATCAATCTATGGTTAAATATGAAACTAGAGGAAGATCTCTCCCAAGATCACAACGGGGTCCTAGAACGGATTATGTGTGTCATTATTGTGGACTGCAAGGTCATACCAGACCCAGTTGTCAAAAGCTGAGATCAGACAACAATGCAAGCGCACCTCGGTCACGAGGAAGGAGAAATGACAAGAGGTCTTAGGGTGGTGAGCAACTAAGAAGTCAAAATTATGATCCCGATATGACGGATATGATGAAGATGATCAGTGCTTTCACCACTTGCTTGGAGAGTTTCACCAGAAGGTTTGAAAGTCCAAACTCTCGTACCCAATCCGTTAAGGATATCACCCCAAACGCACATGATGTATGGGTGAAGAGGGGTACTCATGCATAAGTATTATAACATGTCCATGCATAAATTCTTTCTATGTTTAGGGACATTTGCTGTTGCATCATTTCATGCATTGCTTTCTTTTTGTTGTTGTTCTTTTATCCGGTTGGTTTGTACCAGCTGTTTTTGTTGATCTTACTTTTCTTGTTCTGTTTTGGGTGTGTTCAAAAATTCAAAAACCCATAAAAAATTGAAAAATCTCAAAAGTTTGATCATTTGTTTTGTGTATGTCACATGTGAGTTTGGCCTAGTACCTTCGTACTTATGGCGTAGTGCATTTACGATCTTGGCTTGTCATGTATGCATTCATTTCTTTGTGGTAGAAATCTTGAACACTAGGTGTGACTGTTGTAAATAGATCTTCAACCTTGTCATGAATGATTGGTCAATAGTCCTGTTGGTCTTGATACTTGCATAGACTTGTGTCTATATTTTTTCTCACTTTATTTTTCTGTTTTTGTAAAAAGAGCTCACCAAATGTAAATCTTCAAATGAAAAGAGATATTGAGCTGCAAAAGCTTGTCGCATACACTAATACTCGACTAGGAAAAAGGGAAAGCGACTCTTCTTAATTTGTTTTATATGGTGCTCAAAAAGCCAAAGGCTAATCATCAATATTGAAATATCATAAATTTCAAGCACCAATCTCAAAATGAGATGTTTTTGTCCAAACAAAATTAATTGGACCAATTGTTATGCCTTATGTAGAAGCCAAATGAAAAGCTTCCAAGTTTTGTATTCAATGTGTGGGAGGTCATATATACTCATTTCTATAATGGAGATAGTCCACTTAATTTCATATCAGTTATGTATGACTCGATTGAATTGATCATTAAAACTTCACTCTGGTCTATAGACTATTCCACATTTGATACTCACACACAACACACAAGACTTTGATTCAATCAATGCCTATCTCATTTGTGTGATTGTACATGTTCAAATGTGATGTGTATGCTCAAGAACTGGTTGATCAAACCCAAAAAAATTTTTGAGTGTTTTATTTGTTTTTGGAAGTGATTTTATACTTTCGTGTCTTTTGTTTTTGTTTAAAATGCATTTGTGTGTTTTTTCTCTCAAAAAACTGGTTCAGGGCTTGTTTCGCGAGAAGCTCGCAACTTAAAGCTTCCCGCGAAAAGGGCTTGAGGGGAATAATTTTTCAATTATGTCACATAGAAACTCTCGCGACTGTATCGCGACTGTATCGCGACCAACAGCTTCTCACAAAATGCTGTTTGGCCAAAAATTGGATTTTTTCAAAATTCAGACAGAAGGTATCGCGACTGTCTCGCAACTGTCTCGCAACTTACAGCTTCTCGCGAAAGCTTTTGTGCTTTAGTGGCCATTTTTGCGGCTGTATCGCAACTGTGTTGCTACTCTCTAACTCGTGAAAAACGCGTGTTTTCAGTTTTAGATTGCTGATGTGACAGTTTTTTAAATCAAAACCTCTTCCCTCGCTCAAACTCCTTCGAACCCTTTTCTTCCAAAATTACTATTCCATTCAAACCCCTTCAATCCAAGCTTCTTTACTGCATTTTTTCTTCAAGGTATGTCTTACAAACTATTCCTTTTTAAGTTTTTACTTAAATTTTGCAGAATTTTTGTTAGGGTTTTGTTAATTGGGGATTTTCGAAAATTTGGGTTGGTTTTCTAAATTGGGTGTTAATTTGTCAAATCTTTTGTTTGGGCTGTGTCCCATTTGATGGTTGTGCATCTGTGTTGAACCCTTGTGGCATTTTAACATGTATTGAGGGTAGATTTTTTCATGTTCATACATTGTTCATGCTTAGAGTTCATATGTGCATGTTAGGTGTTTGATAAAATGTCCGAGTGACATTTTTGTGCTTAATTGGATTCATGTGAGTTCCAATTTATGGGTTTCCATATGTTTAATCTTACTTTACTTGGTTTGGTCTTTTATCTAGTGTTTCCTACACTCTACTCATGATGCACTCACTTGGCACACACCTAGGCACCCTCTAGGCATACCCCCATGCATCTCATGATGCACACACATGCACAATTTCTTACTTTCATGCACTGTGCCTATTTTTCCTTGTTTTATATGTTGTTGCATATTCCTTGAGTTGGCTATGATCTGCTTTAGGATTGATTTCATGTGCTTTGGGATTAACTTGAATCTAATCAAGTTTGTGTTTGTGTGTTCTGTTTTGGTGTTTGTGCACTTGTTCCCTTTCTGCTTTGTGAAATTGTGCATATGTCTCCCACCAAGCATACAGCTAAAAAGAAACCAACTTCAAAGCGTACACACACTGATTCTGATCATTTCAAGTCCGCGGAAGCAAATATGAAGTACAATGATTGCTATAAGGACAAGACGATCATCATGAAGAGAGTGGTTCAGTTAGAAACTCTTGAGGACACTTTCATCCCTGAAGTGTTTAAAGATAGAACTTGGACCAAGTTGCTGAACCCGACTAGGGTTGTTTATTCAGAGATAATCAGGGAGTTCTTCTCAAATGCCACAGTCAACGGAGATTGTATTGAGTGTTGGGTAAGACACAAGGAATTTGTGATTACGAGTGAGATCATCCAAGACTTTTTGGAAATTCGTCCTCCATCTCAGCCAATCACAGTTGCATATGAGGACAGATTGGGCTCTACTGCTGAGATGATTACAGCTCTTAGTGGTGAACCGAAGAAATCATCCATGAACACCATCAAGTTTTCTTCGGAAATGAGGACACTAAGTTATGTGATGATTCATAATCTGTATCCGGTCACCAATCTCACCACACTATCTGCTCCAAGAACAAGATTCCTGTATGATCTCTTTACTCATAAGGAGATTGACATTTGTGGCCATATCATGCATGTCCTGAAGAAGAGCATTACAAAGCAGAATACACGAACTGTGATGCCGTTCCCCTCTTTGATCATGGGATTGATTGCTAAAGCAAAGTTCAAGCTACCTAGTGGCCTCACAGTTGTTCAGAGGGACTACCTCATTGGTGGTCATACACTGACTAGGAGCACTGCACACATCAAAGGCTCCAAGACTGGTATGCATACCATCCCATAGCCTCGTGTTAAGCAAGATGAGGGTGGAGATACAGAGGAGGAGATTGATAGGTTCACCTTGACTCCAGAGCCATTTGCACAGCCATCATCTTCGGCTCCACCACAAGGCTTGAGCAAACTTGATCTATTACTAGCTAAAATGGATCAAATGTCTACAGTGCTGGATTCTCATGTACAGCACACCGCGGACCAGTTTGCATATCTTCAAGGACAGATCACCACGCTATCTTCACAGATACAAGACTTGTCTATGGAGTAAGGCTCGGATTTAGAGTCAGATCAGTTTTAGCCCTTTGGCCATTCCGGTCAAAAAGGGGGAGAAAATTTTGAGGGGGAGCTGGAGAAGAGCTTGCACATCGTTAGGGGGAGCATAGCTTAGAAACATAGTAACATTGGTTATTGGTCTTACAGATGGTTTAATTCAGTTTCTTTTAGTCTTTATAACTGTTTTATGGCTTTTGGTTTAAAGCTTTGATACTCTGTTATTATTTTAGTAGAATTTCAGTAGTTTTTTTTTGTGATGTTCTTTATGCTTGTTTGTACCCATGGTTCTTTTCTAGGCTTTTAGGGTTTGTTTCCATGCATGTTTGTAGGCTTTTATGGTTTGTGCCATGCATTTGCAGTACCTTGTTTGTGCAGTCTTTTGCTTGTGTACTTGATGTTTAATGTCATACATTTTACTTCAGTACAACACTCTTGTGCCCTTGTAGGATTGTTCCTAGATGCAAATACTTTGTGTATTTCGCATTGGTTGAGTGTTGGATTTGCAAATGATATTCTTCAAATGAGCTTATCATCTTGCATGTCCTGATGTTCATTCCTTGTGTGAATGAGTATAGTGATCGCTTTTGTATAGTGATTGCTTGTTTGATCTTGCCATGATCTAGTGTTTCTATTTCATTTTGCTTGATCATGCTTTTATTGCTCCATATGCTTTTCAAGTTTTTCTGCATACAATGATGTTATTGTGTTTCAGGAGATACTTGTTCATGTGTTTCAAGAGCTTATCAGAATCTAGAATTATGTGTGAGTGAGTTTTGCCTTTGTTCCCAAACTCACGTTTAAGTCTAGAGTCTGTTTTAGGGTTTTGTCACGGAATAGCCAAAGGTGGAGATTGTAAAGTTGTTATTTACAAGGATGTATTTTGTTGGCTTTTATTCTGTGCCAAATTTGATTGTAATCATTATCAATCGTTTATACCCTATATCTATTATGGGATTTGTTGTAAGGGATGTGTGATAGAGAGAGAGTGTGAAGACTCAAGCATTTGAAGGCTGAAGAATTTTTGCGGGTATGTCGCGACCTAACTTCTAGCGAAATGAATCATGTGCCATGCACATGCTGGAATGCGAAGAGTCAGGCCAGGTGAAGACAGCTGTGTCTCGTGGGTAAGGCCTTCCCGCAAGACACCTGCGAGCCAATCTATTCTGCCAGCCTGTACTGAATGTCTCACACTTTTTGTACCTATCCTATATATGCCCTCATTACCCACAAATGTTGAGGAATGCTTCAGAGAGAAAACCCTAGCCAAACACATTGTGAATTAGAGATTGTCATCCCCACCTTTCTCTATACACTTGCTTGTGGTATCTCCTCAACCCTTTCCTCTCCATTTTCACACCATTGAGAGGTTGATAGCCCAAACACTTACCATATCTTTTGAGAGTGCTGTGTGACGTTTTGGTTCTGTTGGGAAGCATTAGAAGAAGCTTGGAATGGTAGATGCAACATGGAGCTTGTTGCGGGATTTGGGGTGCTAGACAAGACACAGTTCCGAGAAGCCTTGTTGGAGTAGGAGCTTGGAGGGCTTAGGTACATTGGGTAGATTAGGCTTGGAGGGTCTCTAGCTAACCCATGTATCCCAACTGATTGTCTAGTAGATTGATTTCCGCTTGGAGGGCGGCGAAGAGGTTTTTCGCTGAGTTCTTCGGTTTCCTCTTTGAAAACACGTCTTGGTGTTTTTTGTGTTTGCATCTTTCTTCCCTACTCTTTTATATTCCATTACTGCTGTGTTGCTTAGTTTATGGATTAGAGTAGTTTATTTGTTCATCCGCTTGCATTTACACTATTCCACACTTTGTATTAAGTTAGTGTAAAATCTATTAAGCTGTAACTTTAATTGGGGGGTCTAAATTGCTCTTGTGTTTTCAACACATTTTCGAGCTTTCAATTTTTTCTTTGGATGAATTTTGTCTTTGATAACAGAGGACAATTAATGAAAAAATCTCCATCAATTGCACCATTAACATTGGCATCAACCATTTTTTCCTTGCCTACCAGATTTTCATCATCTAACACTAGCAATTCTTTTTCACTTAATGAGGCTTCACAACACCAACGTGATGATAAATACAAGGGTGGAATATGGTAACAATCTTTGTGAAGGAATACACTAAAAATGTGACGACAAAGTATAGCCCAAAATTCAATATCTTCAATGGGAAGATCAACCTAAGATTATAAATAGTAAAATAAAATAAAAAACTTTTGTATGACACATAAAGACTACAAATATTAACAAATAAAAAAAAAATTATACAACAAAAGAAATCAACGATAAGTATTGACTTATTTGTTTAATGAGTTGGATCAAGTTCATGTGAGAACTAACAAATCGGTTTAATAAATGCATTTATATTTTTTGATCTTTTAGTTGTTGTCATTCCACCAAAAAAATGCCCACGAAGGTAACATGTTACCCAAAAGTGCTTGATTTGATATAAACCGATTAGATGCTTGTTAGTAAGCATGTCATACTTTTCATAACTTGTGTCCATTGACCCTCAAATTCTTCACATGAGTCTAACTATGAGGAAGGGACCAAATAATATGCTCTAATCTCTTCTCTTCATTAGTTGTGAATGCATATTGAAACTTAGAATTCATTTCTTTAGCAACTTTACAAAATTGTAAGAGATCCATGGCATCATTCACTCCATGTTTTTTTTTTTTTTCACATAAATATTACGAATATCCTGTTAAAAAAAAAAATGGAAGATGTCCATGTTTCGCATTTTTCTTAAATTCCATAACACATATTATACTAAATGAAAGTTCAACTTCTTTGTTTTAGAGAATGCAATTTTTATCATCTTCAATGATAATTCGATTGGTCGGAAGAAATTGTGCTCCCGAAGGAGACAACAATTAATGATTGTGATCTACAACAAAAATAGTGACATACCATTCTCTTGGAAAAATGTCTATTGACTTTCACAATACAATATTTAGACGAGCTTTGATGGATCCACCATTTTAAGTGGTTGTCTACCTTCCTGATAAGAAAAGAGATTACATCTTCCTATTTTTTCAAATTTTTTTCTCTGAATGGCCTTTTCGAATTGTAAACCCATTTCAATTTGCATAATTTTTATAGAAAATGAAATCTTCTTCTTCACTAGGAAAACATTGACCAACAAAAGGTTCAAATTTTTAGTAACTCTCATTTCATCTAATGGACATTTATTCCAATCAATTATTTCCCCTCCACAAGTGTTATTATTTTTCCATCATTTGGGAACTCATTTAACTCAACACAATTCCTCAAAACACTTCCATGAATCTCACTTGCAATTAAATCATCATCAATTTGTGCTATATTAAAACAAGAATTAAAAATAAATCAATATCATATTATTCAATAAATGAAATATGGATTACAAATAAAATAAAAATTACAGTACCTTTTTGAGGCAATTCATTTAAGTCAAAGTAATTCATTGGAACAAGTTGATGAGTTTCACTCGCAATTAAATTGTCATCCATTTGTGCTTCATTAAAACAAGATTAAAACAATCAACATCATATTTAAGGATAAATGAAAAAAAGATAATACAAAAAATAAAATAAAATAATAGTACATTCTTGAAGTAATTCATTTAAGTGAAAACAATTCCTTTTGACAACTTGATGAGTCTCACTTATAACTAATTTCTCATCAATTAGTGCTATATTAAAACAAGATTAAAACAATCAACATCATATTTTAGGATAAATGAAAAAAGCATGATACAAATAAAATAAAATAATAGTAAATTCTTGATGAGTCTCACTTACAACTAAATTCTCATCCATTGGTGTTATAATATACAACATGTATTAACATAAAGATTAACCTTATATTCAAATATTTTAAAAATATAAATATGAATTTAATGAAATAAAATTATTGTACCTTGTAATATAATTGCTTAATCATTCATTGAACATTTGAACTTTTCTTCATCTCTTCTTTTCTTTAAAGTGTGTTTGATAATGGTAAAGTGAAAGAAAGTGACTTTGATATTGGTAAAGTGAAAGGAGATGAGAAGTAAAATATTGATAAAGTGAAATTAGATGGAAAATAAAAAGTGAATCGGAGGGAAATGTATTAAAAGGAAATTTTTGTCATATAATTATTAAAGAGAACAATTGAACCTAGCGTCACACCTAAAATAAATACCATTGAAAAGTTATACTTTTACAACTTTATTTTGAGTTGCTGTGAGTCTTGGTCTAACGTTTTTTTTTTTTTTTTTTTTAAATAAATTTTTTTATCTTATTTTATTTTGTTATGAGGTTTGACATCTCAACATGATGTAAAAAATTTGTAAGATTTTATTACGGACGTAAAAGAACTCAATTTGATTTCATGTACATGGACAGCGCCACCAATCAACAGAGCAGACACGGTTTGGATGTCACCACCCTCAACAATGTACACATGATTAACGTTGACGTAGAATTTACCTTTTTATTTATTTATTTATTTTTTTGAGAAACAGAGTTGATTATTAGAAATGTGAAGGAAGTGCTAATTGCTACTAAGAGCTAAAAGCAATGACAGGTGGGGTTGGCTGAAGAGATAGAGGCGGCACTTCTTGTTCATGGGTTCAAACCCCCTAACTTCAATATATATATATATATATATGGATCCGGTTAATGTATGCTTAAGGGCACACATTAACCATCCATTTTGGAAATTTTTTTATGGGAAATAAAAAAAAAAAACGTCAAAACATTTAATTATTTTTTCTTTTTTCCATAGTTTCATAAAGTGAATTACTAATATGCCCTAAGGGCACACGTTAGTAAATTCATATATATATATATATATATATATTCTTATAAAGGAAGTGCTAATTGCTACTAAGAGCTAAAAGGAATGACAGGTGGGGTTGGCTGAAGAGATAGTGGCAACAGCTAAAGGTGGCACTCGTTGTTCACAAGTTCAAACCCCCTGAATTGAATATATATATATATATATATATATGAAGAGATAGTGGCGACAGCTAAAGGTGGCACTTGTTGATCATGAGTTCAAACCCCCTTACTTTATATATATATATATATATATATAGTGGCGATAGCTAGAGGCGGCACTTATTGTTCATGGGTTCAAACTCCCTGACTTCAACAAAAGCAGTAGTTTTTAGTAAATTTGACATGAAAAGTGGTTTTTGGCAAATCCAAATCAAAGAATTTGACAGGTACAAAACAGCCTTCACCACACCCTTTAGTCATTATGAATGGAATGTAATGCCCTTTGGTCTCAAAAATGCACCTTTTGAATTCTAGAACATCATGAATGAGATCTTTAATCTATTCTCCAGTTATATAATTGTGTACATTGATGATGTACTCATTTTTTTAGAATCCCTGCACCAACATTGGAAACACCTAAGAGCATTCCTGTCCACCATCAAGATCAATGGTTTAGTTGTTTCTGCCCCAAAAATCAAACTTTTCTAAACTAAAGTTCGATTCTTAGGCTTTGATATTCATCATGGAGTTATCAAACCCATAGATAGAGCTATCCAGTTTGCTGATAAGTTTCCAGATGAAATCCTAGACAAAACCCAGCTTCGAAGGTTCCTAGGATCTCTCAATTACATAGCTGATTTCTATCAAAATCTCAGGCAACAATGAAAACCCCTTTTTGATAGACTTTGAGCTAATCCTCCTCCTTGGACCCAAGCCCATACTGCTGTTGTCTAAAACATCAAAAAATATGTCAAGACACTCCCATGTCTAGGAATCCCCTCAATCGATTCCTTCAAGATTGTCTAGACAGATGCCTCTAACATTGGTTATGGTGGCATTCTTCTTTAGCGTGTTAGTCCCACTTCCCTTGAACAGATTGTCTGTTTTCATTCAGGAATTTGGACTCCCACTCAGATTAATTATAGTACTATTAAAAAAGAAATTTTATCTATAGTACTATGCATTTCAAAATTTCAAAGTGATCTTTTGAATAAAAAATTTTTATTACGAATTGATTGCAAATCTGCAAAGCATGTTTTACAAAAAGATGTTCAAAACATTGCATCAAAACAAATTTTTGCACGATGGCAAGCCATTCTTTCAAATTTTTGACTTTGACATTGAATTCATCGAAGGAACTCAAAACAGTATCTCTGACTTCCTAACCTTTAGCAGAGTCCGACCCAGAATGTCCGGGAAAAAACCCGTCCAACCCCAACCCCCCAAACTACTTAAACAGCAAACTACCATTAGCACCAGTTAGGCAAAGAACCCTCCTGGTCAGTTAGTTTCTCTTTCTCCCTCAGCCATTGCCAACAGATACGTAGTCTCCACCATCCCTAGACCAAACTACCAGAGACCACCCCATGGTCAACCCAGTTATAGCTCCGCTTTAGCAGCCCCTTCTCCTAAAGCAATCACTCCATATACAGTCGAAGAACCTTTTGGTCCCATAGTACCCTAAAAGCCTTCTTCCTATCCATCTAGAAAAGGCAGGTCTCCTTATGTTAAGAAACCCTTCGTCAATCACATCTCTTATATTGAACCCCACCTTGTTCATATAACAGATCCCTTAGCTTTGGCCACAGAAGTTTTACCCTTAGGATGGCACTTCCTCCCAAAACACCCAGAGAAAAATATCAGATTCTATAAGAGCATCCTCCTTCAAGAAAAGTCTGCTCGGATAGAAAACATCATGAACAAAACAAATCCTGCTGAAGTCCTCTATCATAAGTTAATCTTCACAGGTTTTGTAAGTTGCGAAGAATGGGGTCAGCATCCCTCTTTCCTCAAAGTTCTCAAAGACTCAGGCCTCCATTATAGTTACTATGATTATATGGATGCCTTTGAAAAAGTTCTCTTCTACCATAACAAGAGCTTCGACCATTCATGGTTTTTAATGTTCAACAAACCATTCTCCAGTCCAATACCTTCCTGGTTCCTAAAGTGGTGGGAAATTTTTGGCCCAGTTCCCCAGATTCTCCTAGAATCTTTACAGGAAGCATTTAGGTATTTCAGTTCCAGGTTCCAACCTTCAAGCCATGGTTCCCAGTTTCCAGCCATCCTTCACATGACAATCAAGTACAGGATCCACTGGATTAGCATGTGGAACTACCAGATCAATTCCAATCTACTAGATAGGGAATTCTCAATAAAATGGCGGGATAGCTTTAGAATCACTGATGTCATCAATAAAATCAATAAGGACTTTCCCCCTCCAATCTAGAAAGCAATTGCCTACAATACAAGATCTCAGTCCAGTCTAGAATTTGTACAGATCGCCAGAAAATCTAGCAAAGAACTAAAAGATCTTACCTAGTAGTTGCTCTCGCAGTCAGAGAAGTTAGAGTCAGAAGAAAGGATTTCTCCTGCCTCATCAGAAGCCTCAGTCAATCGAAATCCAATTGACCCATTCTAGGACTCCCAAGATTCGTATGATGGTTACAATTTGGATGATGATTAATTTTGGATACTATTCAAAATCTGCTTTTCGGACAGGTTATTATTCATCCACGGTAAACATGAACAGTACCTTCACCAACAACAGTAAAAGACAAAAGACAGGTTACTATTCATGAACAGTGGCCGTTACTGTTCATCCAAATAGTACCCAACAAAAAATCAACTTTCACTATTCACTTTCGGCTAATTTGATTTTTTACCCGAGTTAAAGCATTTCACTACTCCAGATTTTCAGCAGTTTTCAGAAGGATCCAAAGCTCCCCTTAGCTATAAAAGGCAACCTCCTCTCCATTCTGAAGCAGGTCCATTTCTTTGAAGTTAGAAAGCCTCCCTTCAGTGCAAGGTCTAGTTTAGCTACTACCTCAGAAGTCTTTTCTATTTTAGGCTTTCCCTCTCCTTTACAATCTTGTAATCAGATGGCAACCTCAGTTTATTTTCTAGTTTACACTTATATCAACAACTGTAACCTGCACCTTTTATTTTGTACTTAGATGGCCACCATTCATCACCCCCTGTATCTGTGACTTACCCCTTTTGGTATCAGAGCCAAGTAAGTTCGAGTTGGCCGGTAATAGTGTTGTAAGTTACATTTTATTTTCAATCAACAAGTTGGTAGCAGTGACGCCATAGTTATCCATTATTTTCTGAATTATTCATTATTTTGAATCATGAATATATCTCCTGTTGATAAATTTATTTTATTTTACATCTATTTTTTGATAACTCTTCCTTTACCATTCATTATCTTCTACATTTACTATCTCTTATTTTGTATTGTTTCTTTGATGGTAGGTTGAGCCTCCTTCTTTGCCTATCTGTTTATCATTCTGTGATTATTTGTTTCTGTAAATCATTTATATCCCAGTTACCGGCTTCTTCTTGTTTCTGCTTTTATCCAAAGTTTATTGCAGATGAGTACTGTTGAGACACGTGAGACCAAGATCTATGCTGTGTTATCCCAGTAAGACCCGGTATCCGCTCCTGTCATGTTGGCCAGCCCGTTTAGCTATGTGATAGGCATTTAGGGTGTTTACACTGTGGAAAGGATTGTGGCGATAAGAGGTTGAGTGTGTAGGCAATTATCTTGTTGTACCCCTGTTTCAGATCTAAGGATAGATTTAGAAGTTTGAGATTAAAGGTAATTAGGTGTTAATTGTTTAACTAGGCTTTTAATCCAGAACAATGAATAGGTTGTTTAGAAGTAACTCTTCTACCAGCATTAGATCATCTAGTACATCCCTCCTAGAGATTCCTCAAGAAAGTGAAATTCTCAATTTTGAGAGTTATGAGTTATTGGATCTAGATATAAAGCTAGGAGATTGGAATATCCCTAAGGTTCCTACCAGTAAGATCTACAGATCTTCTGGGACCCTTAAAAATGCTTTCAAAACAAGCTACCATGTCCAAACCATAGAGCAAGTCTACAGTATCAACAAGGAGTACGAGACATGCTACTTGTTACCTGAAGCAGCCTTGCGAGCACATAAGAAAGAAGGACACAATTTCATCCACATAGGTTTAGTCCAGGTTGGAATTAAACCCTTAATTAAAGAAGGATTAGATGCTTCTGTC
The DNA here is from genome assembly GCA_030445155.1 of Quercus variabilis. NCBI lineage: Eukaryota > Viridiplantae > Streptophyta > Magnoliopsida > Fagales > Fagaceae > Quercus > Quercus variabilis. The sequence continues at coordinate 45,094,700 of CP129452.1, read as the reverse complement.
CTTATGGCCTTCAGAGACACTCGTCATATAAGGTTTAATGACAGCCTCTTAGGAACAATTCAAACCAGTCTTAGTAGTAGACTAGTCCATTTTGATTGCTTTCCCTATTTTTCAGTGGCTCTTAATGATCCATATGTCAAGAAAACCCTCTACCCTTATGTTGCATAAGAACGAATTTCAATATTCAAGCACTTGACAAAAGAGTGAAAGGTGAAACGACCCTCATCCAGACCACAGATACCAGATCTAACATTCAGGTCCCCAAAACCTTGAAATGGTCAGAGGTTACATTCCAAGGAATTGGACTCTTGAGAATGAGAATTATCCTCACTAGATCTAAAACCCAGCCCAGAATCCAGACTTAGACTTTGTCCAACAACTAGCTGACAGTACGGTTAGACTTAGTTTTGACCAGTCTAGGCTTAGAACACCCATAGTTTCACCATTAAGATATGATGAATTTAGGATTAGATCCCCAGAAGATCTAGACCAACCCTTTAGACAGTCAACTATCCTCTTAAGAGATAGACCTGCATCCCAGTGTAGTACATCCAAACCTCTAGCACCCTTTCTTAAGTCTAGAAGAGACTTAGGACTAGAGCTCCATGGTGTCCAGACCAGATCCCAGGTAAGCACACCTTGCTACACAGCCAAGCAAGACTTAGTTGTTGATCATGAGGAAGACAACAACAGTCAAAAAGCCCCATCCCCAACAGGTACTGATATGATGAACCTATATCAGTAAGAACCTCAAGATCCTTTTCATCTAGAACATGAAATAGACCAGCAGCTTCTTGTCATCAAAAAAGAGTTCACCCCAGATCTAGTTTCCTTAGGCTAAGAGTTTGAGTTAGAAGAGAACAGACTCAAAAGAGAAGTCTATAGAGCCAATCACACCCTAGATCAAAAGAAAGATGTCCTTGAAAGTTAGAAAACATTCATGAAAGAGATATCCAGCAATGTCCCTTTCTTTGAATATTTTGAGAACCACTTTCAATGGCACAAAAAGTCTTATGTCCTTACCAAGACCAATTGGACTAAACTTCCTAGCAAGGATGATAGTGGAAATCCTAACCAACAGAAGTGGTTAGATCACACCATCCACCCTAGGAAGCAATAGTCTTCAACTATCGTGGAAGTGATTTAGTTGCCTCTCCCTTCAAAACCCCTACCACTCAACAAGAATAGGTTGTCAAGAAGGTTATAGAGCAGAACAACTATACCAACCAGTGTTTAGGTGTTATAGGAAAACAGCTTGATAGGATAGAAGATAGGATAGACAACAAAGTTATACTCCAATCAGGAAATCCTAGGAAACCTGTCCAAGCCCTAGAGAAACCGCTAGTCAAGCTTCCTACCACCAAGCAGCCCAGCATTAGACCTAAGGATAAAACAACCTTAGAAATAGTCAACCAAAAGCTTGAAGAACTAATGAAAAAGGAACTAGTCACCTCTTCCCCAGTTACTACTTCAGCCTGTGTTGATCCCAGACTAGATAATCGTCTAGTTACCTTAAATGTCCACACAACTTCTAGTAGTTCTACCACTCAGACAATGAAAAGAAGATAGAACATCTAGAAAACCAGTTTAAGGGTTTACATATGAATAAGCTTCTTAATCCCAAGGTAACCCCTACCAGCCTCACCAAGAATTGGTATCCCAGACCTACACCCCCCGATCTCCAGTTCGAGGAAAGGAATGTTAGTTGCCAGATTTCAGTGTCTTCAGGTAAACTCTATGAATGGAACATAGATAGTTTATCTGAACAGGAAATCCTAAACGAGATCCAGCATATGACCATGGTAGCCAATAACTACATCAGTGAAGGACATTCCCATACTGAGGTCATAGAGCTCATATCCCTAGGATTCACATGCAAACTTCTGCAATTGTGAAACAATTTCCTCATAGATGAGTCCAAAGAAGACATCAAACATGCTATCTAGAAAGATGAGGAAAGAACCCCCATCTTAGACAAAAACATAGGCAAAGGAGTTCCCAATGGAGTTAATACCTTGATCTATACGATCATGAAACGCTTCATAGGAAAACCCAGCAACATCACATCTAGGATTTACGACCAGTTGAGTAACCTTTGATGTAATACCCTTGGTGACTTTAGGTGGTACGAAGATGTGTTGACTACCAGAGTCATGCACAGAAGTGGTTGCAACTCTCCATTTTGGAAGGAGAAGTTCATCAATGGCTTACCTACCCTTTTTGGAGAAAAGGTCAAGGAAACCCTTTGTAACCCTTTAGGCATCATAGATTATGATAACCTAACCTATGGTGACATCTCTAGCACCATTCAGAGTGAAGGAATGAAGATGTGCAGAGATCTCAAAATCCAAAGCAAAGCCAGCAAAGGCAAAGCCAAGTTCGAAGTAGGAAACTTCTATACACAGTATGGCTTACCTTCAGTCATTCCCAAAAGGAAATCCAAATACAGAGGCAAAGAATCCTCTAAAGATTTCCACAGAAAGAGAACTTCAGCCAATTATTACAGGAAATAGAAGTACAGCAAAGATGATTTCTATTAGAAAGATAAATCCAAGTCCACAGGGAAATTCATACCCAAAGCATCCAGAAAATGCTCAATTGTGGAAAGAAAGGTCATTTCAGAAAAGAGTGTAAAGCTAAGGCCAAATCCCTTATCAACACCCTTGTTAGTAACCAAACCAGTAAAGATGAGATCTTTAAGTGAGTCCTCTAGCAGTGAGATCCGACAAATCTACCAGTCATCCTCTGAACCTTCTAGAGTTTCTTCTAGCCCCTCTAGTGGCCTAGATGAACCCATACATTGCATGGATAGTTGTTGTAGGAACAAAACTATCAATGTCTTGTCTAAGCAAGAAGAGCTTCTCTTAGATCTTATAGAATAGATTGAAGACCTAGTCATCAAAGCTCAAAACCTTAGTGAATTCAAAAGAACCTTAGTTAGGGAAACCACCAAACCCGAACCTAAGTTTCAGGAACCCAAAGTTGATTTGGAAAAAATCTACAATAGGTTTACCAAATCAAAGAAGGAAGTTACTATTAACGACCTTCAAAGGGAAATCAAGGAAACCAAATCTGAGGTTAGGACCCTTAAGCAAGAGTTAACCATTATTAGAGTTGATCACAATTTCCTTGATCAAAGAATCAAAAATCTGGAAAACACTTCTCATCAAGGCAATGAGGAAGGACCCTCATTTCAGAACCCTTCTGATGATGAAGATAATGAGACAGTTAACCCCACTGCAGATATGGTTCAAGAACAAAGTTTGGATCAAGATCCATCTAGTAAACTGTTCTTATAAGCCATCAGTAGGATTAACTTCCAAAAATGGCACTCCAAAGTCAGGATTGTCATTAGTAAAGATTTTGAATTCGAGGTCATAGCCTTAATGGATTCAGGTGCTGATCTCAACAGCATTCAAGAAGGAATCATTCCCTCTATATACTTCAGAAAAACTAGAGAAAGGTTAACTTCTACAAGTGGAGGAAAAATGCAAATTGAATTCAAACTCCCTAAAGCCCATGTGTGCAAGGACAACACACGTTTCAAAACCATATTTGTCCTAGTTAAGAATATGATAGATAGAGTGATCTTAGGAAATCCCTTTATGTGTCTGTTGTATCCTTTCACCACGGATAGTGAAGGAATCACTACCCATCCTTTTGGCTAGCCAATTAAGTTTGAGTTTCTTGGAAGTCTTGAACCAAGAGAAATTAGCAGTCTCCAAGATGTTTCAGTTTCTAAGGCCCTTAACCTTATCCATTCCAAAACACTTTCTTTAACAGCTTTAAATGGTCACAATCGAGCCAAGAACCTTGATCCATCTAAGCTCACCAGTTCATTCATAATTGATGATCCTTTTAAACCCCAAAGATCATCACCAGATTCCATCTCACACATTCATCATAAAAGTATTTGCTTCATAACAATGCATGATTTTAACAAAAGCATTTAAAAAGAAAAAAAGTCCATTCTACTTATTTTTGCAATGATTGGTAGGGCAAGAAGCAAATAACTTATACCACTAAAATGTGGAGAAAAGTGACTTCTTCGGCAAAGAAGAAGAACAAGGGGAAAGCACCTGCGCAAGGCTATCCTCAAGACAAAAGTCACCCTGCAGCGGGACGGTCTTTTGTAATGCATGAAGGTGCATCCTCTAAGGGAAACCAAAGAGGATCAATATCCCTTCCGAATTATGTCCCAACAGAGGTGACATAGTCCAGTTGTGACATGGTTGTTATTTTGCAGGAAGTTTTATCAGACTCTTTACAATGGAAAAAGGGTACATACAAAGACTTGCCATTTTCCATAAAATTTATCCTTGATAATCTTCAAGCAGCTCAGACCCTAGAAAAAAATGGCTTTTTCCAAAGAACCCTCCAAGCACTAGAAATCTACTTAGTCAACCTTGAGGCAAGAAATGAAGCCATTACTGGTCAACTCTTTGGCAAAGAGGATATCCATTCAATGGATAAAACAACTATCTTGGGCATTGATTATGCTAAGTTTAGCCTTAAGGCCCAAACTATTTTAAGATGTGCTATTGCCAACTTGCCACTAGAAATACAATCCAATATTCTTGGTAGCAAGGCTATGTTCAAATCATTTGACCGATGGTTTGAATACTTTAAAAAATTGGTCACCACCGGCTTCCCAATCTTTGGCGAAACAGATAGTGATATTGACAATTTTGTTGATCAAGCTCTAAACCAAGCCGCTTGGGAACAATATTTTGGAAGCAGTCACAGGGTATATGAGAAAAAACATCCTTTTCCTGGCCTCATAGTCAATTATGAAGATGGGACAGATGAAGAAGAAAGAGATTCAAGCTGGCTCTCACAAATGTTTGAATATGGTTTTGTTAGATTAATCAAACTAACTCACCATGGGTAAATCAGCCAGTTACCACAAATCATACAACAGGTTGTCACCAAGATCAAAAGTCCTTTCGTGTCAATCAGATGCTGGAGCACTCTCCCACAATGGGACGATAGCAATTGGATGAATGTCCTACCATCTAGACACTTGGTATTCATCAATGGTTACACCCACCAAGGACCTTGGTATGAAGGAAATTCTTATCTTTCCTACAAAGAACCCCATGATCTTGCAAAATGTTGGAGGAACTACTTCAGTAATGAAATCCTCACCATTGCCCAAGACTTATGGAAAAACTACCATTTTGTTGGTAGTACAGGAAGGATTTCAGTCTTTACTACCAAGCCTTACTCTACTGCAGCCATGGACCTTCGATGGATTAACCACAACAATAATCCAAGGAGATTCATTACTAGGGCACTAGAATATGAATCCCTAAATTGGTGTGGCGTCTGTGATAAATTCACCATTTTTCATGAGCATGATGACCATCATAGTCCTAGTTCGGAGTATTATGACACAGACTAGCAAACCCCCACATGACATGAGTGAAATCTTTTGGATGATCAATATCCTCCAGAGCAGACCTTCCCTCCTCCAATCCAGAAAGCAATCGCTTACAATACAAGATCTCAATCTAGCCTAGATTCCACCCAGATCGCCGGTAAATCTAGCAAAGAATTAAAAGATCTTGCCCAGCAGCTGCTCCTTCAATAAGAGAAGTTAGAGTTAGCAAAAAGGAATTCTCTTGCCTCTTCAGAAGCTTTAGTCAATCGGAATCCAATTGACCCATTCCAGGACTCCCAAGATCCTTATGATGGTTACAATTTGGATAATGATTAATTTTGGACACTATTCAAAATCTGCTTTTCAAACAGGTTACTATTCATCCACAGTACACATGAACAATACCTCCACCGACAGTCGGATACAAACAAAAGACAGGTTACTATTCATGAACAATGACCCTTACTGTTCATCAAACAGTACTCGACAAAGAATCAACTTTTATAGTTCACTTTCGGCTAAAATGAATTTTCACCCGAGTTAAAGCATTTCACTCCCTTGGATTTTCAGCAGTCTTCAGAAGGATCCAAAGCTTCCTTCAGCTATAAAAGGTAGCCTCCTCTCCATTCTGAAGCAGGTCCATTTATTTGAAGTTAAAAAGCCTCCCTTCAGTGCAAGGCCCATTTCTTTGAAGTTAGAAAGCCTCATTTTAGTGCAAGGTCCAGTTTAGCTACTACCTCAGAAGTCTTAGACTTTACCTCTCCTTCACAATCTTGTAATCAGATGGCAACCCTAGTTTATTTTCTAGTTTACACTTGTATCAACAATTGTAACTTGCACCTTCTATTTTGTACTCAGATGGCCACCCCCTATGACCCCCTGTATCTATAACTTAGATTAGTAGCTTCTTGTCATCAAGAAAGAGTTCACCCTAGATCTAGTTGCCTTAGGCAAAGAGTTTGAGTCAGAAGAGAATAGACTCAAAAGAGAAGCCTATAGAGCCAACCACACCCTAGATCAAAAGAAAGAAGTCCTTGAAAGTTGGAAAACATTCATGAAAGAGATATTCTGCAATGTCCCTTTCTTTGAATATTTTGAGAACCACTTTCAATGGCACAAAAAGTCTTATGTCCTCACCAAGACCAATTGAACCAAACTTCCCAGCAAGGATGCTAATGGAAATCCTAACCCACCAGAAGTGGTTAGATCACACCATCCACCCCAGGAAGCTTTAGTATTCAACCACTGTGGAAGTGATTTAGTTTCCTGTCCCTTCAAAACCTCTACCACTCAAAAAGAATAGGTAGTCAAGAAGGTCATAGAGCAGAACAACTACACCAACCAGTGTTTAGGTGTTATAGGAAAACAGCTTGATAGGATAGAAGATAGGATAGACAACAAAGTTATCCTCCAGCCAGGAAATCCTAGCAAACCTGTCCAAGCCCTAGAGAAACCGCTAGGCAAGCTTCCTACCACCAAGCAGCCCAGCATTAGACCTAAGGATAAAAAAACCTTAAAAATAGTCAACCAAAAGTTTGAAGAACTAGTGAAGAAGGAACCAGTCACCTCTTCCCCAATTACTACTTCAGCCAGTGTTGATCCCAGACTAGATAACCGTCTAGTTACCTTAGACATCCACACAGCTTCTAGTAGCTCTAGCAGAACCTCCTCAGACAATGAAAAGGAGATAGAACATCTAGAAAACCAGTTTAAGGGTTTACAGGTGAATAAGCTTATTAATCCCAAGGTAACACCTACCAGCTTCACCAAGAATTGGAATCCCAGACCTACACCCCCTAACCTCCAGTTTGAGGAATGGAATGTTAGTAGCCAATTCTTAGTGTCTTCAGGTAAACTCTATGAATGGAACATATATGGTTTATTTGAACAAGAAATCCTAAACAAGATCCAGCATACGACCATGGTAGCCAATAACTACATCAGTGAAGGACATTCCCATACTAAAGTCATAGAGCTCATATCCCTAGGATTCACAGGCAAACTTCTGCAATGGTGGAACAATTGCCTCACATATGAGTCCAAAGAAGACATCAAACATGCTGTCTAGAAAGATGAGGAAGGAACCCCCATCTTTGACACAAACATAGGCAGAGGAGTTCCCGACAGAGTCAATACTCTAATCTATACGATCATGAAACACTTCATAGGAAAACCCAACAACATCACATCTAGGATATATGACTAGTTGAGTAACCTTAGATGTAAAACCCTTGGTGACTTTAGGTGGTACGAAGATGTGTTTACTACTAGAGCCATGCACAGAAGTGATTGTAACTCTTTGTTTTGGAAGGAGAAGTTCATCAATGACTTACCTACCCTTTTTGGAGAAAAGATCAAGGAAACCCTTTGTAACCCTTTAGGTGTCATACATTATGATAACCTAACTTATGGTGACATCTCTAGCACCGTTCGCAGTGAAGGAATAAAGATGTGTAGAGATCTCAAAATCCAAAGCAAAGCCAGCAAAGGCAAAGCCAAGTATGAAGTAGGAAACTTTTGTACACAGTATGGCTTACCCTCAGTTCTTCCCAAAAAGAAAATCCAAATACAGAGGTAAAGAATCCTCTAAAGATTTCCACAGGAAGAGAACATCAGCCATGTATTATAGGAAACAGAAGAACATCAAAGATGATTTCTATTAGAGAGGTAAATCCAAGTCCACAGGAAAGTTCATACCCAAAGCATCAGGAAAATACAGAAGAACGTACACTCTTTTCAGAAATGACCTTTCTTTCCACAGTTGAAGCATTTTTCGGATGCTTTAGGTATGAATTTTCCTGTGAACTTGGATTTACCTTTCTTATAGAAATCATCTTTTTTGTGCTTCTGTTTCCTATAATACTTGGCTGATGTTCTCATCCTGTGGAAATCTTTAGAGGATTCTTTACCTCTGTATTTGGATTTTCTTTTGGGAAGAACTGAGGGTAAGCCATACTGTGTATAGAAGTTTCCTACTTCACACTTGGCTTTGCCTTTGCTGGCTTTGCTTTGGATTTTGAGATCTCTGCACATCTTCATTCCTTCACTACGAATGGTGCTAGATATGTCACCATAGGTTAGGTTATCATAATCTATGACACCTTAAGGGTTACAAAGGGTTTCCTTGACCTTTTCTCCAAAAAGGGTAGGTAAGCCATTGATGAACTTCTCCTTCCAAAATGGAGAGTTGCAATCACTTTTGTGCATGACTCTGGTCGTAAACACTTCTTCGTACCACCTAAAGTCACCAAGGGTCTTACATCTAAGGTTACTCAACTGTTCGTAAATCCTAGATATGATGTTGCTAGGTTTTCCTACGAAGTGTTTCATAATCGTATAGATCAGGGTATTAACTCCGTCGAGAACTCCTCTGCCTATGTTTGTGTCAAAGATGGGGGTTCCTTCCTCATATTTCTGGATAGCGTGTTTGATGTCTTCTTTGGACTCATCTATGAGGCAATTGTTCCACCATTGTAGAAGTTTGCCTGTGAATCCTAAGGACATGAGCTCTATGACCTAAGTAGGGGAATGTCCTTCACTGATGTAGTTATTGGCTACCATGGTCACATGCTGGATCTTGTTTAGGATTTCATGTTCAGATAAACCATATATGTTCCATTCTTAGAGTTTACCTGAAGACATTGAGAACTGGCTATTAACATTCCTAACCTCCAGTTCGAGGAATGGAATGTTAGTAGCCAGTGCTCAGTGTCTTCAGGGAAACTTTATGAATGGAACATAGATGGTTTATCTGAACAAGAAATCTTAAACAAGATCCAGCATATGACCATGGTAGCCAATAACTACATAAGTGAAAGACATTCTCATACTGAGGTCATAGAGCTCATATCCCTAGGATTCACAGGCAAACTTCTGCAATGGTGGAACAATTGCCTCACAGATGAGTCCAAAGAAGACATCAAACATACTGTCTAGAAAGATGAGGAAGGAATCCACATCTTTGACACAAACATAGGTAGAGGAGTTCCCGACAAAGTCAATACTCTGATCTATACGATCATGAAACACTTCGTAGGAAAACCCAACAACATCACATCTAGGATTTATGACCAGTTGAGTAGCCTTAGATGTAAAACCCTTGGTAACTTTAGGTGATACGAAGATGTGTTTACTACCAGAGTCATGCACAGAAGTGATTGTAACTCTCAGTTTTGGAAGGAGAAGTTCATCAATGGCTTCCCTACCCTTTTTGAAGAAGAGGTCAAGGAAACCCTTTGTAACCCTTTGGGTGTCATAGATTATGATAACCTAACCTATGGTGACATATCTAGCACCATTCGTAGTGAAGGAATGAAGATGTGCAGAGATCTCAAAATCCAAAGCAAAGCCAGCAAAGGCAAAGCCAATTATGAAGTAGGAAACTTCTGTACACAGTATGGCTTACCCTCAGTTCTTCCCAAAAGAAAATCCAAATACAGAGGTAAACAATCCTCTAAAGATTTCCACAGGATGAGAACATCAGCCAAGCATTATAGGAAATAAAAGTACAAAAAAGATGATTTCTATAAGCAAGGTAAATCCAAGTCCACGGGAAAATTCATACCTAAACCATCCGAAAAATGCTTCAACTGTGGAAAGAAAGGTCATTTTTGAAAAGAGTGTACGTTCTTCTGTATTTTCCTGATGCTTTGGGTATGAACTTTCCTGGGGACTTGGATTTACCTCTCTAATAGAAATCATCTTTGATGTTCTTCTGTTTCCTATAATACTTGGCAGATGTTCTCTTCCTGTGGAAATCTTTAGAGGCTTCTTTACCTCTATATTTGGATTTTCTTTTGGGAAGAACTGAGGGTAAGCCATACTGTGTACAGAAGTTTCCGACTTCACACTTGGCTTTGCCTTTGCTGCCTTTGCTTTGGATTTTGAGATCTCTGCACATCTTCATTCCTTCACTACGAATGGTGCTAGATATGTCACCATAAGTTAGGTTATCATAATCTATGACACCTAAAGGGTTACAAAGGGTTTCCTTGACCTTTTCTCCAAAAAGGGTAGGTAAGCCATTGATGAGCTTCTCCTTCCAAAATGGAGAGTTGCAATCACTTTTTTGTATGACTTTGGTAGTAAACACGTCTTCGTACCACCTAAAGTCACCAAGGGTCTTACATCTAACGTTATTCAACTGGTCGTAAATCCTAGATATGATGTTGTTGGGTCTTCCTGCGAAGTGTTTCATAATCGTATAGATCAGGGTATTAACTCCGTCGAGAACTCCTCTACCTATGTTTGTGTCAAAGATGGGGGTTCCTTCCTCATCTTTTTGGATAGTGTGTTTGATGTCTTCTTTGGACTCATCTATGAGGCAATTGTTCCACCATTGTAGAAGTTTGCCTGTGAATCCTAGGGATATGAGCTCTATGACCTTAGTAGGGGAATGTCCGTCACTGATGTAGTTATTGGCTACCATGGTCATATGCTGGATCTTGTTTAGGATTTCATGTTCAGATAAACCATCTATGTTCCATTCATAGAGTTTACCTGAAGACACTGAGAACTGGCTACTAACATTCCTAACCTCCAGTTTGAGGAATGGAATGTTAGTAGCCAGTGCTCAGTGTCTTCAGGAAAATTTTATGAATGGAACATAGATGGTTTATCTGAACAAGAAATCCTAAACAAGATCCAGCATATGACCATGGTAGCCAATAACTACATCAGTGAAAGACATTCCCATACTGAGGTCATAGAGCTCATATCCCTAGGATTCATAGGCAAACTTCTGCAATGGTGGAACAATTGCCTCACAGATGAGTCCAAAAAAGACGTTAAACATACTGTCTAGAAAGATTAGGAAGGAATTCCCATCTTTGACACAAACATAGGCAGAGGAGTTCCCGACAAAGTCAATACTCTGATCTATACGATCATGAAACACATCGTAGGAAAACCCAACAACATCACATCTAGGATTTACGACCAGTTGAGTAGTGATAGGTCACAATCTGAATGACCCCTTGTGATTTACCCTAATCAATTAATTTAGCCAAGTTATTAATTAATTAATTAATCATGCAATTTTATGAAAGTACAAACAAATCACCAACAACTAAATATGCAGCGGAAAATAAATAACACGGTGATTTGTTTACGAATGGGGAAAACCCTAATGGCAAAAACCCCCACCGGGTGATTTTCAGGTCACCACTCTCGAAACTCCACTATTATCAAATTAAGCGGTTACAAGTAAAAGAATCTCAAGTACCTTACCAACCTACAGTTGAACCCTTACCCCAATACCCAATTGGACTTGATCTGTAGTGACAATCTCCACCTTTGATGCACGGCTCCAAAGTACGTGACTAACCAATGCGCGGATCCAAGTACGTGACTTCAGAACACCAACTGAGGAAGAATGGTTGGCTGCAAAGTTCTTCAGTTCATCCTTTATGATGAATAGCAGGAAGATGCTTGGTTACAAAACCCTATGGTGCAAATACACAGCAACTTCTTGATGGAAGATGAACTAGGTCAAGAACTTCATCTGTTGATCACAATTTGCTTGAACAAAGATTGCTCAATGCTAAAGCCACTTGTGTCACACTTGACGGCTCTTAAAATAATCCTTTTATATGTTTAGGGTTAGAAAAAGAGAAGGCCCAAAAACATATTCATGGATCCCAAGAAAATCAGATTGGAAATCTGAATTTTTAAATCTCGACAGATAGCAGGTGTCGAGGTAGCTATCGAGCAGGTGTTGAGCTTTAAAAACCTTTCCCTTCAGCTTGCTTTCTCTTGGACAGATTTGATGACTTCAATACTTGACCATGAAACATTGTTTCTTGAAGTATTAAAAACACCTAGAACTACCCAATTACAAGTAGAGTGCATTTTGTCAAAGGATTAGCCAATTTACATAACTAAGTGACATATGTTCTTAATCAAGTTAAAACATATATGTCCTAACAAGTAGCCTTAGATGTAAAACCCTTGGTGACTTTAGGTGGTACGAAGATGTGTTTACTACCAGTGTCATGCACAGAAGTGATTGTAACTCTCAGTTTTGGAAGGAGAAGTTCATCAATGGCTTACCTACCCTTTTTGAGAAAAAGGTCAAGGAAACCCTTTGTAACCCTTTAGGTGTCATAGATTATGATAACCTAACCTATGGTGACATATCTAGCACCATTCGCAGTGAAGGAATGAAAATGTGCAGAGATCTCAAAATTCAAAGCAAAGCCAGCAAAGGCAAAGCCAATTATGAAGTAGGAAACTTCTGTACACAGTATGGCTTACCCTCAGTTCTTCCCAAAAGAAAATCCAAATACAGAGGTAAAGAATCCTCTAAAGATTTCCACAGAATGAGAACATCAGCCAAGTATTACAGGAAACAGAAGTACAAAAAAGATGATTTCTATAAGAAAGGTAAATCCAAGTCCACAGGAAAATTCATACCTGAAGCATCCGAAAAATGCTTCAACTGTGGAAAGAAAGGTCATTTCTGAAAAGAGTGTACGTTCTTCTGTATTTTCTTGACGCTTTGGGTATGAACTTTCCTATGGACTTGGATTTACCTCTTTGATAGAAATCATCTTTGATGTTCTTCCGTTTTCTATAATACTTGGCTAACGTTCTCTTTCTGTGGAAATCTTTAGAGGATTCTTTACCTTTGTATTTGGATTTTCTTTTGGGAAGAACTGAGGGTAAGCCATACTATGTACAGAGGTTTCCTACTTCATACTTGGCTTTGCCTTTGCTGGCTTTGCTCTGGATTTTGAGATTTCTGCACATCTTCATTCCTTCACTTCGAATGGCGTTAGAGATGTCACCATAGGTTAAGTTATCATAATCTATGATGCCTAAAGGGTTACAAAGGGTTTCCTTGACCTTTTCTCCAAAAAGGGTAAGTAAGCCATTGATGAACTTCTCCTTCCAAAATGGAGAGTTGCAATCACTTTTGTGCATGACTCTGGTAGTAAACACATCTTCATACCTCCTAATGTCACCATGGGTCTTACATCTAAGGTTACTTAACTGGTCGTAAATCCTAGATATGATGTTGCTAGGTTTTCCTACGAAGTGTTTCATGATCGTATAGATCAGGGTATTAACTCTGTCGAGAATTCCTCTGCCTATGTTTGTGTCAAAGATGGGGGTTCGTTCCTCATCTTTCTGGACAGCATGTTTGATGTCTGCTTTGAACTCATCTGTGAGGCAATTGTTCCACCATTGCAGAAGTTTGCCTATGAATCCTAGGGATATGAGCTTTATGACCTTAGTATGGGAATGTCCTTCACTGATGTAGTTATTGGCTACCATGGTCATATGCTGGATCTTGTTTAAGATTTCATGTTCAGATAAACCATCTATGTTCTATTCATAGAGTTTACTTGAAGACACTAAGAACTGGCTACTAACATTCCTTTCCTTGAACTGGAGGTTAGGGAGTGTAGGTCTAGGATACCAATTCTTAGTGAAGCTGGTTGGGGTTACCTTGGGATTAATAAGCTTATTCACCTGTAAACCCTTAAATTGGTTTTCTAGATGTTCTATCTCCTTTTCATTGTCTGAGGAGGTTCTGCTAGAACTACTAGAAGTTGTGTGGATGTCTAAGGTAACTAAACAGTTATCTAGTCTAGGATTAATACTGGCTAAAGTAGTAACTGGGGAAGAGGTGACTGGTTCCTTCTTCACTAGTTCTTCAAGCTTTTGGTTGACTATTTCTAAGGCTGTTTTATCCTTAGGTCTAATGCTAGGCTACTTGGTGGTAGGAAGCTTGACTAGCGGTTTCTCTAGGGCTTGGATCGGTTTATTAGGGTTTCCTGGCTGGAGGATAACCTTGTTGTCTATCCTATCTTCTATCCTATCAAGCTATTTTCCTATAACACCTAAACACTGATTGGTATAGTTCTTTTGCTTTATGACCTTCTTGACTACCTGTTTCGGTTGAGTGGTAAGGGTTTTGAAGGGAGAGGCAACTAAATCACTTTCACGGTGGTTGAAGACTATAGCTTCCTAGGGTGGATGGTGCGATCTAACCACTTCTGGTGGGTTAGGATTTCCACTAGCATCCTTGCTGGGAAGTTTTGTCCAATTGGTCTTAGTGAGGACACAAGACTTTTTGTGCCATTGAAAGTGGTTCTCAAAAATTCAAAGAAAGGGACATCGCTGGATATCTCTTTCAAGAATGTTTTCCAACTTTCAAGGACTTCTTTCTTTTGATCTAGGGTGTGGTTGGCTCCATAGGCTTCTCTTTTGAGTCTGTTCTCTTCTGACTCAAACTCTTTGCCTAAGGCAACTAGATTTGGGGTGAACTCTTTCTAGATGACAAGAAGCTGCTGATCTATTTCATGTTCTTGATGAAAAGGATCTTAAGGTTCTTGCTGATATAGGTTCATTATATCAGTACCTGTTGGGGATGGGGCTTTCTGACTGTTATGGTCTTCCTTATGATCTACAACTGAGTCTTGCTTGGCTGTGTAGCAAGGTGTGCTAACCTGGGATCTGGTCTGGACACCATGGAGCTCTAGTCCTAAGTCTTTTCTAGACTTGGGAAAGGGTGCTAGTGGTCTGGATGTACTACACTGGGATGCAGGTCTATCTCTTAATTGGATAGTTGACTGTCTAAATGGTTGGTGTAGATCTTCTAGGGATCTAATCCTAAGTTCATCATATCTTGATGGTGAACCTATGGGTGTTCTAAGCCTAGACTGGTCAAAACTAAGTCTAACCATACCGTCGGCTAGTTGTTGAACAAAGTCTAAGTCCGGATTCTGGGCTGGGTTTTGGATCTGGTGAGGATAATTCTCATTCTCAAGAGTCCAATTCCTGGGAACGTAACCTCTGACCATTTCAGGGTTTTGGGGCCTGAATGTTAAATCTGGTATCTGTGGTCTGGATGAAGGTCGTTTCACCTTTCACTCTTTTATCAAGTGCTTGAATATTGAAATTTGTTCTTATGCACTTATAATATATCATGTATATCAAGGCCAACTGCTGAACTCCGGGCAACTTAAGGGTGCCATAAGTCTTGATATTGAGGGTGAGGGTTTTCATGACATGTGGGTCATTAAGACTGGTTTGAATGATTCCTAAGAGGCTGTCATTAAACCTTATATAATGAGTGCCTTTGAGGGCCAAAAGGATAGAAGCATCTAATCCTTCTCTAATAAAGGGTTTAATTTTGACCTAGACTAAACCTATGTGGATGAAATTGTGTCCTTCTTTCTTATGTGCTCGCAAGGCTGCTTCAGGTAACAAGTAGCACGTCTCGTACTCCTTGTTGATACTATAGACTTGCTCTATGGTTCGGACATGGTAGCTTGTTTTAAAAGCCTTTTTAAGGGTCCAAGAAGATCTGTAGATCTTGTTTTTGGGAACCTTAGGGATATTCCAATCTCCTAGCTTTAGATCCAAATCTGATAACTCATAACTCTCAGAATTGAGAATTCCACTTTCTTGAGAAATCTCTAGGAGGGATGTATTGGATGACCTAATGCTTGTAGAAGAGTTACTTCTAAACAACCTATTCATTGTTCTGGATTAAAAGCCTAGTTAAACAATTTACACCTAATTACTTTTATCCTCAAACTTCTGGATCTATCCTTAGATCTGAAACAGGGGTACAACAAGACAATTGCCTAATCTCATGCACACTTAACCTCCTACCACCACAATCCTTTCCACAGTGTAAACACCCTAAATGCCTATCACACGGCTAAACGGGCTGACCAACATGACAGAAGTGGATACCGGGTCATACTGGGTTAACACAGCACAGATCTTGGTCTTACGTGTCTCAAAAGTACACATTTGCAACAAACTTTAGGTAAAAGCAGAAACAAGAAGAAGTAGGTAACTGGGATATAACTGATTAACAGGAACAAATAATCACAGAATGATAAATAGATAGGTAAAGAAGGAGGTTCATCCTACCATCAAAAGAACAGTACAAAAGAAGAGATAGTAAATGTAGAAGATAATGAATGGTAAAGGAAGAGTTATCAGAAAATAGATGTAAAATGAAATAAACTTATCAACAGGAGATATATTCATGATTCAAAATAATGAATAATGTAGAAAATAATGGATAACTATGGCGTCATTGCCGCCAATTTGTTGATTGAAAATAAAATGTAACTTACAACACTATTACTGGCCAACTTGAACTTACTTGGCTCCGATACCAAAAGGGGGGTAAGTTACAGAGGGGTGGCCATCTGTAACTTACAAATAAAGGGGGATGGGGCTTTCTGACTATTGTTGTCTTCCTCATGAGCAACAATCGAGTCTTGCTTGGCTGTGTAGCAAGGTGTGCTAACTTGGGATCTGGTCTAGACACAATGGAGCTCTAGTCCTAAGTCTCTTCTAGACTTGGGAAAGGGTGCTAGAGGTTTGGATGTACTACACTGGGATGCAGGTCTATCTCTTAAGAGGATAGTTGACTGTCTAAAGGGTTGGTGTAGATCTTCTGGGGATCTAATCCTAAGTTCATCATATCTTGATGGTGAACCTATGGGTGTTCTAAGCCTAGACTAGTAAAAACTAAGTATAACAGTACTGTTGGACAAAGTCTAAGTCTGGATTCTGGACTGGGTTTTGGATCTGGTGAGGATAATTCTCATTCTCAAGAGTCCAATTCCTGGGGAACGTAACCTCTGACCATTTTAGGGTTTTGGGGACCTGAATGTTAGATCTGGTATCTGTGGTCTGGATGAAGGTCGTTTCACCTTTCACTCTTTTGTCAAGTGCTTGAATATTGAAATTCGTTCTCATGCACTTATAATATATCTTGTATATCAAGGCCAACTGCTGAACTCCGGGCAACATGAGGGTGCCATGAGTCTTGATATTGAGGGTGAGGGTTTTCATGACATGTGGGTCATTAAGAGCCACTAAAAAATTGGGAAAGCAGTTAAAATGGACTGGTCCATTACTAAGACTGGTTTGAATGGTTCCTAAGAGGCTGTCATTAAACCTTATATGACGAGTGTCTCTGGGAGCGATAAGGACAGAAGCATCTAATCCTTCTCTAATCAAGGGTTTAATTCATACTTGGACTAAACCTATGTGGATGTAATTGTGTCCTTCTTTCTTATGAGCAGCAAGGTAACAAGTAGCATGTCTCATACTCCTTGTTGATACTGTAGACTTGCTCTATGGTTCGGACATGGTAACTTGTTTTGAAAGCATTTTTAAGGGTCCAAGAAGATCTGTAGATCTTACTGGTAGGAACCTTAGGGATATTCCAATCTCCTAGCTTTAGATCTAGATTTGATAACTCATAACTCTCAGAATTGAGAATTCCACTTTCTTGAGGAATCTCTGGGAGGGATATACTAGATGATCTAATGCCAGTAAAAGAGTTACTTCTAAAAAACCTATTAATTGTTCTGGATTAAAAGGCTAGTTAAACAATTAACACCTAATTACCTTTAACCTCAAACTTCTGGATCTATCCTTAGATTTGAAACATGGGTACAACAAGACAATTGCCTAATCTCGTGCACACTCAACCTCTTATCGCCACAATCCTTTCCATTGTGAAAACACCCTAAACGCCTATCACAAGTCTAAATGGGCTGACCAACCCAACAGGAGTGGATACCGAGTCTTACTGGGCTAACACAGCACATATCTTGGTCTTACGTGTCTCAACAGTACTCATCTGCAACAAACTTTGGATAAAAGCAGAAACAAGAAGAAGCTAGTAATTGGGATATAATTGATTAATAGGAACAAATAATCACAGAATGATAAACAGAAAGGTAAAGAAGGGGGCTCAGCCAAACAGTACAAAAGAAGAGATAGTAAATGTAGAAGATAATGAATGGTAAAGGAAGAGTTATTAGAAAATAGATGTAAAATAAAATAAATTTATCAACAGGAGATATATTCATGATTCAAAATAATGAATAATTCAGAAAATAATGGATAACTATGGCGTCACTGCCGCCAACTTGTTGATTGAAAATAAAATGTAACTTACAACACTATTACCAGCCAACTCGAACTTACTTGGCTCTGATACCAAAAGGGGGGGGGGGTAAGTTACAGATACAGGGGGTGATGGGGAGTGGCCATCTGAGTACAAAATAAAAGGTGCAGGTTACTGTTATTGATACAAGTGTAAACTAGAAAATAAACTAGGCTTGCCATCTGATTACAAGATTGTAATGGAGAGGGAAAGCCTAAGACTTCTGAGGTAGTAGCTAAACTGGACCTTGCACTGAGGGGAGGCTTTCTAACTTTAAAGAAATGGGCCTAGTTTAGAATGGAAAGGAGGCTGCCTTTTATAGCTGAGGGGAGTTTTGGATCCTTCTAAAGACTGCTGAAAATCCGGAGGAGTGAAATGCTTTAACTCGGATGAAAAATCATATCAGCCGAAAGTGAATAGTGAAAGTTGAGTTTTTGTCGGGTACTGTTTGGATGAACAGTAACGGTCATTGTTCATGAATAGTAACCTGTCTTTTGTTTTTTACTGCTGTTAGTGGAGGTATTGTTCATGTTTACCATGGATGAATAGTAACCTGTTCGAAAAGCAGATTTTGAATAGTATCTGGAATTAATCATCATCCAAATTGTAACCATCATACGGATCTTGGTCAATTGGATTTCGAATGACTGAGGCTTTTGAAGAGGCAGGAGAAATCCTTTCTTCTGACTCTAACTTTTCTAACTGCAAAAGCAACTGCTAGGCAAGATCTTTTAGTTCTTTGCCAGATTTTTCAGCGATCTGTACAGAGTCTGGGCTGGACTGAGATCTTGTATTGTAGGCAATTGCTTTCTAGATTGGAGGGGGAAAGTCCTTATTGATTTTATTGATGACATCAATGATTCTAAAGCTATCCCACCATTTTACTGAGAATTCCCTATCCAGTAGATTGGAATTGATCTGGTAGTTCCACATGCTAATCCAGTGGATCCTGGAAACTGGGAACCATAGCTTGAAGGTTGAAGCTTGGAACTGAAATACCTGAATGCTTCCTGTAAAGGTTTTGGGAGAATCTGGGGAACTGGGCCAAACGTTTCCCATCACTTTAGGAACCAGGAAGGTATTGGATTGGAGAATGGCTTGTCGAACATTAAAAACCATGAATGATCGAAGCTCTTGTTCTGGTAGAAGAGAACTTTTTCAAAGGCATCCATATAATCTTAGTAACTGTAATAGAGGCCTGAGTCTTTGAGAACTTTGAGGAAAGAGGGATGTTGACCCCATTCTTCGCAACTTACAAAACCTGTGAAGATGAACTTATGATAAAGGACTTCAGCAGGGTTTGTTTTGCTCATGATGTTTTCTATCCGAGCAACTTTTCTTGAAGGAGGATGCTTTTATAGAATCTAATATTTTTCTCTGAGTGTTTTGGGAGGAAGTGCCATCCTAAGGGTAAAACTTCCATGGCCAAAGCTAAGGGATCTGTTATATGAACAAGGTGTGGTTCAATATAAGAGATGTGATGGACGAAGGGTTTCTTAACATAAGGAGACCTACCTTTTATGGATGGATAGGAAGAAGGCTTTTGGGGTACTATGGGACCAAAAGGTTCTTCGACTGTATATAGGGTGATTGCTTTAGGGGAAGGGGCTGCTAAAGCAGAGCTATAACTGGGTTGACCATGGGGTGGTCTCTGATAGTTTAGTCTAGGGATGGTGGAGACTACGTATCTGTTGGCAATGGGTGAGGGAGAAAGAGAAACTAACTGACTAGGAGGGTTCTTTGCCTGACTAGTGCTACTGGTAGTTTGCTGTTTAGGTATTTTGGGGGGTTGGCGTTGGACGGGTTTTTTCCTGGACATTCTAGGTCAGACTCTGCAAAAATTCACAGGTTAGGAAGTCAGGGATACTGTTTTAAGTTCCTTAGATGAAATTAATGTCAAAGTTAAAAACTGAAAGAATGGCTTGCCATCGTGCAAAAATTTGTTTTGATGCAATGTTTTGAATATTTTTTTCTAAACATGCTTTGTAGATTTGCAATCAATTCGTAATAAAAATTTTTGATTCAAAAGATCACTTTGAAATTTTGAAATGCATAGTAATATAGATAAAATTTCTTTTTTAATAGTACTATAATTAATCTGAGTGGGAGTCCAAGTTCCTGAATGAAAACAAACAATCTGTTCAGGGGAAATGGGACTAACATGCTGAAGAAGAATGCCACCATAACCAATGTTAGAGGCATCGGTCTGGACAATCTTGAAGGAATTGATTAAGGGGATTCCTAGACATGAGAGTGTCTTGACATATTTTTTGATGTTTTGGACAATAGTAGTATGGGCTAGGGTCCAAGGAGGAGGATTAGCTCGAAGTCTATCAAAAAGGGGTTTGCATTGTTGCCTGAGATTTTGATAGAAATTAGCTATGCAATTGAGAGATCCTAGGAACCTTTGGAGCTGGGTTTTGTCTAGGATTTCATCTAGAAACTTATCATCAAACTGGATAGCTCTATCTATGGGTTTGATAACTCCATGATGAATATCAAAGCCTAAGAATCGAACTTTAGTTTGGAAAAGTTTGATTTTTGGGGCAGAAACAACTAGACTATTGATCTTGATGGTGGACAGGAATGCTCTTAGGTGTTTCCAATATTGGTGCAGGGATTCTAAAAAAATGAGTACATCATCAATGTACACAATTGTATGACTGGAGAATAGATTGAAGATCTCATTCATGATGTTCTAGAATTCAGAAGGTGCATTTTTGAGACCAAAGGGCATTACATTCCATTTATAATGACCAAAGGGTGTGGTGAAGGCTGTTTGTACCTATCAGACTCTTTGATTTGGATTTGCCAAAAACCACTTTTCATGTCAAATTTACTGAAAAGTACTGCTTTACAAAGCCTATTGACTAAGTCTTTCTTGTTGGGAATTGGATATCTAACCCATTCTAAGACTTTTTTAAGAGGCTTATAGTTGATTACTAACCTAGGGACACCTTTCTCAATTTCAGCATTTTTCTGGACATAGAAGGCTGAACAAGACCAGGGGGACCTAGATTTCCTGATGATTCCCTTTTTAAGGAGATCCTCGATTTCTGCTCTACAGGTATCTATAAGTTCTTGATTCATTTAGATAGGTCGAGCCTTGGTTGGGATATCCTTTTCTTGGAAACCTTTAACATAAGGGAGAGCAACTTCATGTCGCTTCCTATGCCAGAAGGCTGTGGGAAAATCAGAACAAACTTCTTGTCTAAGTTTTTCTTCAAACTTTCTGATTTTCGTCTGGATGGTTTTACAAGCTAATTGTTCCTCAATTCTCTTGTATTTCATATCATCCTAGAGATACTTAAGATACTGAGTTTTTGCTTGAATAAGGATAAGGGTCTTAGAGACAGAAACATCCTGAAGACTACTAATCTCTCTGGATTCAGGACTTCTAAGAAACTCAAACTTAACTGGCTGGCCAAAAGGATGGGTAGTGATTCCTTCACTATTCGTGGTGAAAGAATACAACAGACACATAAAGGGATTTCCTAAGATCACTCTATCTGTCATATTCTTGCCTAGGACAAATGTGGTTTTAAAACATGTGTTGTCCTTGCACACATGGGCTTTTGGGAGTTTGAATTCATTCTGCATTTTTCCTCCACTTGCAGAAGTTAACCTTTCTCTGATTTTTCTGAAGTATTTAAAGGGAATGATTCCTTCTTGAATGCAGTTGAGATCAGCACCTGAATCCATTAAGGCAATGACCTCGAATTCAAAATCTTTGCTGATGACAATCCTGACTTTAGAGTGCCATTTCTAGAAGTTAATCCTACTGATGGCTTGTTAGAATAGTTTACTAGATGGATCTTGATCCAAACTTTGTTCTTGAACCATATCTGCAGCGCGGTTAACTGTTTCATTATCTTCATCATCAGAAGGGTTTTGAAATGAGGGTCCTTCCTCATTGCCTTAATGAGAAGTGTTTTCCAGGTTTTTGATTCTTTGATCAAGGAAATTGTTGTCAACTCTAAGGATGGTTAACTCTTGCTTAAGGGTCCTAACCTTAGATTTGGTTTCCTTGATTTCCTTTTGAAGGTCGTAAACAGTAACTTCCTTCTTTGATTTGGTAAACCTATTGTAGATTTTTTCCAAATCAACTTTGGGTTCTTGAAACTTAGGTTCGGGTTTTGTGGTTTCCCTAACTAAGGTTCTTTTGAATTCACTAAGCTTTTGAGCTTTGATGACTGGGTCTTCGATCTGTTCTATGAGATCTAAGAGGAGCTCTTCTTGCTTAGAGTGGACATTGATAGTTTTGTTCCTACAACAACTATCCATGTAAGGTATGAGTTTATTTGGGCCACTAGAGGTGCTAAAAGAAACTCTAGAGGGTTCAGAGGATGATTGGTAGATCTGTCGGATCTCATTGCTAGAGGACTCACTATCATAGTGGTCAAGTTCTAGGAGCTTAAAGATCTCATCTTTACTGGTTTGGTCACTAACAATATATATATATATATATATAGAAGTGGCAGCTAGAGGCGACACTTGTTATTCACGGGTTCAAACCCACATATATATATGTATATATATATTTCACTTTTCTATATATAAAAGAGGATTCTCTTTTTTCAACTGGATTTTTATGTAGTTTAAAAAACTATTATTAATGAAGGACAACTTCATTTAGAAATAGAGTCATAAAGGTTAAATAACAAATTTCATTTTGAATTCAAAAGAAAACTCCTAAAATTTAGGATTTTTTTTTCCCTTCACATTCAAAAAATAAATTATAGTTACTGTTTATCTTTAAAGTTTATTCTTTTTATTTGTTTGAAAAAAAAAATTTAAATTATAATAGATGCAAATTATTAACATTTACAAAAAAAAAAAAAAAAAAAAAAAAAGAAGTGTGCTCAGTGGCTAGTGTGTGTGTGTGTGTGTATATATATTTTATTAGTTTATTTTATGGTTAAAAATATTTTTGCATACATTGGTTAAAATCTTGCACTCCATAATCATAGATAAGTACAACCTAAAATTAAACAACAATTAGACATTTAGTGTATTATTTATGTTAGTATGTAATTAAAGAAAAAAAAAATAGTAAAGTTAGAAATTGTTAAAATATTTGATTGGTTAAGTAGACACTCAGTGTAATATATATAAATGAATATGGATGTGTAAGTTAATAAATAATATAATGTCAGTGACTTGCATTTTGTCATTTTAGTTTTAAATATTTTTGTAAAAATAATGACAACTGCATAAAAATAAATAAATGTTATACAAAGTTAACAAAATAAAATGGTCACACCTAGCCACATTGACAATGAATAATAAAAACTGATAATGAACTATCATGTAACGATTTTAAACTATAAAACTCATAGAAGTTATAAAATTTCATATATTTGCATTTTTTTTATAACTTGATATATTTAATTTTTTATTAAATTTTATTAAATTTAAATTTTTTAAGAACCTCTCTAAAAAAAAATTCATCGAGTCACCACTACAGCTAGCGACCAAAGTAGTCTCTTTCGATGACAATCGACCACTAGTGAGAAAAAATATTACTGGAAAAGAAATAATGTAATTGTAGAGTGGAAATGTGTTCACATCCAGCATTCATGACTTAGTCAAGTGTGGATATGTGTCCACATCCAATCATGTATAATCACTAATTAACCCTTATGAGAGGTCAAAATTAGTCACTTTGGAAGGGTTAGGGCTTGAGTTTTACTCCCACAACAAAATTTTACAATATATAATTTCAAAACAAGTTGGAAGTGTCAATTTACTATAAATTAAAATAAAAATTATAAAATGAAATGAAAGTACACCTAGACCTATTATAGCTCAAAATAAATTTGTTTTGAATATTGTAAGATTTTATCGTAATTGCATACTTTTACGGGACTGATGAATCATAATCTCTAACAAAAACAAGCTTAATCACAACTACGAAACACGGCTCTCCCAAACAGCATACAACCAATTTTTTGAGGCTATTACTAACTATTTATTTGGGAGGTGGATATTGCATATCAGCAACTGTTGAGAATTTAAGTGATTTGAAGAACTTTTAACACCTTTATTTATTTTAAAAAAATACAAATAACAAAACTACGCAGACAAAAATCCTGTGATAACAACCATTCTATTTTTGCTAAAAATAACAATTCTATTTTCTAACAAAGTGGTAATAACTAATATTTAATAAACTTTCGGCATAATGTTGATATTAATATATGGGAAAAGTTAACGAATTTTCTAAGGACATAGGT
The DNA here is from genome assembly GCA_030445155.1 of Quercus variabilis. Classification (NCBI taxonomy): domain Eukaryota; kingdom Viridiplantae; phylum Streptophyta; class Magnoliopsida; order Fagales; family Fagaceae; genus Quercus; species Quercus variabilis. The sequence continues at coordinate 45,070,147 of CP129452.1, read as the reverse complement.
TTATAAAATATTTTAAAAAAAATTTATGTGTAAAGAAAAAAGTAATTAATTTTTTGATAGCTTTTTATATTTTCTATGAAAGTGGTGTCAAAACATTCATAAAATGGTTTATTAACAATTGCTCTAATTAAGGGCATTCGTTAATGTAACCTTTAATATATTAGTGAAAGCTTAGTTAAGAATCTAAATTTAATTCTAATTTCACTCCAACTTGTTGCCAAGTGTTCTCTTAATTAAGCTATAGTTTGATGCCAAGAGTGTTTAGATCTTCATTGCACTCCAATTTCATGCCAAGAGCCATTGCAATTGTACTTTAATTGTGTCAACTATATTTACATACAAATTCATGTAATTAAACTCAAAAAATAAAAATAAAAAACTTAGATCTAATTTTTTTTTTAATAATATAAATAGATATAGTTTATATTACTTATGAGGTAGAAAAGTTTCACACACTTGTGGGTTATTTTTAAGGACAAAGTTTGACTATAAATTAACTTGGTCATAGCTAATAACTACAATTCACACTAAAAAAAATAATATGATTACATATTTTTAAAAGGACAAAGTTTAGCTACAAAATTAGGTTACAACTTTACTCAATATTGTTTTAATTGGAGATAAATTTTGCCAAATCAACCATTAGATTACAACTTGTTTAGATCTTCATTGCACTCCAATTTCGTGCCAAGAGCCATTGCAATTATACTTTAATTGTGTCAACTATATTTACATACAAATTCATGTAATTAAACTCAAAAAATAAAAATAAAAAACTTAGGCCTAATTTTTTTTAATAATATAAATACATATAGTTTATATTACTTATGAGGTAGAAAAGTTTCACACACTTGTGGGTTATTTTTAAGGACAAAGTTTGACTATAAATTAACTTGGTTGTAACTAATAACTACAATTCACACTAAAAAAAATTAATATGATTACATATTTTTAAAATGACAAAGTTTAGCTACAAAATTGGGCTACAACTTTACTCAATATTTTTTTTATTGGAGGTGAATTTTGCCAAATCAACCATTAGATTACAACTTGTTTTTATATCCTTCATACTTGCAAAATTTAAAAAAAATTAAAGATCAATAGTTATGTCATCAATAAATTTTTTAAATTGTAAGTTTTTGTAGTTTAAAATTATGCATAAAATATAAACTTATAGATCATATTGTAAATAATATTCGATTAACACAAAATTATATATATATATATATATATATATATATATTAAGATTGTAAAGAATATGCAATTAAACGGTTAGATTTTCAAAATATGTAATAATGTTTATTTTATTGAGTAAAATTTTAGCTTAATTGTCCATTTGGATATAGCTAAAAATTGAAAATTGAAAACACTATAGCAAAATAATTTTTAAATGTGTGAATAGTGTCGTGAGACCCATTTTTAATGAAAAAGTTACCGAAAAGTGAAGTTTGTGAGTCCCTTGAACAGTAAACGAAACCCATTGATGTGATGAATAAGGGCTAAAAATTCAAAATTTTCAGCTGCTGTTCATGCACAGTGCATGAACAGTAGCCTTTGTCTCCGGAAATGCGTGCAAAAGAAAAAAAAAAGAAAAAAAAAAAGGAAAACACAAAAGAGAAACGTAGACGCCGAAATCATTTGTATCCAAACATACACTAAGGCTACAACCAATTTTGTAGCTAAAATTTGTCCTTTTTAAAATCCAACTTCAAATTGCATGTTTTTTATGTCCTTAATATGTATGTCGAATTTCATGTCAATCAAATTTTGTTTATTATTCAATCCGTAGACTTATTTTTTATATATACTATAAAAACATGAAATTTAATCATTTGATTGGTCCCATAGTTATTGATATTTGATATTTTGAAAATTTTGCAAATATGGAAGATATAGAAAGAAAATATAATCCAATAGCGGATTTGTGAAAATTCACATTTAATAAAAGGATATTGGGTAGAGTAGTAGCTACTAGCTACTCTATATAACTAAGTTTGTAACCAAATTTTGTCATATTTTTAATTGCACATTTTGAATTGTAATAAGCTTTGTCTATTCACAAGCTCAATTGAAATTGGACAAAGTTTAGCTACAAAATTGGTTGTAACTTAAGATTACAACTTTACTCAATATCTTTTTATTAGAGGTGAATTTTGACAAATCCACTATTGGATTACATTTTCTTCTTATATTCTCAATGTTTGAAAATTTTATATAAAATTAAAGATAAATAGTTATGTCATTAATGAATTATTTAAATTGCAAGTTTTTGTAGTTTAAAATTATACATAAAATATAAGCTTATAAATTATATAGTAAATAGTATTCGATTGGCACAAAATTTAGCATGTGTATTAAGAGCGTAAAGAATATGCTATTAAATGGTTCGATTTTTAAAATTGTAGTAATTTTAATAATATTAAGTAAAGTAGTAATCATATGCTACATTTAATTTTGTAGCCAAACATTGTTTATTTATATTTGGGCCTAACTTACACTTGGAATTTGTTCTATTTTTTTTATGGAGAGGAGGGGGATGCTGCTGGATTATAAGCCCATTGGTCTCACAAATTTATTCTACCTATCGAAGAAGGTATTCTGACAGATTCGAGCCTCTTATTTGATCCAGCAGCCCAAAGATGCCTTAATCAAACTGTGGAACTTGGACCAAGTCAAGTCAACCTTTGATCACCCTAAAAAAAAAGTCAACCTTTGATCTGAAAGAACCGTTTGTTTTTCTATTATTTTTTTGGTAGCACAAACACCTATATAGTTCCAACTTCCAACGAAGGGGGAAAAAAGAGTTTCTCTAGTGCCACGGACATTCTAGCATTTTACCCTCATTTATTTTTTTAATTGGCAAAATGCCCATGTTTCGAAACTATATAAGTACGTGCCCCTGTTTCGATACTCGATGACCCTAAAATCGAGTTACTTAAAGTACTCGATTGGTTTAAAATCGAGTTATGCCTGATCAAACTTTAAAAAAAAAAAAAAAAAATTCATGAAACTTGAGTAAATGGAAATCGAGTTCCAAAACGTCACTATAGGGCTTAAAAACGTCACTATAGGGATAAAAAACGCTGCTATAGGGCTACTGAAACTTGGTATTTACACTTCTAAAAATTTTTTTCCAGAAAAAACGCCACTATAGGGATTAAAAAACGCTGCTATAGGGCCACTGAAACTTGGTATAAAAAAATTTTCAAAAAAAAAACGCCACTATAGGACTTAAAAACGTCACTAAAGGGCTTAAAAACGCCGCTATAGGTCTCCCTGAATATTGGGCGATCACACTTGTAAAATTTTTTTGCATGGAACTTGATTTCCCTAAGCTCGAGTTACATGCAATTTTTTTTTTTAGTTTGATCGGGCATAACTCGATTTTCTACAAATCGAGTATTTCATTGAAACTCGATTTTAGGGTAATCGAGTATTGAAACAGGGGCATATCCCTATATAGTTTTGAAATAGGGGCAAATTGCTAAATAAAAAAACAATTAGGGGCAAAAGGCTAGAATGTCCCTAGTGCCACAAGCTAGTGCATAACTTTGTGCATAATCCGTTCATATGGTGAGTTGTGGTTGATAGAGAAGTGATGGTGTACACTAATTTGTGGCATTAGAATTTTTCAAGAAAAAAATAAAAAACAAAACAAAAAAACCAACATACACTTAATTAATATGAGAACTTTATAAATAATAAAAAAAAAAAATTAATACGAAAACTTCTATAGCATATATAAGTGATTGGGCGAGAGAAAATTATTTTATTTAAAATTTTTTAATGAATAAATTATTTTTATTTTTTGGATAAAATTAGTCGATTGAGCTTAATTTCTTTTTAAAAATTTTTCTATTAGTAATTTTTGTTGTTGAACTAATTTTTTTGAGCTTGTTAATTTTGTTTTAGATTTTATATCTATACTTTTTTTTATAGTTTCTGAAAAAGATAATTTATATTGCTAAGAGATCAAGTGTAATTTTATTGAACTAAATTACTAATGTTTAGATTTTAGATCTATAATTTTTTTATAACCTTTAAAAGATCACTGATATTTTAAAAAGTCAAGTGTAACATATAGTATATTAAAAAAAATGGTACAAAAATAAATAAAGTAACATAATATAAATACTTTAAAATTTTCTTTTATTTTATTATTTTTTATGGCCTTTAAAAAATTAGGGGACACTCCATCTGTGATCTACAATATGTTACACGCTAGAATATAATATAAATATTCTATATACAAAGACAGAATGTTAGCATTTGCACCAGTTTGTGAAGGGTCATCTACTAATCATAATTGACTACTTCAAAAATACGTGTTTGTAGAAAAAACTATTGTAATTGTAGCGATAAATGTGAAGTCTATTTTCATTCTCTATTCTCAATTACCAATTCTCATTGGAGAAAAACTATTGCTTAAAGCATTCCAAAATCATATTCCTACCTTCAGGATACGGTCAAATGTGGAGAGGTGTCCACATTAGATCATGTCCAGTTAACACAGTTATTAAACATATGTCAGAACGCTCGAAACTTTTTTTTTTTTTTTTTTAAAGAAAAACGGCAGAGAACGCTCGAAACTTTAAGACTATTCAAAGTTTGTAACTTTGGGAAGGCTACGACTCTTGAATCTTGAGTTCAATCCCACAACATAATATCACAAGAAGTTAAAAGTGTCAACCCACCATAAATCAAAGGGACAAAATTGCAAAATGCTCATTTTGGACAAACTAAGCAGCGTTTTGTCCTCTTTCTCAAACTAATTAGGGAAATGCCCCTCTTTTGAAACTCGATTTTTTCAAAATCGAGTTATTAAAAAAAAAATTCTGGAGTCCTATAGCGGCGTTTTTAAAGACCTATAGTGACGTTTTCAGGATTTATAGTGACGTTTTGTAACTCGACTTCCAATACATCGAGTTATAGGCAATTTTTTAATTTTTTTACCTATAACTCGATTTTATATAAATCGAGTTATAAAACGCTACTATAGGTCTTGAAAACGTCACTATAGGCTTTTTAAAAACACCGCTATAGGGCCTAAATCGATTTTGAGAAACTTGATTTTCAAAAGAGGGGTATTTTCTTAATTAATTTGAGAAAGAGGGCAAAACTCTGCTTAGTTTACCCAAAATGGGCATTTTGCAATTTTGTCCTAAATCAAAGTAAATTAAATAAAAAAAAGAAAAGAAAAAAAAGAAGCAAAATCCACCCTCTTAATTTTATTAGAATTCATTTAAGGTTTCTAACTTTATTTTTGTTCTCTAAATTTCAAAATTATTCAATCAAGATCTTTGGTTAGAATTTGTTACATTCCTTCGTTAAAAACACCCAAAACGGCACCATTTTGGTTCTTTCTAATATTTTAATAAATAAAATAATAATTTTATTCTTAATCTAAAATATAAAAATAAAAACCCAAAAAATAAAAAAAGACTTTGTTTTGTTGCCGTTGTAACTTTAAGTGGAACCTATCTTAGAGAGAACATTGGAGTTTCCGGCAAGGACTTAACCATTTGGGTCATCATAGAACCTCTGAAGGTGTAAAAAAATAAGAGATTTATGCCATGTGTTGGGTAAGTTGATTTCTGCTGCCCGCCCCGGCCTTAAGTCACCCCATCGACTCTCCTCTACTCCCCATCACCACATCCACTCTCTCTCTCTCTCTCATTGGATATAAGGATGTAATTGTTGCTGTTTTTTTTTTTTTTTTTTTTTTTTTTTTTTTTTTGCTGGGTTAACTGTTGTTCTGTTTGTAATTTAGGCTGTGTTTGTTTAGGGTGAAAAAGATTTCAGGAAATCCTTTTACATGAAACCGTGTGTTTGGTTGTGCATGGAAAATAGAATTTTCTGGAAAATCATTTACTTTGACTGTAAAATACCCCCTTTGATCTGGAAAATATTTTCAGCTTCTGTTTTACCTTCAAATCATTTTTGGAGACGCACAAAGAGAGAAAGAGAGAGAGAGAGAGAAAGGACCTAGACGCGCAAACACAGAGAGAGAGAGAGAGAGAGAGAGAGAGAGAGAGAGAGAACGTCGGAAAATCAAATCGCTGTCCTCGTCCCCTCCACGTGACGGTGAGATCACGCCACGAACCCACGAACTGATCGACCCAACTCGTCCACTGGCGAGATTGCGCCACGAACCCAGGAACCGATCGACCCATCCCTCATCCTCATCCTCACCGACCCATCCCACTCTGCTAACCCACCCTTGTGCTGATCTGTCCATCGGTAAGTCGCACCGCACCGATTGCACTGTAATGATCAAGCAAAGATCGAACCTAGTCGCCTCACATGGCTTCGCCTTCGCCTTCACCTTCAAACCCACACACCTTCGCCTCAAGCAAAGATCGCAGCACTGCGTTGACCCCATGCCTTCGCCTTTGCCTTCAAACCCAGTCGCCTCTCTCTCTTCCTTCTTCCCTCAATTTGACCGGATTTGATGATTTTTTTTCTTTGGTTTTGTTTCTTTTGTGTTTGTGGACTAAGAAATGATATTATATATTTGTTTGGAAGCTGAGAAAATGTGAGAAAATGTGAGCAACAAGTAGAAAATGTCTTTTCTATAGTATTTTCAAGAATACAGCCAAACACCAGAAAATATTTTTCAAAACATTTTTTTAAATGCAACCAAACACTTGAAAATATTTTCCTTTCTCGAAAATAGCATTTCCAGAAAATATTTATTTTCCGAAAAATATTTTACATGAACCAAACACAGCCTTAGATACTAGATCTTTTTTGAAAAAAGATTGGAAGATTGTCAAGATACTATATATTGATGATACGGTGCTTGTGTTTGTTATCAATTGTAGAACTTTGGGGCGATTTAATTGAACAAAAGCAAACTAGACATGAAATGAATTTTAATAAAACTTTATGGGTGGGTTTTGCATCTTTAGTTTTACATCTTTACTTAAAACAATATTATTCCAAATCTACTACAACTCAAAGCAAATATGTTGTAAAAATATTGTGAAATTCTATTGTATTCATAGACTTTATGAAAACTCTTTAAAGATGAACATACTCTCCAACGAAAAATTTGCTCAATCACCATGACAAAGTGTGACTCTCGTAGCATACTACCAATTTATTTGAGGCTACAGATTCTTTAAAAAAATATGACAAAAATTTGAGGTTACCAGTAATTATTATTTGAGGTATGTTGGAGGTGAATTGCATACCAGCACTTGTCTAGATTTAATTAGGTAAAATATTTCGGACATCCTCTCTCTTTCTCTTTTTAAAAAACCTGCGCACAAAGATCCTGTGGCAATAGTGGCTACAACCATTCCATTTTTGCTTAACAACCACCATTCTATTTTCTAACAAAGTGGTAATAAAATTTTTAGCAAAAATTATATATTATAGATAATACATTAAAGTGAAAACTAAATTAAAAATTCAAATTAGATTTTAATTGCACTTTAATTTTGTATCTAGTGTCTTAATTTTGTATCTAGTGCCCTAATTAAACTTGTAGGGATAAAGGGCCCAGAGATGGATATTGGGCCATGGGCCGTGTCCAAGTACATTAAGTCGTCCGAGGACAAGTAGACACTAACGAGGACATACATATTGGTGGGCTATGGAAGAAGTCTGATCATAAAGGATTGAAAGTGTAGTTCAAGGAGAAACACCTCCTCAGCTAAGTAGAGTAGAGGTCAAAGGTCCAACCTTTCATCAAGAACAACACACCAGACAATCATACTGGTAAGGATAAGCACTAAAAGGGAATAAGACAAAGGAAAGCTGAGAAATATCTAGGGGAAAGTTGGTACCTCCGCATTGAGCGCTCTGCAGCTAACTCTCTGGCCGCATTAATGTGGAGGTGATACCTGAACAGTAACATTCAGCCTTACAGCTACGTATAAAGACTTCAGAAAGGGGTTGATCGGACAAAGATCAGAACCAGCAATTTGATCTACACGTGGAGGGCTGAGATGAAATAAAGAAGGGAAATATAAAGAAGAAAAACCCCATTATAGAGGGGGATCAGAGAATCTGGAGAAGAAAGAAAAAACACTATGCACTCAAGAACTGTAATTGTCCTTAAATCTAAGAGAAATATATAAGAACTGCTTTCCTTGGACTTTACCGAGGAGGATTTTCTTGGCCTAAAACCATTTATTCTTATTTTCTAGCATCATTTAACCTACTGTGATTGGTGTCCAACTTATTGAAATCCAATTTCTAACTTATTTTCGACAAATTCATTGTATTGGGCTTTTTGGGCCTTTGTCCTTTTCATTTTTGGACTTGGGAACTAAAACGTGTCCTTACAATTGGCGCCGTCTGTGAGAGATCTTGAACTTTTGTGAATTTAACATTTAGCCATGGTAGGTTCAAGACCAAACCGAGAAGAGTTTGTTGAGTCCCAAGGTTAAGACTAGTTCCTCAATCTTGAACGAAGGAGGGACTGTGAAGTTAGTATACATACCACTCACACTAGTAAGAGTCAGTCTAGAAGTGGGAGTCACGTGTCTCATGGAAAGCATACCAGGAACATGCAGTTAGAGATGGACCATTTACGAAGAAAGTTACACCGTAAGCTATAGAGAGGGACTCCTTCAAGTTTAGAGCCTTCTTCTAATGATAATAGGGATGATAGCTATAGGCCAAGATCAAGGACTCCTCCCAGTGAGTCTTTTTCTTGAGATGAGGATCGCCATTATAGGCGGAGAAGTAAAAGTTCATCTCACAGGGGCCTAGGTAATGATGCTATGAGCAGGGCTTTGTACTAAATTCTAAGTCATCTTTTACACGTAGGATTGAAGGAGGAAAACTTTCTTGGAAATTTACTCAGCTAATGTTTACCATGTAAATGGTAGAACAGACCCTATAGAGCATGTCAGCCACTTCAACCAAAGAATGCCTGTTCAGTCAAAGAATGAAGCCTTGATGTGCAAGGTGTTCCCATCCAGCCTGGGACTGGTGGTGTGATAAGATGATTTGATGGGTTGAAGGAAGGTTCGATTAACTACTTTAAAGAGCATGCTAGAGTGTTTAGGGCTTGCTTTGTTACTTGCAATACGGTTCCTCAGCCTTTGGATTCTCTGTTGTCCATGACTATGCGAGAGGGAGAAACCTGGAAGACGTATTCTGACAGGTACTGGGAAATTTTTAATGAGATAGATAGGAATTTTGATGATGTGGCTATAAAGACTTTCAAGGTCGGCCTGCCTGCCGAGCACGATTTGAGGAAGTCTTTGATGAGGAAGCCCGTTAGGAGTATACACCAGCTCATGGATCCTATTGATGAGTACAAATGGGTAGAGGAGGACCAACAACAAGAAAATGGGAATGCCAAGGTAGTTCCTTAGGACCAAAGAGATTTTAGGTCAGAGAGGTACAATAACAATTGATCCAAGAGAGATTTTGCTGGGCACTCTAGGTCTACTACTGCCTAAGTAGTCAGCATTGTGTTCAGCAAGCCTGTACACCAAATTTTGGAGAAAGTAAAGAATGAGTCATACTTCAGGTGGCCCAATAAGATGGGTGAAGATCCTACAAAGCGTAATCAAAGTCTTCATGGCCAGTACCACCAAGATCGAGGACACACGTTAGAAGAGTGAAAGACTTTATGGAATCATCTGGAGTAGCTGGTTATGATTGGGAAGTAAAAAAAATTCTTGTCTCAGCCTAGTGGACAAGGCAGTTAGGCAGGGTCGGGAGCTCAGAAAGATGCTTCTTCAAGACGACCTTTGGGAACAATCAGCATTATTCTTACTGCCCTAGGTAGGACTGGTTCTCATCCATCCAAGGTGATGTTTATAGATCGGCCATTTGCAAAGGTTCTGATCCTTGACCCTAAGAGGAGTAGAATGAATGTCTGACTAGCCTTGAGCTTTTCTAATGAGAATAAGGTGGGAATCCTGCAGCCATATGATGATGCGCTGGTGGTTACCCACAGGATTGAAGGGTATGATGTGAAGAGGGTTTTGATAGATCAAGGCAGCGGTGCAAAGATCATGTACCTTGATCATTTAAGGGGTGAAAGCTGAAGCCTGAGAACTTGGCCTACTCTAACTCTCCTCTAATAGGGTTTGATGAGAAAATAGTCTTTTCGAAGGGCCAAATCAGATAACCTGTTTAGGCAAGGTCGGAATTTGTGGAAGTGAACTTCATTGTGGTAGATGCCTACTTCCTCTACATTACTATTATGGAAAGACCTTGGCTTTATGCCATGGAGGCTGTTTCTTCCACCTTGCACTTAAAGGTGAAGTATCCATCAAGGGATCAAGTCGAGGAGCTAATTGGAAGTTAATCTATGGCTAGACAGTGTTTAGTAGCTGCAATTAAGCATCACACTGGAGGTGAGTTCTCGGCTTCTATAGAGAAGGGATTTATAACAATTAAGGAGAATAGTCTTGTCCACGAATGTGATGGTAGAAGGGGAAAAGTGTGAAGAATTGGAAAAAATTGTTATTGATGATGATGAGGAGAAGTTTTTCCTAGTATGAGTGCAATTACCTCCTCGAGAGAAGGAAGAACTAGGGGTCTTCCTCAGGAAGAATGTTGACATGTTTGTGTGGAATGCTTATGAAACTCCTGGGGTGGATCCAAATTTTATTTGCCATCACTTAAATGTTAATCCATCTATCGCTCCTAAAAAGCAACCACCCCGGTGCTCTTCTAAGGAACATTCTAATGCTGTTAATGGGGAGGTGATCAAACTTAAATGGACAGAGGCAATAAAAGAGGTGTTTTACCCTAAATAGTTGGCTAATACAGTGGTGGTAAAAAAGAAGAGTGGGAAGTGGTGAATATGTGTAGACTTCACTGACTTGAACAAAACTTGCCCAAAAGACGTTTCCCGATGTTTCAGATATACCAATTGGTGGATGTAATTGTGGGTCATCCTCAGATGAGCTTTTTGGACACCTTTCAAGGGTATCATAAAATACTGTTAGCTTTGGATGATCAGGAGAAGACTACTTTTGTTACGCCCACTAGGAATTACCAATACAAAGTGATGCCCTTTGGACTAAAGAACACATGATCTACATATCAGAGGATGATGACTAGGATGTTTGAGCCTTAACTCGGCAAAAACATTGAAGTCTACATAGATGATATGGTGGTGAAGAGCAAAGTAGAGTCTGGGCATATGAATGACCTCAGAAGTATTTTTGAAATACTAAGAAAGCATAAACTATGCCTTAATGCTTCTAAGTGTTCTTTTGGCGTTAGTTCGGACAAATTTTTGGGTCATATGGTCACTCATCGTGGAATTGAAGTCAACTTCGATCAAATTAAGGCAATTGACAACCTGCAGCCTCTTCGGAATCCCAAAGAAGTCCAAAAGTTAACAGGAATGACTGCTAGCCTGAATCGATTCATCTCTCAGTCAGCAGATAGGTGCAGGCCTTTCTTCCAATTGTTGCACAAGTGGAAGGGATTTGAGTGGACTGAAGAGTGTGCCTTGGCCTTTCAGTAGTTGAAAGAATATCTTTCTTGGCCACCCATTATGTCCAGGCTTGAAAAGGAAGAGGTTCTTTTTGCCTATATTGCTATAGCCTTTCATGCGGTGAGCTTAGTATTGATAAGGGTGGACAGTGGAGTACAATGACCAGTTTATTATGTGAGCAAGTCTTTACGCGAGGCAGAGGTTTGTTATCTACCTCTGAAGAAGGCTATCTTGGCAATGGTACATGCTACACAGAAACTCCCTCATTACTTCCAAGCTCATACAGTTGTGGTTTTAACCTAACTTCCTCTTCAATCACTACTTCAAAAAGCTGATTATATAGGGAGAATAGCCAAATGGGGAACAATTTTAGGGTTTTTGACATCAAGTATATGCCTTAGACCTTTATTAAGGGTCAAGTTCTTGCAGATTTGGTGGTTGAATTTTCTGAATCTTCACTGGAAATGGGGGGTGAAAAGCAGAACTTAGGAGGAAAATAGGTTGGAACAATCTCCTTACAGGGCCCTTATCTTGGAAATTGTACGTTAATGGTGTAGTTAACCAAAAAGGATCTAGAGTGGGGTTAGTAGCAAGGTTTTGAAACCCGGACCGAATCATATGGTCCAACCGGAAAAACCTCGAACCGCTCATTTTTGCAGTTCTTTTAGCCTTAAGAACCGCTCTATGGGAAAAAATTTGGGACCCGTACGAACCACGGTCGGCCCTCACGGTTCTGAGAATCGTGACTGGACCGCTTCTTACGGTTCCCTACTTCCATTTGTATCTGAACCTTGAAAAAAAAAAAGGCAATGAAATGGACATTTTAGACCATGCACGGGTTTTCCGGTTAGACCTGGGCTTTTTGTTTGAAAATATTCACTGAAAACTTGCCGGAAGTTTTGAATATTTCATTGTCAAGAGGGTCATCTTGTTCGCTAAAAGCCGAAAGTAGCAGATCTTGTTCGCTAAATTGATGTTTTAGGGGAGATTTTGCTCGGATCTTGTTTGCAGACGGCGCAACTCTTTCTTCCTCTTTGTTTCTTCACTGCTTCTTCTTTCATTCTTCATGGTCTCCTGAGTCCTACCTTCAGTTTAAAGTAGATGACTTTTTTCAACTTTATTTTTGCTTTTTAGTTTGGTGAGCCTAACATGTGTGACATGACAAAGCCTTGGAAAATTTCCATCTCATTCTGACTCATTGCCCCTCCCAACGTGACATGATGGAGAAGTGAATGAGCCTAGCACGTGTGACATGATGGAGAAGTGGATGATGACAAAAATGAGTTTGAAAGTTTCTGACTCATTGCCCCTCCCAACGTGAATTGTTTATCATCATTATTATTATTATTATTATTAAGTTGGATTTTGAAACATTATAATAAAAGTAGTGATATAAAAAATGCATTTAAAAAAGTATTTATTTAGATTATTTTAGTTAATTTTTCTATTTTTACTAATTTAGTATTTTTATTTATATTTAAAATAATTATTAAATTAATTATGACGTCATCACGGTTCAACCCCAGTTCGACCTCGGTTCGATCTCAAAAACCTTGAACTTCTCCCTTTTACGGTTCAATGAACGGTCTGAGTCTGAAAACCTTGGTTAGTAGTGGTGTCCTCAAAAAAATTTACTATTGAGAAATCCTTGGTTTCTCTACCATTAATAATGAGACTGAGTATGAAGCTTTGTTGATAAGGATGGCCATAGTCCAAAAAATTAGAGGGAATGCAGTGGATGTGTTCTTGGGTTCGAGGTTAGTCGCGGGCCAAGTAAATGGAGAGTTGGAATCTCGGGATTTGAGAATGCAAGCGTATTTGAGCTAAGCTAGGCACTTGCAATCAGGCTTTGAATCTTTCACTTTGCAGCAAATTCTGAGGAGCAGGAATACACATGCTGACTTTCTGGTTACTTTGGCAACTTCCTCGACACAAGATTTACATCGGGTTATATTGGTTGAAGATTTGTATAAGCCCATCGAGGTGAAGAAGGAGAAGGTCCAAATACATCAGATTAGAGTAGGGCCAAGTTGGATGGATTCCATAGTTCTGTTCCTCAAGAAAGGTACCCTGCCTGAGGAAAAGGGAGAGGTAGATAAAGTACGAAGGAAAGCTCCTCGTTTTTGGTTGTTTGAGGAGTAGAAGTTGTACAAACATCATTTTTCTAGACCATACTTGTTATGTGTCCATCCCGAAGCAATGGAGCCACTTTTGGAGGAATTACATGAGGGCATTTGTAAAAGCCATACAGGGGGCAAATCACTATCCCACGGGCCTCACTCAGGGGTATTGGTGGCCAAGTATATAGAAAGAGGCACAGGAGCATGTGAAGAAATGTGACCAATGTCAGAGATTTGCTCCAAACATTCATCAATCAGGAGGTGTCCTTAATCCTTTGTCTAACCCATGACCGTTTGCTCAGTGGGGCTTGGATATTATAGGACCACTCCTTAAGGCAGTAGGAAACAGAAGATGGCTTCTGGTCGACATTGATTACTTTACAAAGTAGGTGGAAGCTGAGCCACTAGCCAATATAAGGGATGTGGACGCAAAGAAGTATGTACGGAAGAACATTGTCACTCGATTTGAGATTCCTCACACCCTCCTCGGATAATGGGCTTCAGTTTGATAGTAAGACTTTTAGGAGGTATTGCTATGAATTGGGTATTAGGAGCAGATATTTAACTCCAGCCTATCCGTATGGGAATGGACAAGCTATGGCTGTTAACAAGCTTATAGTGAATGGGCATAGGTGGAAGAGCTACTGCATGTTCTCTGGACATATCGAACTACCCCTCATCGGTCAACTGAAAAAACACCATTTTCAATGACTTATGCGTCCGAGGCTGTGATCCCTCTAGAGACTGGTTTTCCAACGCTGAGGACGAGCTTGTTCATTCCAGATAACAATGACAACCTGTTAGAAAAAAGTCTAGATTTAATTGAGGAGCGAAGAGAATCTGCCATGGTTTAGTTAGCATACTATTAACAGAAGCTCAAGCAAGGGTATGACACAAGTGTGAAGCAAGCAAGGGTATGACACAAGTGTGAAGCTAAGGCCATTAGCACCTAGAGACTTAGTATTAAGGAAGGTTGTGGGTATTGCAAAGAACCCAGCATGGGGAAAATGGGGGGCCCAACTAGGAAGGTCCATACCGTATCACCTCGGTAGCTAGTATAAGAGCTTATTTCCTAGAAGATTTAGATGAAAATATTGTACCACATTCTTAGAATGTAAATAACATACGAATGTATTATTATTAATGAAAGGAAACTCTGCCATGTTTCTATTTATTACATTATGTGTTATGTACATTATTTGTTTAAGTATTAAATAGAACCTTAGTTATACCTGACTTTTTAGACCACATACTTTGGGTAAATTAATACTCTTTATTATTTGTTTAAGTATTAAACAATACATTGGTCATGCCTGGCTCCTTGGACCACATACATTGGGTAAATTAATGCTCTTTATTATTTGTTTAAGTATTAAACAGAACCTTGGTCATGCATAGCTTCTCGGATCATATACCTCGGGTAAATTAATACTCTTTATTATTTTTTTAAGTATTAAACAGAACATTAGTCATGCCTGACTCCTCGGATCATATACCTTGGGTAAATTAATACTCCTTAGCAAATATTCAAGTGTTAAACAGAACCTCGATCATGTTTGGCTCCTCGGACAACATACCTTGGGTAAATTAGCACTGCTTAGTATCTCTCTAGGTGTTAAACAGAACCTTAGTGATGTTTGGCTCCTCGGGCCATGAACTATGGATAAATTAACACCTACAATTATCTTGATCTGATACTAGGTAGATGTAGGTGTGAAGACTTGGATAAGTAGATGTTTTGCCATTGTTTGAAATTGAGAAGGAAAACATAAGGCACATCTAATCATATGAACCACTTATCTCAGATACAAAAGGTATGTTTTTGAAGTTAAATTACACTTTATTAAAGGTTGTGGACTTGGAGCAGTTAACCTATTATATTGTTGATTGCATAGAACATAGCAGTTATACTACCACTTGTATAAATAATTGTTAAGGTCAGGGATGAATTATATATCATGCTTATGTCACTTAAGTACAGAGTGGAAAAGAAATTATATCTAATATTTCATAAACACAGGGAAGTAAAAAGAAATTTGATATTTTCCATTAAGTAAAGCTTTGGAAAAACCAAACTAAGTACAATTCCAGAAATGTAAACAACAATTACATGTAAAAAAAATAAAAATAAAAATAAAAAAACAAAAAAACTACTAAAAATGTGGCGTAGGTACTACTTGGATTAAGGAGGAGGGTTGTCTTTGGATGAAGCCCTAGTAGATTTTTCAGGCCCAGCTGTTGAAGAAGTTGGCCCTTTGCCCTTAGAGCCACCTTTGACAGGGATGGGGAAAGTTGCCAGAACTATCTCTCGACTCTGGGAAGTCCCCTTTTCCTTAAGAGAATCCTTGGGTATAACTAGAGGTTTTATGACCTTGGGGGCTACTTCCTTGGCCATTTCTTCTTCTTTTTAGTGGCATCAGCTTGCTGTACCTCTTTAGGACTGTTAGGGGGAGGGAGAGCCTTGGTAGGTACATCCTTGCTGGGCTCTGAGTCTTTAGGGGCAGTTTTAGCTTTGCAGCTTGACGCTGGGATGGCTGGAGGGTAGTAGACATTCTCTGCTCTCCTTAAGGTAGAGGAGGCCTCCACTCTAGCTTGGTTGAGGGTCTCATTCCATACTTGGAGGTAGTAAGTCCTACAAACCCCAGAGACCTCAGCCTTAAGGGTTTCCTCAGTTTTTGCCACCTTATGTCGTAATCATCCTGCTCAGCTTTTTCCACAACTTTTTCCACCTCTTCCAGTTTTTGCTTTAAAACCTCTATCTGCTCCTTTGCTACAAATAGATGGTCTTCAGTCTAACAGAGTTGCCTACGTTGACTCTCCGCCTACTTTTTAGCCCCATGTAAGGCAGCCTCGACACTTTTCCTCTCTAGGTTAGCCTCGGTCAGTTTCGTGTTCAACTCTTGGATTCTCTTCTTGGCTAAGGAGAAGAATTCCACAGCAACTATACACCTCTCTTCCTCCTCTTTCATTTGTCTGTGAGAGTTGTTCACCAATTTCTTGGCCATATGCGTAGCTTGAACAGCCTTAAATATATATATATATATATATATATATATATGAGTAATGACAGAAAACAATAAAAACACTAAGTATAAAAAAAAAAAATGATACTAATAATAATAAACTAAAAATAGGTAAAAATGCTTACTAGAGTGAGGTCTCTTTTCAAGGTAAGAAACACCTCGTGTTTCTTCATGGTCCTAAGGTCGGCCATGTCATCAGGCAGTAAGAGAGGCTGCTTCAGGGCATTGGCTACATACCCAGCCTTACCTTGTTGGAAATCCCTAATAGAAGAATCCATAGGGAGGGAAGATTCATTCAACATTAAAGGGGAGTTCCAAGCTTGAACCTTGGTGTGACGATCACACCCCCTCTCCAAAATAGATCCTTCACTTGAGGACCTTGTCTGAACAGTCCTGGCCACTTTGGACCCCTTCTGGGGCTTTGCTTCTCTAGCAGGAAGACACTTTCCTTCCTCCACAACCTCCTTGCCCTTTTGGTCCTGCTTTCTCTTCTTGTCAACAAGGTCAAGCTGAGAAGCTTGGGAAGGTGGAGGAGTAGAGGAATTGATCCAGATGGCCACCTTGGGTCTGTTGCCCCCTGTGTGGGACTCCAAGAGCTCTAGAAGGCTCGTCTTGGTTTTGTGTTGAAGCACCATCGCATCTGGTGCACTTGGGGCTTCTTGGATAGTGCTTACTTAGGCTAGAGGAAGGTGTCTGAAGTTAGCAACTGGAGATTCTAGAAGTTAATTCTGATTAAAGACCTTAAACTCGTCCTCGGAGTCTGAGACTTCAACTACTTGTTCTGCTTCCTCAGGAGCTGGTTAGGAAGGAGTTGCTTCTTCCTTGATAGTGCATTGGAGGGGTAGTTCCACTTGTTGTACACCTTCAGGAGCATGACCGACGAGAAAGCCTGGTACTGCAATGTTGATTTGGTGCAAATGGGGGTCTCTCACTTTAATCACGTACTTGGGTGTCTGAAAGCTGGACGATATGGGGTTGTAGGCAAGGATGAGGTGTGCCTTTCTCAACTATCTGTCAGTGTGCATGGAGATCGGACTTAAGTATCCTCGTCAAATCGGGCTCATTGACAAGATTGAAGTTCGGAATGGCAAAATACTTATCTACAAATTCATCAAAAGCAAAAACACTGTTAAAAAACAATATGAGTAAAACAAAAGCTAATTTGCAAGTAAAAATGATAGAAATGAGGATAGAAGGTGTTAGTAAGAAAATGGATAATGTTTGAATAAAAGACCTAGACCTTAACACCCCACTTGGTGTCTCTTCTCGTGTCGGGCAATAAAGCCCATCATGCCCACTCCTCTAAGATAATTAAAAAATCTTTGTCCATACCCTTGTTGGACTTAGGGAGACCCGATATAAGTTTGACCGCAGGGACTCTAGTTTTTAGGTAGTACCCTTGGCCCGTGAGCATGTGATGGTTATAAACCTAGTTAACATCGTGGTGGGTAAGGTTCACATTCATCCTCTCATTGAAAGCATTTACACTACCTAAAATCTTAAACGTATTGGGGGCGCACTGAATGGGAGAGAGCTTATAAGTGATAAGATAATCCCTAATTACTCTACTGATAGGAATTCTCATCCCCCACTCTATAAAGGCAATCATAGGGATTACCACTTCTCCCTCCTGCCTCAAGGTAAGCCATTCCCCCCGGTGACAATACCTAATGGAAACCCCAGGTGGGATGCGGTATTGAGCTTTAAAGCTCTCTACGCCCTCTGGGGTGTCTACTAAGTGAGTAACCTACCCATATGAAAAAGGACTGGAGGTGTTAGGGAGACGAGGTTAGATTAGGAGGGTTGAGGAGAAAAGGGTTCTAAATTTAAGAAGAAAAGTGCTAAGGGTGACTTACGGAAGGGAAGAAGAGCTCCTCGGACTAGTTCTTGAGAGTTGAAGATGCAAAAAGTAAAACAATTGAAAGTTTCAAGTAACATACATATGAGGGGGAAAAGTAAGCGGGATAATTCCCGCCCATGTCCCCATAAAATTTTCCACTGTAGGATCTTCATCATACCGCAAAATGTGGAGAACATGGTGCCATAAGAAATAAATGCAAATGCTTCCCGAATGCCGAAACGTCAGGAGTGTGCCTTTAGGTAGTTGAAAAGACTTCTGCACAGAAAGAGATGACAAAAGAGTAGAGCAAAATAATTACCAGAATATTGAAATCCACATTTTTCCCGAGGAGCAAAAGAGTGAGATTTCGAGGGGTTATTGTAGGGATAAAGGGCCCAGAGATGGATATTGGGCCATTGGCCGTGTTCGAGGACATTAAGTCATTCGAGGACAAGCAAACACTAACAAGGACATACAAATTGGTGGGTTATGGAAGAAGTCTGATCGTAAAGGATAGAGAGTGTAGTTCGAGCAGAAACACCTCCTCGGCTAAGCAGAGTAGAGGTCAAAGGTCCGAACTTTCATCAAGAACAACACACCAGATGACCATACCGGTAAGGATAAGCACTAAAAGGGAATAAAACAAAGGAAAGCTGAGAAATATCTAGAGGAAAGCTGCTATCTTCACATTGAATGCTTTGTAGCTAACTCTTTAGCTGCATTAATGTGGAAGTGATACCTGAACAGTAACATTCAATCTTATAATTACCCATAAAGACTTCAGGAAAGGATTGATGGGACAAAGATCAAAACCAACAATTTGATCCACACGTGGAGTGCTAAGATGAAGTAAAGAAGGGAAATATAAAGAAAAAAAAAACCCCATTATGGAGGGGGATCAGAGGATCTAGAGAAGAAAGAAAAAACACTGTACACTTAAGAACTACAATTGTCCTTAAGTCTAAGAGAAATATATAAGAACTGCTTTTCTCGGACTTTACCGATGAGGATTTTCCTTGCCTAAAATTGTTTATTCTTATTTTCTAGCATCATTTAACCTACTGTGATTGTTGTCTAACTCATTGAAGTCTAGTTTCTAGCTCACTCTCTACAAATTCATTGTATTGGGTTCTTTGGGCCTTTATCCTTTTCATTTTTGTGCTTGGGAACCAAAATGTGTCTTTACAAAACTATAGTTTGATGCCAATTGTCTTTACATTTTCAGACTTCAGTGACTCCAATTCATGCCAATTGTCATTGCAATTATATTTTAATTTTATGTCAATTATATTTACGTTCAAATTCATGCATTTAATTTAAAAAAAAAAATTAATTCAATTTTAAAAAATGCAATACTATGAATGTATAAATTTTTTAATTTTATTTTTTTGATTGGATGAATGTATATAGTTGATTGCTTATTTGATGGAAAAGTTTCGCCAACCTTCTACACACACATTATATATATATATATAGAGGGACGGAGCCAGGACTTGGAGTTAAGGAAGTAGAAGTATTAAAAAAAAAAAAATTGAAACTCCAAATAAACATTCATTTAATAAACCATCGATTGTTTTTTAAGATATTACAATGTAATTATTTATGAAAATGGGACATTAGGATTTTTCTCAACATGAGTAGTTGGCAATGTTGCACCACTAGTATTAGCTTCTAAATCGTTTGAAGCTTTTCTTTTGAAAAAAATCAAATATGGTAGTTAACTTTTTCATAATCTATAAATAAAATATAATTTGAAATTATCAAGTCATTATAAGGTCAATAATCTATAATCATTACTCACAATAGACAATCACTATGCATACAAGCGGTCAATAAATAACCAATAAATTTTAAAGTTGCAAATAATCTCTTTAATTATTTACCTAAAAAAAATCTCTTTAATTTTTTAAAAGACATTAATAGACAAAAACAATAACAAACAAAACTACAAATCTACAATAAAATGCACAGAACTGTCAGAGCATCACATGGGCATCAGTGATGTCTCCAGAAATATTTTTGAGGTTGGTCATTAAGAAACTTAAATTGTATAAAATATAATAAAAGAGAACTTCATATATTGACGACAAAACACACACACACACACACACACACACACACATGCAAACATATAAAGTTTTATAATTTCCTTCTACGAATTTTCTTATTTTGAAATTGTTACAAGATAGTCTCGTTATCAATATTGCAAACTACATCTCTTTAAAAATTTTAGTTAAATAAAATTTTTCTTGGACTTTTTATTTTATTTTATGTAATGACCTAATATATTGTTAAGGGGACTAAAGTTTAAGGACAAAATTTGGCTACAAACTAAGTTGTAACACAAGGCTACAACTCTCACTAAACAAATTAACATTGCTACATATTTTGCAAATCTAATTGTTGAATTGTATGTTCTCTATGTTTTTAAACACATGTCAAGTTTTATGTTAATCGGATGTCATTTACTATTTGATCATAAACTTATTTTTTATGTATAATTTTAAACTACAAAAATTCAAAATTTAAACATTTGATTGATAACATAGTTATTAATCTTTGATTTTCTTGAAATTTTGCAAGTATGGATGATATAAGAAGAAAATGTAATTAAATGGTGGATTTGTTAAAATTCACAACCAATAAAAAAATATTGAATGGAGTTGTAACCTTAGTTTACAACCAAGTTTATTTCCAAATTTTATCTAAAGTTTAGTTATGTTGGGCCTAAAAAAAATATAGGGTTGTCACAAAACTTTTTTAAGGATAAAAAAACTATAAATTTTTAAAATTTATACATAGGTGGTCACAGAACCACCTGAACTCTATGTAGAGCTTCCAATGATGGACATCATGTTGTTTTACATAGTTCACAGTTGTTAGTCACTAGACAAGAGACAAGACACCACCTGACCACCATTTATTATTAAAAAAAAAGTATAACTTTAGGCCTTATTAAAGATTGAAAGAGAAAGATCAAAGATGGGGTCAGAGTCTACCTCTCTCTCTCTCTCTTTAACTCTTTCTTTCTAATCTCTTCTTCTATTTTCGGATGTAGTGGAGTTTCTTAGCTTTGCCTCTCTTTCAATTTTCTTCACAACACTGTCAACACATTTGATTAAATCTATGTTAATCAACCAACTAATCAAGCATTAGAGATTCAGATATGAGAGAGGGATAAAATGTTACCTGGTTTGGGCAGTGCTAATTGCTGCGGTGGATTGGTGGTGGCTAGTGGCGTTAGGTGTGATGCACTAGTCTGCCTTTGTTTTTGCTACACTACTATTTTGCTGCAGTGCCGCTGCCCAACTCCTCAGTTCTGAGTTCTTTTGCTGTAAGTTAGATTTTTTTTAGTGGCTTAGAAATCCCCTTCTTTTTCCCTTTTATTATATGTGTGTATTGCTGTAAGTTGGCTTAGAAATCCCCTTTTAGTTAGAATCGGCTTTGATTTTTTTTTTTTTTTTTTTTTTTGTGTTTGTTTTGGAAATTTTTTTGGCCTTCATTTTTGTTGTTGGACTATTTTTTTTTTTTTTTTTATATAACTTTTAAAAATATCAATAATATTATTGAGGGGGGCAAAGTGCAATTTTATTGAATCAAATTTCTAAAAATAATATATTATATATATACTAAATTTAAAATAAATAAAAAAATCTTGGGGGCCATTGACCCCCACGTCTAACAATAGCTCCGGCCTTGTATATATAATAACCATTAATTTTGGAAATTTTTTTTATAGGAAATTAAAAACACTGTCAAAACAGTAAATTAATTTTTCATTTTTTTATATAAAAATTTACTTAAAATTGTTTACTAATGTATACCCTAAGGACACACGTTAGTAAATCCTTACATATATATGTATATATATATTAATTGGCTCTCTTTTTTTTTATTGCATTTGTGCGTATTCAAGGGTTATAAACAAGTTGTAAGAAGTTTTGTGCTTTCTAACACGCTCAATTGAATTTGGGCACATTCTCAAAAAAAAAAGAAAAAAAAAAAAAAAAGGAATTTGGGCGGACGATATGCCCAATTTGTGAATGATTTTGTAACTTGGATTCCAACCATCACAGACTCTGAAATGACTGCAGATGTAACCTGGTTTTCTCATTCTTGATATGAAAAAAAAAAAATTACTGTTTATGATAATTATAAAAAAAAAAATAAAAAAAGAAGAAGAAGAAGAAGAAGAAGAAGAAGAAGAAGAAGAATTTGGGCCTAACTGATGCTTCAAATTATTAATTTTATTTTTAAAGGAGGGATTATCAAATCTGCAACAAAGGATAGGGAGAAGGTTGCTACTGGATTGTAAGCCCATGGGCCTCACAACTTCATTATGCCTATATTGAAGAAGAAATTCTCAACAGATTTAGAGCCTCTATTTAATTTGATCATGCACCCAAAATTATGCATGCCTAGAGCGGACGGTGAAAGTTGGACCAACTCAACCTTTGGCCTGAAAGACCCGTTTGTTTTTCTAATTATGTATGTTTTATAATTTTATTTACGCAAACACCGGCCATATAGTTTTAACAGAGCTTTATAGTTCATTCATCCAAAAAAATAACAGAGCTTTATAGTGGAAACTTTCATGGTTCAAATTGCCATCAACCAATTTTATAAGTATCAAATTAAATTTTTTTTAAAAAATCTATAGTTCCATAAAAAATTTTAAAATAAAAAACCCTGCACGTACGCTTAAGCAATATGAGAACTTCTTCTACTGCGCAGGTGATACAATTTTGCTTCGCCAAAGTAAAACAATCAACATAATCCCTTAAAGAAGATGAACACACAACAATACAATACAATACAATACAATTTTTATTTATTTTTTTTATTTTGGTTCCACCGTAACTAAAATCTCATATTAATATATAATCTATAAATCTCTCTCTACACAATATATAATTACAGACACACACACGTCACATACGTGCATATATAAAATACAAACAGAACTTAAACCATTGAACAATTCTTATTTTCGTTAACTTACAATCACAGTACTCTTCTTTGTTAATTAAAACTCAATCCCATAGCAAAGAGCACGAGCGTTTAACCTACCTTCCAAGCATTCTTGCATGATCAAGCCACCTAAGTCTGAGTTACCTTGGGTTAAATCCACTTGAGCCATCATCTCCTTGAGTTTCCTCTTACTCATTCGCACTCTAATTCTTAAGTAACTCGACGGGACTCTTATTCCATCAGCTTGGTCCACTGGATGCACCCCTTTTTTTCGCCCAAAAAAGTTTCCCATTACTATTCTATCTCTCTTTAGCTCTGGCTCTCTCTCTACTCTCTCGGATTGCTCTCAATCAATATATTTTATGTGGATGTGAGTGTGCTTATGTCATTTGAAAAACCGTAAACCAACACCGTAATAAATACACATGCGGCCCACAAGAAATACATGGTTTAGCCATTAAGGTTGACGTATACCAATGTGACAAAATGCTTGCCAATCAGCTGCATGAAAATAGAGCTGGTTTGGTAACGGTGTTAAAAAAAAATTGTTATTTAAATACCACAACACATATTTTTATACATTTTTTTATTTACATATATTTTCACAAAACTTAAACAACGTTATTTAAAATTTCTTACCAAACACACTCAGAATTTCGAGTATTTGATATGTGGTTTCTAGTATATGGTTTTTAATTTTTTTTTTTAAATATCTAAGTTTTTAAATATATAGTTCGTAGTCCATATAAAAAAAATATATATTTATATATTATTTCTCTTAAGATTACTCAGTCACAAAACCATCATCTGATTTTGTTCTTGTTAATGCATGAATATACAACCAGTCATATTTTGTTTAATTAATTTAAAATAGGAGACGGATATTTTTGGAGATAAACAAGCAGCCATTTTAAGACATATCTAATCTCATGCATTTAAAGATGGTCCCACTTTCTAAGATTGTAATTAAGTAGACTTCTTCAAAATTATCATATCCGCATATATTTGTTTTGGTTTTTGGATCTTCATGTATTTCAAACAGGTTCATGATGGTGATATTAAAATATGTGAAACATGGGCCGAGTGAGGGAGACGACACGCAATAGTTCGGGATGGGAACGGCCATGCTATTTAATAATTTGCCAAACTCATTTTGACTTCTTCTTTTCAAGCCTCTTTCCTTCTTTTCAAGCCTCTTTCTTTTTTAAAAATGTTTTTATTTATTTTTTTTCAAAAGTGAAAATCATAACATGAGTAATGATTATTTCACATAACTTATTCAATATATTTTGTATATATTTATTTTTCATGTTTTAAATGTGAACATTACCTTTCACTTTTAAAATGTATATTTCAATACATATAATTGTAAATATTGTATATTAAGTGTGTGAAAAAGTAGTGCGAAAGAATATAAATTCACGCTTATTTCTCATCTTTAGCTTCAGGAAATGATAATTTTTTGACAAGGTGTACTTTTATGCTTTTCCCATCTATATATGATTAACAACAAATTTTTAAGTAGTTGCACTTGCCCACTTTTCTTCTTCTTCTTTCCAAAGTCCCTTAAAAAAAAAAAAAAAAAAAATCTTTTTCAAGGTGATATTCCAACATATGCACTATTATTACCATATATAATAATATATAATTTAATGAAACAGCATCTTTTGTAGCAAGGTGCACAGTTTTGCTTTTTCCATCTATATATAATTTGCAGATTTTTTTTTTTTAAATTTTATTTTATTATTAGTTGCACTTGGCCGAAACTTTGCTTCTTGATCTTCTTGCACAGTTTTGCTTTTTCCATCTATATATAATTAGCAGATTTTTTTATAAAAAAATTATTTTATTATTAGTTGCACTTGGCCGAAACTTTGCTTCTTGATCTTCTTTCTCGGGTCAAATCTCTGGTCAAACATAAAAAGTAGTGTTTCGAATCTTAGACAACCAAATCATACCATGTCGCCCATTAGGTTTGTGTTACACATAACTTCCACGACCTAGCCCCTTTGTAGATTTTAGAGGCATTACGTTTAATATAAAACTTCTAAGCGGTTGCAAAAGGCTTCTTCTTCATTCGACCTAGAATTTTAAAATTATAGCTAAAGGCCATGGTTCAAACCGATAGTGGTCATGGGAATAGATGAAAATCCAATCTATCATGGATCAACTTATTACAGTGTTCATTAGGGTTAGAGAAAACTATTACAAAATGAGCATACAAATTTTATGATATTTTTCATAATTACTAACATGATTTACGTGATTAGTGTATAATAGAAGTGATATGAGTAATGAAATAATGTTAAAATAATATTGTTTTAATCCTAACAAACTTTATCAACACTTTATGGAAAAAAAAAAAGGATTATGATTTTTGTTGTTATTGTTGTGTTTTTAGCATTATCCTTCTTGCTCAACTTTATTTTTACAGCCTAAAATAGACATAATGAATGGTGTCTAATTTGACGTTGTACTGAGTTGAAAGCACCATCTCGTAGGAAATGATGCTTAAAACGCTAATGTAATCATGAAATATAGATTCCCTTTAACCCTCTTGTCATGTACTCAAAGTCTCAAACGGTAATCTAAAGTTCTATTGTTGTTAACAAATATCTTCCTCTTCACCCCGTGCTAACTAGGTCCAGCCGTCCCGAAACTATTTTTATGTATTTTTCTGATCAAAACATCATTACAAACAAAGAACATGGATTCAAAATAAACTTGAGTGTCACCGAAAGCACTAAGTGACGGTGGGGGCCTCATAATAAGGAGACTGCAATATGTATACCTAGAGTGTTTCATAGTTCATACATATACACAATACGTTAATAAGGATTCCCATACAAATATATCAAACATGTGAAGTACCAAAATCAATGAAGCTTGTGTTCGGTGTGGAATATATAGTTTTTTTTTTTCCCTCTACAAAATAAAAACTCTCAATTATTGCTAGCACTGAATTATATTGTAATTGCCCCATGATTTGCTAAGAATTTGGACAAGTTACCTGATCCATCTGCTCAGTGGGGTATAGTGACCCCAAGGTCGTAGGTTATGCCCTGCATATGGGCCGGAGAAAGGACATTATTGATTATTGCCTAATCCCCGGATTTGGTATCTAAAGAAATGGGACAAAGCTGGAAATTGTTGAGCTTTCATTGTCATTAGGCTGGATAACTTTAGGGACTCATTTAATTTTACACTCAATTTCACAATATGTTAATGTTTGTGACTATAAATGGTTAAAACTTTTTGTCTACTTTTGTTTATATAGACTCACAATTTTTGATTCATCACTTACTATTGCATAAATTAATAAATTGTAAAATTGAGCGTGTTGTATTATTGTTAAGATTAATCAAGGAGTGTTTGGTAGAGTAGTTTGAGATGAAATTTTTGTAATTTTTTATAATTTTTTAAAATATGTGTGAATGAAAAAGTGTATAATGTTATTTAAAATATGAAAATGTGAGTTTGAGTAAGATGAGCAAAGAGGCCCCTCAGTATCTCTCTCCTGTACTATTCTCTCCTTGTCCGATACACTGAATACAGACCTCTAAACACAATATTGGGTTTCCAGATGGGTTAATAAACGGCGTCGTGTGCCGTGAACTATTGTCTTGTCTATTGTAGGCTTGTAGCTCTTCTCTTCTGGCACACGATTACAGATCCACGCATCGAAATCAATGGTAGGCCCCTCCAACCCGTAAAAGTCTAATTTATCCCTTCTTTTTAAGCGAGAGTCGCCCAAAAAGTGGGTCCACTTTTTAAAGCAAAGACAAAAAAAAGTTGTGGACACATGATGTTGCCAATTGACCATCAACCCCATGTCCATCATGATCCACACCAGTATGGTCAAATTGTCATCTGTCCTCCAAAATCGTTGACCAATGCACTGTACCTACAAAAGTAGAAATTCGAAGTCATATAATGAGATCACAATTTATTTTACGACAAATGTGAGGCGTTAGATTTTGAGTGGTAAAAAAAAAAAGTTGATGGGTTTATATAAAAATAATATACAATCAATTATAAGTGTCACATAAGATAGTTATAATAATGCGTAATAAATGTTGTAGTTTTAAAATGACTCATATATCACCTTTAACTTCAACTTACATCTTATTAAAACAATGGTGCATAAATGAAAACTATGATTGTAAATCATATATTTAAATATGCAATATACTTCTTAATTTTAATTTTTTTAAAAATTTAAAATAGCTTATTATAATTGGTTTATAATAAAAATGATGTCAATAATAATTCTAGATAATATTGTATGTTTGTTATTTTATTATATTAGTTTTCACTTGAATTAAAAGTTATTCACTCGTAAATAAAAAAAAAAAAGAAAAAAGGTTGTATCAGTCATAATATATTACATCAACCAAATCGATAAATAGTCTAGCGGCAATGCTTTAGGCCTATAAAAATTTTGGTCTTGGTTTGAGTCCCCTGATTCTCACTCATGGACGCGTTGATGCCTATTTCCTATTACCATATCCATAGGTTGCCACCCCCCTCAAATTTGTTGTGATTGTGATTATCCAACGGTCCATGTACCATGCATCCTAGTATAGAAAAGGTGGGGCCACAACATCTTAAAAAACCCCGTGATGGAGTTTTAGATTGCAAGGAAAGGGATACTTGTGTCGGCTGGTCATGGCCTCACAAGAAACCCCCAAGAAATACCCTTCTCACAGTTACCTCATAATTTATGTTCTCACAACAATCTTCTAATATTCCATGTAATATCAGTCTTTTGAGTCTTTCTTTTAATCCATACACCATCTTTCTTTGGAGAAAGTATAGCAAGCTTTGTTCAATTATCAATGGGGAATTGTGTGTTTAAAGGGTTTGGAGGAATGGAAGAGATGGTGAAGGTAATAACCTCAAGTGGTGGCATCATGGAACTCTACGCACCCATCACCGTAGAGTGCATAACAAACGAGTTCCCAGGCCACGCCATATTCCGAAGCCGAGACCTCTTTGCACAGCCACTTCTCCACAACGAAGAACTCCATGTGGGACAACTATACTATCTCCTCCCTCTCAACCCGTACAAACCCAACAACGCCAACGCCAAGCAATCTGACACAGCCATCAACAACAACATGTCTTCTTCTTCGTCTATCAATGTAACCACGCCGTACCGCATGTCTTCATGCGATAACCAAGGGATCATGAAGCGGTTCTCGGACCCAGAAGTTGTACCGAGGTATAATAGCAGTGGGGTGTGGAAGGTGAAGCTGGTGATTAGCCCTGAGCAGTTGTCTGAGATTTTGTCACAGGAGTCTCGCACTGAGGCGTTGATAGAGAGCGTACGGACGGTGGCGAAGTGCGGAAATGGGGTCCCGTCGGCGGCTAACTCCGACCAGTGGAGCGTGTCCAGTAGTTGGAAGGGATCGTCGGAGAAGTATGGTTTAGATACTTAGTGCAAAAAAAAAAAAAAAAAAAAAAAAAAAGACAACTTTCATTTCTCTGCTTTTTCTAGCTTTTTTATTTATTTATTTTCCCCTTGGGTTATATTATTAGTATTACTGTTTCAGATAGTGCCATCAGCTACGCATGTGAAAAGTAAATAAATTCTTTTCTAATGTTCATAGTTGTTTCATGAATTTAATTTTTGGTAGCAACCGGATGAAGCTTTAATTATGACAAATTAATTCTGTTAGAATTATGCTATCATAGTTTCTCCAAAAAAAAAAAAAATTATACTATCATAGCTAGGCTCAAACCAATTATAAGAATCAATCATAATTAATCACTGATAATTACATGTAGCTATTCCTAATCATAAGAATGTATATTAACCATTGAAAAGTAGTGATGGCGTGATCTTTTAATCTGAAGGTCTAACATAAGAACTAGATATTTCGTTTTGATTGTTAAGACTTATGATTTTGTTTTTACTTAAGATCCTATTTATCCAACGGTTAAAATGTTGATTTTGCCCTTTCATTGTAAAATTATGTTTTTGCCGATAATGTAAGGTTAAACAACAATTTGAAAATGGGGTATCAATTATATCCCCCTTTGCCAAATTCAAAAGTTGACCATAATTTATAGTATATTTTAAAAATTTTAACAATTTTTGACTGAAAAATTATGTGACCATCATGTGACTACGTTAAGAAGATTCATGCACTAACAGATTTGTAACTCTGCTCATGTAATGATCATGTGATTTAGTTTCATCTAAAAAAGCTAACAAAAGTTAATCACATGGGTCAATTTGGTGTATATAAAAATCTCAAGAGTTAAAAGGAATAATTAAAGTCCTAGAAGGTGTTTTTGCATTTAGACCTTGTTCATTTATTATTTATTATTATTATTTCCCAAAGTTTGTACTAATCTAAAAACACACACATATATATATGAGTTGGATTCAAATTACACTTGGTGTAACTCTAACTAATGTTAGACTACTTAATAACTTGTTATTAAATTAATCTTTTGAAAATCTAACCATTCAATTACTTGTTTTATGAGTTCTTAACATGTATACCAATTTTCATATCGATCAGATGTTATTTACCATTTGATCCATAAACTCATTTTTTATGCATTATTTTAAACTACAAAAACTTGAATTTTAACAATTGATTGATGACATGGCTATTAATCTTTGATCACCTTGAAATTTTGTAAGCATAGAGAATATATGAAGATAATGTAATCTAATGATAGATTTGTCAATATTTGCATCTAATTAAAAAATATTGAGTGGTGTAATATTACTTAAAGTTACGCTAGGTATAACTTGAACCCAAATCTCTCTCTCTCTCTCTCTCTCTCTCTCTCTCTCTCTCTCTCTCTCTCTCTCTCTCTCTCTCTCTCTCTCTCTCTCTCTCTCTCTCTCTCTCTATATATATATATATATATAAGAAAGCCCTCATTCTAATCATCCATATAACTGAATAACAATGAAAAATCTAGGCCTAAATATGTTAAATATGAAACCTAAACTAGGCATCTTGCATAATAACTATAAATTGAAATTGTTAAGAGTCAATTATATTGTTTCACTAACAATTTTGATGTTTTCAACGAAGATGTTATTGACTCAAATTTCCTCTCCCCAACTTTTGAATTGTCAAAAAATATATATTTAAATTGAAACTAACATGCAACATTAACAACAATCATATAATTCTCAAAATATTCAAGGAGGCTTGAACAAGACACCATAAACATAACTTTCCATCATCCAACTCATGACAAACAAAAGTTTCAAATCAAATTTAGATGTTACGTATAGTTTGCCTAGTTACCTAATTTCTTTGCAAGCTTGACTTAATTTCTAAAGTAGGAACTAGGAACTAGTTACCTATTTTTTTTCAAGCTTGAATAATTTCTAAACAAGGAAAAATATAAGAAGAATAATGGGAAAGAAAGAGGAAAAATTTTAGAAAACCCCTAGTTTTACCCTCCTCTCTAAAAAAGAATCATTCTTCAGAAAATCCTCCTACATTTTTTTAAAAGAAGCATGCCTTCTATGAACAATTAGAATTTTTATTTTAATCTAATGTCCAAATAAATCCCGGATGTTTCGGATAGTTATGGTCAATTTTTAGACTTTTATAAAATCTTTTGGACCGCAAAAATCCCCCTAAATTGTAGGAAAATTATATCTAGCCAAAAACGTCAACTCATCCCTATTTGGGGAAGATTATGTGAAAATTTCATGATTGTCAGTTTGAATTGGTGATCATAGGTCTAAACCAACAATCATCATCGTGCATCATTGTTGTGATGGTTACTCCACAAGTCCAAGTTCTTGTCGGATGGGGGTGAGAAAAAGGGGTGTTGGAGTTTGAGTCTTCAAAAAGTAGTTTCACACACATATACACTTGTATTAAACTAAAGTAGGATTTCTATCTAAAAAATCCAGCAATTACTGGTTTTTGAAACTAAAGATTGTTGGTTAAATTGGCCACCTATGTAACGCAGGTCAACCCATGTTTTTTTTTTTTTGGTTGGGGAAAAATCCAATTTTCTTGTCTCCATCTATTTTAGCCTTTCAAATCTCACTTTTTCTCTCAAATAGGTTCTTCTCTTTATTTCTCAATATTTCTTCACAATATTATCTTCTACGACAACTGGAGTCCAGTGAGGGCCCTTACCTTTTCTTTTTTCCTCTTCAACACATCATCTCTTTTCAAACCTTTGGTCTTGCTTTTGTAGTTAAAGGAGAAAAATATATGTTTCTATATATTTCTTCACCAGGAAAGACATCTACGATTTCACATTGCAATCAGCTGTCATATATGAACCTTGACGAAAACCTTTTCATCAAAAACCCCGAATTACTAAGGCAATCTCAGTTATTACAAATTATGGATATCGATTTAGGTTGAGAATAATTTGATAATTATGTTTTTGGTATAGAAGTGAATGTTTTGTACGTGTGATGGGCCTTTTTAGACAAGTAACTCCTATAGTGTGTGTATTCCAATAAATTCATAATTTTTTCCCTTTTCCACACTTTTTTTTTTCTTACTAGTTTCTGGCTTCACTAGGTATTTTAGTTATTGCATTTTGCTTAGTCTGTTTAATTTTGATTTATCCAACATGTTTGATTTTGTTTATCTTAGTTTTGATTTGCACTCAAAATTGGTTCTAAGAATAAAGGTTATAGAATAATCATAGTTATAAAACTTAATTTTATTTCTTTATTGAATCATCTATACTATTAATAAGAGGATTTCCCTATTTCATCTTCAATTTTTGGTGTACCAAAATATCCTCATATAAATTTTGAAATAACATACCCTTTAGTTTGATTTTTCCTACAAAAAATGCAAAAAATGTTAAAATGGTAATATTATCTCGCGTACAAAATGAAAAAGAAAAAAGAAAAAAGAAAAACCTTATGGCTTGAATCCAATTACCTTTTGGGCCGGGGATTCAAATCCAACACTTACATATATATATATATATATATATATATGTGGGGCCTGAAAGTCTGATAGCCTCGGCCCATTTTACACCTGGCCTAAGGCTCATGCCGAGGATGGAGAATTGCCCGAGGACGTTGTATAGAGGCCTGAGCTGTAGGGACCCCACCGAGGATGACTCTGTCCTCGATAGACCGAGGACAACACCAAGTGGGGGAACAAGCCTAGGACAGGTTGTCACCTCCACAATAAATGCCTTCACCTAATCCTCTGACCGCACTAATGGAGATGTGACTCCTGAACAGGGCAACCTTGGCCACTACAAATCACATGATTACTGATAACACAGCTGATGGGACGGACGGTCTAAAGGGAAGCGCATGGATGATCAACAAGTGGAAGAAAGAGATGATGAAAATAGGGCTATATAAGGGGAACCAACAGAATAGTGAAAAGAGACCTCGAGCAAGATCCTCGGATTGACGCCGAGGAAAAACCTTGATGAGTAACCTTAGTGTGCCGGCCTTCAACGAGTGGAAGTCCTGTTTTGGGCGTTGTCCGTTTGTTAGGGCTTAGTTCTTGAACCCACCCTCTAAATATGTATTTGTGGGACCTAAAAGTCTGATAGCCTCGGCCCATTTTATACCCGGCCTAAGGCCCATGCCAAAGATGAAGAATCGTCCGAGGACGTTGTATAGAGGCCTGAGCTGTAGGGACCCCACCGAGGAGGACCCTGTCCTCGGTGGACTGAGGACAACACCAAGTGGGGGAACAAGCCCAGGATAGGTTGTCACCTCCATAATAAATGCGCTCACCTAATCCTTTGACCGCACTAATGGAGATGTGACTCCTGAACAGGGTAACCTTGGCCACTATAAATCACATGATTACTGATAACACAGCTGATAGAATGGATAGTCAGAAGGGAAACGCATGGATGATCAACAGGTGGAAGAAAGAGATGGTGAAAAGAGGGCTATATAAGGGGAACCAACAGAACAGTGAAAAGGGACCTCGAGCAGGATCCTCGGATCGATGCCGAGGAGAAACCTTGATAAGTAACCTTAGTGTGCCGGCCTTCAATGGGTGGAAGTCCTGTTTTGGGCGTTCTCTGTTTGTTAGGGCCTAGTTCTTGAACCCACCCTCTAAAAATGTATTGTTTGGGCTTACGGGATGAATTTCCTTTTGATTTATAAGGGCTTTTCCAAATTGAGTCCCTACAATTGGCACCGTCTGTGGGAAAGAACTAGGGCGTTAGCAGGCGTAACGGCTAGCGATTTCCACCGTTAGGGGCTTGCGCAAGGTACCCCGACTTAAAAAAAAAAAAAAAAAGAACGAAGTAAAAACCAACAATAATGCTTCTGCATAAGATATGATTATTGCAGGAAAGTAAAAGATTCAAAGAATAGGAAAAGGAAACAAACATCACAATGTTTTATTAATCGAAAAGTAAATACAAGATACAAATAGAGGCTTAAACAGGCGTGTTTTAAAGCTAATTTTACAAACAGAGGCCCAGACGGGACTGTTTTAAAACTAACTTTAGGGCAGCGGCTGAGACAGGCTTGTTTTAAGGTTGCCAACAACCCCCAGGCCGGTATGGATGGTGCCGGCGAGAAGAGAGGAGCAGATGCATGGGCGCCTGACGACCCCTCCCTATGATATTCCCTTGATTCTCTCCCAGCCCTACTTTGGTTGGCCGTTAGAGACGGCAACACCCAGGCACCGGACATGACGTAACCTTACGAGTCTCCATCGATGGATAGGCCAGGCGTGAGTCACTGCCAGTTTGAAGGGCAGGTATGGGTGCGCCCCGGAGAATAGCGTTATGTACTTTAGGGACCTCCTTCTTGACCACCATGCATGACACCATCAAGATGACGTCCAAACTCTGCCGCGTCAGAAGTCTAATGCGGGCTACAGCCACAACGACTCTCGGTCGAAGGAGGAGGACCCTTGGCCTGTGTGCCCTCACTCCCATCCGAGGCCGCCCCATTTCTCCAAACTCTTGTCACAATCTTGGCAGGGTTATTGAAAGGGCTCAGAGAGCTGAAGGGACATGTTTTCTGTTTCGTTAGAGGGTTCATGGAGTGTAGAAGGACATTTCTCCCCGGAGAGCTTTATATAGAGTATGGAGGTTGATGGGAATTGATCCACATAGAATTCGAGGAAAGGGTTATCAACAGCATTAATCCTGATTAAATTCCAAGATGGCCGTAGACCGCTGGATCTGCATCAATTCACGAGAATATTAATGAGGGCACGCCTCGCATATCGAAACGTTAGGCACAGAACGCGAACAGTCAGGAGACGCCTCATAACTGAGGGCGGAATCTTAAACTGAAGGCGGGGTTACTACCACGCGTAAGGTTAGAAGTTCGAACCACCCCTGCCCAGGGCACCTTGAGGTCAAGAATCTGGCCCAAGGATGGCCCACTTCTGGTGAGGCAGGGCCGAGGCCGTCAGCATGACAAAAATAAGATTCCAAGCATAGAGAACAAACTCCTTCATCCCATACAGAAGTGTTAGACAGAACTAAGGCCTTGCATGGTCCTCGGACTCAAGCCTATGGGGAAACTAGCTACTCCAAAAAGATTCTAAGTGTTAGACAGAACCAAGGCCTTACATGGTCCTCGGACTCAAGCCTATGGGGAAACTAACTACTCCAAAAAGATTCTAAGTGTTAGACAGAACCAAGGCCTTGCACGGTCCTCGGACTCAAGCCTATGGGGAAACTAGCTACTCCAAAAAGATTTTAAGTGTTAGACAGAACCAAGACCTTGCATGATCCTCGGACTCAAGTCTATGGGGAAATTAGCTACTCCAAAAAGACTCTAAGTGTTAGACAGAACCAAGGCCTTGCATGGTCCTCGGACTCAAGCTTATGGGGAAACTAGTTACTCCAAAAAGATTTTAAGTGTTAGACAGAATCAAGGCCTTGCATGGTCCTCGGACTTAAGCCTATGGGGAAACCAATTACTTCAAAAAAGATTCTAAGTGTTAGACAGAACTAAGACCTTGCATGGTCCTCGAACTAAAGCCTATGAGGAAACTAGCTACTCCAAAAAGATTCTAAGTGTTAGACAGAACCAAGGCCTTGCATGGTCCTCGGACTCAAGCCTATGGGGAAACTAGCTACTCCAAAAAGATTCTAAGTGTTAGACAGAATCAAGGCCTTGCATGGTCCTCAGACTTAAGCCTATGGGGAAACTAACTACTCCAAAAAAGATTCTAAGTGTTAGATAGAACTAAGGCCTTACATGGTCCTCAGACTAAAGCCAACGAGGAAACTAGCTACTCCAAAAAGATTCTAAGTGTTAGACAAAACCAAAGCCTTGCATGGTCCTCGGACTCAAGCCTATGGGGAAACTAACTACTCCAAAAAGATTCTAAATGTTAGACAGAACTAAGGCCTTGCATGGTTCTCAAACTCAAGCCTATGGGGAAACTAACTACATCAAAAATATTCTAAGTGTTAGATAGAACCAAGGCCTTGCATGGTTCTCAGACTCAAGCCTATAGGGAAACTAACTACTTCAAAAATATTTTAAGCATCAGATAAAACCGAGTTGTGGTATGGTCCAAGGACTCAAACCTAGGGGAAAGCTAGTTACTTGCAGAAGAATAAAAGCATTAGATAAAACCGAGTTGTGGTACAATCCTCGGATTCAAACTTGAGGGAAAGCTAATTGCCTCACGAGACTAACTCCAGAACAGAATCAAGGAATTAAGCGAAACATTAAAGTATAACAAGTAAAAGGGAGTATCAATCAAAGAACTAAAAGTGAACTACTGAATATGTATTTTAAATAGAAAGTATGTAATTCTGTTACAATGTCGCTAAGGAAAAAAGCGAAATGAAATGAAAAAGAATACAAATAAGAGTGTCCACACGATCAGAACAGGGTAGTCCAACGTGATGGCTTACTCCCCCAAATCGGTAGACAGCTTGTCTTGAAGAGCCTGTTGGACGACTTTGACTCACACCTCGGGACCTTGCTTCCGAGTGGCTACTTTAGAGGATCCTTCCTTGACAGGAGGGATTTGAGGGACAACGAGTGTGGCTTGGGGATTAACAGGCGGCTTCACCACACCTTAGGGCACTTCTTGACCATCAGTTCCCGCCCCCTTCGATGCTTCATAGAGTTCAGCCCCCTCGACAGGTCTATCAGCTAAAGATGCGTCCTCGGCCGTTTTAGTTTGACTTTCATTTGCTGCTGGCAAAGCGGACTCCGCCTCAGAAGTAACAGGATTAACCTCGCGAATTGTAGGGGGTAATACACTCTCTTCCCTCTCCTAAGATCGGATAAGGCATCAACCTCTACTTGGTTGAGAGCTTTATTCCAAGTTTGGGAGCAGAAGCGCTTGCACACTTTAGGAATTTGAGCCTTAAGGGTAGCTTCAGTTTTAGACACCCCCTCAGTGAAGGCCTCTTCCTCCGCTTGTTCTATGGAACACTCGGTATCTATTTTCGCAAACACGACTTCTTCTTTGGCCCTCACGGCCTCGTCCCTAGCGTACTCGGCAATACCTTTCGCCCCAATCGCCTTGGCTAACTTTTGCTTTAGGTTGGCGACGTCCTCTTTAGCAGCCTGCAATTGGCCCTCGATGTCCTGCAAACACTTCGTCTGATCCTTGGCTTGTTTTGTAGCAGCGGCTAGGTCAAAAGCCACGCTATCTCTAGCCCTTGTCATCTCCTTCAAACTGTCAATTACCTTCTTGAGATCTGCTTCAGATCTCTTAAGGGTACTCGTAGCCTTTAGGAACTTGTCACGCTCCTTCCCTAGAGCGTTACTTTGGACGTTGGCCTCTTCATCGAACCTAAAAATAGCCTGGATAGCCTGCCAACCAAAACAAGTACGCCATTAAGGGGAAGGGAGGTGCTAGGCAATAAAATTCAAACAAAATAGACAAGTACCAAAGGTCCTACCATGCCCAAGTATCTCTTAAGGTCGTACGCAACCTCTTGCCCCTTTATACTCCCAAGCTCAGCCATGTCGATGGGGAGGAGAAGGGACCTCTCAAGGGCATCGACTACGCGAGCCCTCTCGCCTCCTCGAAAATCTCGAAGAGTAGCGTCATCCATCAAAGGTTGCCCATGAAGCATGGCAGCGGGTAGCCAAGCCTAGGGCTCGGACTGTTGAACGATTTCTTGTCCTTTACGCTAACCACCAAGCCTCAATTGTTTAGAAGGACGAAGGACTTCACCTTTCTTAGGAGAAGAGTGAGATCTACCCCCATCCACTGGGTTTTTGCCCTTTGAGGGCCTCTTTCTTTTTGGATCGGAGGACTTAGGCCGAGAGTGCGAGATTGGAGGGATGGAGGATGACCTGGTTTACATAGGCGAAGGCTTGAGCAGAGGTAGAGGGGGTCTGGGCTGTGACTCCCTCGGCACACCTTTCCTAGACTTGCCCTCAAGCAGGTCAAGAAGGCTAGTTTGGGGCTATCTCTTGGAACCCATCTCTATCTGAATACCAACCTTTAGGGGTTGAAAATCGGCTTCGGACAAATGGGGTCTCCCAAATCACTGGAGGGATCCTCAGACTGATCGGCTCGATCAAATACACCAAATTCATCTTCAGATGAGCTTAGTTCGACCATTTCTTCCCCCTTCTCCGAGCTCCTTTCTTCGGCCTGTGTTGCTTGATGGGATGAGGAAGAACCTGCCAACGGGATGCCCTCCGGAATGGAAGTTCCTTTGAAAAATGAAAACCCATCCTCTACCACGGTGATTTGCCTAAGCTGAGGATCACGAGCGCTGATAACGTGCTTTGGGACTAGAAACGACTTCTGGGCCAAATTATATCCGAGGATTTTATGGGCAGCTCTGACTTGATTATCGGTCTCGTTCAGAAAGAGCTCCACCCTAAGAACGGCTTCTAGGTCATGCTTGTTGACCAGGTGAAAATAACGTGCGAAGGCATATGGATCTGCAAGAAGAGGAACAAAACTCCTATAATCAATCAAACAAAGAAAATACATGATAAAAAGAAAAAGAAAAAAAGAAGTTAGATCATCTCCTACTTCAAGTACCCTATTTGGCTCTCCCTCTATTGTCGGGCACTAGAGACTGTTGTGCCACTCCCCTGACATAACAAGAAAATCTTAAGTCAACCCCTTACTAGAATCGAGGAGGCACTGGATAAGCCGAACCCTATCGTCCCTTATCTTCATATAGTATGACTTACCCTTCAAATGCTGAAGATTGTAACACCAGTTCACATCATGGTGGGTTAATCTTAACCCCATCTTCTCATTCAGGACATCTACGCACTCTAGTATCCTAAACATATTAACGACACACTGGGTAGGAGCTAGCCGAAAATGCTTAAGGTAACTGCTTATCACTAGCCCTATAGGGATTCTCATGCCTCCCTCTACTAAGGCTACTATGGGAATCACAACTTCGCCCTCGTTCCTTTTAGTGTACCACTCTCCTTCCTTGCAATACCTCAAGCCGACATTACGGGGTATCCCATAATCAGCAATGAATTTCTCTATCATCTCTTCAGACTCAACTAACTTCTTAAATTTACCTATCCCTAGCAATGACTCAAAGACCCGAAAGAGAGAGAACAAAAGAGAAAAAAAAATTAGAGAGAAGTTTGTGCTACAGAGAAAAGGAAACTTACAGAAATGGGGAGATTCTCCTCGGACAAACTCTTTATGCTAAAAAGGGGCACTGGTCAGTATGGAGATTGGACCAGATTCAGAGTTGCACGCCGAAGTTCTTGAATGTACAAATAAGGAGACCAAGCAGTTCAAATGAGTATTTATATTCCCAATTAAAATTAACTAGGCGAAAGTTCCAGCCCATAAAGGCAGGAAATTCCCACCGATTGATTGCCATCACACCGTTGGACGTGGGGAACATGGAGCTGCAGAAAATTTAATGCAAACACGTGCCGAATATCGAGGCACCAGAAACGACCATTGGGCAAGCGAAAAGACTCCAATACTGACGTCGACTGATGTTGGGCGAATCATGAAAAAGGCCTAGGGATATCAAAACCCTTCTCCCCGTCCGAGGATATTGGCAACAGGATTTTGAGGGGCTATTGTGGGGTCTGAAAGTCTGATAGCCTTGGCCCATTTTACACCCAGCCCAAGGCCCATATCGAGGATGGAGAATCGCCCGAGGACGTTGTATAGGGGCCTGAGCTGTAGAGACCCTGCCGAGGATGACCCTGTTCTCGGTGGACCGAGGACAACACCAAGTGGGGGAACAAGATCAGGACAGGTTGTCACCTCCACAATAAATGCGCTCACTTAATCCTCTGATCGTACTAATGGAGATGTGACTCCTGAACAGGGCAACCTTGACCACTACAAATCACATGATTACTGATAACACAGCCAATGGGATGGACGGTCAGAAGGGAAGCGCATGGATGATCAACAAGTAGAAGAAAAAGATAGTGAAAAGAGGGCTATATAAGGAGAACCAACAGAACAATGAAAAGAGACCTCGAGCAGGATCCTCGGATCGACGCCGAGGAGAAACCTTGATGAGTAACCTTAGTGTGCTGGCCTACAACGGGCGAAAGTCCTGTTTTGGGCGTTATCCGTTTGTTAGAGCCTAGTTCTTGAACCCACCATCTAAAAATGTATTGTTTGAGCTTATGGGATGAATTTACTTTTGATTTATAAGGGCTTTTCCAAATTGAGTCCCTACAATATATATATAAAATTACTTCCTCCAAAAAATATCCATTACCTCGCATAAAAACTATTTATTCTTATCCTGAAATTTCTATGGTTTTTTTTTTTTTTTTTTTAAAACATTCCAAAATTTTTGTTATCTAAATTCTATACAGTTATCACAAATCTCTATCCATCTACACTAACGTATATCATTTTTCTTTTGTTCAAATCTCAAATTTTTTTTACTTATCACAATTCTTATCCTAATCAATAGATTCAAATATTTTATTGGATTTCAACTTCTTACAGTTCTCTATTTCATTTTTAAACATTATTCTATGTTACTTTACCCCATTCTTTAAAAATAAAAAATAAATAAACATGGTTATTTAATTTATATATCACTCTTAAGCATTATAACACCAAACCAAAAATAAAAATAAAAATGAGTATTATGATGAATCTAGTTTTATATACTGAAGTTATATTAAAATTCTGTTGTGTAGAAATATAAAAACTCAGTCTATTCCTCTTTATAAACCCAACATAAACAATTTTTCTTTAAAACCCACCAGCCCAAACCGATCAACCTTTAAGTCCAATAACCCAAGCCCATTTAAACCCTTAAAGCCATTAGGCTTAAACCTAGTTCAAAACCAAGTCCAGTGGCCTAAGCCTAACCTAACTTAACCAGTTATTTAGCATTACCCATTTATCATCCGTTCTAACTTTTGCATTGATTTTCTCTGTCTCCAAACAAATGTATAAAACAAACAAAGTATTTGAATATTCAACATATTCTCTTTTTTTGTTGCTATCAAAATCTCTGAGATTTTGTTGAACAATCTCAACTCAAAATTAAAACAAGAAAAATAGCATAGGCATTTTTTGATGCAAACTTAAAATTTTAAAGATTAAAATAAATCATTTTTGAAGGAGATGGACTATTTTGGGACATGAGGAAAAATGATTTTTAGTGTAACTAATCGGTAATTTATGCAATGCACAAGAAATATTAATAAAATATGAATATTTATTTTATTTGTATAAATATAAAATTGATAATTATGATAGTTATTTATAGATATTGATTTTGATTGTGTTTATATATAAAATTATCTATTCTACAATTTCAAGAAAATATGATGTGTTAATATTCTAATGAAATATTTAAATATGAATTAGAATTTATATTTAATTATAAATATATATTAGAATACTAATATATACAATTGTTGGGTCTTTAAAGATTATATGGCACAATTTTAAAAGGTCAATGTAGGGGTGTTGGGCCCAGCAATATATATCTATGTATCTATTAGGCCGGATGCCCAATTTGAGGACATAAAGTAGTCCAAGGAGGGGTGAACATTATCAGGGGAGTCCGTGTTAGTAAGTTAAGATGTTAGTTTTGTTCATAAGGGTCCATGAGGGTGGTCTGAGGATAAATACCTCCTCAGTTGAGCAAAGATGAGGTCCGAAAAGGTGGTCTGCCATCCAGGGCAACATTCCAGGAGATTCTATTGATATGGATAAGTATCATAGAGGCGCAGGATAGAGGGAAGTCCTAAAATATCTAAAGAGAAAGCTGCTACAACCGTGTTAAATGCTTTGTAGCTAACTCTTTGGCCGCATTAATGAGGAAGTGATACCTGAATAATAATTTTTAGCCTTACAACTACTACCAGAGACATCAGGAAGGTGCTGATAGGATAAGGATCAACGCCAGTAATCTACTCTACAAGTGAAGGGTAGAAATGAAAGAAGGAAGATAGTATAAAACAGAAAGAAGACCCTAAAGGAAAGAGATCGGAGAGTTAAGAGAAAAACATTGTAGTAATCAAGAGCTGAACTTGTAATCAAACTTGAGAGAAATATATAAGAATGAATCTTCTCGGATTGTGCCGAGGACGATTTTCTTTAGATTAAATCAGTCTATCTTCATTTTCTTGTCATCTGGATCCACTTTATTTGTTGTCTAACTCACTAAAGCCCAGTTTTCCAACCTACTTTCTACAAATTCATTGTATTGGGCTCTTTGGGTTTAAGTTCATCCATCCTTTGGGCTTGGGAGTCAAATTATGTCCTTACAATTGGCGCCATCTGTGGGGAATTCTAGTGTTGTGGTGAGTTTAATGTTTAAATATGGTAGGATCAGGTTGACACCAGGAGGAATCTTTAGGGTTTCGACGTCAAGATCATTTACTCCATCTTGAACGAAGAAGGGACCGGGAAGGAAGTGTGCATACCACCTATACTAGTAGAAGCCAATCTCAAACTGGGACTCACATCTCTCATGAGGAAAATGCTAGGAACATGCAACTAGAGATTGATCATTTGCGGAGGAAGTTGCGTCGCGAATGACGGAGGAAACCTCCCTCAAGGTCGGTTTCTTCTTCTAGTGAAGAAGGAGAGGGCAGTTATAGGCCCAGATCAAGGACTCCCCCTAGTGAGTCTTTCTTAGGTGATGAGGATTACCACTATAGGCACGAAATTAAAAATCCATCTTGGAAAGGTCTGGGAAATGACGCCATGAGTAAGGCATTGAACCAAATTTCCAAATCACCTTTCACACACAGGATTGAAGGAGGAAGACTTCCTCGGCATTGCACTTAGCCAACGTTTACCATGTACAATGGTCGTACATACCTTGTGGAATATGTAAACCACTTCAACCAAAGAATGGCAGTGCACTCCAAGAATGAGACCTAAATGTGTAAGGTATTCCTATCTAACTTGGGGCTTGTGGTGATGAGGTGGTTTGATGGCTTATGTGCAGATTCTATTGATTCCTTTAAGGAGCTCACCTGGGTGTTTAGATCTTGTTTTATTACGTGCAATAGGGTTCTTCGGCCCTAAGATTCCCTGTTGTCCATGTCCATGCTAGAAAGGGAGACCCTGAAAACGTACTCGAACAAATACTAGGAGATGTTTAATGAGATTGATGGGGACTTTGATGACGTGGCTATAATGACTTTCAAGGTTGGTCTGCCTGCTGAGCATGATTTGAGAAAGTCCTTGACCAAGAAGCCGGTAAGGAGTGTACGTTAGCTTATAGACCATATTGACAAATACAAACGGGTTGAGGAAGACTAGCACCAAGGGAAAGGAAATGCTAAGGTTATCCCTCATGATAGGAGGGAATTCAGGTCAGACAGATACAATGATAACAGATCCTGAAGGGATTTTACTGGGCAATCTAGATCTACGGCTCCTCAGGTGGTTAACACGGTGTTCCGAGAGCTAGTATATCAAGTCTTGGAGAAGATCAAGAATGAGCCATACTTCAAATGGCCAAACAAGATGGGAGGAGGCCCTATGAGGCATAACCAAAGTCTTCATTGCCAGTACCACCAAGAACGATGACATACCACCAAGGACTGTAGAACTTTGTGGAATCATCTTGAGTAATTGGTTAAAGATGGAAGGTTAAAATAGTTTTTGTGTTGGCCTAATGGGCAGTGAGACCAAGCAAGGTCGGGGGCTTAGAGGAATGCTTCTTCATGGCCCCCTTTGGGCATAATTAATGTCATCTTTATTGCTTCTAGGAGAACTGGTTCTCATCCCTCCAGGGTGATGTCTGTAGCTCAGCCACTCGTTGAGAACTCTAATATTGAGCCGAAGAAAGCTAGAGTAAAGATCAGACCGGCGTTGAGTTTTTCGGATGAAGACAAATTTGGAATCATATGGCCATACGATAATGCTTTAGTGGTCACTCTTAGGATATGAGGGTATGATGTGAAGAAGGTGTTGGTAGACCAGGGCAGCGATGCAGAGATTATGTACCCTGACTTGTAAAAGGGGCTAAACTTGAAATTTAAGAATTTGGCAGCTTATAATTCACCTTTGTTAGGCTTTGATAGGAAAGTTGTTATTATAAGGGGCCAAATTAGACTATTCGTTCAAGCAGGTTTAAAGGTGATAGAGGTAGATTTCATTGTAGTGGATGCTTACTCCTCTTACCCTGCCATTGTGGCTAAGCCTTGGCTTCATGCTCTGAGGGCTGTTTCTTCTACCTTGCATTTGAAAGTGAAGTATCCATTCAGGGATCAGGTTGAGAAGTTGATTGGGAGCCAGTTAATGGCTAGGCAGTGTTTGGTGGCTACAATTATGCATTAGTTTAAAGTTCAATCATCGGCCTCTGCTGAGAGGGGCTTATAACAATCAAGGACTTCGGTCCTGTCTACGAATTTGGTGTCAGAACAAGCAAAGTGTGA
The DNA here is from genome assembly GCA_030445155.1 of Quercus variabilis. NCBI lineage: Eukaryota > Viridiplantae > Streptophyta > Magnoliopsida > Fagales > Fagaceae > Quercus > Quercus variabilis. The sequence continues at coordinate 45,026,003 of CP129452.1, read as the reverse complement.
GAAGTTGGAAGAAATTGTTATAGATGGTGATTCGGAGAAGGTTTTTTAGGTCGGAACTCAGCTGCCTCTTCAGGAGAAGGAAGAGCTGCTAGCATTTCTAAGGAGGAATATTGATGTGTTAGCATGGAATGCGTATGAAGCTCCTAGAGTGGATCCAAATTTCATTTGCTATCATTTGAATGTCAACCCAGCTGTCCTCCTTAAGAAGTAACCACATTGGCGCTCATCTAAAAAGCATTCTGATACTATCAAAGAGGAGGTGAACAAACTTAAGCAAGCTAGGGCTATTAAGGAAGCGTTCTACCCTAAATGGTTGGCTAATACAGGGGTAGTAAAAAAGAAGAATGGGAAGTGGCAGGTGTGCGTGGATTTCATAGATTTAAATAAAGCTTGCACCAGGGACCTTTTTCTCATGCCTCGAATTAACCAGTTGGCGGATGCCACTATAGACCATCATTGGATGAGCTTTCTGGATGCCTTTCAAGGGTACCATTAGATACCTTTAGCTTTGGATGATTAGGAGAAGATAGCTTTTGTCACCCCCATTAGGAATTACCACTACAAGGTGATGCCCTCTGGTCTAAAGAATGCAGGGTCTACTTATCAGAGGATGATGACCAAGATATTTGAGTCACAACTAGGAAAATTTATTGAAAATTTATACAGAAGACATGGTGGTCAAGAGTAAGTCGGAATCTGAGCATGTTGGAATCCGAGCATGTTAATGATCTCAGGAATATCTTTGAGATCTTGAGGAGACATAAGCTGGGACTTAATGCTTCTAAGTGCTCTTTTGGTGTCGGATTAGAGAAGTTCTTGGGGTACATGATTACTCACTGTGGAATTGAAGTCAATCTTGATCAAATTAGGGAAATTAACAATTTATAGCCACCTCAGAATCCCAAAGATGTCCAGAAGTTGACAGGGATGACTGCTGCCCTAAACCGATTCATCTCTTAGTCAGCAGGTAGGTGTAGGCATTTCTTTCAGTTGTTAAATAAGTGGAAGTGATTTTAATGGACTGAGGAGTGTGTCTTGGCCTTTCAGTAGTTGAAGGAATATCTTTCTCAACCACCCATTATGTTCAGACCCGAGGTGGATGAGGTTTTATTTGCTTACATTGCTATGGCTTCTAGTGTGGTGAGCTTTGTGCCTGTATGGGTTGATGGTGGTATACAGAGGCTAGTTTATTATGTGAGCAAATCAATGCATGAGGCCGAGTTTCGTTACTTACCACTGGAAAATGCCATTTTGGAAGTGGTGCATGTTACGCGTAAGCTTCCTCACTATTTCCAATCCCACATAGTTGTGGTTTTAACCCAACTTTTGCTTAGATTCTTACTTTAGAGTGTTGATTACACTGGAAGGATTGCCAAATGGGATACGATCCTAGGGGCTTTTGATATCAAGTACATGCCTCGTACCTCTATCAAGGGTCAAGTTCTCATAGACTTGGTTACCGAGTTTGTTGAATCCCCATTAGAAGAAAAAGTTGATAAACAGAACATGGATGAAAAATTAGTTGGCATGGTCTCCTTACAAGAGCCTTTACTTTGGAAATTACACGTTGATGGTGCACCAAATTAAAGAGGATCTAAGGTGGGGCTAGTTATAATTTCTCCTGAGAAGATCACTATTGATAAATCCTTAAGGTTGGGCTTCTCGACCACCAATAATAAGGCCGAGTATGAGGCTCTATTGGTAGGAAGAATATGGTTCAGAGAATGGGAGGAAATGCAGTGGAGATGTTTTCAAATTCGTGATTGGTTATAGGCTAGGTAGGGAGATAGTTGGAAGCCAAAGATCTCATAATGCAAGAATATTTGAATCAGGTTAGACACTTGCAGTTAGGATTTGAGTATATCATTTTATTGCAAATCCCTACAAGTGGAAATACACATGCTAACTCTCTTGCCACGCTCGCAACCTCCTCGGCACAAAGTTTACCTTGGGTGATCCTTATGGAAGACTTGTATAAATCTACTGAAATAAAGAGAAACATAGTTCATATTCATCAGATTAGGGTGGGTCCTAACTAGATGAACTCTATTCTGCTATTCCTTAAAGAGGACATCTTGCCCAATGGTAAGTTCGAGGTTGACAAAGTACGGAGTTAGTTTTGGCTGTCAGAGGACCAAAAGTTGTAAAAATTCTTCTTTGCTGGACCATATTTGCTATGCATACACACTGAAGCAGTTAAACTACTCCTAGAAGAGTTACATGAACGGATTTGTGGAAGGCACACGAGAGGCAAGTCCTTGTTTCACAAGGTTCTCACTCAGGGATATTGGTGGCCAAATATGCAGAGGGAGGCAAAAGAGTATGTGAAGAAATGAGGCCAATGCTAAATATTTAGCCTAAACATTCATCAACTAGGAAGTGTCCTTAATCCTCTGTCCAACCCTTGGCCTTTTGCTCAATGGGGCTCAGATATTGTAGGGTCTTTCTCTAAAGCAGTAGGGAATAAGATATGGTTGCTAGTCGGCATAGATTACTTCACCAGATGGGTTGAAGCTGAACCATTAGCAAATATCAGGAATAGGGATGCCAAGAGATTTGCCTGGAAAAATATTATCACTCAGTTTAGAATCCCCCGTACGCTCATCTCGGACAATAATCTTCAGTTTGATAGCAAAGCATTCAGGAGGTATTGCTGTGACCTAGGCATAACAAATAGATATTCCACCCTGATATATCCATAGGGGAATGGACAAGCTAAGACTGTGAATAAGGTCATAGTGAGTGGGCTCAAGAAGAGGTTAGATGATGTAAAAGGAAAATGGGTGGAAGAGTTGTCATACATTCTTTGGATGATGCAAAGAGAAAACTGGTGGAAAAGGTGTCCTCAATCCTCTGTTCAGCCCTTGGCCTTTTGCTCCATGGGGCTTAGATATTATAGGGTCTTTCCCTAAAGTAGCAGGGAATAAGAGATGGTTGTTAGTCGACAGGGATTACTACACCAAATTGGTTGAAGTTGAACCACTAGCAAATATCAGGAAAAGGGATGCCAAGAGGTTTGTTTGGAAAAATATTTTCACTCGGTTTAGAATCCCCTGTACGCTTATCTCGGATAGTAGTCTTCAGTTTGATAGCAAAGCATTTAGGAGGAATTGGTGTAACCTGGGTATAACAAATAGATATTCCACCCCGACATATCCACAGAGGAATGGACAGGCCAAGATGGTTTTTGGACATATCGGACTACACCTCGAAGGTCCACTGGGGAAACCTCCTTTTCAATGACTTATGGGGCCGAGATTGTAATTCCTCCCAAGATCGGATTCCCAACATTGTGGACAAGCTTTTTCACTCTGAGCAACAATGATAGCTTGTTAGAAAAGAGCTTAGATTTGATTGAAGAATGAAAAGAAAATGTGATGGTTTAGCTAGCGTACTATCAACACAAGCTCAAGCAAGGGTATGATTCAAATATAAAGTTAAGGTCGCTACTGCCTAGGGACTTGGTTTAAGAAAGGTTTTGGGTATTGTAAAGAACTTAGCATGGGGAAAATTAGGACCCAACTAGGAAGGACCATATTGCATCACCTCGGTGGCTGGAATAGATGTTTATTATCTTGAAGACCTAGATGAAAATGTTATACCATGCCTCTAGAATGTAAATAACTTGTGAATGTATTATTATTAATAAATTCTTTTCTGCCAAATTTTTACTTATTATGTTATTTGTTACATCTCTTACTTATTTAGATATTAAACAGAACCTTAGTCATGTCTGGCTCCTCGGACCACATACCTTAGATAAATTGATATTTTTAAATCATTTTTCTAAGTGTTAAACAGAACCTCAGTTATGTCTGATTTCTCGGACCACCTATTTTGAGTAAATTAATACTTCATATAATTTTTTTTAAGTATTAAATAAAACATTGGTCATGCCTGGCTCCTCAGACCACATATCTTGGATAAATTGATATTTTTAAATAATTTTTATAAGTGTTAAACAAAACCTCAATTATGTTTGGTTTCTTGAACCACCTACTTTAGGTAAATTAATACTTTATATCATTTTTCTAAGTATCAAATAGAACTTTGGTCATGCCTGACTCCTCAGACCACATACCTTGGGTAAATTGATATTTTAAATTATTTTTCTAAGTGTTAAACAGAACCTCAGTTATGTCTAGTTCCTCGGACCACCTATTTTGGGTAAATTAATACTTCATATCATTTTTCTGAGTATCAAACAGAACCTTGGTCATGCTTGACTTCTCGAACCATATACCTTGGGTAAATTGATATTTTAAATCATTTTACTAAGTGTTAAACAGAACCTCGTTATGTTTGGTTCATTGGACCATCTACTTTGAGTAAATTAATACTTCATGACATTTTCCTAAGTATCAAACAGAATATTGGTCGTGCCTGGCTCCTCGAACCACATACCTTGGATAAATTGATATTTTTTAGTCATTTTTCTAAGTACTAAACAGAACCTTAGTTATATCTGGTTCCTCGGACCACATGCCCTGAGTAAGTTAATGCTTTATATTATTTATTTAAGTATCAAATAGAGCTAGCCATGTTGTATGGCAAAGATCTTTGTTGTAGTGACATGATCAAATGGACACTCATGAGCATCACTTAAAGCATTTGAAAATATATCTATGATTTGTTTAAGAATTGATTATCATCCCCAGCTTCTTAGACCTATTGATAAGTGGAGAACTAGGGGGAGTCTGATATGAATAGATGCTCTACCATTATGTATGTTTTTGAGGTTAAGGTTACACTTTGTTGAGATTATGGATTTAGTAGGTTCTACTTATTATGTTGTTGATCATGTGAGGTGTGATAACTATGCTACCACTTATGCAGATAAATAAATGAGGTAGTATCCCATTGTCATGTTCACTAAGTGTTAAATAAAATAGAAACTATATCAACACTTGTGTGAGTATCATAAAAAGAAAGAAAATGTTTATAACTTTCATTAATTTAAGCCTTAAAAAAAGGCAGATTAATTACAAAGGATTAGATAGATTACAAATCTTGAAAAAAAAAAAACAGTTTTAAAAAAAAGAGGGAGGATAGCTTTAAGGCTTCATCTTTATTACAAGCTTATCCTTTTGGGTCTTAGGAGGCTGGGTGGAGGCCGCCGTGGTCGATGTAGGTCCTTTGCCTTTGAGATCTTCCTTGGAGGGTATGGGGAGAGTTACCAGAACGATCTCCATGTTATGGGAAACCTCTTTCTCCTTGGGGAGCTCTTTGGGGGTGTTTGGAGGCAGGTGGGCATCCAGGGCCACTTCCTTGGTGGTGTCTGCCGCCTTTTTAGCGTCCTCAGATAGCTTTGCCACCTCAAAGGAGATGTCGGCTGTGGGAAGAGCTTTGCTTGGGCTTTCCTTGCCTTTATTTGCCTTCTTGGAGACCGAATCATCCTTAGAGCCCAAGACACGGATGGTTGGAAGGTAGAACACATTCTCTGCTCTCCTAAGGGTAGAGGAGGCCTCAACCCCAGCTTGGTTGAGGGCCTTATTCCACACTTGGTGGCAATAGAATCTGCACGCCTCCAAGACCTTAACCCTGAGGGCCTCCTTGGTCTCTAACCCACGATGTAGCCATCCTGCTCGGCCTGCTCCTTGGCCTTCTCGGCCTCCTCCAACTTCTTTGTTAGAACTTTAATCTAGCTTCTGGTAGTAGAGAGCTCGTCCTCGACTTGGCGGAGCTACTTGCATTGAGCCTCTATCTGTCTCTCCACCATGTCCAGAGCGGCCTCGACGCTTTTCTTGTCCCGATCAGTTTCAACTAGCTTGACATTAAGGTCTTGAGACTTCTTCTCTGCTAGTTCAAAAGCTTTCATGGTGGCAACGCACCTGCCCTCCTCTTCCTTCATCCCCTTGTGAGAGCTAATGACTATTTCCTCAGCTCTGTGGGTAGCTTGGACAACCTTTTAAAAAAAAGTGCAAAATATAGGTACAAGTATATAAAAAAAAGAAAAAAAGAAAAGAAAAAGAGAAGGTTATTACTATGATAAAAGAAAATGAGAGTAGACAGTAGACTTACCAGAGTGAGGTCTCTCTTTAAACTAAGGAAGGCCTCGTGCTTCCTTAATGACCTTAAATCGACTATATCTTCAGGTAGCAATAGGGCCTACTCCATCGCATTGGCCACATAGCCGGCCTTCCCTTACTGGAAGTTTCTGATTAAAGTATCAGCGGGCAAGGGGGCATCATCTAGCACCAGAGCGGGCATCTAGGCAAGGACCCCTATCTGAGACTCATCTCTTTTATTTACCAAGGTCTGGGCTACCTTGGCCTATTTACCTCCTTTTTGGTGCTCGGCCTCTTTAGGGAGGGGGCCCTTCCCTCGTTCCATTATGTCGGGACCTCTTTGATCCTTTTTTCTTTTGAGGTCTGCAGGATCCAGTCTGGGAGGCAGAGAGGATGGAGGAAGGGGGAGCTTGGCCTGAGTAGTCTTTTCAGGCGCTTTGCTCCCGGATTGAGATTCCATAACATCAAGGAGACCAGTCCTGAGTTTGCGTTGTATGCCCATAGCTTCCAGGACATAAAAGTCTTCTTGTATCTAGCTCACTTGTGTAGAGGGTAGGTGACTGAAGTCACTGGTGGGAGCCTCTAGAGACTCAGGTCAGTTGAAGACTTCAAAATCGTCTTTAGAGTCAAGTACTTCAACCACCTTTTCTTCTTCTTCCCCTTTTGTAACTGGCTATGAAGGGGTGGCTTCGTCCTCGGCTTTGTATTGAACGATAGCTTCAATTGTCAGAACACCTTCTGGTATCGGACTTGGGTTGAGGAAGCTCGATGCAGCGACATTGATTAGGTGTAGGTAAGGATCTTTTGCTCTTATTACGCACTTTGGCATTTGGAAACTTGTTGAGAGCGAGTTGTATTCAAGGATCAGGTGTGCTGCTCGTAGTTGACCGTCTTTGTGTAAAAACACCTTGGCTTGGAGTATTTTGTCTAGACTTTGCTTATTGACAAGGTTGAAGTTTGGTTCAGCGGCGCACCTATTTGCAAAACCATTAGGAATACAAAAAACCTTGTTAGAAAGAATGGCGCAAGTTAAAGAAAGATTCAATTGCAAATATAGGCAGATAAAAACGAATACAAAGTGTGTTAAAGGAAAATGAAAGGTGATTTTGGAGCAATAAACCTAGACCTACTAACCCCACCTAGTTTCCCCTCTCGTTGGGTAGGGGAGGCCATCGTGCCACTCCCCCAAAACGATCAGGAAGTCCTTGTTTATGCCTTTGTTAGAATTAGGAAAGCATGAGATAAGTCTGACTTCGGGGTACCTAGTTTTTAAGTAATACCCCTTCCCTTTTAGGTGGTGAAGGTTATAGACCTAGTTAACATCGTGATGGGTAAAACCTAAGCCCATTTTCTCATTGAGGGAATTGACGCTACCTAGAATCCTAAACATGTTTGAGGCACATTAGGTGGGAGCTAATCTGTGAGCCCTAAGGTAATCCCTAGTGAAGGTACCTATAGGGATTTTCATCCCTCCCTCTATGAAGGCAATTATTGGGATTACCACTTCTCTCTCTTGCCTTTTCTTGTGCCATTCTCCTTCCTTACAATACCTAATGAGCACTCCTAGTGGAATCCTATATTGATCTCTAAAGCTCTCTATACCTTTCTCGGAGTTTACCAGATAAACGAATCTACCCATACTTGGAGGAGGGTTGAAGAGACTAAGAAGATAAGGAGAAAATAGAGAGGCTGAGGAGAAAAGGACACGGAGAAAAGAAAATTAGAAAGGAAAGTAAATGGAAAGGCTTATAAAGACTTACACGGAGAAGAAAACTATCCTCGGACTAGCTCTTGGTATGTGTAAGGGCACGAGTAAATTGAATAAGTATGCAAATTCAGTGCATAAATGCTAAAGTGAGGTGAATGAAGTGTTTGGATAGTATTTATATCAAGGAGAGAGTGACAAGCGGGAAAATTCCTACCCAAGTTCCAACAAAATCCTCAACTGTTAGAACCGCATCGTGCTATAAAACGTGTGGAATATAGAGCCGCAGAAATTTAATGAAGGCGCGTCTCGGATGTTGAAGCATCAGGAGCATGCATTTGGTAATTAAAAAGATACTTGCACAGACAGGGTTGATGTGTAATAAGGTAAGGGGTCATTGTAGTGACATTGAAATCCTCATTTCTTCCCAAGGAGTTAGAAAGGAGAATTTCGAGGGGCTATTTTAGGGATGTTGGGCCCAACAATATATCTATAAATCTATTGGGCTAGGGGTCCAATCCAAGTACATGAAGTAGTCCGAGGAAGGGTGAGCATTATTAGGAGAGTCTGTGTTAGTAAGTGAAAAGGTTAGTTTTGTTTATAAGGGTCCATGAGGGTGGTTTGAGGATGAATGCCTCCTCGACTGAGAAAAGTTGAGGTTCAAAGGGGTGGTCTGCCATCTAGGGTAACGTTCTAGGAGATTCTATTAATACGGATAAGCATCACAGAGGTGTAAGATAGAGGGAAGTCCTAAAATATCTAAAGAGAAAGCTGCTACTACCACATTGAATGCTCAATAGCTAACTTTCTAGCCGCATTAATGAGGAAGTGATACTTGAACAGTAATTTTTAGCCTTACAGCTACTACCAGAGATTTCAGGAAGGTGTTAATGGGACAAGGATTAACACCAGCAATCTACTCTACACGTGGAGGGTAGATATGAAAGAAGGAAGATAGTATAAAACAAAAAGAAGACCCTGAAGGAAAGGGATCAGAGAATTAAGAGAAAAACACTGTAGCAATTAAGAGCTGAATTTGCAATCAAACTTAAGAGAAATATATAACAGCTGATCTCCTCGGATTGTGTGAGGACAGTTTTCTTTAAATTAAACAAGTCTATCTTTATTTTCTTGTCATCTGGATCTACTTTATTTGTTATCTAACTTACTAAAGCCCAGTTTTCTAACTTACTCTCTACAAATTCATCGTATTGGGCTCTTTGGGCTTAAGTTCATACATCATTTGGGCTTAGAAGCCAAATTGTGTCCTGTAAAATTATTACTAATTTTGGAGCTCCTAAATTTTGGATAAATTTAAAAAAGCAGTTTACTAACAAATAGTTTTTCCTATAAAAAAAAAAGTTATGTTCCTTTGTTCTCTTGAACATATATACTCCCACGTTTCCACCAACTATATACTCCCAATAACAAGCTGTTAATTCATTCTATATGTTTCTTTATTTTTATCATATTTTTTCTTTCATCTTCAAATTCTAAAAACCAAATCCAATCCTGGACATCTAATCCCAAGTTTCCACTAATTTCAAACAAAGGCAATCTCTCAAAACTCAATTAATAAGGCATGAGCATATAATACTATTTATTTTTAATAAATTTCATTATATTGTTTTCTCTTTCCATTTGTCTTTATCTTTGCCTCTCTTTCTCTAATTGCTCCACACAAAAAAGCCTTCGCATGTGTGTGATGAGGCTAGTAGATTATTAATATTATTGTTTTTTCCCTCTTTTATGGTTACAAACACACAAACATGGATATGAATATATATTAGTTCTGAGGTGAAATGAAATATGAAAAGTAATTAGGTACACATCAGGAAGATGGTTAGGGCCTTAGGGAGTCCGGGATTTAGGATGACCCTGCAATTGGAAATTTGAGCAGTTGGCAGTGGGCATCAAATGACATGACGATTGACACATGGGTCATTGTTAACATTAGGCTTGAAACAGATTCTGAAAGTTAGCTATCTCTTACAGTTCTATTCTATCTCCTTAAAATTTTCAAGTTGAGAACTGTGAGAAACTATTGGCTCGAACTTGGTGGGTGAATCCTTCAACACAATTTCCCCAAAGACAAAGTTAGCTTATATTTTGGACCAATTTTTGGTAGTCAACAGGTAAGCTTTAGCACCCTTTTGCCCTCCATTTTGTATGAACATATATAATCTGGGCTCTGTTGGGCCTCCAAAGTCCAAATCTAATTTTGTGCAAGTAGAGATTCCGTTCCATGTAGTTTTGTTTTTATGCAGATAAAAAAGTAATAATATGTTGTACAAGTAACAGTTACAGGTTATATATATAAAACATGAAAAACTAGGCCATCTGTTGACAACACCAAATTGATAGTAGAAAACATATCGATCTTGTCATGTTCTAGGGCCTAAAGATTATTTTTCAGTGTCTCTAAAGATAAATATTTGCCACTTTGAACACGTTACGCATTAACCAATAAATAAATACAACAAATAGATATGCATTGATGTGTAGATGGATACAGCCTACGCGTGCAAATATTTTTCTTTGAATGGAGACCAAATTTTCTTTTTTGTCAGTAAGGAATCGTACTAAAACGTTTGGAATAGTCCAAACTTAATCATCGAATAGGTAGAATATAAGTACGACACTGTTAAAACGTTTGGCAGTATTTATATAATTTATTTTGTCGTGCTATGAGGCACATGCAAATACTTTCAAAAATCCTATTCATAAAGCTTAGCAGTGTCTTTACTGTTTACACGCAAGCATGCATATTGATTATCTAATTAATAATAATTAGTTTTTATTTTTTTATTTTTTTAATAATAATTTGAAATTACTAAACTACCATGCAACTCTATTGCTCGATCAATCCAAGCACTTAGGGCCTGTTTGACTTGAGGGGGGAGAGAGGGAGAGTGGAGGTATATAGCGTAGAGTTGACTGAAAATAAGTTAATTTTAGGCTAATTTACTATATTCTACTCTACTCTCCCTCCCTCCCTTTAATCTAAACGGACTATTAGTGTATGAAAAGGTACCACTAAGACTTAATTTCTTGGGACAAGAATATGTAGCTAAAAATGAGTATTGCATATTTGTATTATTAACATTGTGATGCAAGGCGTACAGTTGTTAATGTCTTGATGATGAACATCTGCAAATAATTTCACTGCAATTCCAATAATACCATGAAACATAGATTTCATTTTTTGTTTTTATCAACAAATAGTTGTCCCTTGTCATGTATCCTACCATTCAATGGCTTCATATGAATATTTTGTAAAAAAAATAATTGATAAGATTGAATATTTTGTAGAAAAATAATTTATAAGATTATATTTTTTAGGAGCTACAGCTGCAGTTTTTTAAAACGCCGCTGTAGACCAGTTTTTTTGTAATGTATATAGTGTGTGTGAGAGAAATGTAAGATTCAAACTATAAATATGAATGAGGCACCACAAAAGATACTATTATTATATTGAAATATAACTCTTGAACCCACTATTGATGAGACTACTTTGCTTTGCGAATTAGTAATCAAACTCTCTCCATTTGGATCCATCTAGTAGTTTCAAAGTATACAATTCAAAGTTTTAAGCATTAAAACAATATTATGTGTAAATTTCCTAGAAAATGTAGTTGTCTGATAAATGTAATAACATATTCAACAGCATAATTAGTAATTAAATGGGGGAATGGATCCATCAAATTGACTGATTAAATAAATGACAGAATCGAATCAAGATCTGAACAATAGGCACATAAAGATCCAAGGGGAGCCCCCTACCATCGCATCATACCAACCATAAAAGGCCAAAAGGATAATGAAACAAATAACCCTCGAACATCACGTCAGCATAAGTTATTTTATACTTGTGAAGTGTGATTTGTTAAGTTTAAAATTAAAATAGTGATGCTTGTAAATAAATATATCAGGAAAACTTCCACGAAATTGTCTCATTTTGTAGTTCTTTTTATCTAAATTTGCTTCTTTCCACAAGCAAAAAACAATTTGCATTATTTAATTTTCTTTGGAGTATGATTTATGTTAGAATTATTTGATAAAATGATTAAGTTCACAATTTCTTAATAGCTTAAATTTTTAAGAGAATCGATAATTTAACATAGTATCAAAATAAGAAGTTTTGAGTTCGACTTTTATTTTTTCCACTCTACTTTTCATTTAAAATTTCAAACTTTTGGTAGAATTAATAATTTAACAATTAAAATCAGCGCTAACTTTGAACTCATGGTTGTCTCACTTTGTTCTTTGTTGCATGAGAAGGTATTGTAATTTTTTTTTTAAAGCAAAATTTAGATTTACTTTTTTTCACATATGAGTTTGTTTTAGTTTGAAATCAATAACCTAACCAACTTTTGGTAACTTAGCACTGTCGGCGAAATGAAGAACAAGACAAAATATCATAAATTTTTAAGAGTAGCTAAAATTAGAAAATCAAGGACAATAATATGAGCCGAAAGGATGTGAACGGACATGGCTTGGTCCGTCCCGTCTCATTAATGTTACACGTTAGCAACTTAGCATTGAACTATTGTAAATATTACTGAACTGTCTAGTTCAATGCAAAGAGAGACTTCCAATAATTCATCTAATATTCCTCCAAGACTCTTAAATCTTACTGTAAAATAATTATATTACGCAGCATTTTTTTTTTCTTCCGTTTATTACTCTATTTTTCTGCTTTCAAGATTATGAAACAAAGTGTGACCTCTCTCTCTCTCTCTCTCTCTCTCTCTCTGTGGTAGGACGTTATTATCAAAAGAAAAGATTGAGATTTAAGCGATTTAAGAAAATTTCAACATTATAAAATTTTTTCCACATGCTGATAAAATTGCGGGTGAAAAACATCAAATATTCGTTCATACTTGACTTTTTTTATTAAAAAAAAAAAAAAAAAAAACGAAAACAAACAAATGTAATAAAACAAAAAAGGGGAAACCATTACCATGCAATTAATGTGTTAGATAGGAAAGGCAAATGTGTAAACCAACTGACAATTGGTTTATTTATTTTACCACATACGTATACTACATATATACCCTGCAAAATTAGAAGCTTTTGAAAATTTGAAGAAATTCCCATTTGATGATGTGCAATGCATGCATAAAGTGATACGTTTTTCATTAGGAAAATTCCCCCCCCTTTTTTTTTGGGTCTGCAATAGAATGCAGCATTAACTCTCATCAGTCCCGAAAACAATAGAAAGAGCATAGTATAACTTATTATCTAGGAGTAACCGCAGGATTTGAACACCTTGAGAGAGCAGAAATATTCTGTGGTCAAACTTTGAGTACCTAAGAAAGCTTTCTCACCAAACCAAGGGAATCATCACTCATTTCAGCTTTAATTACCACTGGCCCTTTGAATCTAAATGTTCTCCAAATGCATGACAATGTAAAAGAAATCAGTGTTGAATAATTTCCTGATGATAGATTGATAGATTAGTCACTTTTGTGAAAGCTGCTTTGACAATATTCCTTCCAAAGCCTTTTGTCTATATGAAAAGATTAATTATCTGTCTCTATGCTAGTACTAAATGCCTTCAAATGGATCGGAACGAATCTTATGAACAGAAAGCAAAAAGATTATTATTCTGCAAAAAAGGTGAACATGGTTTTGAGGTCATGATTTACGTTTAATTTAATCTAGTTTTTTATAAGCCTCCTACACTCCAACTGGGGGCATAAATTTAATATTTTTCCTTGAATAACTTACAATAAAGAAGCAGCATTTTAAACTATCATCATGGCAAAACTCAATATATAGAAGTTTAAAAATTAAAGTAGAAAAGTTCACAGAAATATATTTGGACTGCTCTCTCTTGTAAAGTAAAGATGGAAACAAAACCATAAAGCAAAGATATATGATAATTTGGTAGTTGAGAGATTGTAGATTTGAATTTCAGATATTTTTGTTAAAAACACCATGAAAGTTGTCAATTAATTGAGTTACAGACTCTTAGTATTATATGTTTAATTATTAACTTAGTGAAATTACATATTCCTCTTCATAGTTTAAACTATTTCAAAGAGCAAAGTTGCATTGTAGCTTTCATCAGTCATTTTCTCTTCATAATTCAACTTCATCATCTTCGTCTACACCCAACTAGATCTTGTAATCTTGGTTTCTTTAAAAACGGTAAATATCTGTTCCAAGTATGAAGAAGTAAATGTGTGTTCAATTTTTTATTACGTAAGAAATGAACTGGGTCAATGGTTACCAACTGACAAGTACGTGATGATAATTTTGTAGGCCAAGTATTTTGTGTAGCACTTGACAGGGCAAAGCATCTAGAACATAAAAACCAAATAAAATTAGATCTCATGAATAACTCCTACAACATGCAATACACGTTGAAGCTAGAAACAAAGCCGTTATTTATGTTGCGTTGTCTGATGATGTCACAGTATGAATGTATATCGGTACTCAATTAACAACAATTAGCAGCTCTCAGATGGGGAAATAGAAAACAACAAGCATAGATTTTGAACTCTTGTGGAACACAGATCGATGTTTTCGCTTCAACCAACGACTTTCAATTTTATAGGAAATTCATTGAGTTTATCACCAATACTATTGTATGGCTGCGTTATTTTCCTTATATAAACAAATGCCATAATCTTTATTTATTTATTTATTTATTTATTTTTTTTTTTTATGGTAAGGATTCGACTAGATACTTTATTGGATCAACCATATATTACTTTTTTTTTTCCCTTCTCACATTAATGAGGAATCCCATCATAAATTTAACTACTTAAATATACTATAAATGTGAGAGAAGAAAGCATCACGTTACTGTATCCTGAGAATAATAATTACTCAATACATGTTATATATGTAGTTTTTATTTTTTTCAAAATGGAAGTTGTAAAGTGAAGACTTTTACTTATAAAACCTAGAGTAAAGACTATATTTATACACACGTGTGTGTGTAAAATGGAGGTACTAGTTAGAGTAAAGGTTTAAAACTTTAAATTCAAAACCATCTAGTTTACTATCATAATAAATTGCTATCACCCTCTAAAATTTAAGCAGATAAGAATTGTTGAAATTATTTAACAGTGAATTTCTATCTCTCACAGGATTGTGGATCAAACTCGTGCGAATCTCCTTTCTTCTTATTGATCAAACCCTTGTGTATTTATATTTAATCATTAGCATTTTTGGAACTTTTGTAATGTAAATCTTATTTTGTATTCTCCAATCTATAAATACAAATGTATACAACAGTACTCCAAAATGTTAGTAAAATATTTATTCAATCAAATCATGCGTGTCAATTTGGTATCAAAACCATTCGGTCTTCATGGCTTCCAAATTCCAATACTTCCTCCACTATTAACCCAACCAAAACCTCATGATTGGCGTGTCCTGTGTCAAATTCTTGCATCGAATAAGCTCAAGTAATCATTCATTAAGTTGAAGTCTATGTCAGTCTAGGAGGTCGTGTTGTTTGTCATTAATTTACCAGTAACAATTGTTGTTAGTTCTAATATTTTGTAATTACTTTTTTAGTGATGTTTGGGGCTTCCTCCCAAGTGCGCCTTCTAGTGAGGGTCATCATTACTTTGTATTTTTTTATGATGATTATTCTTTGGGGAAGTTTCCTTTTTCGTTAAAATCTTATATGTAGGCAATTTTCCTTAAATTTGAATGTAAGGTTGAGCGAGAATTTTCCACCACCATCAGATCTATTCAAACGGATTGAGGTGGTGAATTTTGTAAATGAAGTAATTTCTTTGCGAATTTTGGAATAAATCATCATCTATCTTTTCGTCTCACACTCTCACTAAACAATATAATGGTATAACCGAATTCCAAAGTTGGCATTTTGTTAAATCCAGTGTTATGATAATTACAATTTAGACCTCAGACAGCTTAATTACCAATTTTAATTCAATTGATCCACTTATCAGTTAAGATAGTTAATAGGCAAAATGTTTGAATCGTAACTAAAGCATAAATATCACAATCCCATGAGAGAGAAGATTTTGTTCACAAAATGAAAACCCTTGTAAAAACACTTAGGGGTAGAACCCCAAAAGGCAAATCCATTATAAAAGGTTGTTGTGGTACATACTATACTTAGGGGTGTCCAAGTTTAACCCACTACTGACCCACCTGCCCAAACCACCTAGCCTAAACTAGAAACCGTCCAATTCGACGCTAACGTTGGCAACGGTCGGTGGTGTGTCTTCATGTTCTGGAACTGAAACCGGCAGGTCGGTTGGTGGGTCTTCACATGAAAAAACGAGTCCAACTGACCCGACTGGCCTCCTCTTTTCTCCAAACTCAAATTCAGCCAAATCAGGCCAAACCTTGACGAGATCCATTGAGATTCGGCCAAATGTTGATGGGATTAGTCAAGATCTCCATTGTTGCTTTGCATTGGTTTTTACCCAAAACAAATCACTGTTGACCCGAACTGAAACCAACTCGACCTGTGGTTTGCAGCGGTTGCCAATGAGTCAGCTTCTCTGCCACCTGAAGTTGGCAGGTTGGTTCTGGATTGGGTACAAACCCGATTTGGACCGACTTGTGGACAAGCCTAACTATACTCACACAACATTGCCATAAATGTAAACAGACATTATACCTGAGCTCCTTATTCCTGCTAGCAACTACTAATTCCCACCTTGTTCCTTTTATGTGATTTGCTTCACAAATTATTGCCACATGTAGACCCAATTCAAAAACATCTAAGTGTTCCATTGATCAAAGTCCTAAACACATATGGGTGATCAAGGTGGTTGGAAAAAATAACTTTCAAGTATATTTAATGGTGAGGTTGAGAAGAAAATTGCAATCTCTCTCAAGATTTTCTCTCTATTTTTTTGCTTTTGTCTTCCTCCCTAGAAATTAGGATTAGAATTAGGATTTTATATGTGAAGGGTTTAGTATTGAGGTTGCCACATAATCTGCACTAGAAGGTAAGTATGTAATATTCCATAAATGTTTCCCTCAATAAACTGTGGAGCAAGTGTTTGCCAAAATTTTTTACCAGAATTTTAATTTCGCTTATTTGAGCCCTAGAATTCGCTCGAGTGAGTTCTTCAATCTTGTACAATGGACAAAAGCTTCAATCTTGAACCCTTGTTACCCCCTCACAAATTACAAAGCAAATAACTAGAAACATGACACTTTTTTTTTTCCATGTAATTTCCTAATAAACTCCCTATTGGGCAATTCCATGACGAAACACCCTAATACAGACTCGAGTATTTATGCAGGTCTATGAAACCACACCCATGCTAGAGAGAGAGTCTTGGGACCACATGTCTTTCTTGAAACATGAACAAACATATTGAGTGCATGTACGTAGTATAAACAGGGTAAAAACAACAAATCCGATCAAGCATATCAGAAGAAAAATAACTTTAAAGAGAAAGAATAAAAAAGAAGTACGATGCATGAGAATGTAATGCTTAATATGGAATGAATACCCTACAAAGATCATGATAATTGGAATAAGAAAGAGATACGTCATGCTTGTGAGTTTTTCCTTACCCAAACAACTTAAGTGTTGGGGAAGGAAGCCTTACAAGTGGTGCGTCTTTGGGCGAGCTGATTGGGAAGAGGTTTGGCACGTACCAGTCTACCAATAGTTCTTGGTTGGGTAGACTCAGACACATAAATTAATGAAAAATACAGTCAATAAAATAAGTATATCCGAGTGTACACTAACTATTAACATTTGCATCTTTGTAAATATATAAATTTATATCTTGTCTTTCTCAATATATTTTTTTCCATTCACTTAAAACACATAGAGCGAATCAATATATAACCACTCTCTCACATAAAAATAGATCACTTGTCTTTATGAGAGAAGGTGGTTGCATATATCCATAGATCCATGTTTATTTTAAAAGGTGGTTACAAATGTCCAATATATCATCTACCATATCATATCCCTTGCATGTAGCAAGAACTTTATATATATAATTGCCGTGAGGAATCCTTCTTTTAGGTGTATTGTTGCTTGAAGGGGACAGCTTAATTTGCTATCTAGATAGTAGTCTGTGTTTCCACTCCGTAGACCCTAGTCACCATTTGTGCTCTGGCCACGTGGTTTTATAGCCTCGGCTAGACCTCTTTGAATTACTATTTAGAGCATTTATGTACGGAAAAATTTCTTAAAAATAGATAAAAAATCAAAAAAGTACTTCATCTATTTTATATTTCCGTCTTAAAAATACATCTTATATCTAATACTTTATTATTTTACCACTTTATTTAAATATAATTTATTTTATTTTATACTTTTTTTGTGATATTAAAATAAATAAGAGTGGAATAAAATAATAGTGTTTAAGATATAGATGTTTCTACAGTTGACATTTGTTTTTAGATGTTACTGTAACAACATATATAAACATCTCAACAACATTAAAGCACCGACAGAGGGGTTTTTTTTAGCAATTGGTGTTACATTAAAATGAAAAATAGCGAAAGACACATTTTAGAGCACCAGATGGGAAATGCTCCACAATGACTGCATTCACATTTTAAGCATAAAAATTTGAAATTTATAAAGCACCTGATGGGAAATTTATAATGCACTTATGTGATCATGTATATTTGTCCATTTCATCCTCAGGGCTCTGATTGTCCTTTAGTCTTTTTATTTTATTTTATTTTATATAAGTGTTTCCCCAATAGGCATACACTAGCTACTTCCTTTTATCAAATGATTTTTTTAAGGCATCCTTTAATTTTTCGAAGGAATATTGAGCATCTTCATTTGGTATATGCATCCAAAGGTAGGTGTTTTGCATAGAAAACCTACCTTTGGATCGAACTTGATCTCTCCTAATTGGGGAGCTAGGAGAGGTGTTGGTTGAGGCAAAAGCTTTTGGACAAATTAAATCTCAGTTACTTTGGTTGGTGTAGGTAGAGTCAAATTAACCTACCAATTCCAAACTAATTGTTTGACAAAAAAAATAGAGAAACAAAAACTAAGCAAAAAAGAACACCCCCCCCCCCCCCCACCTTCCCAAAAAAAAGAAGGCAGATCCTAATAAATAATTAAAATTAATAGCAATTTACATAGGAGTAATTAGTTGGGAGAATTTAATGTCTTATTCCAAATTTCAAAAACCATAACATGAATACGACAGTACTCTAATCCGTTGAAACGTTTCTCCATTCATTTTGGAGATCTCTATATGAAAAAGTTGATAAAAGAAGGGTTAAAAATCACAAAACTAGAAAGAAAAGAAAAAGGTGAGCCGTACGTAGCAATGGACTTGGTTTTCGATTTAAAGAAAAAGAAAAAAAGAAAAGAGAGTTCAAGTAAGAATTAGGAGAATGTGCCATTCCAGAAAGGAAAAGGGCAAAAAGCTACCAAGAGAGCACCTTCTTGGTAGCTGCTATGAATGCTCCTCAGTCCTCAGTATCATTATCATGTCACACTATGTGATAGGGCACACATAGTCGTCATGTGTCTCAGTCTCACCATTACAATCTATTTTGCAAAAGTACGTTACTCACGGCAAGCTTTTATCCTGATTGTATTGGTTCCTGGCAAGCATTAAGTGATGATTAATCACACGATATAGTAAAAGTTAAATGACTATTAGAAAAATGTTCACTCTCTTCAACTGTGTTTGATCAAACTTTTCATCAACTTAATTCACGTGTGTAGAGACTACGTTTTTTGTCAAAATTTTATCACATGATTTTCATTTATAGTGCAGGTAGAAGAAAGAGTTAAAAGTACTGTAGTTTAATTAGTTTGCATATTTTGATAATTTTAATAGAGATATTTAAAATTTAGATTCTCCTACTTTTACCTATTGATTTTTTTTTTTAATATATAAATAAACAAAGTTTTTGAAAAAGAAAGAATAAGAATGGACGTCTAACCCAATAGCACCTACCGCTCTCAATTCTTCCATGTCAGGGGTTCAATCCGCCTCTCTCTCTCTCTCTCTCTCTCTCTTCCAAGGGTTCAACCTATCTTTCTCTCTCTCTCTCTCCATTATTTTATTTTATTTTTTATTTTTTATTTTTTATTTTATTTTCAGAGAGAGAACAAGTAAGAGGAGATACTTTGTCACAGCCAAAATCAATTTCAAACACTGTAACAAGATTTCACCTACACTCTCAACTTGAAAACAGTAAAACATGCAATATCTCCTATTTGACCTATCCAATCATATCGTGTCAAAGGAATATTCAAAAATTAAAAAATTAAAAAAAATCATATCGTGTCAAATTATTTTCATAGCATATCACCTAAATTATCGTTACTAAAGGCAAGATTATTTTATACACCTTTTCTGAGAACCATTAGGAATTCCGATGAATAACGGGTCAAAATTTTAAATATAAAATTAATTGAAAAGATAGTTTTTTCATGGCTTCAAGTCATGGTTTGGAAAATCTACCCTACGAAAGAAAAGAATTGTGTCATTCCAAAAATTATTTAGAGCTCGCAATTTACTTTACATCGTCAGAATAGCTGCAAAAGTAACAGCTGATTTTATTTCATTTGATATATCCAATCAAATCATGTCAAATTATTGCCAAAGACTGTACTAGAATTCATTATATGATTATTAACTATTTATTTACCACCATTCTTTTTGGGGAATATGGGGCATGTCGAGGAAAAGAAGTGTGGAAAAGAAAAGACAATCCCAAAAAAAAGGTTCTGGTGTCTAAATATATAGGTGGGAGTCTGTCTTCTCAGAGAGAATGAATGGTATCTAATCTAATTTTCTGTGACTAAATGTTGACATTTAACCACTTCTACGACCATCCTAACCACAATATGGACATATATGATTGCTTGCCATGCAAACTACCACGTATGTCTTTCTAGGTGTTATACATATGTAACTTTTTTCTTTAATTTTAGAGAGAATAATACATGTGTAACTTTGAATAAGAAAAATGCATCTTAATTTATGTTGACCCTATTTCCAAACACACAAGTAAAAGCGAGAATTCAAAAACTCGGGCATCTTTTTATTTTTTATTTTTGATAATAAAACTCGGACATCTAGAATCCAGTTATGTTATTTATATGAAATAAAAATTTAGAACCACCCTCTGTCGCTATCATTTGGGAATTGGGTATGTCATTGGTTACACTTTACTAGCTAGGAGCTATATATTAATTGTCACTTTGCGTGAAATATTGTGGAATTGAAATTGACATAACGCATGAATTTCCCATAAAGCTGAAACCAAGCAATGGTACGTATGTATGTGGAAATTAAGCAGATGGGGTTTGAAAATAATAATGACTTGTAACTCTCAATGCACCATCAGATCTTGAAGGTAAATTTCTGATCAGAAGTACTTGATCTTAGTGTTAGGGATAACTTAATATAATCAAAAGTTGCCAAGATCACATTAATCAGTATCTGCAACATTCAAATTTTGTTCTTTAATTTACTTAAACAATTATATTAACAAATTATTTCTCCAACACCAACCACATGCAGCAACTATACATGTGAAAATAAAAATATCAATTATGGTGTGTACAAAATAAAAATAACAAAAAGAAAGAAAGAAAATGAAAAAAGAAAAAGAAAAAAGATATTGTTATCAAAACCAGTGCCGGTTAGTAACTAAAGTATATAGTGGTTGCTAGGTCATTTTATCAGACAGAATAATGATTAGAGACCAGGAATTCAGAGTGGCTTTGAAAATGATTAGTCTAGAGACTCCTAAGAAGTTTCCTCTAACGAAATACATATGTTCCACTGTTGCTGAGCACATGGAGAAAGTGAAATATATGAAACATATATAAAAATAGATGGGGGCGATCGTTACTTGCGAATTCAAACTAAGGCCAGCGTCATATATTTTGCAAGTTTCACAATAAAATTGGTTAAAAGGAAATGGTCTGTCTGCTAGTTTTTTTATGCTTAACTTACACATGGGTTGTCCTTTGGCTTCTCATAGGCTCGCTGTGGTTGTCAAACACGTGTCCAATGACCCTCGCTTTGCTGGTAGCTACACAGCTTTCGAAGGGGTATTATAAGTTACAGTAACGAATATTTCATAATTATTGATGTGGTTTACTGTGAGTTGATGAAGACAATTAACTGATGTATAGGTTATGAAACAAATTGTGTGTCGTATTATTGTATGAGTTATGACGTAAATTTATTGTCATATATATATATATATGGGCCATGCTAATTAGTGCACTTAGGACGCTCATTAATAATTAATTTTAAAAAAATTTTAATATTACTTTTATAATAAATGAAAAAAACTGTTAAAATATTAATAACTTTTTTTTTTTTTTCATTTCCCATAAAAATTTTATTTAAATGAATTATTAATGAGTGCCCTAAGGGCACTCATTAGCATTTCTCTATATGTATATATGTATAATTTACTACGAATTTCAGCTAACTCAATTGGCAAAATATTTTGTCACTGAAAAAGAATTTAGGGTTCAAATTCTACCTACATAAAAATCTAATTGATATCTTGGCCTAATGATAAGGAAAAATAATTATCAAGCAGATGTCATAGTTTTAAATTTCATTGTATTTATATTTAAAAAAAAAAAATCATTATAGGCTAGGTCAGGTTTCATAATTATGAATTGGAAAATTTGGTGTATATCATAAAAAATAATGTCAATATAGATGTCTAAACATAAATGGAGGAAATATAGCTTTCCTGAATGGAATATATTTATGTTTTGTTAATTTAGAGAATTGGCACGTGTTAGGTACCGTTTTAGTTTCACAACAAATTCATGGAGTCCAAGACTCCAAGGAGCATGGCAAGTCCTATAAAATACAGAAAAAACTTTGGTAATTCCGGAGCAATATGGCTCCGGGCTTACACAAAGTGTGTGGGCCCAAGCAAGGACCTATGTATGGGGCACATCCCTTTCGTAAGAGCTCAAAACAATGCTTTGGAACTATCTAAAAATTTCACATAAAACATATTGTTTTTTTTTTTTTTTTTTTAAGCAGATAATAGCCTCATGTTTAGTAGAGTATATCATTAATTAGCTGAATGTCAACATTTGTGGGTTATCATACATTCTTATAGACAAGCACCAGGTCAACAAGTTATTATGTGAAAGATAACAATTTCTTCAAAATACATCCAAATATTCAAGCTTAAATTCAGAGAATGGTAGGAGTCCAGGAAATCCAGTAACATGAAAAATAATCGGATCTATCGTCCATCATTGGCAGGGACGGCTCTACATTGATGTTAGGATGGTCATAAGATTACCATGACCTGAAAAAAAAAATTATCATATATAAATTCAAAATTTTATGATTTTTTTTATATTTTAAAAAAATTGTGACCACCTAAATTTTTTTAGGCCTAACATAAATAAACTTTGGACAAAGTTTGGCAACAAACTCAGTTGTACATTACATGCACACTGGTCTTGCCCTAAATTGGATGTGGTTTGGGCGAATTAGGTAAAGGGGGGCTTTCGAAGATCGCATCAGTTTACTAATTTCAAAGAACTGCTTTCTTGGATAATTCAGGAGAACAAGGACTCGGCCTTAATCGCTACAGTTGCGTGGTCAATATGGACCCAACGTAATCAAGTGTGTTTGGCTCAACCATACCATAATCTTCACCAGCTTGCACAGGTTTCGAAGGACAGATGTGAGGAATTCTTAGCTCTGTAGGCCCCCATTCAACCCCTCACCTTCGAACTCATGTTTCCTAGAAACCGCCTTCTCTGGAACATTTCAAGATTAATTTCGCCGGAGCTTCCTTTAGGTAATCCCCCCCTCCCCCCTCCCAAACCCAAAAAAAAAAAAAAAAATTGGTTGTATGTTAAGGTTATAATTCTACTTAATATTTTTTTATTGAATGTGAATTTTGATAAATTCACCATTAGATCACATTTATTTCTTATATTCTCCATACTTACAAAATATCAATAAAATCAAATATTAATAGTTATGTCATCAATCAAATGTTTAAATTTTGAGTTTTTGTAATCTAAAATTATAAAGAAAAATTTTTATGGATCAAATGGTAAAAAAAATTTGATTGACATTAAATTTGATATGTGTTTTAAAAACCATAAAGAACATACAATTAAACTGTTAGATTTTTAAAATATATAATCATAGTAATTTGTTTAGTAAGAGTTGTAGCCTTAAGCTATAACTAAGTTTGTAGCTAAATTTTATCCTTAAAGTTTAGTCCCCTTAACAATATATAAGGTATTTACAAACAAAAAGAAAAACTTGTAACATTGATAATGAAATTATCATATAAGAGATGTAACCTTAAAGTTTCAAAATAAAAGATGTAGCTTGTAACATTGATAATGAAACTATTATATATGGAACAATTTCAAAATAAGAAAACTTGTAAAAGAAAATTGTAAAATTTTATGTATTTGCATGTTTTCTTTTTTGGTTTTGTTGTCAATATATGAAATTATCTTTTATTAGATTTTGTATAATTTAAGTTTATAATGATCACTCTGAAAAAAGTTCCTAGAGCCATCACTAATCATTGGTCGTTGAAAATCCCAAGTTTTTGCAAATATCAGGGAGAAAGTGTGGAAAAAAAAATTATAAGAGTGGAAAGAAAAACTACTATCAAGAGTGGGTAAGGAGATTCTTATTAAAGTAGTTCCTAAATCTTGTAGCCTGTTTCGAGGAAGTTTTGACTTTCTTGCATAACCAAATGATTTTTGATGTAACTCCCTATTTTCAACGAAGCTTGATCAGTATTTTTCCCTTTTAAAAAAAAAAAAATCTAATGAATGGTTTAAATATAGAATATGATTTAAATTCAATTAAAAATATATATTAAAATGATAATGTGTAAAAATTATAAAATTTCAAAAACTTAATGATGCAATATTATAAGATCAATCAAAAGTCATACGTACGACTTCAATTTTATATATTTATAGAATATATTATAGATGTATCTAGCATATCATATCTCTCAAACGACAGTAAATGTTTAATGACTTTTTACAATGTAAAATTACATATATGGAGTTTGGAAAACACTCATATGGATAAGAAATATGTATAAGACGATGCAGACATAACAATATGTCAATTTTTAAAAATTTTAAGATATGATTTTCAGTATAAATATTTCAATATTAATATATAAATAAAAAAACTATGTAAATACTGTGTAAATTACGCTTCGATTATTAATATATATTCCTTCTAATTCCCTATAAAGTACAAAATATAAGGTGTACATTACGTTTGATATCTAGGGCAATAGCCTGCGTATTGGTGCATGTATAATATAACGAATATATAATATAACGTTTAAATAGCAATTAATTAACGAATATATATATATATATATAATTCATATTTGCACCAGAATCAATTATAGCAATAACAATGAAATGATAATCATGAGAAACAACAATTTTAACTTTTGTAAACCATTTTGGAGGAAGTATTTTATTAACAAGACTAAGTTGGGAATCAACAATACCTTTATCAGAAAGAAGAGTCTGTTGATTGAATTCATCTCCATCTTTGTGCTCATCTTGTTCATTATCAGACTTATTTTGATCAATTTTTAACAATACTAATTCTTGTTTAAGATTATTGTTATCACTTTTAATGCTTTTAAATTCATGTTTTAATTCAGTTATCTCTTGTTTATAATATATATATATATATATATTAGATACTGAATCGGGACTATTCATGACCATTCCACGATCAAAACTATAACATAATATATACCATCACTTTTCATGGCAAATTATAAATTTGCTTTACGTACCTGACCGGTGCGATAACGTGCTACGCAAGAAGAAAAAACCAATATTTAAGCCACATGTGTGACCTCATGAGCTCAACAAATGGCACTGATTACTTAAAAATTCATAAAACTAATCGCTACCCCATATAAAAAATTATGAATGAAAAAAAAAAAAAAAAAAAAAAAAAAAAAAACTATGTACATAATATAAATATAGATCATACCTAGGAAACACGCACTATTTTTTCTTTTTAAAATTTGTGAGCAAAACATGGTTTAAAAGTGCTTCTTGAATAGTACGTTACATTCTTAATGGGTTGTGTTACAATTAAAGAGAATATTTGTCATATCTGCGTTATACTACAGAAGACTAGTCAAATTACAATTAGGTTTCTTGTAATTACTTCATTATCAAACTTATTTTGATCAATTTTTAACAATACTAATTCTTGTTTAAGATTATTGTTATCACTTTTAATGCTTTTAAATTCATGTTTTAATTCAGTTATCTTTAGTTTATAATATATGTATATATATATATATATATATATTTTTTTTTTTTTATTAGATACTGAATCGGGACTATTCATGACCATTCCACGACCAAAACTATAACATAATATATATACCATCACTTTTCATGGCAAATTATAAATTTGCTTTACATACCTGACCGGTGTGATAACGTGCTACGCAAGAAGAAAAGACCAATATTTAAGCCACATGTGTGACCTCATGAGCTCAACAAATGGCACTGATTACTTAAAAATTCATAAAACTAATCGCTACCCCATATAAAAAATTATGAATGAAAAAAAAAAAAAAAAAAAAAAAACTATATACATAATATAAATATAGATCATACCTAGGAAACGCGCGCTATTTTTTCTTTTTAAAATTTGTAAGCAAAACATGGTTTAAAAGTGCTTCTTGAATAGTATGTTACATTCTTAATAGGTTGTGTTACAATTAAAGAGAGTATTTGTCATATTTGCATTATACCACAGAAGGCTAGTCAAATTATAATTAGGTTTCTTGTAATTACTTATATAACCTAGTTCAACTTAGTAACACTTGATATGAGATTCAGTATGTGTCTTTATAACATACACTTATTCAAACCAATTCACATAATTCAGTGTATTACAATTCACAATCTCCTACACTTTAATGCCTAACATTCTCATTGGGTACCATGTTGTAATGTAGTACCCTCAAGCCACATGAAGTTCCCAAGTTAACTCTAATACCATTTGTCACAATTAAAGTTAGCACTAGCAACATTTGTGCTATACCCCAAAAAGACTAATCAAAGTTATAATTATACTCCTCATAATCACTTATATAATCCAATTCACCTGAGTATACACTTGATATAAGACAAAACACATGTCCACACATAGCACACACTTAACTCAATCCAATTCACAGTGATCTAGAGTATCATAGGTTGAAATTTGAAACTTGACTTGATTGTCGGAAAAATTCATTGCAATTTCACATCTTCTAGGGCTAAAAACTTCTGCAAGTAATATGTTTTGTCATATAAAAATAATTGAGCCTATAACTAATATGGTATTCTTCAATTTGCTTCCATGTCCAATTGTAGACAGGATGTCTAAAGTGTGTTAAGAATATTGTGCTGTATAAGTAGAACTTGGAATTGAATTCCCCACCCCACTTTGTTATAAGAAACAGAAAAGGAAAAGGGAGGAAAAAAAAGGCTAAAATGAGATCTTTAAATTGATGAAGTTCACATAATTGATGTTGGCTTGTTAAGTACTCCCTCTGACCAAAGCAATATCATGAGAACCTGGTAGTTGGGTAACTGATAATAATAAAGAATTATCAAACAACATAACTTGCTTTGACACAATAAAACATAAACTATGTTCAAGTCATATTATGATATTCTCCTTTTATATAAAATGGAACTTTCATAATTAAGATTAATATTATGATGTGATATTTTAACATCAATT
Organism: Quercus variabilis; assembly: GCA_030445155.1. Classification (NCBI taxonomy): domain Eukaryota; kingdom Viridiplantae; phylum Streptophyta; class Magnoliopsida; order Fagales; family Fagaceae; genus Quercus; species Quercus variabilis. The sequence continues at coordinate 44,998,569 of CP129452.1, read as the reverse complement.
AATTTTTTTTATGATATGCCAATTTATACACTATAAAATTCAAAAAATAAAATTTTTACTAAAAATGAAGTTTCTTCATTTCAAGTGGAATGGGAGATTTTGTTTCATTTACATCAGCTCAATCTCAAACCAAGCTAATATGCATTAATTACTTAGTCAAATAGGAAAAATTTAGGAACAATTTTTTAGGTGTTATATATTATACTGGTTCACCAAAAAATTTTACAAATATAAATGCGTTGATCAATACAACTATGTTTTTAAATTTGAATTGAAAATTTAAACTTAGATATACTATTTAAGAAACTGTTTCTAAGTTTCTCTTATACCCAAAAAAATGTTCTTATGTAAACGGAAACATTAACCACTAAAGGGTAAGCTCTATTCTTAGCTCAAAATAAAGAGCAAAGAATATCTTTCCCCTGTTTTTATTTGGCAACTAAATATTTATCAAATAATTACAATATGAATCTTTCAACTTCAAATAGATTCATTTTATAGTTTACATTAAATAATATAAACTTAAAGGTTTACAAATTATAGAGTCATTAAAAATTTTAAATGATATGACACATGCATTGTTGGATTCTAGAAACAAAATTTTAACATTACCAACCGATAATGAGTAATATACTTCAACTGAGCTCAACGGTTGAACCCAAATAATATCTAGGATACTTAAGATGAACCCCAAATAACTTGTCTCTACTCGTTATCTTAGAACATTAATATTCTTGAAATTTTGGGTGATTAAGCTGATAATTAATGAGCTGAAATCAAATCGATGGTTGATTTATAATTAATCTTTTGAGCAAGGTGGAACTCTTTTTAAGCGTAGTTTAAATAAAAAATGAAATAATGGAGGTGCAAAGCATGAAGTATATTAGAGAGCAAAGTTCATGCCCCACGCCAACCCCAACCCCACCCGAAAAGAAAAAGAAAAAAGAGAAAGAAAGAAAGAAAGAAAGAAAAGAAGAGGACAGTACACAAAGACTTCATATATAGGAGGTCAGGAAATTTGGATTTTATACATCAATAAATCACCACTATTCACGTACTACGTAGTCAAATTAAGTATGATTCTAATTGTGTACCTACCAATACGTAAAACGTGTTTGTAGAAAAAAATAAGAATAGAAAAGGAGTACCATGAGGGAGACAGATTATCAATTAGGTATCAAATGCATTATATCAGTTGCAAAATGTCCATGAAATAATCGCGGAGATTTTCTCACGAAAAATCAATTAAAGAACCAAGCGTGAGTAATTATTTATTAGTTTTTTTTTAAAAAATAAAATAAAAATAAAATTGAATATTGACAAGGGAGCATCCACAACCGTAATGTGAATCCCACATGTTCCCATCGATGACATTTTTTCTTCTCATCTAACGGGCCATGAAAGCGCAATCCCTACCCCATCACCTTTTAATTGTTGCGGTGGTTGCACAGGCCAAACCAGAGAGAGAGAGAGAGAGAGAGAGAAAATGGTCACGGTTGTTTAAGAGGTGCTTTTCTGAAGAGATTTTAAGGTCGAGGGTCGTAGTTGTGGATGTGTGCGTGCGCCCTTACACATCCCTTAGTTGCCTGCAACGTCCTTTGTGCATGGGACCCAATACTGATAGCTACATTTTTGGGCCCTACATGCACAGCGAATTGCCAAAAACAGTACCATTTCTCCATCTATCTAGGTAGCTGGCTCTTCTCGTAGCATAGTAGAACTAACCCCACTTTTTATTTATTTATTTATTTATATAAAAGTAAAATAAATAAGTGCCAATGTGTTTCCTCTTGAAAACAAAGCTTTCATTTCTCTTGTATCTTTGGCCCTTTATGTCCTACAACACATATATATAGTGCTCTACATACTCATTTGTGTATACAAACTTGTTACTTCTTAGACTCTTATATCTTCTAGCTCTTCAACTGAACTATCCTAGTTTGTTTGCATTCTTTTTCCTCTTTCTCAGAAAACCCTTTCGGTCTGAATGCCGGAAAACATGAGTATTTCTGTGAATGGACAATCCCAAGTCCCCCCTGGCTTTCGATTTCATCCTACCGAAGAGGAACTCTTGCAGTACTATTTAAGGAAGAAAGTTTCATATGAGAAGATTGACCTCGATGTAATTCGTGATGTCGATCTCAACAAACTCGAGCCATGGGATATACAAGGTAATGCCTCAATATGGTTCATTTCCCTTTGTTTTCTTTGATTGATTTTTTTTTTTTAAAATTTTAATTTATATAACAAAGGGTCATTTTGTTTGGAGCATATTCTTCTATAATTAGCTGAATGTATTTCTTGGAATGATTTGTCTCTAAGAGATGGATGTTGGGTTTAAATTTTTGGTTTGTTGCAGAGGTGTGTAAAATAGGTACCACCCCTCAAAATGATTGGTACTTCTTTAGCCACAAAGACAAGAAGTACCCCACTGGGACGCGCACCAATCGTGCCACTGCTGCTGGGTTCTGGAAAGCCACTGGCCGTGACAAAGTGATACAAAGCAACTGTAGGCGGATCGGAATGAGGAAGACTCTTGTGTTTTACAAAGGCCGAGCCCCCCACGGCCTAAAATCCGATTGGATCATGCACGAGTATAGGCTAGACGACAACGTCACTGATACCGATGTAAGCCAATATTTTTAATAATTTCTACCATATATACATAGAGTAAAATTTGTAGTATTTTTATACTTTGATATATGTATTATATATAAAGCGGATAAAGTTTAATTGCCTTTTTTTAAAATACCAAATTCCCATATTTTGCATTTCACTGATCATAGTTTTTGTAACTATATGTGTTAAGATCTCCAATGCTATGGGAGAGGCAAGTCAGGAGGAGGGATGGGTGGTGTGCCGTATATTCAAGAAGAAAAATCTGCACAAAACCCTAGACAGCCCTATGAGTTCATCATTCACTGCAGAAACAAGAAGCCAGATGTTTGATTCATGTAATGGTGGAGCCTTGGAGCAAATGCTCCAATACATGGGAAACGGTAAGGAGGAAGAGATGAATGAAGCAAAAAGCAGCGCAAGAACATATCTCAGGCCCATCGAGACAGGTATGAAAAATGGTTACCATGAGAGATTCATGAAGCTTCCAAGCCTAGAGAGCCCAAACTCCACAAGCAGCCAATGTTATTACCAGCAAAATATTCATCCGGAGATGATCATAGAAAATGAAGGGTCCTCAGTCACCAATCCCAACTCTGTTTATAGTCAAATGGACTCAGCTGCTCTCACCAACTGGGCAGCCCTTGATAGGCTTGTAGCTTCTCAGCTCAATGGCCAAACAGAGGCTTCTAGGCAATTAGCCTGCTTCAATGACCCCACAAACACCATGCCTTATTGCAGTACTGATCATGATCTCCAATTTTCAACCCTTCGATCATCATCATCCTCTTCCAACAGATCCTACCATCCCACGCAGGACTACAACAGTGAAATCGACCTATGGGGTTTTCCTCGATCATCATCATCGTTCTCATCCTCCGACGACCCACTATGCCATGTGTCAAACGCCCCGGTATAACAGAATAACCTTCGATATATATTATGTATAATCATATAATATTAGTTCTTGAAGTCAGAGAGGCTCATAATTACAGGCAGTTATTTGTGATCATGCTACTAGTACCTGATATGTTAGATAAATAAAGGTGAACAACTTTTAGATGGGGTGGCATTGTCAACCATTATCTTCGGTTAATCACTATGTCTACCATTAATATTAGAGTTTTGCCCTCTAGAAGCCTGGCATACTCTCGGTGGTTCTGATATTCTTTTTCTAACTGCAATCATAGGTCTACCTTTTTTGTTTGTTTGTTTTTTTTTTTTTTATATATAAAAAATATCTTCTAAGATGATCAAGATGGTCATGTGCTTAATTATCATTTATCTTTTGATCACGTGGTTTGTCGGTTTGTTTGAGGAAGGTGCTGAGCCCATGGCTCTGCTGGTCCATACACAATGAATAAAGGGTGCAGGACATGGGCTCCGCACAACTTGCATGACCATCCAATGCTGATGGTTGAGAGTAATTTGTGGTACTTTGGAGACATTATTTCATTCTCCTACAAGTAAGTTTTACTAATTTAATTTTATGGTAGAATCTATTGTTCATATGAGAATAGAAAGTATTGCATAGGGTGAAATATCAAATAATTCTCCAATTGAGAGAGAGAGAGTATTGCTCAGAGGATTTGAACTTTAAATCTCCTAATTAAAAGCATTATAGAGTGTCGATTAAGTTACAAAACTTTTAGTACAGAGCTTTTAGTCATTATTGTGGAATATTGAATAATTTTCTAATGCATGTGGAGAGAGAGAGAGAGAGAGAGAGAGAGAGGACGTTGTCCCACACGGAGGAAGTCAAAAACGAATCAAAGAGAAAACGTAAGCTTTGCATCTTTGTCCCGTCACAACTCACTAACAAAAATGTTGGAAACAAAATGACAAGGTTCATTAACGCAAGCGCTAGCTTCCGGCCAAAAAAAAAAAAAAAAAAAAAAACCCTAAACTCTAACAAAGTTGAGTGGGATCTCTCATAAAATGGAGGTGACAAGGGTGTCCATGATCAAGTAAATATATAACTAGACAAAAGTTGAACATCAATTTTTTTTTTCAAAAGATAACTTAATTAACCAATTACGAAATTACCAGATGAACATCAAATTGGTAAAGTCTTTACTCTTCAAAAAAGAAAAACAAAAAAACAAAAACCAAAAAACAAAAAAAGGGATATAAACAGGTTATTTAATTTGAATATAACTAATTCCCTCATTTTCCTTTTAAAATCATATTCACTTATTAAAATAAATAAATAAAAGTTATATTGACTTCCTGCCTCCTGTAGCATTTCGCAAAATTACTATAATAAATTCTTTATTGTTTTGAAGTACATAGTCTCCCCTCTTGTATTGGAAATTAGCATACACCAATGTCCCGTAAAGCAGGAAAAAAACAAACAAAGACAAAGTCTAATAAATAAAATAAAGTTATTGGATTTTTTTTGGAAAAGAATTTATTGGATCCTTGTTTTCTAGTCTTTCAATATTTCTTCCAGATTTTAAATTATTTTCTCCTTCGTAGGAAGCGAAATGTTTTGAAAATTGAATTTATTTAATGAAAACCCGGGGGGGGGGGGGGGGGGGTGTGAACATGGAAAAGTGGGGTTTGATGAAGTAGTCTAAATTGTTGGAAGCAAGCTCCCTTAAATAATTTCAGCGGTCAATAAAATGTTAGTCTAAATAGTACTTAACATATCTTAATCAAGCCAGGAATCTTATAACTTTTCACATAACTATCGAATAATAAATTAAAAAAAAAAACAAATAGTACTTAATTAGTTCAAAGAGTATGAAAGTTGGTTGTAGTATAATATAACAAACACCTTCTTCCCCTCAAAAAAAAAAAAAAAAAAAAAAAAAAAAACCACCTTATTTTTTTTCTTTTTGAGAAAACAAGATCATATTCATGTATTTATTAATTCATTAGTTGTACTATGTGTTAAAATAATGATTATATAATTCAAATTTACTAGTGAACTAAACTTTTAACGGATAATTGGATAGAGGTGGAGGGGAAGGGTTCTCCTTGCATAATCTTGTTTTCCATGCATGATTGATCCTTTTCGCACAGTGGTAGAAGGTGCCTTTTTGGATTCAACATTTGATTCACGTGGAAGTTAAAATAAGGATTATTCTATTTTTAAAAGGAAAAAAAAAAGAAGAAGAAGAAGAAGAAGAAGAAGAAGAAGAGCAAAGTTTAAATTTTAAAGCCCTTAATATTTATATATATGAACTAGTTTTTTTTTTTTTTTTTTTTTTTTTTTTTTTTTTTTTTTTTTTTAAAGGCACTAATAAAAAGGTGAAGCATGATCCGACGTTACGTACCTACCATATTAGAAGAAACACTTTTCCTATAAAAAAAAAAAAAATCCGGACTTGGATCTCTGTCCCGTCCCTATCCCTTACACCACTAGGTTAGCTCCCAAGTGGCAATACCTTTGATCAAGGTAATATGGATTTTGACCACATTATTTGAATGGAATCTTATATTCCAATTTTCATCAAAATAAGGCCCTAAAACACAATAAACATGCACCTATAAAGCTTCTCACCAACCGGATAAAAAAAAAAAAAAAAAAAAAAAGAAAGAAAGAAAGAAAGAATAGGAAATCTCAACCTCTATCGGAAGGGGGGGGGGGGGGGGGGGATGGCTCCTATGCTTTCTTGCTTAGTTGTTGCATTTATTTTCTTTATTGTTATATTGGTTCGTTTATATTTAGGCATATAAAAGTGAATTGTTTATTAACATTATCTGAAATTATTTAATTTTTAATACATTTCATAGTTTGTAAAACAATTATCATGCTCTAGTTGAACTATGCGAAGATAATATTTGTTGAATTATGTTAAGACATTGTTTTTGGGTATATATTATATAATATGTTGTATTTAGAGTTTATTTTATATATATATATATATATATAGGTTAACCCCCCATAAAAAATTATAGTTTTGCCATTAATAAAAGGTTTATATGTTTTTTCATTGGGTAAAAACAAGGCAATCAAACCCTAGCTAGAACTTATAGGGAGTAGATGTGCCACTTAATTCAAAGACGTTGCAGATAAAATATTTATTTAGAAAAAAAAATTATCCAAGAGAAACTCATTTGAATGTAATAAGAAAAACAAATTTCAACATCCTATTCTGAGTTCAAGATATAGTCTTTCATATTTCATTTCTATATGACTATATCATACATGTATTTGGTGCCTATAAAGACTTTTCAAATAGGGCCTATACCTATATTGACCATCTAGCAAAAAAACAACAAACCCTATTGACCTCGTCACGTCAACCAGAAAAGTAAACAAATAATCCAATATGCGTAGCCGTATTTTTAGTGTTGGTGATGATTGATAGGCCCACTATTTTTAGCTCACTAATTTTCCTTCGGAGGGCATAGAACAATGTGATTTGTTTTTCCATAGGATTAAGAAAAATACATATAGTCGAACACTTTATTTATTTTCTGGTCGGAGCTGCATATGCATAGACGAAAACTTTAAAACCAACAAAGTAGCGAGATTCTTGGCCATGCCACCAACCGCGGGATACGTAAAGCTTTACGTACTCTTCCCTGCTGTCGGATAATGACATACGCACTTACATCAAGGTTATGTTTGCCACCTCGTCCTTTTCATCCCATCTCTCTCCTCGCGTTCCTCGTCCCTTTTTATTTATAATTTTGTTCACTTCACTTTCCCACACCACCACCCCCCCTACCCCACGCTCCCCTATTTTTTTCTTCTGAAAAATTACTCCAAATACATTTATTCTTTTATTTTGCATTTCTATGCTCGGGCTCAATGCTCACTAATATCCTTGTGAGATGGGATTACAATTATGATTTACTAGTTCTCTTATTTGCAAACCATAATCTAACAAGGAATATACTACTATGATAACGCGTAGATAAAAATGTCACTTTGATTGCCTTCTTTTATCACTTAAAAAAAAAAAAAGTAATGTCATTATGACCTTCTTTTTTAGGAGACAAACAACTTCAACGCGATGAACCTAGTCATGTTTTTTGACCTTCCCTTATTTCCCTAAATACTTTTTGAGATTCTCTAAGTCAAGTAATAGGTTCTTTCGATGACCGTTGGCTAGGATTGGGTGATTGTAATGCCTTGCTTTCTAGTGATGAGAAATAGGGGACTGTGCCTTTTTGCATCATCCTCCAATGGTGGTTTAATGGAAACTAAAAGGGCTTTTTGATTTAGGATATTCGAGGGAACCCCTTCACTTGGTGCAACAATAGACCCCCTAGAGCAAACATTAAGGAAATGCTCGATAAAGCTTACCGATTCTCCCTAGAATATTATATTTTTAACTGCTCCACTAAAACACTATCTTATCGAAATTTCAAACCATGCTCTCATTCTCCTTTATACATAAGGGGGAAAAAAATTGGCCTAAAACCATTCAAGTTTGAAGCTGTTTGGACCAAAGATCCTACCGGCAAAAGTTACAATCAGACATTCTCTAGTTTAGCCTCTGTTGATTTTCTAAAAGATTTGATGAATTCGTTATAAAACTTATCATAGGCTTCTTGAAGGTCATCATCATCATTCAACAAAACATGGTTATGCAAATCAAAACAATTAATAGTTTTCATTACAACAAGAGTAAGTAGATCACACAGCAAAGATTTAAACCTAATCAAAATATGCCTACTTTGATACCACTTGATGATCTTAAATACTAAGACTCAAATATATATAAAGTGTGTTTTATCATGTGTTTGCAAACATATATACACAAATATGAACTTAACAATAGTATATCTTGCTTGGCGAAAACCTCAATTTCACTCCCTTGCCCACAAACTAGTTAACAAGATTAGGGAGGTAAGGAAGTAGATTAGAATTTGGAATAAAAACACTTTGCATCATCCAAGAAAAGTTGAAACTTGCAAAATACAATTTGGAATTAGTTCGAAGCTTGAGTCTCTCCTTTACAAATATTGAAGCAAAAAAGTCTCTCAAAGTTGAAATCCAGAAGTTATTAATCAAGGAATAGACACTATGGAACTAGAATTTTAGAGTGCAATGGTTGACCTCTTTTAGCGTCAACACCAATTTTTTCCATCTCTCAACCATAATTAGAAGGGGAAGAAACTCCACTAGTTCTTTTAAAGACTCAAATGGTGCAATGATTTCAAGTAGACAAGAATTTGAAAAAACCTTTGTACCTCACTTCTATGCTCTCTTTCCCTCATCAAATCTTGTTTTCTTTACAGGCCTAAGGTTGTGTTTGTTTGGAAGTGAAACAGGGTAGATAGAAAACTTTGGTGAGGAAATAGGAAAAAAAAAACTTTTTTAAAGTATATTTGGTTGAGTAGAGAGGAAAGAAACTAAATGGTAAAGCCTTAGTGTTTTCTCTTCGAGCCCACCAACTGAATGGAGATAGATTTTTTCTTGATTGACAAAAATATCTATGTGCACAGTCTTTAAGTTACCTTTATTTTTTTTTTTCTCCACGCAGTATTGTTGCCCTTTTTTTGTTTTGTTTTGTTTTGTTTTGTTTGTTTTTTTATTTTTTGGGGTAATCGCCTCTTCTTTTTTCTTTTGTTCACTGGGCAGTACGTTGCCCTTTTTTTGTTGTGTTTTGTGTTCTTTTTCTTTTCTTTTTTTTTTTTTTCTTTTTTTTTCTTTTTCGGGGCCTGGCATGCTTTTCTTTCTTTCTTTCTTTCTTTTTAATTTTTATTTTCTAGGCCTTTTTTTAAACTAGAAAATGATTTTTTATTTTTTTTGGGGACATGATTTAAAAAAAATAAATAAATTTGGGTGATTGCTCTTTTTTTGTGTGTGGTTAATTGTCACTTCTTTTTTTTTTTTTTTTTTTAAATTGGGCATTATTATTTAATGAGGGTATATGAGTAAATTTATTCAAATTTATTTTTTCCATCTTTCCATTTTTCCACTCCCAATCAAACAAAAAGAAGAGAAAATAAAATCTTTTCTATCCTCCCACTTTTTAATCTTTCCACTATTTTCTATCCTCCCACTTTTCCACCTCTCCAACCAAACGGACCCTAAGAGAATTAATCTCAAGCACCATTACAATTGAAGAAATTATATACTCGGAAGAATTCCAGATCCAATAGAAATTAATAGTGCTTTTTCAATCTTTGTCTCCTATCTTCTTTAAACATTATTAGCCTACTATTGTTATGGATGTTACTACTATTGTCACAAATTTCTTTGAGAATGAGCTCAATAATACTTTCATCACCCTCATATGTAAATCAAAAAAAGCCTCCCAAGTAAAAAAGACTGCAAACCACTAAACCTATGTAATGTTGACTACAAAACCATTTCCAATCTTAGCAAATAGGCTGAAGTCCATTCTCCCAAATATCATTTCTCCTTGGCAATCAGGTTTTGTTTCTGGTAGACTAATCTAGGAGCTCTTAATTAGGGAAGAGACACTATGGAAGCAGAAATCCAAAGTGCAATTGTTGACCTCTTCCAATCTCAACACTAGTTTGCCCATCTCTCAACCATCATCATTAAAAGAAGCAACTCCATATTTTTCTTTTAAGACTCAAATGGTGCATGGATTTTAAGTAGACAAAAAATTTGAGACAACTTTGTGTCTCACTTTCAAGCTCTCTTTTCCTCATCAATGTGTTTTCTTTGCGGGGCTGGAAGAATTAATCCCAAACACCATTACAATTGAAGAAAATGATATACTCTACCATGTTATGGAGAAATGTAACGAGTATACAAAATGTCATGAAATCAATACACTAAGATTTCGATGGATCAACTAGAATTAATCCATGAATCAAGGTAGGAGTCAAGACTTTCCCTCAAACGGCACTATAACAAGTTTCGTTCAAGCGAGCCAAGTTTCCCTTACCCTATTTGAATAGAATTTTAATTTGAAACTCTCTTCCATGGCTGAATCTTTGTACCTATTTTCACCAGCTTGTATAATGTACAAGATGTTTAGGGTATATTTGGTAACTGTTTTTTGCCCTTATTTTCTGTTTCCAAAAACATTTTTCTATTTTTTAGACTAAAAAACTTATTTGGCAACCCAAAATACACAGAAAACAAAAACTGTTCTCAAAACTCAATTTATGAAAGAAAATGAAAATATGCAAAAGACTGTTTTCAGTTTTTAATTTTCAAAAATCAATGAAAATATGCATTTAATTTAATGAATCTATCTTATTTAATGAGTTAGCATTAAAGTTCAAATCTTAGTAACAATATATTTTAGTATTTTCTATTTTTTTTTTAATTTCAACTAACTAAACATGTTTTTTATTTCAAAAATACAAGAAAATTGTTTTTTTTTATTATTATTTATATTCTCAAAAACAAGTTTTTGAAAATAAAAAACAAAAACTGTTACCAAACATAACCTTAGTTTTTATGGTTTTGTTTCCTTTGGTGCCTACCTAGGTTCTTCTATGATAATTGATGAAAGGTAAGTAGGACACTTTTTGTTTTCTTTTAGGGGAAAAAACTAATGGATAACTTAAGGGTATTGGTTTAAGAAATATTTTTAGAAATTTTTTACAGAAAAAGAAAAAGAAAAAGAAAAAACTGAATTTTTTGACAAGTTTTTATATTTTCCATGAATGAAGTAGTATTAAAAATTTTCTAAAATGATCCATTAACAAATCCCCTAAAGGCAATTGTTAATAGTTTTCTTTCTTTTATACCATTATAATATTAAATTGTATGTAAATAAATAAATAAATCAAACAATCAAAGTTATAATTTGATCCTCTCAAAATAAATCTCTGACTCTAGTGATAGCCTAAGTATTATGGGTTATTATAATTTTCCAAGTATTATAAATTCTAACTTATTTTTAATTATAGATAATAGTCTAATAGTTCTTAGTGTAAGTTATAAGGCCATTCTACACAGAAGGTGAACTGCATTTTTTTTTTTTTGGGGGGGGGGGGGGGGGTTTCAGGGTGGGGCGCTAATGACAGTATCTACAATTCATTCAGTATTATCGGACCATGCTCATGCATGCCTTATTATTGAAAATAGAATTATCATCGTACACTCCTAGCGTGAATAGCGTGAGAAGGTGGAGGGAAGGGTTGTAGTTTAAGTTTTCAAAAGAGAGTTTTACATACATTTACATTTAGATTATGTTAGAGTAGAATTTCTATTTAGTAAAAAAAAAAAAAAAAAAAAATTAGCTAGGTTTACAACGTATCAAAAGTAGGGGACTCATACATTCAATTCCTCTGTTTCCGATTCATGCTGAGATTGTTTAACTTTTGGGTTTATGCAATTTAAAATTAGTTGTTTGAGTAGAAATTATTTGAAGTCAATTTTGAGAACTTTCTTTACAAGATTCCACTTGCGTTGAATATTAATTCTTTTGAGTCTATTGAAACCAAAACATATATCATTATTGTACAATAGTAACAAAACAAAACAAGTACGAGATAGGACGCAAATGCAGTGCATAGAGATAAATAGTTCAATGAAATGCAGGTTCTCGTTGTAATCTTCTCTCTGCAAAGTCTTCTCTTGATGGTGAGATTTGCAGGTGCTATTTTCCCATCAACCTTTTTTCTTGAAAAGGTCCACCAAAAGACCTATATGCTATTTATATACCTATCCTTATAGAGCATCCCTTTCGTCGGCCAACTTTTAATTTGATAAGCTAAATGTAGACAAAATTGCTTGTGGACATATTTAAAAAGATTCTCTTTAATTCTAATCAATGAGCTTAGAATTGGAACCACCACATAGGAAATCTCATCAACATGTTCACCGTTTTTCTCTTCACCTTTTGGTGGGGTGAAGGGGTGTGTGGAAGTCAACCACAAAGTTAAACAATAAACCAATTGTGATGAGTGCAGAGGCCCAAAAAAGAGAGAGAAATAGATAGAAAGAGAAAGTTAATGAGTGTGAACTAAAGAAATTAACCATTGTGATCAATTTTAATTAGTTGAAGGCCACATATGTTCTAATCACGATCCATTTTCATGCCATGGGAAACAATTTTCGTTACATGGCGATCCAAAAAAGAAATGAGAAAGGTGCAGCCAATTGGCGTTACGAGATTAGCCGACAAACCCCACATAACAACTGGCTTATATATATAGTCCTAGTTATGTATATAGTTGATGTTAAATGTCATAAATCATGCTCTCCAGGCATAAAACGGTTGTTGGCTATGACTTTTGGTGAGCCTCTGTTGCTATCGTTCTGTCATGACCTTTCCAAACAAAATATAATTGGAACAACTATAAATGTACAACTAGAGCTCATTTTAGTGAATTAATCACGGTAGGTGAGGTGGGGTCAAGCCAAGCGGGCAAGGTGTTACATCTGAATCGAAATAGTGCACATACAATAATTCTAATTTGTAGATGAATTGAAGGTTTACCTTTAGAAGCCAATCTTTTTTGAAAAACAAGGCCGAAGAATCATATCTCAAAGGATATTTGATGGGATTAAAAGGTGGGAAAAGGCTAATGCCTTCTTTGAATTTTATCATACATTTCCATTTAATGTTCTTAAAACTAATATATTCAGACATATATTCTCTTTTCACTAACTTCCAGGTAACAATAAGACATGATATTTATTCGAAAGTAGAGACACCCTTTACCCTACAATCCACATGTGAGAAGCATGAGATTCTTTGTAATATTCATGAACACGCAGAGCCAATATTGGAACCAATTATGTTGCTCCAGCTTCTTCCCTTTTCGATAAGCCAATTAATTTGCTCTTCGTTTTCTTTTGAATATAATTCGGATGCGTTATCTGAAATTCAAAAGAACACGAGGGTTTCTGCTACTTTAACAATCATTTGAAGCATTTGATTGTTCAATATCGCTATCAAGGCCATAAAAAGTGTCTAAACTTTGGACACAAGCTATTCCTTTTTATAAACTCCTTCCCACTTTCTAAACTATTGTATATATAAGTATATACATGGATAGGTTGTTATAATGATATTTGAGTTTGGAGAATATTGTTTCATAAAGTTGTTAAAGTGAAAATTCAAATTCTGAAATTTTCTAAGTGAAAATTTGAAATACAGTATTTTCTATCAGTCGAAACTTTGGCTCAATCGATTAAAATGGTAAGAAAATAATCCTGGAGTTTCTGGATGAATCGATCACTATTCAATTCCTATTCGATCGATAGAAAAGAGTACTCTATCAATCGAAAGGAACTTTCGACCAATTGAAAGTCGTAAAACAGGATTTTCTACAGAATTTTCTGGTGACTATTCAAAGAGTTTGAAGAGGTTTCAAGCCTTGTGAACAATTTTATGAAACATTTTAACTCTCTATACGTGTTTTTTTGATAAAATATAATTCTATGGGTATAAATAGAGATTTATATTTACTTGAAAAATAACTAACTCCACAAAAATAGTAAGTTAGAGAGAAATACAAGAAATCCTGTGGTTATTCTTCAGAATTGCTATCTATAAAATCCAACATCTTGATTGTATTTTGGGGATAAATTTGCGATAACCCTTTAACAACAATAGTGTGGGGGGCAAATATTGTTAAGGAAAACGATATTATACCTCCAAGTTATCTACTTTCTATTTGTCTTTTGTCTTAACTTTGTTCTTCCATTATTACTTTGTGTAATATCCTCAATAATCTTAGACAATATTTCCTACAATGGAAGGAACGAATGATGTTTCAGCGTTAAAGATGTTGAATCATGAGTTGGTGAAATTGGATCGCTTTGATGGAACCAATTTCTCTTGATAGAAAAACAAGATGAAATTCCTACTTACTACACTGAAACTTTTCTATGTCTTGGATTCGAATTTGATGTCTTTTCCTACTGCAAGTGATGAAGACACTGACGAGATAAAGACACAACGAAAGAAATGGGAGGAAGACGAACTGATTTACAAAGGGCATATTCTCAATACTCTTTTGAATCATCTCTATGATCTCTACACATCGATAAAGTCATCGAAGGAGATTGGGAATGCTTTGGTAGCAAAGTACAAAACTGAGAAAGTAGGTACAAATAAGTTTATTATTCAAAAGTATTTTGATTATAAAATGCTTTATAATATCTCAGTTTTGGATCAGGTGCATGAGTTACAGATTTTGGTCAATAAAATCCGTGATTTGTCAATCAATATTCCTGAATCATTCCAAGTGGGTGCAATCATTGCGAAACTCCCACCAAGTTGGAATAATTTTAGGAATAAGTTTCTGCATATGTCGGAAGATCTCACTTTAGAAAAATTCGGACAACATCTTCGAATTGAAGAGAAAAGTCAGGTTAGAAATGTGACTAACATTGATTCTAAAGTGAATGTGAGCAATGTTCAAAGTGGGATTTCAAGACCAATAAACTCTTGAAAGTGAACAAAGGTGGGAGTGGTTTCAAGAAGAAAAACTCCAAGAATCCCAACAAGGACAAGAAGAACTAGGCTTGTTTTCATTGTGGAAAGAAAGTTCATTACATTTGCGAATGTAAACTCTTAAAGAACAAGAAAAAGGATGAAGAAAGCAATGCCATTGAAACGAATGTCATTGAGGACATTGTTGTTACGGTAAGTGACATACATATTGATATGATTACTAAAGTTCATATGGTTGAGATTGCAAATCCTTTTGATTGGTGGTTCGATTCGGGTGCAACGATGCATGTGTGCAACAACAAAGAACAACTAAGGACTTATGATGAGTCTTTCATAGTGCTGATGGGCAACCATAATAAAGCAAAGGTTCTTGGAAAGGGTGCCATTGAAGTGAAAATGAGTTCCGACAAGATGTTGACCTTGACCAATGTTTTTCGTGTATCTGATATCAAGAAGAATCTTGTATCTGCTAACTTGTTATATAAAAGTGGTATAAAAGCCATACTTGAATTGGACAAATTAATCTTGTCCAAGAATGGAATATTTTTAGGAAATGGATATGCTACTGATTGCATGTATAAACTAAGTATTATTAATAAAGAAGTTTCTAGTTGTACTTATATTGTTGATTCTTTATATTTGTGGCATGCTAGATTAGGACATTTAAATTTCAAATACTTGAAGTTTATGTTAAAGCATGGAATGATTTCATATAAGTATGATGATGAAAGGAAATGTGAGATTTGTATTCAAGCAAAAATGACAAAGAAACCCTTTTCTAAGTTAGATGGAAATTCTATTATGCTTGAACTTGTACATTCTGATATATGTGAATTAAATGTTGTATTAACTAGAGAAGGTAAAAGATACTTCATTACATTCATTGATGATTTCTCTAGATTTACATATGTGTATTTAATGAGAAATAAAGATGAATCCTTTGACATGTTCAAACGCTATAAAATTGAAATAGAAAATCAAAAGGATAAGAAAATAAAGATCCTATGAAGTGATAGAGGTAATGAATATTTTCCTAATGAATTTTTTACGTTTTGTGAGGAACATAGTATAATACATTAAAGTTCAGTTCCTTATACACCCCAACAAAATGGTTTGGCTGAAAGAAAAAATAAGACTCTTGTGGACATAGTAGATGCCATGATCTTGAGTGCAAAGCTTACTTTTAGTTTATGAGGAGAGGCATTGCTTACAACATGTCGTGTGCACAATAGAGTACCTTCTAAGAAGAATAAAGTATCTCCATAGGAGTTATGGAATGGAAGGAAACCAAACCTTGATTACATAAAAGTGTGGGGGTGTTTAGCCTTTTATAGAGTGCTTGATCCAAAAAGAACAAAGTTAGGACCAAGAGCTATGAAAAGTGTTTTTGTAGGTTATGCTGAAAATTCAAAGGCATATAGGTTATTAGACTTAAGTTCTAATACAGTGGTAGAATCAAGAGATGTTGAGTTTATTAAGGATAAATTTAGTAAAGATTCCATGGATGCTTTGATACCTACTCAAATACAATAAGGTAACTCTAATCCTAATACTACTTTGGGCAGTACTAAAAAGATTGAAAGTGGTTCACCAAGTGAACAAAGAAAGAGTCAAAGGATAAGAAAAGTAAAGGACTTTGGTCTAGACTTCATTTCTTATTGAGCTCAATTGTTTCTTATTGAAGGAAATAAATAAGTGGTCCTAAATAAAATACCCATAGTGTTTAACACAGAGGATGATCCTAAATCATTTGAGGAAGCTTTGACTTCTAGAGATTCAACTTTTTGGAAAGAAAGTATTAATGATGAGATGGACTCAATATTATCTAATAATTCTTGGATCCTAGTGGATCTACCAACTAGTTCTAAACCAATTGGTTGTAAATGGGTATTTAGAAGAAAATATAATACAAATGGATCAATACAAACCTTTAAAGCAAGGTTAGTGGCAAAAGGCTTTAAACAAAGGAAATGAGTAGACTATTTTGATGCCTATGCACCAGTGGCTAGGATCATGTCTATTCGTGTGTTTTTAGCTCTTGCATCCATCTACAAGTTGATTGTATATCAAATGGATGTTAAGACAACTTTCCTAAATGGTGATCTTGATGAGGAAGCTTACATGGACCAACCTGAGGGTTTTATAATTTCTTGAAATGAAAAGAAATTTTGCAAGTTAGTCAAGTCTTTGTATGGCTTAAAACAAGCTCCAAAACAATGGCATGAGAAGTTTGACTCAACAATTTTGTCAGATGGCTTTATGCACAATAGTTCCGACAAATGTACGTATTTCAAATTCACAAAGAAATATGGAATCATTGTATGCCTTTATGTGGATGATGGGCTTATATTTGGTACAAATATGAAAGGTGTATGTGAAACCAAAAAGTATCTTTCTTCTATGTTTCAAATGAAAGATTTAAATGAAGTAAATACTATTTTGGGAATTAAAATTAAAAGACATAATAAGGGATTTGTACTATGTCAATCTCACTATGTCGAGAAAGTGCTTCAAAGATTTGAACATCTTAATATAAAGGAAGCAAATACATCTTTCGATCGGAGCATAAAGTTAGGTAATAACACTAGAAGAGCAATAGCACAACTCGAGTATACTAGTGCTATTGGTAGCATGATGTATGCTATGCATTTTAAAAGACCAGACATATCATTTTCAATGGGCAAACTTTCTAGATTTACAAGTAATCTAAGTGTGGATCACTATAAAGTAATTGGTAGAGTTCTTGGTTATTTAAAGAGAACCATAAGTTTGAGACTCTTCTATTCTGAATTTCCAGCTGTGTTGGAAGGTTGTTCAGATGCTAGTTGAATTACTAGTGTGGGTGATAACAAATCCACGTCTGATTGGATATTCATACTTGGTAGGGGTGCCATCTCTTAGGTATCAAAGAAACAAACATGTGTTTCCCACTCCACTATAGAATCAGAATTCATAGCCTTGGTAGCAGCAAACAAAGAAGCAAAATGGCTAAGAAATATATGTTGTTAGATATAGAGTTGTGGCCACAACCAATACCAGCCATTTCGGTGTACTGTGATAGTGAAGCCACCTTGGGCAAAGTATACAACAAAATGTATAATAGAAAGTCAAGACATATAGGTCTAAGACATGATTACATAAGACAATTAATAGAATCGGATACCATTTCAATTGTCAATGTAAGGTCAAATAGTAATTTGGCAGACTCTTTAACCAAAGCAGTGGCTCGAGATATGGTTGGGGTAACATTCATTGGAATGGGACTAAAACCCTTCTTTTAAGAGAATCACCAATAATGGGAACCTAACCTCGAATTAATTTAATTTAAGAGGTTTAAAGGGTAACAAAAAGCTATTGATACGGGGTTAGTAAGAGCACTAATTTTGTGTCTCATTCAGGATGGATTAGTGCAAACTGTTATGATGTAATTGATGAAGCGTTTTACACTCTTAATGAAGTTCATAAAGTATAAATGTCTGTGTAACAAGGATATAAGAAGGTACTTCACCTTTGTGAACATAGAAGTGGTACCGCTTCTAGCAAGAGTAAAGGATTTTCTCTTGTAAATGTTCACTAAACTGGAAGAGCACAAGGCTATAATAGTGCTAACAACAATGGATTTCTAAATGTATTATGAATGTTCTTATGTGTGTGTTGTTTCTGATTTCAACACATAAGAGTTTTGGTTTAAGCACTTAACTTTTTTGATTTCTTGAGCAATTATACTAAAGGGAGGTTTAAGTTGAAAGATACCTTCTACTACGCATGATAGAATATCAATCAAGTGAGACATATATTATTACAACCTATTGGGGGATTGCTGTATATATAGGTATATACATGGATAGGTTGTAATAATGATGTTTGAGTTTTGAGAATATTTTTTCATATAGTTGTTAAAGTGAAAATTCAAGTTCTAGAATTTCTAAGTGAAAATTCGAAATACAGCATTTTCGATCGGTCGAAACTTTGGCTCAATCGATCAAAACGGTAAGAAAATAATCCTAGAGTCTCTGGATGAATTGATCGCTATTTGATTCCTATTCGATTGATCGAAAAGAGCACTCAATCTATCGAAAATAACTTTCGACTGATCAAAAGTGACAAAATAGGATTTTCTGCAAAATTTTCTAGTGACTGCTTAGAGAGTTTGAAGAGGTTTTAAGCCTTGTGAACAGTTTTATGAAAAATTTTAACTCTCCATACGTGCCTTTTGATGAAATATAACCCTATGAGTATATATAGAGGTTTATGTTCACTTGAAAAATAACTAACTCCACAAAAATAGTAAGTTAGAGGAAACACAAGAAATCCTATGGTTATTTTCCAAAATTGCTATCTGTAGAATTCAGCATCTTGGTTGTATCATGGGGACAAATTTGTGATAACCCTTTAGCAACAATAGTATTGGGGGGCAAATATTGTCTAAGAAAAATGATATTGTGCTTCCAAGTTATCTATTTTCTGTTTGTCTTTTATCTCAACTTTATACTTCCCAGTGGCGACGCCACATACAAGTCAGGGTGTTCCCAGGAACACCCTGACCTGAAAAAAAAAATTTTTTAAAAATTTATACTTAATCTGTATTAGGAACACCCTAATCACAAAATTAGGAACACCCTCAGTAACAAAATTAGGAACACCCTCAAATTAAAATATATATATATATATATATATATATATCTGTTCTACTTCCAAGCAAAAAAAAAAAAAAAAAAAAAAAATCAGAGATTCAAAAATCAACCCACGCCACGATCACGTCACTGGCAGGGAAATCAAAAACCAAACCCCAAACCCCAATAAAGTCAGTCCATGAGCAAAGAAAAACAAACCCCAATATAATTAGTGTTTATCTCAAAAAAAAAAAAAAAAAAAAAGCCCCCAATACAGAGAAAACCAAAACAAACCCCAGCATACACTACCCACGGTCACGTCGCTGTCGCTCGCAGGCCGCTGGTCGTCACCGTCGCAGTCTCGCAGATCGGTGCTCGGTGCTCGCCGCTCGCCCTCATCGCAATCTCGCAGATCGGTGCTCAACGCTCGCCGCTCACCGGTCGAACCTCGGTGCTCGCCAGTCGGACCTCAGTGCTGGTTATTTCACTCTTGTTTTCTCTTTGACTCTCTATCTCTCTCTAAGTCTATCAGTCTCTCTCTTTATCTCTCTAAAATGCAAAACTGAAATGAAATAATGAATTGTTCTTTCTCTCTGTTTATTCTTTAATATGCTAACCCAGTAACCTGGTAACTCTCTCTCTCTCTCTCTCTCTCTCTCTCTCTACATAATTACATTTAGCTTTGCCCTTTTTTTTTGTCTTTTTGAATTTGATCTTATCCTACTGGTCAGTGTGTTGGTGTAATGGTGTTGGTCAGATTGGCTGGCCGAATTGCTTGCTTTTGCCTTTTTTTTTTTTTTTTTTTTTTTTTTTGAATTTGGCCTTATCTTCCTTGTTGTTGTTGGTCAGTGTGTAAAGTGTGTTAGTGTTGGTCAGTGTGTTGGTAATATATTGATTGTCTTTTAGTGTGATGTGAATTGTATATTGTGATTGTGAAATTTTTTGATTGGCAGGCTATTGTGATTGCTGATTGGGGCATGAGGCTGAGGCATGTGCATGTGCATATCTGTTGAGGTGGGCGGGTAGATGGGCTAGGGACGGATAAACAATAATTAAAGTAGACTAAGCAGTGTAATGTGCTACACATTACATTGTTTTAATTATTGTGATGCACATAGAATGTGTAATGTCTGGCTCTTTTAGTGTAAAGTGCATAATGGGCTAAACAATATAATAAATTAAAGTAGTATAATTAATGACAAACAAATTAAAGCAATATAGTTTATTGTTACGCTAAATAACAATAATTAAAGCTGTATAATTAAATTAACTAATACATTATAAAAGACAAATAAATTAAATTATGTTAGGCTAAATAACAATTAATAATTTTATAATTAATGAAACAACAATATAACAAATTATAATTTATAAAAGAAAAAAAATTAATGAAACAACTAAACAATAATAATTATGCTTGTTGAGGAACACCCTGAAAAAATTTCCTGGAGTCACCACTGGTTCTTCCATTATTACTTTGTGTAATATCCCCAGCATAAACTCCTACCCTCTAAGTAAAATGCAGTCATGCACATACCATTGTGTCATTGCTCATGCCTCATGGGATCATATTCATAGCCTTCATAGCATGGTGCAATTCTTTCACCTACAAGAGCTAGTGAACCATGGCTTGAAAGACAAACTAAAAAAACATGTGAGCATATATTTCTTTACACATAATCATTATGCATAAAAAAGTTCCAACCTTAGGACTCACAAAATTACCAATTTCCTCTTCCTGTCCGTCTCCCTTTCCCTCAATGCATTGTAACATTGAAAACCAACAAAGAATACGACAAATACTAGTACTGGACAAAAATCTAGTTTTAAGAGCATTGAAAGTAATTTTCATTGCTTTTGTTTCTATCTAGCTATATGAAATCTTCTTTTTTTCGGAGAGGGGTTGTTTTTCATGTATGAAGTCAAGTCAAAGATCACAAAGTGGCAATATCTATACGGCTGGATTCAATTTCGCAAGAGATTTTGTCTCACTGGAACAGGATAATGATATTAGAACCGATCCAACAGATAATACCAATATAATTTGGTGCATGCATGTGTTATTTACTTATTTATTACATTTGATAAAAGCTTTAAATTGTTGCTATACCAAGCAAAGATGATCCCCATATGCTTGGAGCTTCACTAGATCAAATACTAGGTTCCAATGGTCAGATATGTGGGCACTACGTACGTACCTCTTGCTGTACCTAGCTAACCTACCATTTTGACCACT
Organism: Quercus variabilis; assembly: GCA_030445155.1. Taxonomy (NCBI): domain Eukaryota; kingdom Viridiplantae; phylum Streptophyta; class Magnoliopsida; order Fagales; family Fagaceae; genus Quercus; species Quercus variabilis. The sequence continues at coordinate 44,976,802 of CP129452.1, read as the reverse complement.
CTTCATAATTCATTTTGGTTTCATATATACCTCCATTATATATGGTCAGATCATAAACTACACATTAATACATTAAACTCATGCCATCCAACAAAATAGTAATTTTTTTCTAGATTTGAGCTGGATGTTATAATATTTTAATTTAATCATTCAAAAAGGATAAAAATGGCAGGAGCATAGGCTATTCTGCTATTGAAAATTGATAGGCCAAAATCAAATTGACCCCTTGTAATTAAATTAATTAATCAATTAGCCAAGTTATTAATTAATCAATTTATCATGCAAATGCGTGGTAGCACAAACAAATCACCAATAAACTAATTATGTAGCGGAAAATAAATAACACGGTGATTTGTTTACAAATAGAGAAAAACCTGACGACAAAAACCCCACCGAGTAATTTTCAGGTTACCACTCCTGAAACTCCACTATTATCACAATAAGTGGTTACAAGTAAAGGAAACCCAAGTACCTTACCAACCTATAGTTGAACCCTTACCCTAATACCCAATTGGACTTGTTCTGTAGTGACAGTTCCCCCTTTTGATGCACGGCTCCCAAGTACATAACTAACCAATTGCGCGGATCCTAGTATGCGACTTTAATCACCAACTAGAAAGAGTTGTTGGCTGCAAAGTTCTTCAGTTCATCCATGATGAAGATCAAGAAGATGCTTGGTCACAAAACCCAAAGGTGCACATACACAACAACTTCTTCAATAGAGATGAACTAGGGCATAACTTTGTCTCCGGGCACAATTTGCTTGAACAGAGTTTACTCAATGGTTGTGCAACTTGTGTACCCTTTGACGGCCCTTAAAACAATCCTTTTATATGCCTAGGGTTAGAAGAAAAGAAGGCCCAAAGACACATCCTCGGATCCCAAGAAATCAGATCAGAAATTCTGATTTTATAAACCTCGACAGGTAGAAGGTGTCGAGTAGTTGTTGAGCAGCTGTCGAGATTTAATGACTGTGCACTTCTTCAGCTTGTTTCTTGGACAGACTTGATGACTTCAACACTTGATCTTGACACCTTGTTTCTTGAAGTATTAAAAACACCTAGAACTACCCAATTACAAGTTTAGTGCATTTTGTCAAAGGATTAGCCAATTACATAAAAGAATAACATATGTTCTTAACAAGTGAAACACATATGTCTTAACAAAAATGAACCACAAGCAAACAACTGACTTAAAATATGCATTAATATTTATATAATGGGGAAATGGTTTTTATTCAGTTAGCCATGCGTAGTTGGCTTTCCAATCAAATTTCCAAGTTATTTTCCACTATTTAATTTATTGTATCAAGTTGTGTGGGTTCCCTTTTTTGGAAAGTGCCTAAGTCCATTGATGACAAGGGATCTCGGGCCCCTAAGGATGGATGGTTGGACTGGGTCCGGTTCTCCGCGGCTTATTGGGGTCGTAATATGAACCAGTTTGTGTGCAAGTCACACAAATCTCCTCAAGAAAAAAAAAGAAATTTCCTCCTAAGCAATAAAATACCGTTGTAAGTGTTTTAGTGTCATAAAGTGACATTTTACTCTTATGAAATAAGTAAAATGATTATTCATAATATTCACAATGAGGAGGAGGTTAAAATAGAAGGTTTAGGGCTTATCTCTTATTGTGTGAACATTTAAAAGACTTCATTCACTTGGTTCCCTAAGTGTGATGTCATGGTATCCCAACGAGATGTCGTGGTTCCTAGAGGTACTAGGTCTGTAATCCATGGAACCCAAAATGCTGATTCCTTGCACTATAAGATCTTTCTCCATCCTTATTATGCAATGGAGTTTTGCCCTTTCCCTTTTACCTCTACAGGTCCTGCATAAGAATACACTATACAATACACATATCTTCAAATAAATGTTAGTTTCTTAAATCAAGATTGTTGAGGTCTAAAAACTCATTATGCCAAGGCCCAAAAATTAGCACAATGGGCCAACTCCATAAAAAATAATATTGAAGTAGTTAAGCCCACCACAAGGGAAAAAGATGGTAAGCCCGAAAGATCTAAAGCCCTGAACTCATGAGAAGGTAGGCCTTAGAAACAAGCAAAAGAAAGAAAGGAAATAGGTCCAGCCTGCCAAAACCAAAAAAATCAAAAGAAATCCAGTAAAAGGAACTGGCCTAGGATACCCAAAGGCTGCAAGGGGCTCGAGATCCTCGGGGCATGCAACAGAGCTTGGAAGGAGATTGAGACAGTTCAAAAAGAGCACCCAGAAACACAAAAAATGAAGGACAGATATGTCCTTCTCAAGCACCTAGTGATGCAACAAGGAATCAATAGGCTTGGAGTAGCCATTCACGAATAAGGGGGTGGTACCTCGGGGAACCCAGAATGAAGAACTACAAAGGGAAGTAGCTGGGAAAACCTTCATCCTAGCAGGAGCGGATTCTACTCACTTGGGAAAAATGACAAGAAGAAGGCAGCCAAAAAGCTGAATCTGAAAAGGTAATGTGTAAAAGTCTTGAAAGAAGAGAGTAAGAAGTCAGTCCTTTAAGAACACCTTGGAATAGAAAGTTAGCAAGAAGCTTTTAGGGAAAGAACACAAAAAGAAGGAAACTATGAGAAGCAAGGAAAGTACCAACCATCAAAATGGTTGGCACAGCTTGGGCTCTAGGACCCAAGGAAACAAGGGAGGGGAATTAGGGGTACCCCGGAACCCTAGAGTAACACTATAAAATGGATAAGCAGCCAACATTGAAGAAGTCAGCAAGAGAAAATCACAACAGAATCATTGAGAAAACTCTGTAAAAAAAAAAAAAAAAAAAAAAAAAAAAAAAAAAAAAAGGGAAATATCGCTTAGTATCCCAAAAAATAGTCATTGTAGAACATACTTGGATTCAAAGGGATTCAAATTTTGCAAGTCTTAGAGGCTCAGATAGCCATCTAAGTCTATAATTTTTGAGCTTATTTGGACCTTGTAACACATCTTAGTGAGCACATTGTAACCCATAATTAAGAAAAATAATGAAATCTTTTACACGAGTCTAAGGATCCTTAACACCTATTTGCGTATCTCTTATTTACATTGTTTTCCTTTGCTATTTTCCTTATTGTTCAATAAATATATTCTTGTTTGCTAGTATGTATGTATTGTAGGATTCTTGGTCTGTGCACCACTTGGTTTGTAAATAGGCCATTTAGCTACGATTAACTAAGCTCAGTCCCTTCAAACTACAACAAAAGGCCCCCTAGGGTCCTCGCTTTAGTTTGGGCCTGGACACTGTCAAAAAGGGACCTTCACATTTTGGCGACTCTATTAGGGACTGGGTAAAGGAAAAGGAAGAAACAGTCCCTTCGTAGAGCATGGCTCCAAGACCGAGGAATAGCAAAGGTACCAATACGCCACCTACGGCCTCTGAACCCGTAGGAGAAAACGAGGTGGCCTCCAAACAGAGGAATGAGGTACCTCTGGTAGAACAGGAGGTTGTATCAGGACAAAGGTGTGCAGGACAGGAGCCAGATCCCGTGGCTCAAATGACAAAAATGCTAAAAGAATTGTAGCAAGAAATCTGCCTCCTCAAAAAGGGCAGGACAAAGGAAATCAGGGATAACGTCCTTCCTATGGTCAACCAGGACAAAGCCTAACCAGAGGGAGGGTCAGTAGTAGGAGGGGGACCCAACCCCTAGTACCTAACACTGGCAGATGTTAATACCCTTTTGGAACAAGAAAGGGAAAAATTCTCAAGAATCCCTAAGCAATTTTCTCGAGATCTCCAATTCCTACCAGAGCTCCTTGGCAAGCCATATCCCAAGGGATATGAACCCCAAAAGTTCCATCATTTTGATGGAAGAAATAGAAGTGTTGTGGAACACATGGGTAGGTTTATCCACACTATAGGCCTTTATGTAGGAAACAGAGAGCTGTGTCTAAGGGAGTTTGCTAAGTCCCTAATGGATAGAGCATATACATGGTACACCACGCTGAGGCCTGGGTCCATTAAGACCTGGGACGAAATGATGGAGATGTTCTGCACAAAGTATTACCTAGGTGAAGAAAAGGTCACCTTCCAAAGCCTCTAGATGGTGAGGCAAAGACCTAGAGAAAATCCTATCCAGTTTATCAAAAGATTTGAAGACGTTTCTCTAGACTGTTATGGAAACCATGAAGAAAAAGAACTTGTGGAGACCTGCATATCCAACATGCTCTTTGATTACAAGCTTAACCTCGAAAATTTATGCATAACCCAGTTTGCTGACATGCTGCAAAGAACTAGAAGGACAATACAAACTATGAGAACAAAGAGGGTGCCAGTACCCTAGGCTATGACAGCGTCAGTTGGAGAAAAAAGAAAGGGGCTTGAAGGGAAAGTATTCGAGGAGCCGTAATCCCATGTATAAGAGAGGAATTGAACATTGTCTTGGACAAATGGATTGGAGATGGAATTGTTAGGCCATTTACTCTGTCCAGGCCACCAACTGAGGAAGAAATGAAGAATCCTTTGTTTTACAAGATTCATAACTATGTGAAGCACTCCACTAAAGATTGTTGGACCCTCTGTAGGCTTTTTCACAATAAGCTTAGGGAGAGAACCCTGGAGCTCACTTAAAAGGAGCTCGAAGTGCAAAGGAACCCTCTACCCAATCACAAGGGAAAAGGGATGGTGGTTGTAGTAATCTATGGGAACCCGGAAAAAATAGAAGAATCTGAAGAATCCTTCCATCCAAACACAGTCAAGACTTTCCAGAAGAACCCCAAGTTCAGATCGTTCTTTAACTAGTTGGGATTTAGGCCAAAAGCAAGAAGAGTAGCCACAGAGTCCCTTATGAGTATAGCGATTCGGGAATAGAATGTTTCACAGCGGAATCTCATGCCAATCGAGCTTATTTGGAGACAACTAATGCAATAAGCTTCACTGATAAGGACATGGAAGTCGAGCATCCAGATCACTGTAGACCTCTGTATCTGATGGCTACCATAAACGGTGTCTAAGTCAAAAAAGCATTAGTAGATACAAGGGCATCACTCAACCTCATAGCCTTGAGTACCCTAGAAGCCATAGGCCTAACTGGCAGGAGGATCCTGGGGGCTCCTATGGAGATAACATGATTTGAAGGATCAACAGAATCAACTGAAGGATATGTGCAGCTAGCCTTAAGAGTATGCCCGATAGTAGCCTTGACTAGATTTCATGTAATCAATTCAGAAGTGTCTAATCATGTGCAATTAGGACACTTATGGCTCCATAAGCACCGCCTTATTCCATCCACGTACCATTAATGTGTTAAAGGGAGATTAAATGGGAGTCCCGTAAGGATCCCTGCCGACCATAGCCCTTTCAGCCAAGGAGAAGTAAACTTTGTAGAAACGATGTTTTACACTGAACTAGAACCAGATGACAAAAGCCCCATGCTGGGGATCCCAAGGACTCCTATCTTGGAAGAAGAAGAAGGTGGGGGTACCCGTGACTTGAGAAACCTCTTGGAGAGAAAAAGGCAGAAGAGGGAGCCTAGCTCTTTAGGATGTCAAGAATGTGTAGTAGTGGGAGAACTTGGAAGGAGGCTAATTTATCATTTATAAAGGCACATAGGGCCTGAATGTATCATGCAGGAGGGTTCCAAACCAACAGATTGTATGATGGCTCAAGAAGAAATCCCAAAGGAACCAGTTAAGGAGGTGCAGATTCAGCCCGAGGAAGAATTAAGAGAAATAAAGTTGGGAGCTGAGCTAGGATCCCAGAAGTTTGTTTTCTTAGTAGTTAGTTGACAGCATAAGAGAAGGAGCAATTAATAGCCTTACTTAAGAAGTATATGGATGCCTGGTTTGGATCCAGGACTGGTGGTCCATTCTCTCAACGGAGACCCAGAGTCAAGCTAGTAATCCAGCCAGCCAAGGTCTTTCACACTGATGTAGAAGCTCAAAGAATTTTTACTACACTGTGATGCCCTTTGGCCTAAAAAACGCAGGGGGCACGTACCAGCGAACCATGATAGTTATCTTCCATGACATGATGCATAAGGAAATGAAAGACTAAGTGGATGATATTGTGGTAAAATAAAAAAGTAGGACAGGACATTTTTAGATACTTGAACAAGTTTTTGAGAGGTGCAGGAAGTACAAACTACACATGAACCCCATGAAGTGTGCCTTTAGGGTATGTGCTGGAAAATTTCTTGGGTTCCTAGTGCATCACAGAGGTATAAGTGTGGATCTAGCCAAAGCCATATCTATTGCAACAATGAAAAGGCCTACAATAGTAAGGGAGCTCAAAAGCTTCCTGGGGAAGGTTTCCTACATTAGGAGGTTTGTGCCAGGATTGGCTTCAGTCACAGGTGGTTTATCCAAACTGTTGAAAAGGGGGGCTGAGTTCACCTAGGGAGCTGAGCAGCAGGAAGCCTTTCAAAGGATCCAGCAGATTATGAATCATCTTTTCACCTTCCAAGCACCAGTACGAGGGCGACCCCTGTTGCTATTTTTAGCATCAAACTCCCATACTATAAGAGCCCTGCTAGCGTAGGAAGACAATGATAGAAATGAGCAACCTGTTTATTATGTGAGCAGGACACTTGAGGATATCGAGACCAAGTACCCCAGGATAGAAAGAGCATGCCTGGTAGTTATATATGCATACTAAAGACTAAAACGATACTTCTCAGCCCACCAGATCCTTTTGATAACTAAGTATCATCCCATAAAAGCGCTCCTTAACCAGCCCCTCTTGACAAGAAGGATAGCATAGTGGCTTGTCTTGCTCTCTCAATATAACATTGGTTTCAAGACCCCCAGGGCTATCAAAAGTCAAGCCATAGCAAATTTGCTAGCCCAGTTCCCAGGAAAAGAGGAATGCTCACTAAGCGAGGAAATCCTAGGGGAAGTGGCAGTGGCAAAGATCTCGGGAGAGAAGTAGACAATGAGATTTGATGGGTCAGCAATAACAACTTCAAATGGATTGGGAATCGTACTAAGTTGCGAAAATGGGGACACCATGCCCTTGTCTTTCAAGCTTGGGTTTTCCTGTTCAAATAATGCAGCTAAGTACGAGGCATACTTGACTGGGTTAACCATAGCACTTAGTATAGGAGTGAAGCATATAAGAGTTTTAGGAGACTCCAATCTTGTGGTCTCCCAAGTGAAAGGTGACTTTGCATTGAGAGAGCAAAGTTTGGCAGCTTACAGGACTTGGGCGCAAAGGTTAGAGTAGGAATTCCAGACCTTTAGCGTAGAGTACACCCAGAGGAGTGAGAACATGTTCATTGATGCACTAGCCACCCTTGGATCCCAAATGCCATTCAAAGGAATAGACACTCTGATAAGAGTAAGTAAACAGGAACATTCCATCATAGGGATCCTCAAAAGGATGTTATTTGAGGAAACAAAACAGGAAGATTGGAGGAGTGGGGTCAAAGAAAAAATGAGAAAGGCAGGACATGGAGGAAGTATCAAGGAGCTAAGGGATTATGCTTTGATAGAAGGAGAGCTGTACAGGAGGCTGCCATGAGGGATCTTGTCCAGATTCATTAATAAGAAAGAAGGAAAGATGAGATTGGAAGGACTACATAGCTAGGTCTGTGGGGTTGCAGGAAAAATTAGCCTATACAGAAGGATGCAACACGTGGGGTACTACTAGCCAAGTATGAATAGAGAAGCAGCAACCATTTAGGAGAAGTGCCAAAAATTTCAACTTTCAATGGACAAGGAAGAAAGCTATGATGTATTTGAGGTCTAAAAAAGCATTACGCCAAGGCCAAAAAATAGCATAATGGACCAACTACATAGAAAATAATATTGAAGCAATTAAACCCACCACAGAGGAAAAGGATGGTAAGCCTAAAAGATCTAAAGCCCTGAATTAATGAGAAGGTAGGCCTTAGAAATAAGTGAAAGAAAGAAAGGAAATAGGCCCAGCCTGCCAAAACCAAAAAATCAAAAGAAATCCAGTAAAAGGAACTGGCCTAGGATACCCAAAGGTTGCCAGGGGCTTGGGACCCTCAGGGCGTGCAACACAGCTCGGAAGGAGATTGAGACAGTTTGAAAAGAGCACCCAGAAACACACAAAAAGGAGGACAGATACGTCCTTCTCAAGCACCCAGTGATGCAATAAGGAATCAGAAGGCTTGGAGTAGCCATTCATGAATAAGGGGGCGATACCTCAGGGAACCCAGAATGAAGAACTATAAACTGAAGTAGCTGGGAAAACCTTCGACCAAGCAGGAATGGATTTCGCTCACTTGGGAAAAATGACAAGAAGAAGGTAGCCAAAAAGCTGAATCTGAAAAGGTAAGGTGTAAAAGTCTTGAAGGAAGAGAGTAAGAAATCAGTCCTCTAAGAACACCTTGGAATAGAAAGTCAACAATAAGCTTTTAGGGAGATAGCGCAAAAAGAAGGAAACTATGAGAAGCAAGGAAAGTGCCAGCCATCAAAATGGCTGGCACAGCTTGGGCTCTAGGACCTAGGGAAACAGGGGAAGGGAATGAGTGGAACCTCAAAACCCTAGAGTAACACTATAAAATGGAGAAGTGGCCAACATTGAAGAAGTTAGCAAAGAGAAAATGAAGAAGTCAGCAAGAGAAAATCACAACAAAATAATTGAGAAAATTCTGTAAAAAAAACTCAGAGAAAATAGGGAAATATCGCCCGGTATCCCAAAAAGTAGTCACTATAGAACATACTTAGATTCAAAGGGATTCAAATTTTGCAAGTCTTAGAGGTCCAAATAGTCATCTAAGTCTGTAATTTTTGAGCTTATTTGGACCTTGTAACATGTCTTAGTGAGCATATTGTAACCTATAATTAAGAAAAATAATGAAATATTTTACACAAGTCTGAGGATCCTTAACAGCTATTTGCGTATCTCTTATTTACATTGTTTTCCTTTGTTGTTTTCCTTATTATGCAATACATATATTCTTGTTTGCTAGTATGTATGTATTGTAGGATTTTTACTCTGTACACCACTTGGTTTGTAAATAGTCCATTTAGCTGCGGTTAACTAAGTCCAGTCCCTTCAAACTACAACAAAAGGCCCCCAGGGTCCTCGCTTCAATTTGGGCCTGGACATTGTCAAAAAGGGACCTTCATAAGGATATACATTTTAATACATATACATATATGTAAATGAATTTCATGAAAATGAGCCAGCCACAAGGATCCTTACCCCAATTCTCACAGACTTAGTGCTTTTGCACAGGACATGTGGGATTTGGAACTCAAGTCCAAGTAGCTTTGCTTCGGCATTGCCTTCCAAGATAGTTAGGTGAGGAGGATTTTGTGGGAGAGAGTGATATCTGATGTGTGCATGTTTTGGAATATCTTTCTTTGGAGGCTAAATGATATTTTGAATGATCTCAAGGATATAGGACGAATTCCTCCACCTTAGCTCTCTTATTTATTTATTTATTTATTTTTGGTTCATTTTTCTCTTCCTTGTTGGGCTATTAAAGCTCTAATTTGAACCTTTGAGCTCTCCCTTTTTCCCTCCATTTGAATCCCTCTTCCCCCCCCCCCCCCCTCCTTTTGCTATGCCTTTGTGTTCCTTTTATAACCGCTTCTCCTTCTGCTATGCCTTAGTGTTCCTTTTATACTGAACATGGTCTAGTACCTTGGGTGAGGACATCCCTGGTCTGCTAGGTAAAACCATGTCCTCTGGAACCTAAAAAAGTTTATTGGGCAGAAGTTTAGCTTATTCAGGCAATTATAACTCAAAAAGGACATTTGACTTTAGCTATAAATGAAAGATTCATTCTTGGAAAAGTCAAAGGAGTGGGTGGGCTAATTAATGCAATACATTTTTAGTTGAAAATGACAATTGAGAGGAAATTGTGGGGAGGTGTTATGCACATGGGGGAACTAAGTTTTTCCATTGGTTTATGCATTCCAAGCAAATACATGAACCAAGGGAAACCTTCAAGATCCTCCTTTTACCAGAAATCACTCCCCTACCAACCAAACCACTTCTCCTTTACTATCCACTTACGATCCCACAGGCTTGGACCATGGGTTACAAAGATAATACCTGGTTTTGCTGGATTTTTGATGGCTTTTGATGGAAATATGAACATACATCTTGGCTTTCGCATATGTTAGCCAAGGTCCTCTTCTCAAGGCTTCAAAAGGACACATCAAGGTCCTTGGGCCCTGATGTTCTTCTTGCTGCATATCCTCTATCCTGATCGATATCCTTGTTGCATGTCCTTTGGCCTGACCGAGATTCTCATCTTTTTTCTTTATTATTATTATTATTATTATTATTATTATTATTATTATTCCTTTCTTTTTCCTTCTTTTTGGGACTTTGGGCCTTCATGGTCCTTTTTAACTTTATGAATTAGGTCTTCTTTTGTTAAGGCCCATGGTCTTTTCTTACTTTTCATGGAATAGGCTATCATGTAAAATTTTGGTCCTCAACACAAGTTTTAATTAATAAATTTTTCATTAAAAAAAAAAAAATTATGCTCTAAATGGCAAGGTGTGCATGGGTTGGATTCGGTTAGGTTTTAGATATTTTTCAATCCAACCCTCAAAAATCCCCAACCAATGATAGCTCAAAAAACAAACTCAAGGATAGTTTGATAGGTTGAGACCATTTTATGTCTAATAAAAATTTTGAGTTTTCATTCAACCATATAAGTCTATTATTCAATAAATAATTACAATTTAAACAATTGAGCTCAGTATTATAATTTTATTAAAATTGAGTCTCAAAATACCAAAATAAATCAAACTAATAAATTTAAATAAAGTCCCAAAATTCAAAACAAATCAAACAAAAAAAAAAAATTATAATCTATTAATAGCATCGGTTGGGTCGGGTTACATGGGTTGAAAATTTTGCTAATCCTAACCCAACTCAACTTATACCATCAACCCAAGAAAAATCACATCGAGGTGTTGGGTCATGTCAAATTGTGTTGGTTTTTTGAATACACGCCCCCTACTAAATACCATTCTAACACCTTGTAACTCAATATGACCGACATATCTTATATGACATACTTCTGTTTTGAGTTCACTATAAAAACACTCAAATAATCGAAATATTATGTTTTATGTTAAATTCTATAACTAAGTTTAAAACATCAAGTTGAGAGAGAGAGAGAGAGAGAGAGAGAGAGAGAGAGAGTGAGTGTGTGTGTGTGTAAAATGCACTTTTGGCCCTAAATGTTTGGGGTTCATTTCATTTTCACCATTAACTTTTCAAAAACTCCATTTTGGGCTTTAATATTTAATTTCGTATATATTTACATATTCGTCCATTTTAGTATGAAATAAGTGCATAGTCAATAAGGCTGCATTTGGTTTAATGTAAATCGAATTCCGAGTGTAAAATGAATGTAGGAGAAAGTGAATTCTCATAAGGAAAATGAAATCCAAGTGTTTGGTTCTACAATGGAAAATAGTTCGGAAATCAATTTTCGGTGTTTGGTGACATTCTAAAATTTCTATTTTCCTACAAATTTTTTACATTTTCTTATCCATTTTCTCAGCATCCAAACAAATTTTATTACAAAAAATTTCAAAATATACACTTAACACAACCAAAAATCAAAATAAAAACATTTACATGATTGATTAGTGAGAGGAGGAAGAAAGAGTGAGAGACTGAGGGAAAGAGAGATAGATCGGGAAAAAGATGGAGATCAGGTCAACTAGATCGGTCATCAGCGGTGGCGATGATCTTTAGCGGCGGCAACGAGATCGGTCTTGGGTGGATCGGGTATTGTAGAGGGTGGGTTTGAGAGAAGTGTTTCGCCGGCAGCGTGGGAGCGACGAATCAAAGATGTTAGAGGTGAGATGGGCTTCGCCGGTGTGAGGGAGAGTTTTGCCTTGGTGGATCGGGTACATGCAAAGCTCGAAGTGGGTTGCTAACACGATGGACAAATCGGCTCAAGGGTGGGTTGCTCATGGCGGTCTGATTGGCTTAGGGGTGGGTCGTTCACTGGGTCATGGACTCACGGTGGTCCGATCTATTTTCTGGTGGCTACCCTGAGAACACGGAATGGATTGGCGGAGGGCGAGGATAAGAGATGGGTCAGTGAGGATGAGGGATGGGTCAGCGGAGCACCCTCTCCTTGCTCGACTTGAGGGATGGGTCTTCTTTCTCTGAGTGTGATTCGATAAGGATGTGCTTCGGGTGGAGTATGCTTGTTTGTGTTTCTAGATCACTCTCTGTACTCTCTCTTCTTGCTCTCTCTCTCTTTGGGTGTCTTGAGTCTGGAAATCATTTGAAGGTAAAAGAGAACTGTAAATGATTTTCTGTGTCAAAGGGCTTATTTTACAGTCAAAGTTTAAGATTTTCTGGAAAACTTTATTTTACATGTGCACCCAAATATGCTACTAGGTGTAAAATATTTTCCAAAAATCATTTACACCCAAAACAAACACAGCCTAAGATATGTTATCAATCCATTTAATGTGAGCTATCACTACAAGACACGTCACCCATATGCTTGGACTAAAAAGGAGCCCAAACGTCAAAAGGAACCCAAACATTAAAGATGCCATATCAACTGAGGGATTGAAATTAAATGAGCCCAATAAGCACCAACAACATTCAGCGAGCCATCATGTAAGACCAAGTCTGAGTTTGCACAACCATAGTACTCCATGAGCTTCTTAGCCCTTAATCTATAACAATCAGCCTTAATGATGCCTTGTTGTATGGCTAGCGTGGTGCATATGGGAGCTTTAAGGATGAGATGCACTACATCTTATTAATGATGTCTAACGGGCATGCACTGCACTGTGACTTGCATCCACCGACCTAGGGTGGCAAATGAGGTCAAAAACAGAGTAGGAAAAGTAGAAGTCGAATCTCGAATCGAGCTAGACAAGCTTCCATGAGGCTCAAGAGCAATATCCATGCTCTTTAGCTAAGCAGTAGACTTGCAAATCATCTAGACTACTTTTTGTATTTTACTAATCACAACTTACAATATATTTGTTTTAGTTTCCTTATAACATAACCAAAGATTAACATGAAAAAAGAAAAAAAAAAAAGAGAAAAAAAAAAAAAGAAGGACAAACAAACAGACAAACAAACAAACACAAGGCAAGTTGTGATGGTGGAACACAAATGGTGGCATAAAAGATTTGTATTCCCATTGAATCTATGCTTTTGTTGGTTAGGGTTTTGACTTGGATTTTTTCTTCTTTTATCCCCCTAATGCCACGATATTTTAAGTGTGATTTTTAGATTTAGGCCCTTTTTCGTAAGCATATGGGTGATGTGCTCTTATAGTGACAGTTTATAACAGTTAACATTGAATGAATGACATGTCTTAGTGACTAAGCTCCCATTTGGTAGTTAATACTTAATGGTGAGACAACCACGTAGAGGTGGAGAATAGGGGCCTTTTGAATATGGAACCAAAGGTTAATGGCCAAAATTGGAATTTTGAGATGTATATATGTGTGTATATGTGTGTGTGGGTTTGATTCAATTGTCAACTGGTGTAACTTTAAAAAATTTTACACCATCTAATAATTTTTATTAGATATGAATTTTAATAAACTCACCCTATATATGAAATTTCTTTTTGCTTTGCCTTACAAGATGTGCTTACACCATATAACTTAAGGTAAATTTTTTTCATTTATTTTTACTAACTACTTTATTGTTCAATTCCAATGATATTAGTATAATCTTTTCTTTGTTTTACATATTATTTTTAATTCACTTGTCTATGGGATAATCATATGGCAAGATCTTCATTCCCCACCCTCCAAATTGAGATTGGTAGAGCGGTATTAATTGAAGCTGTGAGATTATTTCAAAGAATTTTTGTGATTTATTTTAAATTATTTAATCAACTAATGTAAGTTTTTGTCTTGATAAATATAGATCTTGCACGATGTTTTTCTACAAGACTACAACATATATATTTTAGGGTATTTTTGGTTTTACTTTTACTATTTACTATTCAATTTACAGAAATTAATAAAATATTTTCTTAAATTTACATATAATTTTTAATTATTCCCTACATCACATGGGCATACTGCTAGTATATTAACATAATATTACTTGGATTTTTACATGTCATGCCTATACCATATCTCATGAAAGCATAGACATCATATATTGACGACGGACTTCTTCCATGTGACAGAATATTAAGAGGATTATAAATTATTAATATAGTCTTCTCTTCTACGTAAAAGTTTATTATCAAAGTTTCAACAGGTTTAAATAATAATTTAAGTAAAATTATACTGTAACAAATTCTAGTCTAATTTATACACATCAACAAAAATTTTTAATTTTGATTAAAATTCAGTCTTATGCAATGTAATTTGATCACATAACTTAAGATAATTGTTTTCTTTTGTTTTAACTGCCTATTTTGTTGTTCCATTTTGATGTTATTAATGAATTATATATATAATTTAATTTAATTTACATGTGATCTTCAATTAATCAATGCATAAGAATACCACTTGTAGGGTTAGGATTTGTGGCCCAAGTCCAAAAACAATAAATTTGTAGAGCGTGGATGATAGAGTTAGGTTAACTATGGAGCTTCCAACGGTTGATCACAACATACAAGTATATACCAGCATAAATGTACACGTAAAGACCAAGTAAGTTCACGTCCGAAGAGACTTATGATAAATTGAATACAGGTTACCACTCTTAGGGTTACAATCCAAAAAACCTCCTCCTCTTTTAGGAGCCCTTCTTCTTTATATAGCATCCTCTCCCCCCATCTCAATCGTTCACTTGTTCTTTATCTAGGTTCCTACTTGAGTGCATGTCATGTCATGTATCTTCCTCAGCTTTTTGTGAGTGGCGATAGATGAGGTTATCCTGTTCAAGGGTTTTCTCCACATAAATGCAACCAGAAAAGTTGCTGCAGTGCATTTAATACGGTGGTAGCAGCTTTTCCCTTAGATATTTCTTCATTCTTATCATCTTCAGATATATTCAAACCTTATCTTGATCAGTAGGGATGCTAGGAAGATCATTCAGACCTTCTACACATTCTATTAATCAATACTATTCGTATCCGAGGAATAGAACCTCTTTGGACCGATGGCGACCTCTTCGGATTATACCCATCCTTCTTCTTCTTCCATATGGACCTTGTCCCTAACAGTTTCTTCTCTTCGGAAGCACAGTAGTCTTCAAATGGGGCCCCAAGCCCACTACATTAGATTGGGCCTTTCCCCCCACAATAGCACCTCAAAATTTTAATTTTCCTTCACATTCGAGGAGAAAAAGTAAGATTTTGACCTGCGTTTTGTCCTTTGCATCCAACGATAGGTCATTAATCCAACGGACATGGTTCTTCTTCAGGATTTGGGCGGGATGAATTGCATCCTTTCACCTGTCCTTGTATATAAGCCCTCAGAGGTGGTTATTTTTTCTTTACTTTACGAATCCTCAGAATACCCAACAAACTCGTGCGTTCAAAATCCTTCAAGCTTCTTCAACTATCTGTCTTATTTCTTCCCAGAATCTACTAAAAGTCCACTTCGAGTACAGAGATCATTCTCCAGTTCTGTCTGTGTAAGTTCCAACATCCTTGATCCGTTATTTTCTTCTCAGCCAGGATTTTCAACCTTCAAACCCCTATTTCCTGGTTACTGTTTCAAATATTTCTTAAAAATGAGTAGATTTCAATACCTCGTCGATAGTCCTACTTTGATAGAAGAATTTAAGTAGATCTATGGTATATCGCGGGGTGTATATCTGAGGTATTGCCCTTCGGAGTGGATGTTAACGGATCGAAGAGAGGGGGAAGTCATAATCCCTATGATTGCCTTCATTGAAGGGGTAATGACCCTTCCAATGAGTTCCATCACCCTGAACTACCTTCGCAACCATAAACTTTCCCCCGAGCAATGCGCGCCCAATACTTTTAAGATCCTAGGAGCCATTGATGCCCTGAACCTTCAACTAGGATTAGGGTTGACTTGGCGTGACCTGGTACATATGTACGAGTACCATAGCCAAAAGGGGGCGGTATATTACCTTAAATCCCGATTCGACACTGTTAGACTTCTCTCCTACCTTCCCAAGTCAAATAAAGGGATGAAATATAACTATTTGATAGTCTCGGGCGTGTGGCATGACAGTCTTCATTGTCCGACCCAATCAGGTGTGACTTCCTAGACTTAGGATCTCTAACAGTAGGCTTAGGATCTTCATTCTTCATAATCTGTTTTTTCCTTTATGTCGTCATCTTCTAGTTTTCTGACCAAGTTTTTTTAATTATCTCTCCCCTCTTTTTTTTTTACAGATAAAGAGCATACTTCTCCTCGGTTTAGCCTCACCAACACCGCCGCGCTTACTTATTTATTACGCTCGGAGATCTTTGTAAGCGAAGACGGACAGCTATGGTCCGTTCCCCTCATCCTCGGCTACACACCAAAAGCAACCGATATTCAGCAGGTCGGCAACACCATTACACAAGGTGATCATCGGCTTTGTCGAATAGACGTCACCCAGCGTGGTTTCTTAGCGCCATATGACCTTGAACCCGTTTCACACCCAAATCCACAGGGTGTGCCATTGCTTGTCCAACCAGTTCAACAAGTCCCCCTTGAACCAGCGGTCGTAGGCAAGAGGGTCAGCTCTTCGTCCTCTTCACTAGAGGAACAAATAGACAAGTTCAGATTTGAAGGAGAAGCTTCAGGGGGGGTTCAGGTGATACCATCCTCAAACTCCGAGGAGGAGATTGATAGGCAATCTAGTATCCATCCTCCAATTCTGATAACCACTCTTCCAGAGGACTCCTCAGAAGAAGAAGAAATGTTGGACTTAAAGGCTTTAATGAAGAATAGGGGCAAGAAGGCCGAGCCAAAGGGCACTAGGACTTTCCAACCCGTGGTGAGTCTGCCTCCACCTCCACCTCAGGTTCCTGACCTTGGCTTAAAGCCCGTGCCGGACCTGAAGAAGAAAAGGCCCCTCAAGACTGAGGAGAGGGAGGTAGTGGTGCCATCGAAGACAACCAAGCAACAGAAGGTGGCGAGAGACCACCGGAGCAAAAAGGCCTCATCCACAGAGAGCCGGGATAAGCCTCCTATTGCTGATGTGCGCCGAAGGCCACGCACATGGTCTCCTAAGTTGGAGTTGGACGACACTCCTATTTCATGGGATACTTCCCTCAGAAACTACGATGGGGGAAGAGCAGGGCTAGTGGCTGAAGCTTTAGAGCAACCATTGCTCCTCCCCCGAGACATGGAGTCATACAGGCACTTTAGCCAGTATAAACTCTTCATGTCCCTGAAGAGGGACCTAGCCATGGTAAGTGAGTTAATCCAGCTCTTCGATTTAGCATGTTAATTTTTCGCTTATTTTATGCTAACCCTTTTACTTTATTACGCAGATTACCCAGCAAGTCTTCGTGGCCGAAGAGTGGAATAAAAAGGCATATGTCGAAGCCCAAGCAGAGGCCCACTCTTGGTCCGAGGCAGAGAAAACCTTGGGCAACTTGAAAGAGGAGTTTTCTCAAATCTCTGAGCAACTTAAAGAGGTAACCATCGAAAGGAATAGCCTCAATGCTGGCCTGCAAAATACTGAGAGCCAGGCCGAAGCCCAACGCAAGTTGCTAAATGAGACAAAGACCAATTTGGCAACTGAAAAAGCACTTGTGAAGGAACTTCGCGCCAAACTCCAAAAGGCTAAGGAGATTGCCAAGCTAGCTCAGAGGAATGCTCAACTGGCCAAGGAGGCAACCGAGGCCAAAAAGAAGGCAACATACCAACTGGGAGTGGAGGTGACCGAAAAAGGTCTTACTGCGCAATTTGCCTCGGTCAGCTGGGACTACTGCGATATAACATGGGGCAAGGCGCTGGATGCTGCAGGGGTGCCTGCTGACTCGGAACTGAGGCTGCCTAGGAGCATTTATTACGACCCAGACATCCGAGAGCTTCTAGAGTCTCATGCCCCTCCTCCAACACAACTCCCAGAGGCTTTAAAGCAATCCTTGGTCAGTCAAGCTCCTTCAACCACCCTTGAGCCTTCCAAGGATTCTGGTCAGCCAGGTGATCAAAGCACCCCAGCTGAGCCACCCAAGGATAAGGGCGAGGGCTTGGAAAAAGAGAAAACCCCCTCAGAGCCCAAGGACAAGGCCCCAGAAGCTGCTGCTACTCGGACAAGCCAAGCTGCCAATCCTGTGGTCCCTCAGGCAAAAACTTAGATACTTAGGTTTTTTTTTTTTTAATTTTTTTTTCTTATTCTTGTTTTTCTTTTATGTAAGGGATTGTAAACTATCCTCTTTTAATCAATGAAACAGTTTCTCTTTTATTTTTGCTGTAATTGTACTTTGCAATTATGGTGATGTAGGTAAACATGATCACCATATCATGCTAATAATGTACATAACTAAGATTAACATTGAAAAGAGCAATTTGTATAAGAACTACTACTAAATAATGAATGCAACGAGTGTTATAAAAGCTTCAAAGGTCTTTCCGAACATGCACAAAGAAGGCTAACATAAATTAGAGTTAATTTAAATACATTCAAGAATGTTAGGCAATGCTCATTCCAAAGTTAAACTTCAATAACAATAACAGCACAGAGGTGTCGACTAACCTATACTATCTGAACCAAGGATTGCAAGAATGTGAAGGAGTGTTAACTAATCGGAATCATCTGATCCGAGGACTGCAGGCATAATTGGATTTAAGTTTAAACACTTAGAGAACTGATAAGGAGTGTTAACTAACCCAAATTATCTAGTCTGAGGACTACAGGCATGATTGGATTTAAGTTTAAACACTTAGAGAATCGATAAGGAGTGTTAACCAACCCAAATCATCTGGTCCAAGGACTACAGGCATGATTGAATTTAAGTTTAAACACTTAGAGAACCAATAAGGAGTGTTAACTAACCCAAATCATCTGGTCCGAGGACTATAGGCATGATTGGATTTAAATTTAAACACTTAGAAAATCGATAAGGAGTGTTAACTAACCCAAATCATCTGGTCCGAGGACTACAGGCATGATTGGATTTAAGTTTAAAGACTTAGAGAACAGCTAAGGAGTGTTAACTAACCCAAATCATCTGGTCCAAGGACTACAGGCATGATTAAATTTAAGTTTAAATACTTAAAGAATCGATAAGGAGTGTTAACTAACCCAAATCATCTGGTTCGAAAACTACAAGCATGATTGAATTTAAATTTAAACACTTAGAAAACAGTTAGGGAGTGTTAACTAATCCAAATCATCTGGTCCGAGGACTACAGGCATGATTGGATTTAAATTTAAACACTTAGAGAACCGATAAGGAGTGTTAACTAACCCAAATCATCTGGTCCGAGGACTACAAACATGATTGGATTTAAGCTTAAAGACTTAGAGAACAGCTAAGGAGTGTTAACTAACCCAAATCATCTAATCCAAGGACTACAGGCATGATTGGATTTAAGTTTAAATACGTAGAGAATCGATAAGGAGTGTTAACTAACCCAAATCATCTGGTTCGAAAACTACAAGCATGATTGGATTTAAATTTAAATACTTAGAAAACAGTTAGGGAGTGTTAACTAATCCAAATCATCTGGTCCGAGGACTACAGGCATGATTGGATTTAAGTTTAAACACTTAGAGAACCGATAAGGAGTGTTAACTAACCCAAATCATCTGATCCGAGGACTACAGGCATGATTGGATTTAAGTTTAAACACTTAGAAAACCGTTAAGGAGTGTTAACTAACCCAAATCACCTAGTCCGAGGACTATAGGCATGATTGGATTTAAGTCTAAACACTTAGAGAACCGTTAAGGAGTACAAATTGTCATAGTGGTTAAAGAGAAGATTCGATTAATAATAATACCTTTTGAGGTTATTTACATTCCAAGGGCGCAGTATTACATGACTATCTAAGTTCTCTAGGAAATATGCCCCAATGCCAGCCCCTGAAGTGATACGATATGGCCCTTCCCAATTGGGTCCTAACTTCCCCCAGGCTGGGTTTTTCATAGTGCCCACAACTTTTCGGAGTACCAAATCATTAGGTTCTAGAGGCCTTAACTTTACGTTGGCATCATAGCCTTGCCTGAACTTTTGTTGGTAATGTGCCAATCGAACCATTGCATTTTCTCTCCTTTCCTCAATCAAATCCAAACTCCTTTTTAGAAGTTCATCATTGCTAGTCAGACTGAACAAACTGGTTTTCAGAGTTGGGAACCTAGTTTCTAGAAGGATGTCAGCTTCAGCCCTATAAGTCATCCAGAAAGGGGTTTCTCCCATAGATCTGCGAGGCGTAGTTCTATAAGCCCAAAGTACGTGTGGAAACTCTTCCACCCACTTGCCCTTCGCATCGTCTAATCTCTTCTTCAATCCATTGACTATAACTTTATTAACTGCTTTTGCTTGTCCATTTCCCTGGGGATAGGCAAGGGTGGAGTATCTATTCATGATTTCCAGTTCGCTACAATAACTTTGAAATGCCTTACTGTCGAACTGTAGGCCGTTGTCCGAGATAAGAGTATGAGGAACTCCGAAACGAGTAATAATATATTTCCACACAAATCTCTGCACATCTACGTCTCGGATGTTGGCCAGAGGCTCAGCTTCAACCCATTTGGTGAAATAGTCTGTATCAACCAGAAGGTACTTCCTGTTTCTGACAGCTTTTGGGAATGAACACACTATATCTAAGCCCCACTGAGCAAACGGCCATGTACTAGATAGTGGGTTGCGGACTCCAACTGGTTGATGTATGTTCGGCGCAAATCGTTGACATTGATCGCACTTCTTAACATACTCGTGGGCTTCTTTTTGCATGTTCGACCACCAATAATCTTGAGTAATGGCTTGGTAAGCTAAAGACCTGCCTCCAATATGACTCCCACAAATTCCTTCATGCAATTCCTCTAGTAGCAACTCAGCCACTACTGGATGCATATATAACAGGTACGGTCCTGAATAGGAGCGTTTGTCTAATCTCTGGTCCTCGGATAGCCAAAATCTGATCGCCTTCCTCCGAATTTTGTTAGCTTCCCCTTTTTCTTAAGGCAAAATATCTTCCTTTAAGAACTTGACTATAGGTTCCATCCAGCAGAGCCCGGTTCTGATTTGGTGAACTTGGACTGCATCTCTTCTTGTCTCTGTAGGCCCATACAAGTCCTTGACGAGGATGACTCTTGGCAAATTTTGCACCGAAGAGGTAGCGAGTGTGGCTAGAGAGTCAGTATGTGCGTTACCATTTCTGGGAATATGCAGTTAGCTAAAAAATTCAAATTCCGACTGTAGACGTTTAACTCGGTTCAGTTATCCCTGCATCCTCTCATCCTTTGCCCCAAAATCACCTTGTAGTTGACCCACGACTAACCTTGAGTCCGAGAACAACTTCACTGCCTTTCCTCCCATTCTTTGGACCATAGACATTCCCATCAATAGGGCTTCGTACTCTGCCTCATTATTTGTTACCAAGAAATCCAGCCTTAACGATTTTTCAATGATGATTCTCTCAGGAGATATCAATACTAGCCCTACTCCAGACCCTTTCTAGTTCGCTGCACCGTCCACATACACTTCCTAGTGGGAAGGGCCTTGTTGAGAAATTATACCAACCGATTTTCCATCCATGTCCTTCTCTACCGTTACCTCTTCTAAACTAGGTTCCGTGAACTCGGCCACCAAATCCGCAAGGATTTGCCCCTTGACTGAAGTGCGAGGCATGTACTTGATATCAAAAGCCCTTAGGATAGTGCCCCACTTGGCTATTCTTCCTGTGTAGTCAGCACTTCGAAGTACGGATTTAAGTAGGAGTTGTGTAAGCACGACGACCGTATATGCTTGGAAGTAATGGGGCAATTTTCGTGTTCCAAGTACTATTGCCAAAATAGCTTTCTCCAGCGGCAAGTACCTAATCTTGGCCTCATGTAGAGATTTACTCATACAGTAAACTGGCCTTTGCACACCTTGATCCACACGTATCAGTACTAGACTTACAGTATAGGGAACCATAGCAATATAGGAAAATAGGACCTTATCTGGTTCAGGGCTAGACATAATCAGTGGCTGAGCCAAGTAGTCTTTGAGTTGTTGAAAGGCCGAGACACATTTTTCAGTCCGTTCAAACCCTCTCTCCACTTGTTGATCAGTGAGAAGAAAGGTTTACACCTATCTGCGGACCAAGAGATGAATCGGTTCAGGGCAGCTGTCATCCCTGTTAACTTCTGAACCTTTTTCAGATTCCGAGGAGGCTGTAGATTTTGAATAGCCTTTATCTGATCGGGGTTAACCTTAATTCTCCTGTGTGTCACCATGTAACCTAAGAATTTGCCTGACCCTATACCAAATGAGCATTTGGAAGCGTTCAGATGTAACTTGTGTCTTCTTAGGATTTCAAAAGTGTTGTCAAGGTCCTTCACATGCTCAGAAACGACTTTTCTTTTTACCACCATGTCATCTACATAGACTTCAATACTTTTGCCTAACTGTGATTCAAACATTCTTGTCATCATTCGCTGGTAAGTAGAACCTGCATTTTTCAAACCGAGTGGCATCACTTTATAATGGTAATTACCAGTAAGGGTAACAAAAGCGGTCTTCTCCTGGTCATCTAGGACTAATGGTATTTGATGGTAACCTTGGAAAGCATCCAAGAAACTTATCCGAGGATGGCCTACAGTAGTATCTACTAGCTGATCAATTTTCAGCATGGGAAAAGGATCCTTAGGACAAGCCTTATTTAAGTCGGTGAAATCTACACAGACTCGCCACTTCCCGTTCTTCTTTTTCACCACCACATTATTTGCTAACCACTCGGGGTAAAACATTTCTTTAATAGCTCCAGCCTGCTTGAGTTTCGTTACTTCTTCTTTGACTGCATCTGCATGTTCTTTAGATGGCCGCCGAGGAGGCTGCTTCTTGGGGACAATCAGTGGGTTGACCCTCAGATAGTGGCAAATGAACTCTGGATCCACTCCTGGGGATTCATAAGTACTCTAGGCAAATACGTCAATATTTCTCTTAAGGAAATCAATTAGCTCTTCTTTTTCTGATTGAGGCATCTGAGATCCGACTTGAAAGAATCTTTCAGGATTGTCCCTAATTAAAACTTTTACTAAATCCTCACATCTGATGCCTTCATCAAGATCTTCGACGGGTGACACCCAACTTTTTAACTGCTATAAGTCTCCCTCAGCCCTGGCCAAGGACTTGATTTCGGGCTTGTGCTGGATGGCAGCCACCAAGCATTGTCTGGCTGAGGATTGATCTCCACGGATTTCACAAACTCGCCCTTCGGATGGATATTTAATTTTTGATGTAGAGTAGAGGAAATAGCCCCTAATGTATGTAGCCAAGGCCGAGCTACAATGGCTGTATAAGGGAAATACACATCTACGACAATGAAGTCTACTTCCACTACTTTCGAGCCAGTTTACACAGGCAGCCGTATCTGGCCTTTTGGGGTGACAATTCTTCCCTCGAATCTAACCAAGGGAGAATAGTATGGTTTTAAGTCATCAGATTTAAGGTTCAACCCCTTGTAAAGGTCAGGGTACATTATCTCCACCGCGCTACCTTGGTCTACCATTACCCTCTTCACATCATATCCTCCAATTCTGAGGGTGACCACCAAAGTGTCATCATAAGGTTGAATGGTTCCAATCTTATCTTCGTCCAAGAATCCTAAAACTAGCTGAACAACCGGTCTAGTACTCTTTGGATCTCGACCAAAGTCCCCTGCCGGTAATTGAGCTACTGACATAACCTTGGATGGCCAGGACCCTGTTCTTCCCGGTGCTGCGAAGATGATGTTGATAGTTCCTAGTGAAGGCTTTGAAGAATTATCCCTCTGGGGCTCGGAATTCATTTGACCTCCTCGGCCACTGGAGTGATACAAGAGGTGCCTCAATTTACCTTCGCGGACCAGTTGGTCCAAATGATCCCACAGGCTTCTGCAATTTTTAGTGGTATGCCCATGGTCTTGGTGGCAATAGAGATTGTGATTGCACCTCTCAGGATTCCCCACCATCTTACTCGACCACTTAAAGAATGGCTCATTCTTGATCTTCTCCAAAACTTGGTGAACTAGCTCCTTGAACACAGTATTGACTATTTGAGCATTTGTTGATCCCGACTGCCCAGGGAAATCCCTCTGTGGCTTGCTGTTATTGTAATGGTCCGACCTGAAATCCTTCCTCTCCTGGGGGATAACCTTGTCCTTACCCTTCCCTTGTTGCTAATCCTCTTCAACCCTTTTATATTTTTCAATACGGTTTGTGAGTTGACGCATGTTAGTAACAGGTTTACCAGACAAGGATGTCCTTAAACCATGGTCAGTAGGGAAGTCGAGATTGAACGTGTCAAGGGCCATTGCATCAAAATTGCCCTCCATATCATTAAACATTTCCCAGTACCTATCCAAGTACACCTTCAAGGTCTCACCCTCATGCATGCTCAAGGATAGTAGAGAAGACAAGGGCCTGGCCACTCTTCGGCATGTGACAAAACATGAACCAAAAGCTTGAGTGAGCTCTTTGTAGGAATTGATGGAATCTGCTTTCAGGTTGTCGAACCACCTTATTACAACCGGTCCAAGACTGGAGGAGAAGACCTTACACATCAGAGTTTCATCTCTAGAATAGACAGCCATCCTTTAATTAAAGTGGCTCACATGCTCCACAGGGTCCATTTTACCATTATAAATGGTAAAGGTTGGCTGGTTAAAATGCCGAGGAAGTCTCGCTCCTTCAATCCTATATGTGAAGGGTGACCTAGAGATTTGATTCAAAGCCTTACTCATAGCATCATTTCCTACCCCTCCATGTGATGGGCTCTGAGGCTGCTTTTTGCAATGGTGCTCCTCTTCATATGAAAAGGATTCACTGATTGGTGTTCGAGACCTCTGCTCGTAAGTGACATCTTGCTCGTCACCCTAATCCTCATTCGAATGGGAAGAAATATGTTTTCTTTTTGCATGGCACAACTCTCTCCTTAACCTCTCAATTTCCAGTTGCATGTTGTTCTTCTCTACATAAGACACATGACTTCCTCTATGCGGTTAACTTCGCTCAGGGTGCGTAGTATGTACGCTACCTTCACGATCTCGTCTCTACTCCAAATTGAGAAAAGGGTCTATGTGTTGGAACGCCTCAGATTCTGCTGGTTGTTGCCTTGGTTCAACCATTATCAACTGTTGCTTCCACTTCTACTCAAACTCTTCCCACAAACGGCGCCAATTGTAAGGTTAGGATTTGTGGCCCAAGCCCAAAAATAATAAATTCGTAAAGCGTGGATGATAGAGCTAGGTTAACTGTGGAGCTTCTAACGGTTGATCACAACATACAAGTATGTACCAGCATAAATGTACACGTAAAGACCAAGTAAGTTCACGTCCGAAGAGACTTATGATAAATTGAATACAGGTTACCACTTTTAGGGTTACAATCCAAAAAACCCCCTCCTCTTTTAGGAGCCCTTCTTCTTTATATAGCATCCTCTCCCCCTAATCTCCATCGTCCACTTATTCTTTATCTAGGTTCCTACTTGAGTGCATGTTATGTCATGTGTCTTCCTCAGCTTTGTGTAAGTGGCGGTAGATGAGGTTACCTTGTTCAGGAGTCTTCTCTACATAAATGCGGCCAGAAAAGTTGCTGCATTGCATTTAATACAGTGGTAGCAGCTTTTCCCTTAGATATTTCTTCATTCTTATCGTCTTCAGATATATTCAGAGCTTATCTTGATTAGTAGGGATGCTAGGAAGATCATTCTACACGTTCGATTAATCAACACTATTCGTATCCGAGGAATAGGACCTCTTTGGACCGATGGCAACCTCTTCGAATTATACCCATCCTTCTTCTTCTTCCATATGGACCTTGTCCTTAACAGTTTCTTCTCTTTGGACGCGTAGTAGTCCTCAAATGGGGCCCCAAGCCCACTACGTTAGATTGGGCCTTTCCCCCCACACCACTAAAATAAATATTACATTTTTTTTTGGGTTAAAAGGATATATATATATATATATATATAACAAACCATAACCGTACAATTACTACCTTACCACAAGGGCAGGCCTATCATTTACAGTTCTACAAAAATGCATATCAGATACATCCATGCTAACTATAGAGAGGATATCAAAACTAGAGGGCAAATAAAAAATAACAAAACTCTCTGACATGGTTGTGCCCCATTTGGCCAAGGCATATGCTGCTTTATTCCCTTCACGGTAGAGGTGTCAAATGGGTGAGTTTGGGGTGGGCATAATTGGGTTGGGTATACAGAACCCATTTACCCATTCAAACTCATTTAACTAATTGCTTCTAGCCCAAACCCAACCCAACCCAATTATTATGGGAAAACCCTAACCCACCAAATTACCCAATTATCAAAATTACAAAAATGCCCCTAAAGTGTAAATGACCAAAGTACTCTAAAATCTTCAAAAGTGGCCAAAATACCCCAAAACCTCAAAATTATCAAAATAACCACGAAACCTACAAAATGACCAAAATACCCCCGAAACTCAAGTAAATGACCAAAATACCCAAAACTTAAAAATTACAAAAATACCTCCAAAACCCAGAAAATGACCAAAATACCCCCCAAAACCTTAAAATTACCAAAATACCCTCCAAAACCCAAAAATGACCTAAATGCCCCTAAAACCCAAAAATGACAAAAATACCCCCGAAACATAAAAAATGACTAAAATACCACCGAAATCCAAAAAATGACCAAAATACCCTCGAAACCAAAAAATGACCAAAATAATCTCGAAACCTACAAAATGACCAAAATACGCCTAAACCCAAAAAATGACCAAAATACCCCTAAAACTATATATTATCAAAATACCCCCAAAATTCAAGAAAATTACCAAAATACCCCTGAAACATAAAAAATGACCGAAATACCCCTGAAACCTAAAAATTACCAAATTAATCTCAAAACATACAAAATGACCAAAATACCCCTAGAACTTATAAAATGACCAAAACACCCATGAAACCTAAAAATTACTAAAATACCCCCCCAAAACCCAAAAAATAACCAAAATACCCCTGAAACAATAAAATGACCAAAATACACCTAAAACCTAAAAAATGACTAAAATACCCCCCCGACACTTAAAAATGACCAAAATACCCCCTAAACCAAAAAAAATGTCCAAAATACCTCTAAAACCTAAAAAATTACTAAAATACCTCTGAAACTTAAAAAATGGCCAAAATAACCTTGAAGCCTAAAAATTGACCAAAATAACCCTGAAAACTAAAAATGATCAAAATACTCTCGAGACCTCAAAAATGGTCAAAATAACCACGAAGTCTAAAAAATGACCAAAATAACCTAGAAACCTAAAAATGACCAAAATACCCCTAAGCCTAAAAATGACCAAAATACCCCCTAAACCTAAAAAATGATCGATATACCTTCAAAACCTAAAAATTAACTGAAATACCCCCTGAAGCCTAAAAAATGACCAAAATACCCCTGAAACCTAAATAAGACCAAAATTACCCCAAAACCTTAAAATGACCAAAATATCCTTGAAACCTAAAAAAATGACCAAAATACCCCGAAACCTATAAAATGACAAAAAAAAAAAAAAAAAAAAAAAAAAAAAAAAAAAACCAACCCTTAAACTTGTAAGTCAATAAAAATGCACCCTAAACCTAAATAAATTACCAAAATCCCCCGTAAAACTAAAAAATTACCAAAATACCCTAAACCCCTATTTTGGTAATTTTAGAGGCTTCGAGTGTAGTTTTTTTCATCTTATAGGATTAGTTGTATGTTGGTCATTTTAGATATTTTTAAGGGTATTTTGGTCGTTTTATAGGTTTAGAGGTATTTTGGTTGTTTTAAACGTTTCAGGGTATTTTTGGTAATTTTAGAGGTTTCATGTTGTTTGTAGCCATTTTAGCGATTTTGGATTTATTTGGGTCATTTCAAAGGTTTAGGGGTATTTTCGTCACTTTAGAGGTTTGAGGGTATTTTGGTCATTTTTTAGGTTGTTGTGAAATTTTAAAATACTCGCAAGTGTACAAACCGTACCGAAGTATAGTTTAACAAGAACGAGGTCGAACCCACAGAGACTTGAATGAACGTAGGAAAATTAATTATACCTCAACCAAATTAATCCTAATCTAGTTTAATAAAAATTAGTTGTTTTGAAATTAAATAAACTAAGAAAATAATAAAATTAAGCAAATAGTTAAACTAAGCAAAAGATATAAAGCAATAAAAAGATGTAAACAATCAAGGGAAAGGAATTAAGGTTTTGGAATCCGCCTTGTAAGTCATATCAGCATATATTTATGTTCATTAATTTTTCCCAACTCACTACATGATAATTTAGAAATCAATCTTGCTATCATGGAAAATATCCTCATTAAAATCCTTATTTTAAAAATCAAAAGCATGTTCTTCTTCGCTTCTTAAGTATAAAACCAAATTATCAATTGTATCCATAGCCAAACAAATCACAAGATATATCCAATTCTAAAAATCAAATCATAACTTGTATCCATTGACAGACAAATCACAAATGATATCCAATTTTATAATCAAGAATTAATAAACCAAGCATTCGATTAATTAAGACAAATCCTAAATCATGAGAAAAACATGATTGAACTCATATCTAGAATCTCATCTTAGTCAATTGATATGAAGCAAGAACAATTTAAATCATTAAAGAACAACTATTGTGGGAAAAATCAAATCACATAAATATTACTAATAATCCTTAACAAGGTTTTATCCTCAACCCTAATTATAAATTTAGCTACTCATGGTAATTGAAATAAAACAAAAGAATAAAATATTAAACATTAAACTAGACAAATAAAATAGAGAAAGAAATAGTCACAATGCTATCATGGAGAAAAGGTACAGAGAAGCCACATGCAGCACTGCCTCTTGCTCCAATTTTCTATTTTGCATCTCAGCCCTAGCACTAGCCTTCCTGAATTTTGCACTAAAAAGCCTTTAAATAGGTCAAGGAATCCTATTACAAGTTGAATTCCCCATTTGGAGAAAATCCCAAATTTTTAGGCTTCACTTAACTGACTATTTTGGCCCATTTAACTTCAGAATTCGGGCTCCTGTTAAACTACAAAGTTGTATCCCTTTAAGTTAACTTTCCAACCCAACTTGAATCATCTCGATTGGACATCTGAGCCGAAAGTTATGCCAAAAATACTAACTAAGGCTGGAATCCTAATCGGAATTGGTCTTGGATTTGGTGCAAATTTTCTTTGATTCCTTACTCCAGTTGGACTTAAATTTAACATTCATACTTGGCTGGATGTAAGTTGGTTTGATTCAATTGGCCTAGCCCCACTTTGCATGTAAAGCCCTTGTTACCTACAACACAAAAATATTACATAATCAGTCACAAAATAACATAAAAGTAAAACTAAATATGTAGATATGTGAGTATTTTATTATATATATTTCATGCACATCACAGGTTTAAGGGGTATTTTGGTTACTTTTTAGGTTTAGGGGGTATTTTGGTAATTTTATAGTTTTATGAGGTATTTTGGTCATTTTTAGATCTCGGGGTTATTTTTGTCAATTTTTAGACTTTGGGGTTATTTTGGTCATTTTTAAGTTTGTAGGTTATTTTGATCAATTTTTAGGCTCTGAGGTTATTTTGGCAATTTTTTAGGTTTCGAGGGTATTTTACTCATTTTTATGGTTTCGAGGGTATTTTGGTCATTTTTTAGGTTTTAGGGTTATTTTGGTTATTTTTTAGGCTTTGGAGGTATTTTAGTAATTTTTAGGTTTCTGGGGTATTTTGGTTATTTTTTGAATTTCAGGAGTATTTTAGTCATTTTTAGGTTTTAGCGGTATTTTGGTCATTTTTTAGGTTTCGAAAGTAATTTGGTCATTTTTTAGGTTTTAGGGTTATTTTGGTTATTTTTTAGGCTTCGGGGTTATTTTGGCCAGTTTTTAGGTTTCGAAGGTATTTTGGTAATTTTTAGGTTTTAGGGGTATTTTGGTCATTTTTTGGATTTCAGGGGTATTTTGGTCATTTTTAAGTTTCGGGGGTATTTTGGTCATTTTTTGGATTTCAATGGTATTTTGGTCATTTTTGGGATTTTAGAGGTATTTTGGTCATTTTTGGGTTTCGGGGGTATTTTGGTCATTTTTTGAGTTTTAAGGGTATTTTGGTCATTTTATAGGTTTAGGTGTTATCTTGGTCATTTTTTAGGTTGAAGGGGTATTTTGGTAATTTTAGTAGTTTTGGAGTTGGGTAATTGGGTACCCAATTAAAACCCAATAAACATTAGTGTTAATTGGGTTTAATTGGGTTAATACCCATTTAACCCAACTAATAATTGGGTGGGTTTGGGTCTATTTTAAGTGGGTGGGTTTGGGTGGGCAAATGGGTTTGGGTTGATTTTGCCATCCCTACTTCCCGGTAAACATGCTCCACATGAACTTGGTGCAGCTTGCTGAGTAAGTATTTGCAGTCACCATGCAGATTACACACCAGACAAACACTACTGCAATTAATTCCTTTGGATACTAGCACTTCCTTCACAGGAGGCTATTATGATGGCATAACCATAAAAATGTGATGACCTTTGGTAATATATTTAGCTTCCAAATCCATTCTCCTTGAAAACTACTTCCCTCCCTTTTAACACCTCTAATTTGGCAGTATGCTGACTTTGTAGAGAATTCGCTATCTTTTGTATGTCTCCACATTAGAACATCATCTCTACCAAATTCTTGAACTGGGACAACTCTAATTCAATCTTTGAGCACCGGGGTTAATTCAAATGAGATAGCATCCCATCTCCGGTCTTGTCCTATGTGCATGTCTGACATAGTCAGGTTCTCTTCTTCTCTTATTAAGGGCCCTTCAATTAGCTCCCATAGTGATTGGCCACCAATCCATCTGTCCATCCAAAAATTCCTCCTCGATTCCCTCCCAAGACCTCAACAAATTCCATCAGAGAAGGTTAGGAACCTTAGTTTAACTGCTACCCAATTAGGGGAACATGGAAGCATATCTGGATTCAAAGCTTTTCTTCTAGACTCTGAACAATACTTTTGAAGTATCACCCTAGCCCAGACAGCCTCCTTTTCATGGTACATCCTCCAATTCAATATTGTCAGGAGGGCAATGTTTTTGGCTCAAGTAGATTGGATCCCCAAGCCACCCTCTTCTTTGGGTTTGACAAGCTTATACCAACCCACCAATTGCATTCTTTTCTTCTCTACTATAGAACCCCATAAGAAATCCCTATTAATTTTATCAAGCTTTTCACAAAGGTGGACTGGTAGGGCCGATCCCTGCATCACATGGTTAGGAATTGTTGACATGACCGACTTCACCAAAATAGCTCTGCCAGTAAAGATAGGAATTTTGCTTTCAACCTAGCAAGCTTATTCATCACCCTCTCAGCTATGTAGTTGAATTGCCTCCTTGGTGCCCCTTTATGCTTAAGGGGAAAACCAAGGTATTTACCTAAACAAGTAGTGGCCTGCAACCCCAACCTATCACACACTCCTTCCTTCATTATAGGATCAACATTAGATAAGAAGTAAATTCTAGATTTCTCAACACTGATCTTCTACCTTGACTTAGAACAGAACTCTTATAGCTCATCCGAGATGGCTTCACAGGCTTCATTACTAACTTTTGCTAAAAGAATAAGATCATCTACGAAGAACATATGGGATATGCCCACATTTCCCCGAGATGCTTTGAGAGGACACCAACTACCCTCAGAAAACTTCTTTTCAATGAGATACCCGAGAAATTCCCTACAAAGGATGAACATGTAAGGAGAAAGGGGGTCTCCTTACTTGATACCCCTTGAAGTTTTAAAAGGATCCATTGCACTCCCATTGACTAAAATTGATATACTCATGGAAGTAATACAGCTCATGATAACTTTTATAAGATTTTAGGGAAAATGAAAAGCTTGGAGAACCTTATAAATGAAGCCCCATTCTAGTCTATCATATGCCTTCTCGAGATCAACTTTGATTGCCATATATCCTGTCTTGCCTCTCCTTCTATCTATGCTATAAATCAGCTCTTAAGCAATGAGCACATTGTCAACACTTTTCCTGCCAGGAACATAAGCCGATTGAACTGGGGCAATGAGTCTGTTGAGCATTGGTTTGATTCTACCAACAATGATCTTAGATACTATTTTATAGACCGAGTTACTTAAACTAATTGGTCTGAAGTTAGACAAGGTTTTAGGATTTTGGCATCTAGGGATGAGAGTGATCAATGTTCTGTTCAAATAATCAGGAACAACACCCATTAAGAAAATATTCTTAACTTCTTGACAAACTGAACTCCGGACCACTTGCCAATAGTGCTGGAAAAACGTAACATGAAGCCCATCAGGTCCCAGGGCCTTGAAAGGCTTGAGATTCCAAAGCCTATATTTGATTTCCTCCTCTAACACTGCCCTGCCAATCCAATCTTTCTCCTCATCCAAGAAAAAATAGCAAGAAAAACTAGATACAGGGGAGTTTACAAAGGACATGCTCATTTCTGATGTATAGAGCTTTCCAAACCCAACTTGGATATGTTCTTTAACCCTATTCTCATCATACATCCATTCCCCTCTTTCATCCATTAAACATCTTATTTTTTTCCTCTGCCTCCTCACCACAGTTGATACATGAAAAAAAGGTCGTGTTTCGGTCCCCATATATAACTGTGTTGAGTCTAGATTTAAGAGCCCAGTACTCTTCCTCCTGAAGCATGATCACGGCATATTCTTCAATAAGCTGCTTTTCAAGTTCAATCAAGAATTCAGAAGGGATATTTGCCAGTGCCTTTTGAACTCCACCCAATCTGGCTAACTCTCTCCTTTTCTTAGTGAAAAGGTTTCCAAACTCCTCAATGTTCCACTTCCTGACTTTGTTGGTGAAATCAGAAACAGCCCTAGATAGGGAATTTGCCTCAGTCCAGGCTTCTTCAACTACTTTGGGAAATTCAGGGTTTATTAACCACATGGTTTAAAATTGAAAAGGTTTGTTAGACCCAATAGGCCGAGCCCCTTCTAACTCAATTAATACAGGACAGTGATCAGAAAAAATCCTAGGCAAATGTGTGACAATAGCTTCCGAGTAGAGGATTCTCCAGCTAGGATTTGCAAAGCATCTATCTATTCTTTCCAATATCAAGCTTGTGATGGGCCTTTTATTGGACCAAATGAATTTTGGGCCAGCAAACCCCAAGTCCAAAAAATTGCAGCAATCCAAGCATTCCTCAAACTCCTAAGCCCTATTAATATTTATTTGCCTACCCCCATATTTGTCTTCCCCACTAAGGATCTCATTAAAATCTCCTAACATCAGCCATGGCTGGTTGTGGTGCTTGGCCACTTCCATGAGATTAGACTAGAGAATTCGCTTATTAGCTAATCGAGGGCCAGCATATATTGTGGAAATAAACCAAGAGAGATCAAAATGGCGTACCTTGACAGTGGCATGAATTTCCTGTTCTGTTGAGGCAAGCAAAATAACTTCTGCTTCCTCCTTTTTCCAAAGTACCCAAAGTCCTCCAACGTCCCCAATGGTCTCAATGATGATATAC
Source organism: Quercus variabilis (assembly GCA_030445155.1). Taxonomy (NCBI): domain Eukaryota; kingdom Viridiplantae; phylum Streptophyta; class Magnoliopsida; order Fagales; family Fagaceae; genus Quercus; species Quercus variabilis. The sequence goes on along the minus strand of CP129452.1, from coordinate 44,943,344 downwards.
CCATCAAATGAAAATTCAGCTATAATCTTCTCTGCCCTGTCACCTCCTACCCTAGTTTCAGTGATAACCATAATAGATGGGTTATGATTCACAGCCATCTCAAAAACTCTTCTCTTAAAGTCTGGGTTCAAAGCCCCTTTACAGTTCCACATTAGGATATTCATTTTTACATATTCCCCCAACGACACCTTCACTGGATTAGGATTCATCATTGCAACCTCTACCATGCTCCACCCCAACCTCCTCAGGAGATCCTTAGAGGTAACCAAATCTGGTTTCCATATCACCATATACTTGAGAATTCTCATGATATTCTCCTTGCAACATAGCAACAGATCACATATCTGGACTGGCTCAAGAATCTGGAGTAATTTCAGACTTGGATGATTCCCCATATGTGCTAACGCCACCCCTCTGAAATCCACACTCTTCCTCTCTTGGATAATCCATCTTGATTCGTCGAAGTGAGGCATCACTAATGGCCTTCTTGCCTGCTCAAAATCTCCGCTGCTTCGCAAGATATTAGGGGAGTGTCCATGAGGAACTTCCACCACAGATTGGGGATTGAGCCCTAAGCTGGGTGATCCAATGCCAAATTCCCCGTTCTTATGCTCGTTGGAGTTATGGGAAATAGGTGTTTCCAAGCCTCGAACCACCTCGGAGTATCCATCAGCGCAGCTCTTATCTAAGCGATCATCTCATCTGAAATTACTATCACCCTGTTCCTGTACCAAATCGCCCATCCCAACGTAGGCATTAGCCTCAATCCAAGAAAACTTGTTTCCATTAGAGGTGATTCGCGAGTTTCCCAGAGAAGAGCAAACCTGGATGAACTAAAGCTTGGCATCAGGATTAGAAATATGGCGTTTCAGGGACTTACTACGTTTAACCCCTAGACCTTTATTGGCTCTCAGCTTCGAGCCTTGTGCTACCTTAGCTCTAGTCCCATCACCCAGCAATGATCTCTTCATCTCTGTCGTATCTTGTCTTTGCAAATCTTGGCATATCTCCATTTCACACTCAATCACTGTAGCTTTAGCTTCTTGGGATTGATTTGTCAGGTTATCACGTGGTAGCGTGAAACGTGGCATCTCTAGCTCCTCAACAGAGGGTGTGTTGGAGATGTCATCTTCCACTAATCCCTAATCAAAATTACCTTCATACCCCTCCTCCACACGCTCAAACTTTTTCAAAGAGCGTGCTCATCCATTTCAAACAGAATTTTTCCTCCTCGTGACTAGCATCCACGGTCTGTAGTTAGGATCAGACTGGTCTCCTTGACAATTTTCCTTGGGGCCTGGTACATCCTCATCTACTCCACCCTTCTCCTTTGGTCTGACTCTATAGTAGCAGTTTTCCTGCTTATGCCCAAGTCTTCCACAGCAAAAGCACAGGGCAGATATGCCCAAGGTTTTAAAAATCGGTATGGAGAAAGAACCGAAAAAGGAACTAATTATTGAATTTCTGGTCAAACTGGGGTCCGACCGATGGTCGAACCGGTGATGTAATAAATAATTTAATTAAAATATTAAAATAATTTATATTTAAAATTTGAATTTTAATAACTTATATTAAGAAAATATTAAAAAATAAATAAATAAAGTGCTTTTTCCATACTACCTTTCTTTTATTGTTAGTAATGGTTGACAAAGAATAAGCTTCATCTTTTAGTTTGTACAAACAATAGTATAACTTTTAAGTCTTTAACTATTTATTTATTTAAGAAATTTTAAATTTAAAAAAAAAAAAAAAAAAAAGTTAGAAACAAGTCACTGACATATTACTCCTTTATCAATCCACTTTCCCACTCCACCCCTCCTAGCCACACGTTTACTCTTTCTTTAATATTTTTTTTCTTGCTTTTTTCTCTAATACACGGTATACACTTTATAAATCTAGCACTCCACTGCGTACACTCCCCACTTTACTTACCATCAAAAGACTATTTTTCTAGTCTTCTCTCCTTCGTAGAATCCATATCTCCCTCTCTTGCTCAGGAAGTTAGATCTATTGCTTATCTCTACAATACCATCATTGGTTCCTCTCTTCCTTACTAGATCTGTAGATACCACTCCAAGATGCTAATTTCAACACCAAGCATGAACATTCAGTCATTTTCTCTCTCTCTCAAGCATAGCCAATCTTAAGAAAAAAGACTTTATTGCAAAAATCTGTCCTCACCATTAGTAGATCTAAGAAAAAAGAAGATTTTTACTGCAAAAAATAAGCTCCATTGCAAATCTGTTTTATCAATTTTGCAAAACCGGTTTGACCTTTTCGGTTTCCGATTCTCCGATTGAACCGGACGGTTTGTACTATTTACTGATTTTAAAGCTATTTTCAGTTTTTTACTATAACTGGATAGGATTAAAGGCCGGTTCTCGATTGGACCGGTCCGATCTAATTTTTAAAACCATGGATATGCCTTCATACATGACGGCTTGTCTCAATTTACCAATTCTAATCACATGAATAAGTGGTTTCTCCAAGTCCACTTGCACGCACAATCTGGCATAGCTACCCCTTGAGCTTGAGGCAGTGTATGAATCTACCCGAAGGACAAGTCCAATAGCACTGCCTTTTCCTTGAGGACAGATATATCATAAAACTCAATAGGCAACTCAGGAAAACGTACCCACACAGCAACTGAAGATAATCTGGCCTCTGAAGCTATGAAATAAGGCTCCCATGCCCTGATTGCTAAGAAATGCTCCCCTACAAACCATGGTCCTCCCTTGAGAACTTTATCATAGTCATCACTGCAACTAAACCTGACAAGATAATAATCTTTCCCTAGATTGACACATTTAGTGCAACATTTTTTAAATTACACCACTCAATAACTTTTTTAGTGGATTAATATTTTATTAAGCACACCATTGGATTATAATTTGTCTACATACTTATCATGTATGCTAAATTTTATATCAATTAGATATATTTATTATCCAATTCTGAATTCATATTTTTAGTTTTAAAATATAAGAAAACAATTTTTTCAAATATTTTTTTATAGATAAGATAGTTCATAATATTCGATTATCTTGGTGTTTGGTATGCATAATGAAAGTGTAAAGAACATTAAAATGTGATGGCAGATTTGATAAAATATTAAATAAGGATAAAGTTATTGAGTAAGGAAACATTATAAAAATAAATAAATAAATAAATAAAAACTTATGCAATTTATAGATATACTTGCAATTTCTAGAGTTTTTTTTTTTTTTTTTTAGAATACTAAGTATTTTTAACATACACGAAAAAAGATAAAAAAAGTTTTAAAGAAACTGACAGGAATATATATCTAAAAGGGCAAATTTGTGGAGTTAAGACTTCAATTTGACTAGTATTAAAACTTAGTTATAACCGTCAAAAACCTTGTACATTAACCGGTTAGTACCTTTAGGTGTTTTTAATAGAAAATTTTAGTATTCAAATCCCCCCTCCCTAACTATTAAAAAAAAAAAAAAAACTCTATTATAAGGACTTTTTCAAACTCCCCTCTCAAAATGACTGTTTCAACATTCAAAATGTAATTCTTATGAGGTTATTTTAAATATATATATATATATATAGGAAAAGTATGATTCATAACCATGAAATGATGATACTTTTCGAAATAAGAAATACTATTTTCACAACACTTTCACAATATTTTTACAAAAAATTATAAATGTCAAGTTATTATTAGCGGTTAAAAAACTAATGTTAATGATGAGCTCAAATTATAACTAATAAAAGCTCGTCATCTAAGATTTGTTATGAAGATATTATAAAAGTGTTATCAACGTAACATTACTCAAAATGAGAAATGCATAATTTGCTTACCCCAAATGGAATGTAAATAAAAAAAAAAAAATAACAAAACAGAAGTAATGACTCCAGCTAGAGGTATCACTACTGGTTACTTTGTTAGTGGTTATGAAGGCTGATACTAGATTTGTGGTTATTTGTGATGCCACGTATTTTTTTGGAAGCTTTCCATTTTCAATAATAGCTTTATTTGGGGATGTAATGTTGTACTTGTTCCTGGACAAGTAATTCAGTTTTACAAATATCGTTAATTTAAAGATAGAGGGAGAGAGAACACGGGGTAGAAATTGTGGGCTCGGCTGAAGGATGTGGCTTTGAACCCAGTCAATTCCAGTATGGACCCTCATTCATCGGTCCAGGATTGGTAACCAATGCCTTTTGTCTTAAGTGGGCCTCAGGCTCCTTCAGCCTTCTAGCTTAAGCCACAGACATATTTTTGCCATCGTGAATGCTTTGGGCTAAGCTTAGTTTTTTTTTTTTTTGAACTCCTAGCGAAAGCCATTGATTTTTGCGCTATTGATCAACAGGTATACAAGGTGATCGGAGATCCAGCTTTCAAAAGTCCGATGCGTAAACACAAATTGCGATACGAACTCATCAGATGAGCCACTACAGGAAAGAAGTCCAATTCTACTGAAGACCTTAGAGACCGTTACAAGAGAGCTCAACCAGGAAGTAGCCTATCTTTCAAGATTTTTTTTTTTTTTTTTTTTAAGAGGATAATTTTAGGGCTTTTATTAAGGTAACTCCTTTGTGCCCCTTTTTTTTTATGAATCAATAATTGGGAATGGAAAATTTTAATCCTAGATGTTTCCGTTAGAAACATCATAACGTACCATTTGAGCTACAAGCTTTTGTGCTTGTTTAATACAGTATATTTTTTAGCTTTTTGAGAATACGATTCTTTGAAAAAGTTGCAATTTGAAAATGTGTTGCCAAACAAGGCTACTCTCTCTCTCTCTCTCTCTCTCTCTCTCTCTCATTATAATTAATTTGTTTTCTTACAACAAGTGTATGTTTTTCTCCATGAGAGGACTAGACAATGGTATTGAGTCACAACGTAAATGTAAATGTTCTTTTTTTTTTCTTGTTTCTTTTTTTATAATTTATAAGAATGCAAATGTTTTTTATTATTATTATTATAGGAAGAATGTAAATGTTATTAACGTGTTTTCATTAGTAAAGGTAAATTACGCTTTTTCACTCTAGGCTTTTGCCCTGTTTATAATGCCCTCACAATGTACCATCAATTTGCTTGATTGACGCTACAATCTGAAAGAATTGTATCAATGTGTCCATTGCCATTTAAATTAGGCATTAAAAAAGACAGAAATTTGGTGTGGTTACAAATTACCACCATTTGTTGCAATGAAAAACAACATTTTATTTAATTTAACTTTTAATTTCGATAATACAAAGTATATTGATATAGTTCTCTCAAATTGATAGTTTAGGGGGACATTTTGGTGGATATAGATTTTTTTTTTTTTTTTTTTTTTTAAATTATGAAGACCAATAAAGGTGTCAAATGATATATAACTTCTTTTATTGATAGATTGGAAGATATATGACTTGCTTTTCAACTGCTTGTTTTTGTGAATGCTTGCAGTCGAAGATTAAAGATGTTAGGTTTCCTATTGAGGTGCTTGATTATATAGAAACAACTCTCTCAACCCCCCAAGGGTTTCGGTTAATGGGATAAAAGTTTAAAATGAAAAAATATACTTCGGTCAAAAAAGTTATTAGTGAATATAAATTAACAATACCGAGCAATATGATAATTAAAACAAAAACAAAACACAATACAAAAACAAAAAACAAAAAAAATATATATATCAGTTAACAGACTGAGGATTTGTATAAAAATTTAGACTTTTAAAGGCATTACATGAGTATATATTGAATTCTATATATATGAGTTTAATCCACAAACATAAGTCATCACAAAGATTGTCAATAGTACGCATCAAAGCAAATAAACAAATTGAGAAACCCAGCAAACAGAGCAAATGACTCTTAAATTCACAGATATTCACAGCAGTATGTAAAAAAGGAAATCAGAAAAATTCAATGCCCCAGTGCAATGGCCAATGGCAATCCCTCAACAGTATAACAAGAGGAAAATAAAACCAGCCCAGGTAGTATAACATAACCCAAAAACCAGACCAACCAGTACCAAAATTGCAAATGCAAAGAATGCCCCATCATAATTTGGGACCATACCTAAACGTAAGCATCCCACACATGGCGATTAATATAAGGGGAAACAAAAACTATGAAAGAACTACTAAGAAGAGAAAAAGAGGGGGAGGAGAGAATAAATTAATATAACAGAAGCACACAGGGAAATCATACAGCATTTCATTGATGAGAGAGAACAATACATTAGTCTTATGGACGAGAGAGAGAAAAAATAGTACACATGTAATATTCTCTTCTCCTAACATTACAACTATAATATTCTCTTCTCATGAGAATAGAACAAGAGACAAATTAAGTGCATCCTTTTACGAAATATATCCTAGGCACACCAAACACATCTGGTGCTAAGTGCAAGGGTATGCCGAGTAATTTCATTTGCACCACCAACCAGTTTCAACTGAGTAATTGCATTTGCACCAAAAGAACTGTCAGCATCTTGCATACTGTGTAGTTAATGTAACAATGTAATAGGCAAATAATAGATTTCAAGGGGGCTAGAAAAGCTAAAACTTTTTTCCGAAGCATTTGTGCAAAGTTCCAGCTAGACAACTCTTTCAGTACTCATGTAAATGGCTTTTAGCTAGTCCCTTTCACATATCAATTGCATTATAAATATTATATAAGTCTTGAAAAAAAGAAAATCTAAAAAAGAAAGAAGAGAACCATATTATATTTCCCATGCTACTAAATATCTAATAATCATCATCAGGTCAAAGAAAAGCCCGACTGTGCCTTACGAATTCAACCACAGGAAATACAACTGGAGGCACGCATTGCAAACTGTATATCTCTGGTTAGCAATGTATAAAGCTATTAAAAAATTAGTTCCCAATTTCCCTTGGACTTGGATGTTTTCCTGTATGTACATTAAAGTAGCTCAAAATCTCAGACTAAAAACTCTTGCATTAAAATACATAACTCACAGAGGCATTTCATCAAACATTTCATTGCATTTCAATTAGACCAACTTCGAACTCTAAAAAAAAAAAAAAAAATCTCCAACCATTTCTTAACAAAAACTAAACCAACCCATGCTTACTAGTAGATACAGACCCACATAGAAAATTCCAAACGAAATCCGCACAACCCAAATACAAACAAAAACAGAAATACAGACAAACCCACAAACAAGTCAAAAAAACATACAAGACCCACTGATAAACCCAAAATCCCATTGATATTTTATTAATACATATTTGGAATTGAAGGAAGAGAGAGATGGATAGGCTAGGAGGACGAGAGGGTTAGTGCGAACTTAGGCTAAGAGAGACAAACCTGAACACCATGGTGCTTGCGGCTTCAACGTTGTTGTTGCAGCTTGAGGCAGAGAAGACGCGAGTGCTGTGGGAGGATTTCCCAAATTCCACGGTTATTGAAGGAATTTGAAATCAATAGATTTGGACCTTGAAGTCCAGGATGGATTTGGGCCAAATCCAAATTCTTTGTTTTTGGGCCCCTCAAATCCAAAGCTCATGCCATCCAAACAGCCCATCCACTGAAGGAATATTTGAGGAAGTCAAGAGTGTTTCTAAGAAACAAAATCCAGAAAGCTGGGGAGCAAATCCCTGCTTGATTCCAAAAACGTCATTATCTTATGCATTATGGGCTTTGCTTCAACTATAAGTGGCAACTGATAACTTCTACATAGTAACATAAGTCACAACCAGGCCTGTCAACGGACCAATCTGAGATGAGATAAGTCTCGTCCAAGTACAGCCCAAAACATAAATGCCTCAGCCCAGCTCAAATTGCATATCATGTTACTGATCGAGCCCACCTCATAGTGGCGGAAAGCCTTGTAATTCAAGTAGCTGATATCCTCTAGTATTTTTAATGAAAATATCCAGGATTCATATATCTCCACCCCTAATTCGCCTTGTATTTAAAATAAATAAATAAAAAGAAACTCACCTTGTAGTGCTGGTTGAATTGAATTACCTGTTCATTTGGGTTGCCCTTGGATTTGAAGACTCAAATCAAGGGATTTGAAGAATGATTGCTATTATAAATTGTTTAATAAATTTAACAACATATGGATATGGTAATTGAGTTGTGGTAGTTTTGCTAAACAAATATAATTCATATATATTGGAAATTTAAATTGACTTCTTACACCTAGTCAATTCAAATCCACATATTAATAGAGCTTAATTCCATTCATAAATTTCATTTAATAAAAAAAATTAAAATTTCTTAATATATTCAAGTGATTTAAACTATAATTTGAAATTCAAATTCTCTCCCAATACCTCTATTCAAACTAAAAATCATTGTGGATTCTAGTTAACTCAACTAGTAAAGTCTCTAATGGTTGAATAAGAGATCTAGGGTTCAATCCCCGACTATACCAAAAACCAATGACTTATTATTCTTCTTTTAATTTTTTTTTTTCAATTATAACCCAATAGTTTTTGTATCTTTAAAGTGACCTTGAGGTCGAATGTTTTATATTTTAAGGGACTGAATGGAAGAGGTTGGGGGGAGGGGGGGATTGTGGCATTTCTAGGTTGTGAATGTTTACTGTACATAATCCACAAAAGTTTTTTTTTTAAAAAAAATGATGTCTCTTAAATGCAAATATCAAAACCAATCAAAAAGTTAAAAACAAAGTGTGGGGCCCGAGGGCCCAGAACCCCCGGCCCACCTCAGGGTTGGCCCAAGGCCCAAGCCGAGGAGGGCAATCTCCCCAGATGGTCGGCCTAAGGTTTTAGTTCTTCCAAGACCTAAGCCGAGGACACACCCCTCCTCGGCACACCTAGTCTAACCCAGGTAGGGGGCAGACCCAGAATAGGTTGTCACATCCCCACCTAACGAGTATGCCTGATCCTTCAAGCTACATTAATGATGACAAGACCCTTCACTGATAAACCTTGGGGGCAGCAACCCCCAGTATGGTGAGGAACCTGTCTGATGGGACAAGTCCTGAACCAGTAGCCCGGATGGCCAACAGCTGTAAGGCTAGGATCGAGCTAAAGGGCGTATATAAGGCTAAGAACCCCCCTTGTGAAGGGGGGGCCTCCTCGGACGCCAGCCGAGGAGCAACCCCAGGCGTAGAGCAATAAACGAGAAGTTCAAGGAAGACCGGCGAAGGGCCGGCCGGAGCCAAACCCTTTGCCCCACTCTCTACAAATTCATTGTCGGGGGCCCACCTCCGAAAAAGGAGCCCCTACAATTGGCGCCGTCTGTGGGAAGGGTTAGTGCGCCGGCCAGCGCAACTGGAGATCGTTCTAAAGCAGTTATTACTCAGAAGTTGGCGGTGCAAAAAAAAAGAAAGAAAAAAGAAGAGAAGAAGAGAAGAATTGCAGTACGAAAAGAAAGTTCAAACAACAAATAAAGGGAAAGTTCTTTATTATTTCAGAAAAGATTACAAAAGATTACAAGTACAACAATCCTCATTATTTCATAAAAGAAAAGCTACAAATACAATCAGAGGCTCAGACAGGCATGTTTTACAAAAATTCCTACCAACTAATCCTACAATCAGAGGCCCAGGCGGACCGGTGTTGGAACTGGCCGGGTCAGAGGCTCGCAAAGAATTAATATCAGGAATGAGGGAAGTGTCAACCCATGCTTTTATTGGCATCAAGAGAATGGGAGAACTTGACAGTAAAAGCACGGGAAGGGGGGCTGGGGGCTGGCTCACCTTCAAACCAAAGCTTGAACAAAGTGAGGAGCCCCTAGACCCCGGAACACCCTCCCTCATGATGCTTCCTCGACCCCCTCCGAACTGCACGAGCATTGACCGTCGGAGACGGCAATACTCGGGCACCAGCCGTGACGGGAGTTCGCATGCCTCCTTCGTCGGAGGTGCGCTCTGCGGAGGGACGTTAGGTACTTCAATGACGTCCCCCCTGGCCACCATACGAGGCCCTGCCAGTGTTACGCCTAAACTCTGCCGCGCCGGCAGCCCTTAACTCCAGGTCTCCTAACTGCGGTCACAACCCTGGTGGCGGTATCAAAGGGGCTCAGGAAGGTGAAAGTGTATATCTCTTTTCGTGGGGGAGAATTCATGGAATGAGGAGAAACACTCCCCCCAGAACGCCTTTTATGGAGGGTGAAAACCAGCGGAAGTTGAGCCGCGCGGAATTCGAAGGGGGAGTTGTCAAAGGGAATTAATTCCCACCCAATTCCAAGGGGATTGCCAGCTGCCTGATGCGTGTTAATTCACGAAGGCATTAATGGAGGCGCGTTACGGGCACCGAAGCGTCAAACAGGGAGCGCGGAAGGCCAAGCGACGCCTCGTAAGCCAGAAAGATGAGGAACGCGAACCAGAAGCAAGATCAGCCCCACGTGCGAAGTCACAATCCGACCTGAGGAAAAACAACTCACAGGAAAAGACCCGTGGACGTCCTCACACCAAAAAACAAAGTCCTCGGATCCGAGGACAAACTCCTATTAGAGACAACTGTGCAGTAGTGGTACAATGACTCTTGCTCCAGCATCCTCAAAGGGGCTAAGGGGAAGGACTTCTACCTGACGTGAGACTGAGTTGCCCAAAGAGGTGAACACTGTGTCCTCATGCTCGGGGCCCACTTGGAAATGATGGCAGCAATTGTACCTAGGACTTGCATGGTCCTCGTACTCAAGCCTACGGGGAGCTGGCCACTCGTACTTAAGGCAGCAACTGTACCTAGGTCTTGCATGGTCTACGGACTCAAGCCTATGGGGAGCTAGCCACTTGGAAACGATGGCAGCAATTGTACCTAGGACTTGCATGGTCCTCGGACTCAAGCCTACGGGGAGCTGGCCACTCGTACTTAAGGCAGCAACTGTACCTAGGTCTTGCATGGTCTACGGACTCAAGCCTATGGGGAGCTAGCCACTTGGAAATGATGGCAGCAATTGTACCTAGGACTTGCATGGTCCTCGGACTCAAGCCTACGGGGAGCTGGCCACTCGTACTTAAGGCAGCAACTATACCTAGGTCTTGCATGGTCTACGGACTCAAGCCTATAGGGAGCTAGTCACTTGGAAACGATGGCATCAATTGTACCTAGGATTTGCATGGTCCTCAGACTCAAGCCTACGGGGAGCTAGCCACTCGTACTTAAGGCAGTAACTGTACCTAGGTCTTGCATGGTCTACGGACTTAAACCTATAGGGAGCTAGCCGCTTGGAAACGATGGCAGCAATTTTACCTAGGACTTGCATGGTCCTCGGACTCAAGCCTACGGGGAGCTGGCCACTCGTACTTAAGGCAGCAACTGTACCTAGGTCTTGCATGGTCTACGGACTTAAGCCTATGGGGAGCTAGCCACTTGGAAACGATGACAGCAATTGTACCTAGGACTTGCATGGTCTTCGGACTCAAGCCTACGGGGAGCTAGCCACTCGTACTTAAGGCAGCAATTGCACCTAGGTCTTGCATGGTCTACGGACTCAAGCCTACGGGGAGCTATCTATTTACGACGGAGTCAAGGTACTGCTCAGTCCGAAGACCTATTCCCGTGAAGAAACTCACTACCTATTGAAGAGCCTGAGGGTCGATCCAACCACTCAAGGAAGAAGCCGCCGACCGAAGGCCTTCCGGACCATAGGGGCCGAGGTTTGCAAAACCCTCCTCCCCGTCCGAGGATACGTGCAGCAGGGTTTTGAGGGGCTATTGTGGGGCCCGAGGGCCCAGAACCCCCGGCCCACTTCAGGGTTGGCCCAAGGCCCAAGCCGAGGAGGGCAATCTCCCCAGATGGTCGCCCTAAGGGTTTTAGTTCTTCCAAGACCTAAGCCGAGGACACACCCCTCCTCGGCACACCTAGTCTAACCCAGGTAGGGGGCAGACCCAGAATAGGTTGTCACATCCCCACCTAACGAGTATGCCTGATCCTCTAAGCTACATTAATGATGACAAGACCCTTCACTGAGAAACCTTGGGGGTAGCAACCCCCAGTATGGTGAGGAACCTGTCTGATGGGACAAGTCCTGAACCAGTAGCCCGGATGGCCAACAGCTGTAAGGCCAGGATCAAGCTAAAGGGCGTATATAAGGCTAAGAACCCCCCTTGTGAAGGGGGGGCCTCCTCGGACGCCAGCCGAGGAGCAACCCCAGGCGTAGAGCAATAAACGAGAAGTTCAAGGAAGACCGGCGAAGGGCCGGCCGGAGCCAAACCCTTTGCCCCACTCTCTACAAATTCATTATCGGGGGCCCACCTCCGAAAAAGGAGCCCCTACACAAAGATTTTAAACTTCTAAACACATTTTTCTTCAAATTCCCAACCAAAAAAAAAAAACTATATTTACACATCAATTCATATGCAATTAATGATGACCAAATTAGGCAACACACATAGTCTTATGTACTTAATTTACAAAGATTTGCATGTAGTGTGTGCAACTAGTATATTTACAAAGCACAAAAAAAAGTGATATGTATATAGAAATCAAAAAATATTTCTACATCATCAATCACATTGGTTTGAAAGTGACTATCACCTAAAGAATTAAATTATATAACTCTCACATCTCCTAGAAAACACGCTTGCAATCAAGTAAAAGTATTTTAATTCTTTTTGCTTTTTCCTTTTGTTTTTGTTTTTGTTTTTGTTTTTGTTTTTTTTTTTTTTTTTTTTTTTTTTTTTTTTAAAATTTTCATGCGTGGGCATGTAAGAGATAGAAAAGAAATTCTCTTGTTATACAATCTTTTTTTTTTTTTTAAAGAATTTAACACCTCGTTTTATCTTTCTGTATAAGAACTACACCTTACTAAGCATGACTTTTATGATTTGCATACAGGTATTCATGATTGGCAAGTAACAGTAATGAGATAGTTATTTATACCTTTATCCTAGATTTTCTAGTCCTAACAATCAAAATATATGACATCAAAATCAAGATTGTTTGTTCAAATACTATAAACAACTCACACAAATAAACACTACATAGCACAAACTAGCAATGTGCAAAAAGTAGATCATCAAACCTAAGCAAGGTACACAAACATTAAATGTAAATTTCATTCACCAACCTAATTACACACAAGGTGGTGTGCAACACACACGCACGCACATGCGCACACACACACACACACACAAAATAAAAATAAAAAATAAAAAATAAAAATCTTTTTTATATTATGACCAAAGATCAAAAAGCACACATTATGCTAAATAAATAAAATACAAAAAAGCAATGCATGAACAGTGCTCAACTAAGCTATAGAAGGTACACAAACAAGAAATATCAATTTCTTAATTAACCCATAAGTACATGTACAAACTAGTACATACTCATACTAAATTAGAAATAGCTTATGCACTCAGTTATGCAACTCATACTTTCTATGTTTCTCCACAATATCAAGCATGTTCTAAATCAAGAGAGAGATATTATAATTCATATAATCCTCAAGAAAAATAAAACAAATACAAAATAAATTATTTTTGTCTTTTTGAAAAAATTCAATGTTTTTGGATGTTTTTTATTAAACAAAACAAAATAACCAAAAACTAAAAGAAAACATGTCCACAAATAATTGAAAGAATTGAATCAATGACAGGTAAACTGCACTCACCTTTGCAAATCTTTTCTCACCTATACAGCACGCATCTTTGACTTGGTATGTGAAAAACCATGAGAAGCAAAGCGTATTTGAGGGATTACACAATTCTTCTGTGAGATACCAAAATTCTACAATTTCCTTTCACAAGCCAACAAGCTTAAATTTTTGAAAAGCATATGAAACAATTCATCAGGACTTGTAGCAATTTCAATTTCAATTTTTGACAATTAGGATGAATGTGACCATAAACACCACAAAAGTGACAAATAAGAACAAATTTAGGAACATCAGTATTCCTAAATTCGGTCTAATATGACTAACAACACCACAAAGGTGACAGATAGGCACAAAAACATATTTGTTTTGCTCTCTAACAGTAGGTTTAAAAACTTCAGCGTCTACATCAAAACTTTTGTCTTTGTCTAACCTAGCAAAATAAGTCTTTTCTTTATGATTCCTCTTAAAAGGAGGCATATAAACTTCTTCATCTTTAGGCTTAATGGAAATAGAAACAGATTTTTTACCAATAGCAAGTTTAGTATTGGACAAATTTTTAAGCTTCGCTTCGAACTCAGCTAACTTTTGTTCCAAACTTTTCATCTTTTTAGCTTGAGAGGAAAATTGATTTCTCAAAATTTCATTTTTTTTTTATTAGATTCATCCAATCTCACAATCAATTCCTCTTTTTCAAAATTAGCCAATTTTAACTATTCCTTGAATTTCTTGGCAATTTTCATAGATTTATATAATTCCTTATTGAGAGTTTCACAAGCATCAATAAAATCAACAAAAATATTAGCATCTTCTTTATTCAAATTTTCACAAATATGAGTAGAAAGACACTTAAAATTATCAATGATAACAGGAATCAAGGATCTTAATCAGGACGTTAATCCAATCAGAACCCGCTCTGATACCACTTGTTAGATCGTTTAAACCCTTGTATACTCAGATTTTTTAACCTAATTCATTTAACCAAGTTAATACTTAGGTTTATTATTTAGATCTAGTTTAAAAACAAACAATCATATCACATAAAGCGGAAAATATATAACACATGCGATATGATGACATAGGAAAACCAATGAAACCGTTTAATTTCAAGGTAAAAAACCTAGGAAGAATTTAACCTAAACAATCATCAAGGCAACAAATTCATTAAATAGAATGGAATTGTTTGTAATAGATTTTTCCCTAAATCTAATGCTACCTCTTATAGTACTTACTCATGTAGTCACATGCAGCTCCAAATCTACAAACTCTTCTATCTGAATTTGCTGATCACAAACACCCAAATTTGTAACTCTGAAATCCCACTCAACATTTTAAATGATCAACTATGTATGATCTTGTTGCAACAATTTCAGATTTATCGGTTTTAATAATGTTTTGGTAGTGACTTTAAAAGGAGAAAGCACACTAACTTTTAGATATCAAAAGAGCACCTCCAAAGTCTCTTCAAAACATGTCTTAGGATTTCCTTTAAATACTAGGAGAATTAGATTTGAAACCCTAATCACTTAATGGGTTTGATGGGCTGTTGGACTTAACTAAAATTCTGCAAAAACGCATTTCGATTGGTCTAGCTTTCTTCTCGATTAGTCGAATCTGAAATATTTCGAATTTCCTAAACCTGCAGCTTCCTTTTTCTTGTATTTGACTTGTAGCACATTGAACATTGTCTAATCAAATCTATAGACTTAGGAATTTATATCTAGATAAGTTTGTGTTCATGGTTTACTAATTGTTCTAAACTTTTAGAACCTAACAATGATGAACAACGACCATATACAATTACGTTTGTAATTTTAAATTTGATATGTAGTTTAAGAATGATATGACAATTCTATATTGCAAAGGAATGATGACAATTCTATATTGCAATAAAGATAGGCGTTATTCAACCTAGTTTGAATATGTGGCCTTAGAATGACTTCGATATATTTTTTATATTAAATTTATGATGGATTCATTTACGGTATAATGTCAAATTTTGTTATACACATTATTATTAGATGACTTTGGATATTCAACAAGTTTGCTAGTGGTACAACAAACATGATAAAGTTTTATTTATTGCCTTTTTTTGCTTAAGAAATTATTTATAAACAATTATCCACTTATTTCTTTAACTTGAAACATATTCTTCTATGTTCTTTTGTCTCTAATTTATTTTCTAACTTGTTTTTCACATTTTTAGCGCCCTATGGTTTCATATACAATTGGAGGAAGCTCAAGATTGGTCCAAGATATAGACATCTTATACAGAAAATTTCAACTGTATTTTGAGTTTCGTAATAATATTATTCAAGGATATTATTACCTGAACTTATATTGTTATTATGTCAGTCTTAAAAGCTATGTCTCTTGAATTTTATGTTGGATTATATATATATATATATATAGTGAGTTTTTTAGATACTATCGTGAAAGATAATATGTTTTGTTTTGAATTAGTATTATATGGTTGAATGTAATACCCATATCTTATATTATTTTCATTTTGGAATTCTATTTTGCATATTATTTTTACTATATTTACTAGAAAATATGCAAGAGGTCTAAATAGTGTAAGTGAGAAATAATTTCGATGTAACATTGAACAAATTATGCGTAAATCACCAAGATTCATTGATGAAGCACTTTTATTCTTGTATTTCTCTAAAGAGAATCAATATCATATCTTGAAATGTACCACTCCATAAATACAAATTCTAAGTGCTACCTTTTTTGTTTTACCTTATGCTTCACCAATCATAATATGTCATGTGGTTGCTTTAATGAACTTTGGTTATTATATAAAGGAAGTCAAATGAATACATAGTAAATTGTGATTAATGGAATATAAAGTAAAATATATTAAAGAGAACACTGAAACTCAGAGGCACAGTTTGAAAATAGAAGAAGAAGAGACATAACGGCTAGTTTCAGTCTAATGTCTCTTTAGACTAAACGGTGTCAACTTATTTAAGTGAACCTAACTTGATATGAAAACGATGTCGTTCAAGTTATTAGAACGATGTTGTTTTATGTCCATCTCTTCCAGAAGTACTCTAGTTGTTAGAATGATGTCATTTTATGTCCATCTCTTCCAGAAGTACTCTGTGCAATGTGTACGCGAGGTTCATGGTGCTCTTCAATGTTGCAGTTAAGATTCCAGTAATAACTGTCAACCAAGCTAGGCTGTCACTCCTAAATTCGCAGAGCAAAGATTGCAATTAGTTATGAATCTGTTAAGAGCAGTTGTAATTCTGGAATGTTCTAGCCATGTTGTACTTAAGCTATATAAACAAAGTAGGTGCTAATGTATTGGTTAAGCTTTTCATTTCTCTCTCTCTCTCTCTCTCTCTCTCTCTCTCTCTCTCTCTCTCTCTCTCTCTCTCTCTCTCTCTCTCTCTCTCTCTCTCTCTGTTGTTTGTTTGTTCATCTGCCATTGTTAACCATCTCTCAAGCTTCAAAATCTTTCAAAATACAAAAAGTGGTATAGAGAATTTGTACCACTTTGTTGAGAGGTGTAAGGACAAGACCACTGAGTAAGGGTCCCATGACTGTCTAAAAAGGATAGGAAAGATTTATCATTATATTCTTGAACATTATCTGATCGAAAGACTTTGACGGTGCGATTGCACTGTGTTTCAATCATTTTATGAAATGTTTGGTAAATAGACATAAGTTCAGACCTATGAAGCAAATAAATCCAAGAATATCGAGAAAAATCATCCACAAATATGACAAAATATCTAGATCCCCCTCTAGTGGGAACAGGTGCAAGACCCCAAATATCAGAATGTATAAGATTAAAAGGTGTAGAAGAAAATGAGTCACTATTATTAAAGGGAAATTTTGTTTGTTTGCCAAAATGACAGGAAGTAGAATCAAATTTTTGAAACTGAATTGAACCTAAATGACCTTGAGAAGCTAATAACTGAAGATAAGATAAGGATGGATGACCAAGACGGGCATGCCATAAATCAGGTGAGGGGGTGGCAGTGGTAGCAGCGGCAAAAACAATTTGTGAAGGAATCTTCAAGTTATGAACCTCAAACATGCGACCAACCTTACGGCTTGTCCCAAGCACTTGACCCGTCCGGGGATCCTACACATCCACCCCATGATTAGTAAATAAAAAATCTGTGCCTAATTCACAAAATTGACCAACAGAAAGAAAATTGAGGAATAACTTTAAGATATGAAAAATGTCACTAAGAGATAAACAAGAAGAAGAGATTGTTCCTTTATGATTAACAAGCATAAGAGTTCCATCAGTAGTGCAAATGATGATGGGGTGTTCTAAGGGTGCCTTATCAGAAAATTGTGATTCATTAGGAGTCATATGGTTACAACATGCAGTATCAAAAAATCAAGGTTGTTTACCTGAGGTGACAGAAAGGGCAGTGGAAGTTCAGGATAAAACCTGTTGAATTACTACCTCAATATCAGCTGTAGTAAGTGAGGAAGCCAAAGATGGACCTGTAGGAACTGATGGATCTGAAGGACATACAGCAGCTGCTTGAGCTTTATTCTGCTCTTGCATAAATTTTTGTAGTATGCGACAAACTAAGATGTCATGGCCTTTGGCACAGCAAAACTCGCAACGAGTACCTTTGGAAGACTGAGATGTGGGATGCCCAAAGTTTATTCGTAGAGGAGCAGTGAATGCAGCAATGGGAAGCTGTGGAGATGGTGTAGCCAATACATGATCAGATGATTACATGTGATGAGTAGGCCAACGGTTCTCCTCAGAAATGAGCTCCTTGACTGCAGCATCAAGAGAAGAAGTAGGAGACCAACTAAGCAGAGAAGCCCTAGTAGGCTCAAAATCCTTACATAAACCCATCAAAGAGTACATAAATTTACGACGATCCCAATATTTGACAAAGAGCTCAATGTCCTTAAAACACACTAGTTGAGGATCTGCAGTAGAGAATTGTTCCTACATAGTAGAAGTCTGAGAATAAAAATTAGAAATAGACTGACTTATCCCTTGGTGCATTTGATAAAGCTTTGATTCAATGTGGAACTCCATGATTGAATCATTAGTGCAATTATAACAATCAGCCAAAAATTTCCAAGTAGCCTCAGTAGTCTTAAAACGAGGAAGAAGATTATGAATGGAGGGAATAGAGGTATTGATAAACCAAGACAAGATCTTACTCTGAATACTCTTCCATTCCTTTGGGTGTTTTTCATAATCATCTGCCATAATAGCAATCTTCGAGGCATCTTCAGCAGCTATGGCTTTGAATTGAGGTTTTGGTACTGGCTTAGGAATTGAACCAGTCACATATCTCCATAGTTTATGACCCTTGAGAAAGATAGTCATATTCTGAGACCATGCATGATAGCTAGTAGGACTATCTAACATAATGGTGATAGGACGTATGATATATCGTTCGTTGTGTTAAGCCATAATGAAGAAAATGACCAAAAAGTGGGATTTAGAGACCTCAAATAAAGAAATGGAGCCCAAAATTAGAATCTACGCAAAAAATGAGCAAGATAGGCCTTGTTCAAAAAAATTTACTTTGGTCACAAAGTCAACAATCAGAAGTCAACGGTCAACGATTTGCTGACGTCACTGGATGATGTATGCTACTGATGTGGCGGATGACATGCTAGGGCTGACGTGGCAATCAGAGGGGCTAAGCGCATGTAGCGTGTGTTGCAATTGGAGGCGCATGGCGGTGGCTTGTTAGGTGTGTGAGGATCGCGGCGGCATGTGAAAGTGCGTGCCACGCATTTTCGACAAGCTGAAACTTGGGGTGGCGCGTGACGGTGCGTGCGAGCTCCGTTGGGACTATTTCTAGCTAGGTTTTGATCAAGAAGTTTGATCTATCACGTCGTGACTATGGTTCAACGATTTGACTGATGAATAGACTAGATTCCAAAGGTAGTGGTTCGATGTGACGACGATGACTCACTTCTGACGGTGGCTGCTGGTGAAGGCGAGGGTAGCAGAAGAACGCCGGAAAATACCACTAGGTCAGAGAAATGGCTCGATACCATGTAAACAATATAGCGTAAGAGAGAAAAACTAAATAGTCTGTATATTCTGTGTAAATAATAATGTACAATAGAGAGCCCTTTATAGGCTAGGTATATGTGCAATACAAGTAATATGAGTAAACTACAAGTACAATATACTGGGCCAAGCCCAATGGGCTAATCTAATCTAAGCTATACACTAGCAGCCTCTTCAATTTTTTCTCCAAGTTTCATTTTTTTTTTTTAATTTGATATTTTGATCTTTTCTTTTTTCCCTTAAACTAATTGTAGGTCTAATAATAATAATAATTATTATTGGATTACTATATTTGCATCAAGAATTAATAGATTAGGTTATAACTCTTAACAAAAATTAAGGGTCATATTTTTATTATTGGACTACTATATTTGCATCAAGAATTAATAGATTAGGTTATAACTCTCAACAAAAATTAAGGGTCATGTTTTTATGTGATTGACATATCTTTCAACAAAACTCACTTTACATGTAATTGAATCTTAGTTTCTAATGTTTTTAAGAAAACCTTGAGTGAATCACAAGTGGTATTATTGAAGACACAAAACTACTAAAAAAAAATGCTTAAAAAAAGCTAAAACAGTAGGTCTTGATACCTCCTCGATACCTATTGATCTATCGAGTCTCGGAAAAATTGAATATAAACTTCTGTTTTTAGCCTACATTGACTTGGCTTCCTAAGGATTCATGTACTAGAGTTCCAAAGCATATAGAAGACATATTTTATAGTCATCATCATAGAGACAGACAGACACACACATAACAAGATTTGTTACGACATTTGTGTAGCTAGTGTTTTGTGTCAAGCTACTTCTGGTTCATCCAAACATGGATTGAAGAACTTTGCAAAGCTACAACAATAAAGAAAGGTTGTTTTGGAGTCAATCACGAATCAGGAGATTCGTGCAAAGGAGAAGTCTTTTACAGGATCAAGTCCAATTGGAGATTGGAACTGAGACTGATATAGCTCAATAGGTTTTATAGTAGGTATGTACTTTAGGATAGGCATATAGGGTATGATTCCTTGTACTTGTAACCGTTCCTTTTTTTTTTTTTTTTTTTTTTTTTAATATTATTATTGGATTCTTCAAGAGTGATGAATTGAAATTCACTTGGTGGGGTTTCGCTTGCGAGGGTCTACCCCATCGTGATCAAATCATCGTGTCATTGCACTCTAATTTAGTTTGGTGATTTGATTGTGCCTTACTTTGATTTGCATATAATTTTACTAATTAATCAACTTTGTAATTGGATTAATTAACTGGGATCAATCTATAATCCAACACAAATTTTAGGTTTTGATATATATATATATATATATATATTAGCAATAACCTTGAAATAATATACTAGTATCAAAATACTTCATTTTCTTAGCTAAATTGAAAAAATCTTCACTACTATATTAACTATCTTGGTTTCCCTTAAACAATTGACCACGATATTATAATGACAGCATGATTTTTTCTTCCTAGTTGGCCTTGACTATCTTTCTATACTAAACGAGTCAATATTATTATTAAAAAAGAAAAAGAAAAAAGGAACATATGACCCCTTGATGAAGACATGAAGAAATGATTTATAATTAAAATTTGAATTTTTTCTTGTATCACTATGAGGATTTAAGGTTCTTGTTGATTTTATATTTAGTTTATTTATGGTTATGGATTCTAGGTTTGTTTTTTTTTTTTTTTTTTTGCTCTAAGATAGAATTATACTCTAACCTAATCTAAGTGTATATGTGTTTGAGGCTCTCTACTAGAGACTTGAATTTTGACTCTTGTCCCCCCACCCAACAAGAACTTGTACTTGTAGAATTATTATCACACCAAGGATACGCAATGGTTATTCTAGGGTTTATGAAGCAAAAGTTGGTTACTAGATTTCATAGGTTTCTGTTGCCTTCAATTTTTATTTTTTTATTTTTTTTTTATAACAGAAAAAGTTTATTGAAGACCAAAACAGGCCAGAAAAAACAAAACAGCAAAGGGGCTATCCAAAAACTTACAGTAATGCCTCTTTCAAGATTACATTTACAAAAGTAAAAGGACTATTCCCTAAATCAAAAGATCCATAAAAAGAATTAAGCATAGATCATCTAGCTAAGGAGTGTGCTGTTGTGTTTGCTTAGCAATTAACGTAACTAAAGCTAGCATTTGCGAATCTTCCCAATTGCAGTCTCAGATCAGCAACAAAGTTCTTAATTCTCAAAGGAACTACAGCACCACCATCCCTTAAGGCCTCAATGCAGCTTCTGCAGTCTCCTTCAAAAATCACATTACCAAAATTTGCTTGACAAGCTAAATTCACTGCCCACAATATTGCCTCAGCATCTGCTTGGACAGGGGTGTTGGTCTCTACTTTTCTTAAGACTACAAACACCAGTAACCCTCTCCAATCTTTGGCACTGACTGCTATAGTTAAGCTTGAATCTCCAATAGCCGCATCACAATTCAACTTGAAGGCATTTTGTGGTGGTTTTGTCCAGCTTAAATCTCTTCTAACTAGATGGTTATTAGAGCTTAATTTAGTTATAGGTCAATGCTCATGAAAGATTCTAATCAAATTTTCGCAAACCTGTTCATAAACCACAGATTTGTTTTCAAAAATAACTTGGTTTGTACACTTCCAAACCCACTCAATTAGCAAAGCACCAAAAACTAAAAACTTGCATCTTTGATCCTCATCTAACTTCAAGAACCAAAGGGGTCAAAAAGAAAATCTAGCTACTAGTCAAGATTTGATACTTGGATTTCATCAATTTGGATGCTCCACCAACTCTCATACCACAAAGCTCTTGATAAATGGCATTGGACAAATCAATGGTAGGCTATTTCTTGTTCACCTCCGCATAGAGGACATCTTGGGTCTACTTCTCTATTCACCCTTATCATATTGTCTTTGGTGGGGAGGATATTGGACGATACATTCCATAGCAGAAGCTTGAGCCTTTCATGGAACTTGGACTTCCATATCCTACTACGCTTCTCATCAAGTTAAGGACAAGCTGATGAGTTCACCACTGTTTTATAGGTTGACTTCACTGAAATTTCTCCGCTATTTGATTTAATCCACGCCCATCTATCTTTTTGGCCTCCACTCCATAGGGGAATTTTCTTTATTGCCATCGCTTTCTCCTCATCAAATAAAGAATCCAGCTTGTCTACATCCCACATTGTTGCCTCTGGTTTTATCAACAGTCCTACTATTAATTCTGAGCCTTCCACTCCCTGTATTCTCAGAACAGGTTTAAATTTTGGAGCTTCTAGCACCCATGGATCATCCAAAATCCGAATGTTAAGCTCATCACCAACTAGTTTGATAGTCTCATCCATTAGAATCTTTTTTGCTTTCTCTAGGCTTTTCCAAGTCCAAGATGAGCTATTTGAACAATTTAAATTTAGCCAATTTCCTTTTGAAGGGAATTTAACCAAAATTCCCAACTTATGAGAAACAAAAATTAGAGGAAACACACGCTAAAGAAAACAATCACATGCACAAGACAATATTTACGTGGTTCGGCAATTTGCCTACATCCACAGAGTTGCAGGGATTTCACTATTATCAGGGAAAAAATACAAAGTGCGGCAGTACAGTATATTTCTCTCTCAAAAACAACAACAAGACCAAAACCCTGATCACCAAAAATGGTTTCTATATCCTATGCACAGAATTCACAATAGGCTACAAAACGGGCCAAAAAAAATTTCCATTAACTAGCTTTTACCTCAGAAAATTTTTTCCATAGACTAAGCCTCAGAAAATCTCCCATTAAAAACCACGCAACATTATTCAGGTCAGGTCGGGTCGTCAACCGGATCAAACATAACTAGGCTCCACAAAGCCCAACACCTTTTACCTTATATTTAGCTTTTAGAATTTCCACACACAAACAATCTTTGTTAGTTAAGACCCACCAAGCTAATTTTGCCAAGAATGCTAGGTTGAAATTTGCAAATTTTCGAAACCCCAGTCCTCCTTCTCTCGGCTTGCATAGGGAACTCCAAGCCATAGGAGTCCAGTAATGTTTTACTCCATCCCTTGGATTCCACCAGAGATGCCTCAAAATACTATCCAATTCATCCAATAATTTTGTCAGCAATAAACCAATTGACATGGGATACATTGGCAATGTTTGGGCCATTGACTTAATAAGAGTTGCTCGTCCCATCTGAGAGAGGCTTTTGCATTACCAGCTACTTGTTTTGGATTCCATTCTCTCTTTAATGTGTTTGAAATCCTCATTCTTGCTTCTAGACAAAAATAATGGGATTCCCAAATACTTAGTCTCTCATGGCAACTTCTTAAGTCCCCATCTATTCTCAACTTGCTTTATTAACTGAGGATGAACCCTTTTCGAGCCAAATACTCCAAATTTATCCCAACTTATACTTTGCCTAGACCATTCACAATAGGTCTCTAGGTATTCCATCATCTTCCTCACCTCTCCCAACTTAGCATTACAAAATAACATAACATCATCTGCATACCTAAGTTTCATCACCATAGGAGCATTTGCTACCAATTTCACTCCTTTTATATTGTTTCTATTCACTTCCTTGTTTATTAGATGTGCTAAAACTTCGCTCCCAATGATGAATAAGTATAGGGACAAGGGATCTCTATTATGATCCTAGTGTCCCATATGGATTAAGTTTAAACTTAACCATGTGTTTATAAGCTTTTGAGCACCCTCCCCTTGCAAGTCAGTTTTTAAGGGTAAGTTCTACCCATGGGTTTGTAACATTTGGTATCAGAGTCAACCACCACCCCAAGTAATTGGGTGTAGCTCATTGAGTATGGGATCAAAGGCTTTGTGGCTTTTAGTTGGATCCCAAAGGGGGCGGCCTAGAGATTAGATTAAAATTACTAATAGGTGAGTGGAGCCATCAAAAGAGAAAGGGCTACCAACGGGTCAGTGTCGATAGAGTTAGTCGTCATGGATATCAGCTACGGAGCGTGGTGGTATGTTATGATCCTCTTAGTGTCCCACATGGATTATGTTTAAGCTTAACCATGTATTTATAAGCTCTTAGGCACCCTCCCCTTGCAAGCCAGTTTTCAAGAGTAAGTTCTACCCATGGGTTTGTGACAATCTCCTTGTCAAAGTCCTCTAAAGGGAAATATCTCAGCATCTCTATTGCCATTCAACAATACAATGTACTAAACTGTTGAGATACACTATCAAATCAAATGAACAACCTTCGAATTGAACCCAAAGGCGTTTAGGGTGTTCAATAGGAAGCTCCACTCTATTTTATTGTAGGCTTTATGAAAATCTAATTTTATTCCCAATAAGCCTCTTTTTCTCTTCGTGGATCTAAAGCTGTGAACAATTTCCTATGCAATTATAGAATTTTCTGTGATGTTTTTATTTAGTATAAAGGCAACTTGGGTAGGATTAGTCATTCTATCTAACAAAGGTCTTAGCTACTACACTAGGATTTTTTATATTACTTTATAACTCACATTGCACAAGCTTATAGGCCTAAATTGGTTGAAATTGGACACACCTTGGGTTTTAGGAATTAGTGTGATGAACATTTGACTTAATTCCTTTAGCAGCCATCCTTCTCTAAAAAAACTCTTCATAGCTTCAATTAACTACTTGCCAACAATGAACTAGTAATGTTTGTAAAAAATCCCTGGCATTCCATTAGGGCCCAAAGCTTTTAGAGGTTGCATCTCAAAAATCACTTGCTTTATCTCCTCTTCTAACAAGACCCTTGCTAATTCTTCATTATCAACCTCCTCTATGCACAGCTTAATGAGCCCTTCAAGATCATTAAGAAACCTTGGGTTTTCAGATTTATATAGCTGTCTGAAACTCTTTGCAAAATACTCTCTTATTTCCTTTTTGCTTAGAAGCTCAATTGGGTCATGAACGAAGTAGAAACTTGAAAGCCAGAGTTATTGACTCTAAGTGTCAACCAGCACTTAGGCCTAGAATATTAATGTCAAACAACACTTGAAGACCTTTAAACGATAGTTAGGTTCTAACCTTAAGTATGGTTTTAAAACCCAGACCATTTATAGAACCGAAAAAAAAAAAGAGGTTCAAGATTTTTAAGGTAGATCAAGATTCAACTGAGGTTGAACTATGATGACTTCATAAATCATTTAATAATTATATAAAATACAAATAATAGATAAATTTAAAAAAAGAAAGCAATATTAATTTAAAAAACATGAAAAAATTAAATAATTTTCAAATACATTATCACAACTTTTAAATAAGAAAAAATAATAAATGATAACACATAAAACAATACATTACAATTATAATTAACAATTCAAGTATAAGTTATAATGAGAAATACAAAATAGTATTAAAATACTTGATAGGCATGTCTTATTTACTTTTTTTATATAATAGTTTCAACTAAATAAGATATTAATATTATATAAAAAATGTCTATTTTGTTTTTAAAAAAATTGTCAACTCATGAGATTTATCTCACTGAGCACGTCACCCAGCCAGGTCTTGGGCTTTCCATTTTAACTTTTAAGTTTAAAAATAATTTTAAATAATAATAAAAAGGACAACTCATTCCCACAATCACATTTCCCAAACAATTTGATAACTTCTTCGACACTTTTACTTTTCTTTCCAGCATCTACTTCTCATATTTGAAATTTTGTGTCTTTCTCTCCTTTACTTCTTAGTCTCTCATCTTCGGTCTTGCTCAGTTCTTAAGCAAATTATAACAGATCTGAAGGTAAGTCTCTCTTTCACAACTTCATCCTTTACTCACTTTCCCTCTTTCCATCCCCGTCTCACTCATTCTTCCTAAAGAACATATCCGGCCAACTTGAAACTGCTCTTCATGAAGAAATTTTCTACTCTTCACGAAGAAATTTTCTAAGGAAGAAACCGAAAAACTTGTGTCCAGTTCAAAAAACCGTGTGGTTTGACAGCGGTTCGAGGGGTTCACAATAAAAATATAATTTCCAGTTTTTTGTGTTTATAGAATCGTTTCAAGGAGCGGGTCCTAATTAACCTGGTTGGACCGTACGGTCCAATCTAGGTTTCAAAACCTTGACCTTGAGTGCCAATCAACCCTACATGCTCATCTTACCTAGAGTTCCTACCTCCTACCATTGACTCCTTGGGGCTAGAGACACGTTTCCTAGCTTGTGGATTCAAGTTGGAGCTTAGAGTCAAGTCAATTCATGAAGAAAATCAAAGAGTCATAGTTACAAGTTAGTAGCATAATATACAATTAAACACATATTGAGTTCCTATTACACACATGCCCCTATTAGTACATAGGTAAATAAGGGACCAATCCTATGGAGTATCGAGCCATGTGGGCCAATAGGATGAGGTTATGGTTCTATAAATAGTGGATTGTAATCTCATTTCTATTCATTGAATTAAACCTACCAAATGGTTTATTTAGGAGCGGAAAAGGGAGACAAAATGGAGTCGTCAATAATTTTCTCCTTCAACCCACTAAAACTCCTCAAAATCTGAGAGAAAATCCAAGTGAAAATAAGGAGTTGGTGTTTTGGACGAAATTGACAAGCCATAATATAAATATATATATATATATATTTTTTTTTTTTCTGTATTTGATGTTATCATTTGATGTTTTTCCCCCTCATCCTTTATTTTTTCAACATTATTTTTTGAGCAAAAATAATTTTGAAAAAAAAAATTGTGTTATTGAATTTCTCGTGCTTTTTTTTTTTTTTAAATGAGTGCCCATTCATATACAAAATTTTAATAAAAATATTTTTTTTTAATTTAATAGGATCATGGTAGTAAATTTATACAAACTTTATTTTTTATTCTCTCATATTTATTCTCAACAAAATAAAAAAAATTTCCATCATTTCATTTTTTCCATACATTAACTAAACCTTAAGAGGGAAACTAAAATGTTTTTTATTCTCCCACTTTTTCACCCCTAACGAAATGAAGCCTTAAAGTTCATAATTGTTTTCATTTTTTTCCCTTCATGTGTTATTTGTTTTCATATTGTCTCTTTATATTTCAAAACTTTAATTTTGACCTTTCATGTTTGATTCAATTTTCTATTTAACCTTTTAAATTTCAAAATTTTCATTTTCATAAATTAAGGACTAAAAGTGAAAAGTCAAATTAAAAATTTTTAAATGTAAAAGGCCAATATAAAAATGAATCAAGTATAAAAAGACTAAATTGAAAATTTTGAAATATAAATAGAGTTGAATTGAAAACAAATCCAAAATTTAACAACCAAAAATATACTTTAGGCCATTTAAATTTCGTAGAGATGTGAAGTGAGTTGGTATAACCTTCCTCAACTAACAAACAACTCTAGTACTGTAATCTAAACTTGGCCTGGCAAAATACTAAAATCAAGTAAGAGAAACAGTGTCCCAAGATTCCTACAAGTTTGGGCAACTGGAATGACCCAACGAGATAATGACCAAATTAAAAACGAGACCAAGATGGTGATCCACAGTTTGACTAGTCTTCCAAAATAAAAGTAACCTGCCAACTAGGATCCCAACAATGACTTGATAGTATTATTAGTCTACGAACCACATGATTTGATTTGAGAAAGATGTAATAAAATAATTGATAGAAATTGAGGACCACCGTGGGTGATCAACCACTGGATATGCTCTACTAGTTTCTGCCAGCACGTGACAGCATGAGAAGTGGCCAGTTGTTTCTGAGCAGAAAGTGAGAAGCACAAAGCCTTTTTTTTATCCAGTAAAAGAAAAACAAAAAAAAAAAAAGGGAAAGAGAAAAGGGCTTTTGGTTTTGTTTGGGTCCTTTTAAAAGCACTTTTGGTTATTGTGCAAACCATCAACGTGCTCTCGTGCCTCTCAATTCTCAACGTTCTCCTCGATATCACTCAGTCGGCCACTGCTCCTCCCCGACCCTTTTTTTTCTCACGTCCTCACTATTCTCTCTCTCTCTCTCTCTCTCTATATATATATATATATATAATTATAAGATAATAAATACATACATATATATAAAAGCTGCTGATGTACTTTCTGACACTTGCATTAACTGTAGTCCATGACCATGACCGCAGAAAGATCACTAAACCACATGCTCTTTTACGAATGTAGATTTTAAAGCATCTACTTCAGTTTTTTTAATTTTTTTTTTTTTGTCTATTTTACCAAAAAAAAAAATTTATTCTTTTTATTTTATATTAATACTTTTACAAAATATTGACATCAGTTTATTTATTTTACAAAATATTTTAATAAAATATTCATTCTTCTCCATTTTTTTTATTATTTCTCTCAACTACCCTTACCTACATATGCACACTCTCTCTCTACTCATTTTTTTTTTGAACAAATCACCTCTCTCTCTCTCTCTCTCTCTCTCTCTCAAAAACTACCAACCCAAATCAGTTCTTCACCGAGTCCTTACTTCACTGGCCAATCTAGAACCTTTCTTTACCAGCTAAAACACAAACCAAGCTCTGGCGACCCAGAACCAAGCTCTGGTGACCTAGAACCAAGCTCTGGCAACCTATATCGTGTCTTCACCGACCGATCCACGAACCAAGCTCTAGTGACCCAGAACTAAGCTCTGACGACTCAGATCGTGTCTTCACTGGCCGATCCACGAACCAAGCTCCACAACCTAGATCCTTTGTTCACAAGCCGATCCACGAACCAAGCTCCACGACCTAAATCACTTTTTCACCAGCCGATCCACGAACCAAACTCCACAAGCACCAATCTATTTCTTTGTTGGTTTGTATGTGTGGATTTGTTTGCATGTGGGTGTGTTTCTGTGTTGATTTGTTTGTGTGGATGTGTTTGTGTGTGGATGTGTTTGTGTGCATATAAGAAAAAGAAGATGAGGAGCTGAGGTCGTTGTGCATGGAGAAGAGAGAGAAAAATTGGTGCGAACGGAAATTAATAAAATAATAAATACACAATCTACAGTACCCGTGTAAATATACACGAGTACTATAGCTCATGGAAATATATACATAGTTTTACACATTTTTATACCCACTGATATGAGTGTTTTTTTGCTCAAAATGTGTAAAATTTGCACTGTAATTCTATTTTAGAAGACTTTAGATGATCTGACGTGGATACTCTTAGTAAAGGTTACAGATGACCCCATTCCTTTGCCTAGAGATAATTTAAAGGTTGTAGCAAAAAATAGCCTGTTTTTGTGTTCACAACGGAGGGACTTGGTCATTCTCCCTTGTTCTGTTTTGTACTAACACTCTTATATGTTAACCAAAAAAAAAAAAAAAAAAAAAATGCAAAACTCACATTCTATATTTTTTTTTATCAAAATTCATTTCAGTTTTCTAATTTTGTTTTTGTTCATTTTAGTACTATAACTTTCAATTTTATTCAATTAAGTTTTTTTCATCAACTTTTATTAACTGTTGTGGTTAATTTTCCAATTTTTAAAATTTTTCTTCAAATTTATTAAATTAAAAAAGAGAGGGATGCTACGTCTACAACAATTTTACAACAAATCATAGGTGGTTAGTTATTATTGGTTCAAATTTGAAACTAATACTAAGATTACTTTTTTGTCCTAATAATAACAACTAGTAACAACCTGCCACTTAGGTTTTGTTGTAGAAATGTTGTAAAAATGTTGTAGACATATTATTTCTCTAAAAAAAATTCAATTGTGTGGGTTAAAATGTACTTCTTAGTAAGAATTACTCAAATGAACATCACAAGTAATAGTATGGATCAAGAGTTTAATAAGGAAAAAGTAAACTCCAAATGGATTGCGATAGAAAACTTCCCGGTTGAAAAAAATTATCAATATCCTCGGAAGGCCCAAGGAGGCGTTGGATTAATACAACTTTTCTCTCTTACTTTCGAGTTCACACTTAACACTTTCTTTTTCTTAGATCTTTTTGGATCACTTGTTAATTTGGGGTGGGAGGGGGGGAGTTCTGTCCCTATTTATATGAAGGGGGTACTTCCCCTACCATCCACCTGTAGAGTGGATATTGCGTGTGGGGGATACTTGTCCCATCTTCCACTTCCCCCTTCTTTTAAGGTCAAGATGAGTGGAAAACAGGATATTGTGCATTGTTTTGATGGTCATTCAGCAAGTTAATGTGGCATTGCTGTGGGTGGATTGCAATTAATTTGGAGGGATTGGTTGCTTAACTCTAAGTACTCTTCCTTCTTTAGGCCTTCAGATTTGTTTGCTCTTTGATCCATTCAGTCCTTTCTCTACCTGTTCGGTGCTGGGAGGGCTCTTGACTCGCATCCGAAAATAAGGAGATCCTCTGAGGTTCTTCAATGTTAGGCCTACTCTACCCCAATTGACCAAGCTTACGTTGCTGGGCTTTACCATTTGGCCTTTGGGGCTCGCAAGCTCAAGCTCGTTTAGACACAACTAGGTTCTTCCCCACCCCCACACCACACCACAACATCACCACCAACACAACCCCACCCCCCCCCCCCCCCCCCCCCCCCAAAAAAAAATAAAAATAAAAATATTATTGTATCACAATAATTATTTAGAGAGAGAGAGAGAGAGAGAGAGAGAAGAACCACCACAATCTTTGGGCTTATGGTTCGCAAGGGCAATTTTTTGGTTGGTTACAAGGGTGGTGGGATTTGGTGATTGAATTTTTAATTTTGTTGCAATTATGGTTGCGATATTGCCATGAGAGACAAATGCTTCCATGACTCCCATTCCATCTTGACTATTCAAATTTGCATTTTTTTTAAAGTAAAACTCTTCTCTTCGAACGTTTGGAGGAGGCAAGTTCAATGCAGGGACTCATCTCTTTAAAAGACAAGATCTAAAGACGGTTATTTTTTGAAATAAGTTTCAAATGGTTCTATTTTGTTCCTTTAAAAAAAAAAATATTAAGTAAAAAAGGCCCTGAAAATTTAGTTAGCATTCACGTGTTACAATTGAATTTTATCACGTAGTTAGTTATTTTTTTTTTTAAAAGTGAGGTTAGTATAAAGTGAAAATTTAAATAAATTATATCCAAAAAAAATAATGAACTTTTAAAATGATTCAAAATACCAAATAAGCAAACTTTTTCAGCCAAAAATGCTAGACGCACTGAAAATGTTCATAAAATTTTCACCCTCCTCTCAAATTTGTACTGCAATGGGACCTTAGGTAATGTAAATGCTTGTGAGAGGGAAGTAAAAAAGTTTATGTATTTTTTTGGTGGCTCTAGCACTACGCAAATAAATATTATGTTTCGGGTGTATACATCCAACTCTCTCACAATAAGTTGTGCCCATACACTAGTAGGGTAGTAGGTCTCATGCGTAATGTGTTGTAAAAGGCTACGTGTACTTGACACGATCTCTTCTAACATTACTTATTTTTATTTTTTAAAAAGAAAATAAGTGGACCTATAATAACCTATTCTCACCTGTAAATTTATGTAATTAGAGTACAAACTTGATAAGCCCACTACTTCAAACTATTTAGGTGCTCAAGAAATGTATTTATTAGTGAAGGCTTGGTCATTATTTTGTCTAGTACTTCTCACAATTTTAAATTCGAAATCTAGAAAATTCAATATATTTTGACCAGAAAAATATAAGCAATTTTTTTTTTTTTCATAATATGAAAAAGAACATTATTAAAAGAAACTTAAATACTCAAAACGATGGAATAAGAACATAAACAAAGGTCTACATTGTGGATGCCACAATGGTAACGTTAAAGTGGAGGAAGGCACTGTGATCACTCTATTCTACCTTTTTATTTAGAGCCAGTAATATGACAATGATTTAGCGAAAAATTCATGTTTTATATTGTTTAACAAGATATTGTCATATTAACCTTTTACTTAAAACTTAATATATATATATATATATACATATTTTGAGAAACAAACACACACACAAGAGAGAAGAAAATGAATTCTCATACAAAAATATACTACAACTTCACTCAAAACTCAATATATTCTACTACTCCTAATAACATAATATTATTCTTTAAATAAAACCAAAAATATGATATTTATTAAAATGTTATCTTATGTGATTAGATGTATTTATGTTTTACTAATATGATGATGTAGAATGTTTTTTTAGAAGATGTAAACCAAAGCATTTACACCAATTTCCCATAAAATTTAATCTCTTTTATTTATTAATAATAAAAAAAGTCTACATACTGAAAATATAATCAGATTTGAATAATTTATGAGCACTGGGAGAATAATTTATGAGCCTTAGTAAAAAAAAAAAAAATTTATGAGCTGATTTTTGATGACATGAAGCGTGAGTTCAGCCCCACAGAAACTTTGCTATTGCGTCCAGGAACACATGCAATCATGCAATGCAATAGATAGATTCTTTCTCAGCTCATCTCAACAGTTAGTACGTCAGTCTGCAGTTTCATCCTCACTCATATTTCCCATATATTTTCCTTTTTTTTTTTTTTTTTTTTTAATTTAAAATTTTTTTTTTATTTCTTGATAAATGAAATGCTCTGACTCAGACTATTATATCTCTCTTTCTCTCTCCTATCTCTCTCATACACAAGGAAACACCTCACATGCACGGTTAAAGAGGTGGGCGCTATTGTACAAACCAGAGAGCGCATCATCTTTCTTTAACTATCAAAGTTCTCTCTGGTCTTTGTCATCTATTTTAGCAGCTTAGCTGTAAATACAGCTCGGATTTTTTTACCTCATTTTTTGATGGGGAAGAAGGGAGGCACTTCATGGTTAACTGCAGTCAAAAGAGCTTTCAGATCTCCTACTAAAGATGATGATGAAAAGGTCTGTGCCTCACTAAATCTCAAAAATTCAACATTCTTTCGCTTCTTGATCTGTTTAACCACATCTTTTAACTGGTTTTTTTTTTTCTTTTTTTTTTTAAGCAGAAGAGAGAAAAGCGAAGATGGCCATTCAGGAAACCCACAAACCAAGAAACAGTAGCACATCAGCAAACCCAGCAACCAAAGCCCACGCCTGACTCCACTGTTGCACAGGCGAACCATGAGTCGACAGCGACGGCAGCTGCGGCTGCGGAGCGAAAGCATGCGCTTGAGGTGGCGGTGGCGACCGCCGAGGCTGCAATGGCCACAGCCCAAGCGGCGGTGGAGGTGGCTCGGCTGTCCAGGCCTGCTAATCATGCTAAACAGCACAAATCTGCCATAGTTATTCAGACAGCTTTTCGGGGATATTTGGTAAGCCAAATATAGATCTAAGTCTAACCCTCTATTTTTTTTATAGTCGAAGAGACTATTTAGTAGCATTTAGCATTGCGTGTGTTGTACTTGTAGGCGAGGAGAGCACTTCGTGCGCTAAAGGGCTTAGTAAAGTTACAAGCTTTAGTGAGAGGTCATAATGTTAGAAAGCAAGCGAAGATGACTCTTAAGTGCATGCAAGCACTGGTTCGTGTGCAATCTAGGGTGCTTGACCAGCGTATGAGGCTCTCTCATGAAGGCAGCAGAAAATCTACATTCAGTGACACAAACAGCGTTTGGGAGTCGAGGTATCTTCAAGACATTTCAGACAGGAAATCAGTTGTAAGTTTGGTTTTTGATCCTAAGTCAACGTCTTAGTCAATGTTTTGAAAGGACTTTTCTTGTTCTATAAAAAGTGGAATGATTGTAAAACAAACCCAAGCCCCTTTTTCCTGTTTTCAAAATGTCAATCAAACAGAAATGTTTCTTATTGTGGTTTTTGACACTATTGAGATTCTAAGATTTAAGTATTTCAAAGTTAATTTGTGGGTATTTCACAGTCAAGAGAAGGAAGTAGCATAGCTGATGATTGGGACGACAGGCCTCACACAATTGAGGAAGTGAAAGCTATGTTGCAGCAAAGAAAGGAAGCTGCAATGAAACGTGAAAAGACATTGTCTCAAGCCTTTTCTCAACAGGTTTCATCCACTACTCTCTCACACTCACACTCATTTTCAATGCCTCCTCTGTTTTACTCTTGTTATATCCGTGGGTTAATTAGTCCTATCTTGAAATTTCCACACCCATTTCATAGATTTGGAGGTCTGGAAGGAGCCCATCAGTTGGCAATGAAGATGAGCTCGAAGAGAGACCCAAATGGCTGGACCGGTGGATGGCCACAAAGCCATGGGATACCCGGGGAAGAGCCTCAACCGATCAAAGAGACCCCATCAAAACTGTGGAAATGGATACAGCCCAGCCTTACTCATACTTGGCGCCTAATTTACGGAGATCAAATCAAAATCAACATCACCAACAACAAAGACCCAGTTCCCCACTCCAAAGAAATCACCAAAATCTGCACCCTCACCACTCCCCTGTCACACCCTCCCCATCGAAAACCCGGCCTATCCAAGTCCGGTCAGCGAGCCCTCGTTGCTCCAGAGAAGATAGAAATTACCCTACATCTCAAACACCAAGCTTAAGGTCCAACTATTATTACAATGGCAATGTGCATCCACATGCTGTCAGGGGTGGGGCAAGTAGTAGTGCAAGTGGTGGTTCTACATTGCCTAATTACATGGCTGCAACCGAGTCTGCTAAGGCTCGAGTGAGGTCTCAGAGTGCACCGAGGCAGAGGCCATCAACGCCGGAGAGGGAGCGAGTTGGATCGGCAAAGAAAAGGCTCTCCTTTCCGGCACCACCAGACCCTTATAATGTGGGAATGGGGTATGGATGTTATGGGCATAACTTGAGGAGTCCAAGCTTTAAGAGTGTTAGTGGAGCACATTTTGGGTTGGAGCAACAGTCTAACTATTCATCATGCTGCACTGATAGCTTTGGGGGTGAGATTTCTCCTTCTTCAACCAGTGACCTTAGAAGGTGGTTGAGGTGATTAATGGCGGGTATTGATGATAGGATATGAGCTTTGACTTAATGACTTTTTAAGGTTTTCAATTTAATTTGAGTGTGATAGATATGTAGTTCTGATCAGAAAAGGAGATTACCCAGATGCAGTTGGGATTTGGCGTAGGGAGTAGAGTGTGAAGTATTTATTGGATAGGTAGTCGGATAATTCAAGTGGTAATTTTTTGTTTCTTTCATATTTTTATTTGAAATTGAATATAAAAGTGAGGTCTATTGCATGCTCTGCTTTGTCCTGTTTTTGTCTTAACCTAGGAAAAATTAATAATAATAAATCACCTAACATCCTTTAACTTGTATGCTCCAAAGTTTAACCATAAATTATTGGTAAATGTTCCCCACTATTTTTTGACAGGAAATGAATAGAAATAAATGGAACGTTCCTTGTTTGTGAGTTTTTATGAAAGGAATAGAAAGATCATTCAGTTGTTTAAAAGTTTAAGTGAATAGGTAAAAAGGGAACGATCATATATCTTTATTATTGTAAAATTTCAAATTTTCATTCTACTCAAAATTAGAGGGAACAAAATCTTGTTTAATGAAATTTTCACTAAAACAGTTTAAATATATAGGTCTAATAGTAATATAATATTGTTGTTAAGTGAGTTTATTTATTCATTTTTTCTATTTTATTTTCAAATAAAATTATTTACTTTTCATTTTTTTTATATTTTAAAACATCTAAATAAAATTACTTTACTTCATTTAACTGCTTAAATATTTTTTATTTCATTCTATTACTTAAATATATTTCATTCAACTTCTTTACGAACTCCCGTGTTCAAAGACACCTCGTGTTGCATCTAATGGAAGAAACAGAAATTAATGGACCTTTGCGTTAATGTAAGAAACAGAAATTAATGGATTTTCAGCAGCTGTTGGAGCCATCTTACATTTAACAGGCTTTTAAATTGCAGTTATATTTCAGTCGTTCCCGAAAATTGTATTGTTGCGTTTATGGGAGCCCATTTAAAGGTGCGGCCTTGCATGACAAAATAGGAACCGAAATGGGGTGCGGAATGATTTGTACTAGTCTTTTCTTCACTGAAATTCATAATGATCTTGAAGTTGATTGTTACTTATCCTCCGGATTCTTCTTCATATATAGGACAAACTACTAAAAGAACCTCCTGCACTGGCCATTATGAGATGTCCTACGAAATTGTAGCTCCGAAGTTAAAAGAGTAACGCAATAACTTGGAAATTGAGAAATCATGACGACCCGGAAGTGCTCGAAAAAAAATAAATCATATTCATTCATGAAATTGTCGCACCCAAAAGTCTGAACAACAAGCTTTATCAAATAAAAAAAAATTTTATGGGCTGAAAACTTTTGAACATGAAACCCGTATTTCATGAACTAAGCAATACGGATTTGCAGGAGATTCCTTTCTTCATAGCAGAAAAAAGAATTTAAAAAAAAAAAAGGGATTTGCAGAGGCTCTAAAGTCTAAACCAATAGAATATCTGTACTATTATTTACCTTTGTTTTTGGTTTTTTACAGTGTTTTTTGCGACGAGTGAGTCTATAGTGAAGTAAATCGCTGGTTTAAGAAGTTTTTTCAAAGTGTTGATGCCTGGAATTGAACTAGCGAACTTCTAATCAAACACAAAACAGCCACTTTGTGGCCGAGTGTCCAACTACTCGGCCAACCCCCACTAAGTTTATTATTTACCCTTGTTGCCACATATAAAAACCAGCTATAACAAGATAGCAATTAATGAATTGGCAGCCATGTATGTATGATTCTAATAGCTCATAGGGGTCCATTTCAGGATCATATTTACTTGATTCTGATGGGTCATATTAGCCCATTAAGTCTCTCCTTTCTGCTGTTGGCACCATGTCGTGCTTCCACTTCCCGACTCTTGCTGGTGCAGTGATGTCAGAGTCTCCAAATCTATCTGTCTGGTTTAGCTAGTCCCTATCAAAAGATATTCATTGAGACCAAGCAAACTAATCTTTACCTAAATAACATGCATTAAGTACTTTGAGAATGAGCATGCATTAAGTACTTTGAGAAGTTTGGAGTTCATACTATTCTACTTTCTTCATGAGCTGATCAACGTCTGTCCAAAAAACCAGATATCGGAGCTTCAACCAAAAAGAGGTGCCACTAACAATTTGCGAGTGAGAAATGATGTAGTTCATTTTGAAATTTACATCATTACATGTGCAAGCAATTTTTTTTTAATTATTATTTTTATATAAGATAAAAATTCTAATTTAGAATAATTTAAGTATATATATAAATTTATATATGTGTGTATGTAAAGCTTCTTCTTGAAGATTTGAATCTCAGCTCTTACTCCTCGCACTCTACAAGTACTTATATTTATAAAGTGATTACCGTGGTGGTCAAGCATTTAAAAAGAAAGATTTAGATTTTAATAGAAATATCAAGAAAGAAGACTTTTAATTTTAATTTTGTTATAAATATTGGCCAAACCACACACAAAAAATGTGAGCCCATAGTGGACTAATTCAACCCAATATCAAAATTCTGCCCTATGCCAAGAGGCCCAAGAGACTTTTATTCGGTAAAACCAGAGGCCCAAGAGTTCGACCTCTTAACTTTGTTGGTTGTTTATAATAAAATGGGCAATACACAGAGAAACATTGCTAGCCCTTTTTGTCGTCAATTTCATTAGTACAGTTTTTCTCTTTTAATATTTTTTTAAAGATTCATTAGTACGGTTAGATTATGGATGTTGTGTGCTTTGTTCTTGTAACAAACACCAATGTACAAGCCTCAACAATATTCTAAATGTGTTTTGTTGTTTGTATGTGATGTTGGCACTTACTACGTTATAAAATTCCATTAAAAATAGCGGAAACGCTTCATAAAATAAAATACCAAAAAGGTAATTGTTACAAAATAAAACACATGTTCTCTCTCTCTCTCTCTCTCTCTCTAAAAAAAAAAAAAAAAAAACAACAACAACCCATGGTAGTGCCATGTTTGAAGGGTGAACCACAATGGTGGTATGTGTAATTTATCATTTTTTGAAATTGTTTAATTGACAACACTAATATGTTTTTGGAAATAGTTATAATAAATATGATTTCGATTTTTGTGGTTCATGTTACTTTGATTTGAGAATGGTTATACTTCTATTTACTATTCCAATTTTACTGCAATTTTAAAACAAGCATTTTGAATTATGAATATTGTCAAACTATGCTTCATAACAATATAAAAGATAATTTTTTAAAGAATGTATTCTTTAATTTTATACATTAAAAAAGAAATTCCTAAAACATTTAATGCAAAGTCAATTATAGATAAAATTTATGATTTTAAATAACATCAAATTACCACATCATACCCTTTGTGCGATGGTCACTCCACAAGTATAAGTGCTTATAGGGTATGGGGGTCAAGGGCTAGGGTTCTAGTCTCTCGGAGGGAGCTTCACACACATATACACTTAAATTAGGTTAGAGTAGAAATTCTATCTTGTAAAAAAAAGAAAAAGAAAAAAAAGAACATCAAATTAATTTGGTTGTGATGGATCATAAATGATGGAGTAAAATGCATCAAGAAACAATAATTTATT
Source organism: Quercus variabilis (assembly GCA_030445155.1). Taxonomy (NCBI): domain Eukaryota; kingdom Viridiplantae; phylum Streptophyta; class Magnoliopsida; order Fagales; family Fagaceae; genus Quercus; species Quercus variabilis. Next base: position 44,904,477 of record CP129452.1, on the reverse strand, counting down.
TTTTTATGTGTTAATATTGACTCAATACTAGTTTTATTTTTGTATATTAATTTAATTTGAATTTTAATAGTATATTTTATATTTTTGAATGATTTTTTTCCCGCATACACAGAACCCTTAAGAGAAAATCCTAAGAGCATTACCATTAGGTGTTCCATAAAAATTGTCATTTTAATACACTAAAAGATTATTTTATTATTTGAGCGCATCATTTTATAATATACCATTTATCAGATGTTCTATTGTTCAATCCCATACATTAAAATAATATATACATCACATTAAAATATCATTAAAAAAAACTTCGAACAGTATTATATAGAGGTGTTCACCAAACCACACAAACTGCACAAACCGCAAAAATCACACCAAAACTGCACGCAAAAAAGTATAACCGCACCGCATCATACCGCATGGTGTAGTTTGGTTTGTGGTTTTATAATAAGAAAATCGCACAAACCGCACCACACCCTTTCTATATATTAATATATTTAACTATTTTTAATATTAAATATATTATTAATAGTTTAATAACCCTAGTTTTCAAAAAAATATATATAACCATACAAAGGGAAAAATTAGCTCAATAGTTTAAAGAAAAATTAGTTGGGTAGAAAAAGCCCAAATTTTGAAAAATATATCAAATTCAAATTATTCAAATCGCATCTTATACACCACACTACATATATAACAACAAAAATGAGGTGCGGTGCGGTTATGGTTTTGGCTAAACTTTAAACCGCACCACACCACACTACATCGCACATGTGACCACAAAAATAAGGTGCGGTACAATTATAGTTTTAGCTAAATTGCACCGCAAAATGCGGTGATAAAAATAGTCGAAAACCACACTGTACTGCATTGTGAACACTCCTAGTAATATATACTATACAGCCCACCACCACCACTGCCCATAGCACACCACAACTACCACTGCCTATAGTAGCCCACCCCTACAACCACCGCAATCCACCACCGCTAACAACTAGGCCTGTCCACGGGTTGGTCCGAGTCGGGTTTATGCCTAACCCAGAACTGACTCGATTACTTCGGGTCTACCATTTCTGGACCTGCCACCGACCAGTAAAAGGGGTCAGTTTGGACGGTCGGACCATGTTGGAGACTGGTCGATTCTTGATCGGGGTTGAAATTTGCAAAACTACATCGAATTTTGTTGAAATCCACTAGATCTGTACAAAATCAAGACGCATATGCTGAGATCTGCTCGGACATCGATGAGATCTCGCTGGATCTCGAAGAGATCAGGCCTGACTTGACGAGATCTAGCCAGATCTTGTAGATATCGGGCCATTTCTCGACTGATCAGACTAAAACCATCGGTGAAATGCTGACATCGATGGAAAACGAAGACTTTTTTCGGTGATAATACAGTCGGGTAAGTTTTTTCAGTTTTTCATGATCAAACCCATCAACTGACTTGCTGGCCTCAGGTTCTAGGGGCAACGACTCGTCATTGACGTCGGGTCCGCTGGTTCTCAGATCAGATCGGCTGGGTTGGTCGGGTGGGTCGATTGGCGAGTTGGTTTGGACACCCCTACCAACAACCATAACCAAAACCCCAAATCAACCAACCAATCCACTACCACCGACCACCATAGCTAAAATCCAAAATCAACCAAAACCCAAAATCATCCCACACCCATCGCCATAACCCACAAACATTATCCCACCCACCGCCATAACCCACAAACATCAGCCTATTACAACCCACGAAACTCAACCCACATCTACCAAAAAAAAAAAAAAAAAAAAAACCAAGGCGATTTGAGAGTGTGAGGTGGACGGTGATTTGCCTAACCCACCCATCAAACCACAACCAAAAAAAAAAAAAAAAAACCCGAAAAACCACAGCTAGAGAGAGATTGGCTTGGAAGCGCAGTGTCAGCGTCGGCATTGGGGAGGAAGTGATATGTCAGTGTCGGCGTTGACGTCGGCGTGGAAGAGAACTGATGGTGAGAAGAAAATATGAGAGGATGAGAGAGCTATGCTATTCGGTGTTTGAGAAAAAAAGGAGGAAGACACTGACACAGAGATGAGAGAGAAAATAATAAAAAAATTCGTTAAAATTATACTACATCTTTTTGTACCCTTCTATCTTTCGAACGTTACTATTCATATGTGTCAAATATTTTGGCATTTGACACACTTCATGAGGGATGATTTTTGGTGTTTGGTGTGACAAATGCCAAATATTTAGCATTTGACACACTTGATGGTGATGCTTTAACCCCATCCCTAATCATCAACTTTTTATTTTAATCTTTAATCTTAGAACTAAAGTCCTAACTTTCCACCGTAGGTACAAAGGAATGTTAGAAAGATCATTTGCATAAGATTTTTGCCTCAGAGAAATGTTATCCTCTTTGGATCAACACCAATGTCTTTCAAACCTTGGGGCTGCAAGTAACGTCTGTGTAAGGGCATCATGAGCCCTTTATGATGTGAGCATTTTATTTTTAAACTCTTAGACCATGTTTTTTGGAGGTAAAATAAGGTGAATGGAAAACTTTGGAGAAAAAATGGGAAGGTAAACTTTTTAAAAATGTGTTTGGTTGAGTAGGGAGGAAAGAAAATAAATAGTAAGGCCCGAGTGTTTTCTCCTCGAGTTTACCAAAAATTTTTCTCTCCAAAATGGAGAGAAAATTGAAAGGAGAAAATGAGGCTACTAATGGATGAAAATGCCCATGTGCACTTACACATAGGCTTCGTCCACGATAGTAGCCTTTACTCTTTTTTTTTTTTTTTTTCCTCTTCTTCTTTTTCATTTTGTCTGGTTGCTTTGTTTACCTTTTTTTTTTTTTTTTTTTTTTTTTTTTCCTTCATCCGTTTGCACATACACAATTTTTTTGCTAAATAAATATGTCACTTTTTTGTTTTATTTAATAAGGACATAATTGGGTGATTTTTTTTTGGGGGGTTGTTTGGCACTATTATTTTAATTGGGCATAATTTTTTAATAAGAGTATATGAGCAAATTTATGCAAATTCATTTTTTCCAACCTTTTACTTTTTTCACTCCCAACCAAACAAAAAAAGAGGGAAACTAAAATATTTTCTATCCTCTCACTTTTCCACCCATCCAACTAAACGAACCCTTACATTTTAGTAGCTTCATCTATCTATATTTACTTAAAAAATTCATTAATTTATTTATTCTGATAAGTGCTTTATTATTTTTAAACACTCTTTGTTTTAGTAGCTTTATTTATTTTGAGACCAGCATTATAAGAGCACATGTGCAAAACTTTATGTCTATTTTCTCATAAAAACTTACTTTTCCTATTTTACATTCTTATTTTTCAAAACACTCCATATCAGATTATTTATTTTACAATACATTTTATTAAATATTAATTTTTTATATTTTAAATTATTTCTTTTTCTTCACACACAACCACCACCATCTACTTTCTTTCTCCATCTCAAAATATGTAAAGAAATAATAAATAATAAAATGAAAAATAAATAGTGCTAATATAAATTTATATGGTTACTATAATAAATATGTATTTTTACATAACTTTGTATGAGTTTAATGTAGGTAAATTTTGGGCTTTTTTTTTTTTTTTTTTTTTAACTTAAAATTTTATTTTTATGGAATTTCAACCTATGACGTCCACTTCTGATAATAGCTATTTATCATCAAATCAAGACACCAATTGGTTTTTAGTATAAGCGGAGATTGAACCCCAGATTCCTTATTCAATCATTAGAGACTTTACCAGTTAAGTTAAAATGTGATATTTTTTCTATGGGAAATGTTAATGAGTGTCGTTGGGGCATTGGTTTAGAATCCATTTTAAGAAAGTTTTGATATCATTTTTATGAGAAATGAAAAAAGCTGTTAAAATATTAATTGTTTTTTTTTTCTATAAAAACTTTCTTTAATTGGATTGTTAACCAATGTCCTACGGTATTCGTTAACATGACCCTTTTTCTATTACATGACGTGAGTACTCTTAAATTTCTAAACATGTTAACTGTAACATTTAATTGGACGGTTGAGAGTTGAGAGTCTTAAAGATGGTATTGACTAAAACAGGAGTATATGAAAGCAGAGATTATTGGCTTCTTACATTCTTCAGTGGTTTTTTTTTTTTTTTTTTTTTTTTTAAGTGGTTCTAAAAGGTGGGTAAATTTTCTATGTCCACATACGTGAAGGAAGCTGTGGATCAATTACAAATTTAGATCATTACAAAAACAGAAATAGATAAAAACAACTTATGGAATTGGAAAGACTTGGTTATAAGGGAAATTGTGGAGCACAAAGAAAATACAAAAGTGTGAATTAATTGTTACCTTAATTAGCATAATGTAAACTGGCTTTCACTTCATTAGCTTCATTTCGCAAGTTAATTGTACACTTGGAGCATTACTAAACTTAATCATTATGTAACACGGAAGCTTCTCTTTACCTAACACCAGATCACTATGAAAGCATAGGTGTCACCCCGAAGCCACGAGAGAGTTCCACAAAGAATTCAATTCAGATGACTCTTTCCACTCTAGAAACGAATGGGAAAATCATTAAGGAGTCCACTAAGTAAATTCTTTTGATGTGGCAAGAACCTGTTGAAACGTATGGGCGACGCGAAGGTTTAGTGTGTTGAAGTGTTGGGCCACTATCTTCTTTCGTCAAAAAGAAAAAAAAAAAAGAAAAAAAAAAGAAAAGTGTTGGGCCAAATAAACTACTTGGCGTCAAAGCACAGCACGCACTCATACTCATAGTGCAACTTCCTTGTAGTTGTAGGATCTCTCACTTTGTCCACGTTGTATCACACTTCATTACAAAAAAGACTGCAAAATAGAATGTCGGGCGTGACAGGTGAAGAAGTGAATACTTGAAAACCCAATATAAAGCAACAAATCTCCGTGATTTCGATTTCAAGTTAAAAACTAACTGTTAGGTGTGGTTTGATAATAAAAATCCTCAAATTGCTTCACTTAGAAAATGGTTTAAGTATTAATGATGTCAAAGCGTCTATTGTGTATATATGTTTTTACTCATTATAGTCATATGACGTAAGGACGATAAGTTCACACTCCACACTCGACACTAAAGACCATTTTTTTTTTTTTTTTTTTTTTTTTTTTTTTTTAATATTTAGAGAAAAAAAAAAAAAAAAAAGTTAAAAAACACCCCAACCCACCAGTCACAAGGACCCAACAATTTGGGTTCGAATGGTCGTTTTTCCGGATTATCCCATCCCACCAACCTTTTCGGTCCCAAACCATTAAATAACAAAGTCCATTTTTGTTTATATCATTACTGGCTATACAATAAATTAGGTAATCTTTTGTTTAAATATAGACAAGACACCTACTTCTCAATATATATATAGACAAGACACCTCCATGCTTGGACGCAAGAAAAACATATAGTCGAAGCAACGAGTATTATCAGTTCTAAACTTTGTGGTAGAGAAACAAATTGCGATTTTATTGTGATATTTTCTTTTTCTAAGATATGATAAGATTTCAATCTAGCTATAACATCTTTTTCATGAGATTGTTTGTTATCATTAGCTCAAAAATTCAATTAATTTTTGGTGTAATAAGAGTTAGAACCCAATACCATAAGAAATTTTATTAATTGCGCTAAATGGAACTTAGGATTGTATTGTGATTTGATGGAATTACTAGTACCAATCAAATGCAATTACAGCTTAACTGACCATGGTGGGAGAGGATTTGCTACATACCATTCCTTTAATACCAATCAATTGCTAATTACAGCTTAACTGATTATAGTGGGAGAGGATTTGCTACATACCTTTCCTCTATGCAGGCAATTGCTTGCCATGTACATATCAGTACAAGAATTGTGCATTCTTTGAGAGAGTCTACACAATTACATGCATCCTTATCATTTGAACTTATTTCTAGAAGTTTGCTTTGAATTTTTATTAGTCCTTTGGCATAATCAAGGCAACACATGTTAACCACTAACCACCACTTTTATCATGAAATAATCACAGTAGGTCACCTCAAATATATAACGGTGTAAAAAAATTCTCTAAATCTCCATCTGCATATTATTTGCTATTTGTTTCACACTTGAACAAGGTTTTAAGAGTGGGGCTTGTCTGTCACTTATGAGCCACTTGGCCAACAGTAATGAAGAAAATGAATACCTTTCTTCAAAGCATTTTAAAAATGGGTTATAGTTTCTTTAATATATTCCCATCTAAGCCACTCAACTATATATATGAGTAACATTAATGTTAACCAACTAAGATGCATATTTAATACCAAGAAGAAAGCACCACCAAAACTCTTAAACATGGTGTTATTACGCGGACTCTTCCAATCTTGTTGTCTCTTCCTGTTAATCTTTGTTGTGTGCTGTATCCCCCCAGAGGACCCCATCAAATGTTCATCAGATAATACAGATTGCACAATCACAAACTCCTATGGTGCCTTCCCTGATCGGAGCACTTGTCGAGCCACCGAGGTGGCGTTCCCGTCCACCGAGCAAGAGCTCATTTCCATAGTGTCAAAAGCAAGCAGGAACAAAAGGAAAATGAAAGTTGCAACACGTTATTCACATAGTATTCCCAAGCTAGTTTGTTTAGATGGGCAAGATGGGCTTTTGATAAGCACCAAGTATCTCAATCGTACTCTAAAAGTTGATGCTGAAGCTATGACGATAACGGTGGAGAGTGGTGTGACACTGAGGCAGCTAATCAACGAGGCTGCCAAGGCTGGGCTAGCATTGCCTTATACACCATATTGGTGGGGTTTGACAATTGGAGGCCTGTTGAGCACAGGTGCACATGGTAGCACTTTGTGGGCTAATGGGAGTTCAGTTCATGATTACCTTCTGGAACTTCGAATTGTTACTACGGGGTTCGCTGGATTCGCAAGGGTTCGGAGTCTCAAAGATGGTGACAAAGATTTTAATGCAGCAAAAGTTTCACTTGGAGTTCTGGGAGTCATTTCACAGGTATGCTTTGTAACTTGGTGTACTTGCTTGCAGTGGTGAGTCTCAATTGTGCTTCATATATATATTTGGTGTTTCTTGTAGTCAAATTTTGATCTCAGTACAATGTTTGAGAAATTTTGTTATATTCCGTTTAATTTTTTTAAGAGGTGATAAGAATACTTCCAAAACTTGGAGATCCAACTAAAAGAAAGCATCTTGTCAAACTTTTTTTTTTTCCATGAAAAAAAAAAAAAAAAAAAAAACAAACAAACTTGTTCCATATACACGAAAGCACGATAAGAATTGTTAATGTTTGAGAGTTCGTACAAATTTATTTATTTATTTTTCTTAACAAAATTCTCCTTATGATAAGACACGAGAACGTCAAGTCTCATGCATATTTTATAATTTTTATTTGGAAATGACAATTTTTGCATATCTTGTATATGTAATTAACAGTTACCACTGTTATATTTATTTTTTCTTTTAATTTTTTTTTTAACTATCTAGAGTTAATTTTATAAAAGAAAATGTTTATGTTTCATACTTCCATCTTACAATATCAGTACTCGAGACAGCCTTGCAATTGTAGTTTTGTTGGTTCTTTTGATTTGGGAATCTGTCCTCCAGGCTTGGCTTCGGCCCTTTTGGAAGATGCTAGAAGTTCCCTTTCTTTGTAGTCCTTTGTTGTGTGTCAATATTTTTTCTTTCACAAAAAAGAAAAAGGGAAATTTTTAGCCCAATGGTTGGTATAAATTTAAATTTTAAGCATATCCAATCAACATATTTATCAAAATCTAAAAGATTCTAATTCTTGTAAACTTAAACTTCCAACATGCAACCATTCTCAAGAACTAAGTAGATCCTAATAGGAATCTAAAATAAATAAATAAAAAAGACCCTAAAAGAAAAATAGTACAAAAGCATGTCTCAGGTATAATAACTTAATTAGTATTGGATAAAGTTTGTTATACACTGGTTTATAACCAATGACTATAATATTAACATAATTATATATTTTGAAAATCTAATAGCTGGATTACATATTTTTTATATTTTTAATATGTATGCTAAATTTTGTATCAATCAGATATTATTTATTATTCAATTATAAACTTACTTTTTATGTATAATTTTAAACTATTACAAAAATTTGAAATTTAAATATTTGATTGATAATATAGTTATTAATTTTAATATTATGGAAATTTTGTAAGCATGAAAGAGATAAAACAAATATGTAATTTAATGGTGAATTTGTCAAAATTCATATTTTTTTTAAAAAAATATTAAGTGAAGTTGTAGTCATTAACTACAAACTAATTATCTCAAAAAAAAAAAAAAAAAAAAAACTACAAACTAGCTAAACTTTATCCATAAATATATGTGCTTCTTTCATTCTGCATTTTGTTTTTTTTCCCCCTCCAAATAATGAGACACGTCTCACATATTTAGGAGAAATTATACAGTCCTCTAATAGACTATGTCTCTTGTCCACCATCATATTAAAAGACTTTTATTTGTTTAAAATTGTTAAGTTAGTAATCAATTTCTATTTTAAAAAAATTTCTAACCTAACAATTTGAAATAAACAAAAATATTTTAATAAAATAGTAGACCGCAGCTAGAAGCTTAATATAATTTCTCCTGACTCAGGAACAATGCATTTGCTCATCTACTTTTAATTTTAGTCAAGTCAACCAATGAAACCTTGATTGACTTGCACTTATGCTGTTTTCCCCCATTCAAAGTGGCCCACTAAATTTCTTCTAAAAAAAAGTGGCCCAAGTATATTTCTCAGGTACTAATAAAAAATCAAAACGTGTAATAAAGTATAAGAAATAATCAAATAAAAAAAATACTCCCTCTGTTTTATTTTTTTTTTCCTGTTTAAAAAGTCAAATTTTTTAAGAGAACATTATTTATTATCTTGTCTATTTTTTAAAAATGTATAAGTTTCCAAAACTCCCCTTAAAAAAATTTATCAAAAAATTAAATTAGTAAATTAATATGGGTATAATAGGAACATTAGTAAATTAATGATTTTTATTTTTAGAAATATGACAATATTTTGGGACACCTTAAAATGGAATAAAGGACAAAAAAAATGGGACGGAGGTCATAACTCATAACTTATAATAATAAAAATGTTCATTAATTTACTAATGTTCCTATAAGAAATAAATTAAAGAATACATATGGTCAGCTCCGTTGGAACATCGTGGCAGGATGTACGATTCCACTTTATGAGAAATTATAGAGTCTTTTGGTGTACCACGTCACTTGTCCACCATTTCACTAACAAACTTTTACTTGTTTAAAATTGTTGAGTCAGTAATTAATTTCTGTTTAAAAAATTTTTCTAACTAACAATTTTAAACGAAGTGACAGTTTTTTAATGAAATGGTAAACCGCATCACTTGTCCACCATGTGGATCTTATAATTTCTCCCACTTTACATGGAAACCTTCAAAAATACATGTTGCTTACGGTCAAAAAACTTTGTAATTCAATGAGATAACCTAATTCCTTTTATACTTTATCAAATATAAATAGCAATTAAGTTGCATTATGTTTGCTCTATAATTACTACTTTTTATCATAAAATCAAGATACTCGATCGGTTTTTGTTTTTGGTGCAGAGTTTGAATCTCATATCTCTAATTTGAAAATAAAAAAATTTACTAATTAAGCTAACTAAAAATTATAATACATTATTTAAATATTTTTTTTAAGTCAATACTTCTTGTTGCTTGAGGTACAAAATTATTAAATAAGTTTTGTATTTAGGTTTTGCTAACATCTTTTTAGTTGATAATATGGCCAATCCAATAAATCTAAAGTAGAATTTCATCAATTTTAATTTTTAAAAATTTCTTTATGAAAAAAAACTTATAACAATTATTGCCAATAAAATTCTGTCAATAATATGTGCATTTACAAAAGAATCTTGCTAGTTATTTATTTATTGATTTATTTATATAACCAATACATTTAAATATTACATATTTTAATATCATTAAAATTATTTTAATTGTTAAAATTTTAATATATTATTCATTATTTTTAATTCTTTTTGATAAATTCACTATTCGTCTATGATATTTTTATCTATTTTTTTAATTATAGTTTTCTATATTTTTGTAAAAACTATCAAGGGATGCTATTTTAGATGCTATTAAATGTTATATCATCATCATCATCATCATCATCGTCATCATCATCGTCAGTTCTTCATATCTAAATTGATTTTTGTAGTAGTCATTCAAAATTAAAAAATATTTACAAATAAAATAAGCACGGTCTACAATATTAAAATTATAATATAAAAATAATAAATAAAATTTAAAACATAACATAATAGAATCCAATTTATTAAATATACTATTTGCAACTTAACATAACAATAAAATCACCTAATAGCCTGAAGACCCTCAACCTAGCTAACCAAACAAAGCTAAATTCAGCATATAACTCAATGTATTAATACTAACCAAACTAATGGCCCGTTTGGATTGAGAGGGAAGGAGTGGGAGTAAAGTAGAGTAGAGTGAATTTGACTCAAAATTAGTTTATTTTTAGCCAACTCTACTCTACTCCCCTCTACTCTCCCTCCTTCACCCCTCAATCCAAACAAGACCTAAGATTATTTTCATAAAGCTAATCAAATATCATTGTTCCAGAATAAATTTTAACAAAAGAGATGAAAATTAATTACCTTTTTGGAAATGAGTTTTACTTTACCTTGGACATATATGATGCATGGGAAAAGAAAAATGAAATATAATTTTCACCTTTAACATTAACATTGAGCTAGAGAGAGAGATTGTAATTAGATGTGTCTAGTAACGTGGAAAATTGACTTACAAACACTGAAGATTTAAGTTATTAGGGGAAATTGGTCATTAATAATTATTTGACACTCTCACGGTAATTTTGAGGGTCTTCTTGAGTATGTTGTGTGTGTGTGTGATGATGATGATGATGATAATAATAATAAAAGATATATAGGTTTTTCCTTTTCTTTCCTTTCAGGGGACCAATAGAAGATATTTCATAACTCATAACTTGTGTGGTATGTGTTTCTCTTCCTATCCATATATATATGACAAATGATATGTTCACAATATTTTCACAATATTTTTACAACAAATCTTAAGTGACATGTTGTTACTAGTTGTTATTGTTGGGGAAAAAAAATAATCTTAGTGTTAGGTTCAAATTTGAACTAATAACAACTAACTACTTATTAATCAATACAACTATTAACTGATTCAATTATGTTGTCGGTAAATTGTGAACTAAACAATTGTCAATAGCCGACATATATACAGCCCAAAGAGAATGCGAACTACCAATTAATTGAGCAAAACTTTGGAAGTTATCTACTTGGGGCGGTTGGTAGGCATCATTTATAGGATTGTGTCGTTGAAAATGCTAGAATTTGAATTGATAGCATCTAATTAAAACAAATTTGAACAAAATTGGTTGTAGCAAACTCTCGTAAAAAAAATAAAAATAAATAATTAACATTATTACATATGTTGAAAATGGATTTTATATTCTATATGTTCTTAATATGCATGTAAAATTTTGTGCCAATCGGATTTACTATTCGATCTATAAACTTATTTTTTATGCATAATTTTAGATTACAAAAACTTGAAATTTAAATATTTGATTGAGAATATAACTCATGATCTTTGATTTTTTGAAAATTTTACAAGAATTGAGAATATAAGAAGAAACTGTTATCCAATAGTGGATTTTTGGAAATTCACATTCAATAAAAATTTTCCAATCAAATTTGTAGCAAAACCTTTTCCATCTAATATATGCAGGCTATGTTTCATCACTAGGTTAAGACATGCAATTGGCATGAGAGACATAAATTGGTGAAGTTTTATTGTTGAGCTGTAAATTTATAAGTCCGGATAAATAAACCATGTCAATCTGCTAAAGTGAAAGCTGAATATGTCACTTTGCAGGTCACTCTAGAACTACAACCCATGTTCAAACGATCCATCACCTACTTGACAAAGGATGATTCGGACTTGGGAGATAAAGTGACTAGTTTTGGCAATGAACATGAGTTTGCCGATATAACTTGGTATCCTAGTCAACGCAAGGCAGTTTATCGTATTGATGACCGAGTCAACACAAACTCACCTGGCAATGGTCTATATGATTTCACCCCATTCCGCTCCACAGCTTCAATTGCACTGGGCGCTATCAGAACCACAGGTTGGCCAACAAAAATTTACAACCTTTAGAACTAGCATTTGATTTTTGCTAGCTAGCATTATAACAAAAGTATAATGGTTTTGAAATGGTGTTTTGTTTTGTGCTTGTTTAAATAGAGGATTTTCAAGAATCCCTTAGTGATGCTCTTGGGAAGTGCCTCAGTGCACAGACAGTTATTCTAACACTCAAGACTACTGCCTATGGTTTAAGTAACAATGGTAATGTTATCTTCTTCTTCTTCTAAACCGTGCTAAGAAATTACAATTGTTATTTGCGTTAGTGGTGAAGATGGTGAAATTTTCATATCTATCCATCTCATATATGCACTCTATATAATTAGATTGACGTGTGGATTCAATGTGTCAATCTCATATAAGGCGCAGGAGACAAATGCACGAGATATCTTCTTCTGATAATGATATCACCAATTCAAAAAAATGAGGATATCAATTCAAAATAATGAAAAATTTTATGAACTTCTAATAATGATATCACCAATTTAAAGTAACGAAAAATTTTATGACTTTTTTGGACTAGTAGGTATTCTTTTTACGGGTTATCCAGTAATTGGATATCACAATCGCTTTCAAGCATCAGGAACCTGTCTAGATAGTCTTGATGAGGCATTGATCACAGCTTGTGCGTGGGACCCCAGAGTTAAGGGTGAGTTCTTTCACCAAACTACATTCAGTGTTGGCTTGTCCGTGGCTAAGAGCTTCATTCAAGATGTGCAAAAGCTGATAGAATTGGAGCCTAAAGCAATGTGTGGTGTAGAACTTTATAATGGAATCCTCATGCGCTACGTTAAGGCTTCGAGTGCTTATTTAGGCAAGCAAGAAGATGCAGTGGACTTTGATATCACTTATTACCGAAGTAAAGACCCCTTAACTCCTAGGTTATATGAAGACATACTAGAAGAAGTTGAGCAACTCGCACTGTTCAAGTATGGGGCGCTGCCCCATTGGGGGAAGAATCGAAACGTAGCTTTTGATGGAGTCATCAACAAGTACAAAAATGCTAAAGAATTCTTAAGGGTTAAGAAGGCGTATGATCCATTTGGCCTCTTCTCTAGTGAGTGGACTGACCAAGTTCTTGGATTGAAAAATAGTGTGACTATAGATAAGGAGGGGTGTGCATTAGAAGGGTTGTGTATATGCTCACAAGACATTCATTGTGCTCCCAACAAGGGTTATTATTGTAGACCAGGAAAAGTATATAAGGATGCGAGGGTGTGTGCTCGCGTGACTTCTAAGTAGAACATCGGTGATGCCAATGGCCTAATTTAATTGAATTGGGCTCTCGAAGGAAGTTACGAATTAATTGCAAAGTTGTATATGAAATTCCTTTGTGCAGTGATATTTGGGTCCGATTGATAAAGATTGAGATGGATGATCAGGATGCAAATTCGCAAATATAAACCAAAGGATTCGATTACAAGGTGGTCACTGTGCTTATATATAGAGGACTACATAAAAAGATAGAAATGCTAATTATTTTGTCGCTTTTTTTTTCCTCGGATATATAGTTTCGGCTAATATATTTACTTGGCAGAAAAATATATATTTGGTCCCAGAAATTTGGTCCAACTATATTTAAAATTTTTAATCTATGAAATTTAGAAGTAAGAAGTATATACTAAAAAACGAAAAAAAGAAGAAGGAAAGATATCATTTTAGCCTTTAAAATATTCAAAATTAGTTAGTATGTTCTTTTCTCATTATAATGCCTGCCTACAGTTACAGGCTAGTCAAACACCAACTCCAAGGCCCAAGGCCCAAGGTGCATGTTTACATAGGCTTCTAAATCAGCCTCAATTATCCCACCAAACAAGATGATGGAATTCTATTTTTCCATCTTCGCACAAATCAGATCTCCCCCGATTCCAAATCCAACCTACAAAATACAATTTTCACCCCAAAAAAGAAAAGAAAAGAAAAAAAAAAAAAATAGATAATACAAAATCAAATTACACGTGGAAAGCATCCAGCAAATGAATTGTTCAAAAAGACAAAAGAATAGTCAAAAATCAATCTGAAAGTGGCTGTCACATCATTTCAAAGATTAAAAGGTGTTGTTTTAATTTAGGCGAAAATTACATTTTAGTCCCTACATTTTCAGGTAATTTTCATTTTAGTCTCTAAATTTTATTTTTACCGCTTTTAGTCCATATTTTGAAAAACGCCATCTATTTTAGTCCTTTCTGTCAATGCCCTAACGGCAAAATCCTAGGTGGCAGACGGAGTGCATCGCTGGCACACTAAATGCTGACGTCAGCATTAAAATAATAATATAATATATTATTTAGCATTTTAAAAATTTCACGTCATTTTTTAAAAACAAAAAATAATTTATGAATTTTAACTAAATAAAAAAAAAAATAGAAATAAAAACCGAAAATAATATAAATTGAGATCTAGTATTATTTTGAGGAAGAACATAAACCTACCCATTATTTTGTTTGCAACCAAACACAATATCACCTGAAAATCTTTATTATAAAAAATATTTCAGAAACCCAAAAAAAAAAAAAAAACTGAAGTTGTTCTTCGCATTCTTCCTAGACCCAGAAAACTCACAGTTTCAATACCATGGAGAACAACAACCACCTTCCTGACGACCATACCGGCATTTCGTCGGTGCTGGAAGCCAAAGATGACGCGGAGCCAAAACTTGATTCCGCGGCAGAGGAGATCAAAAATGAAGAATCTGAACCTCATTTTGACCTCAAGAAAGCTTCCGAGGATATCGACAAGTTTCTCTCGTCTCTGACGAGCAACGACGTTTCGGTGGAGGTTCCTGAGTTGGTGGAGAAATACTTGGATCTCGTGGAGCAGAAAGTTTCCAGCGAAGGAAGAGCCAAGTGGTGCCAGGTTCCCGATGAGGACTCGGCGTTTCTCGAGTCTCTGGATCGGGTTTCCAAGCTGACGAAATCGCTTCGGGAACTGAAACCGGAGGAGGAGAAATCGGAGTCTCGTGGCTCTCTGATCAATCGCATCAGAGGGATTCAACAGCGAGCGATGTCGTATTTGGAAGAGGAGTTTCGGTTTCTTCTCGAGGAATCGAAAACCGCCGAGTCCGAATCCGAATCCGCCGAACCGGAGGCTTTCCTCGAATACTCCGACGACGTTGTTTCCGGCCTGAGCAAAATATCGAAGCAAATGATCTCAGGTGGCTACGAATCCGAATGGTTGCTGTCTCGTTTGATCGTTGATTTCATGTTTTTGTTTTTTGGGAGAGAACATGGAGTTGTTTGTTTTTATGGGTTTTGTGTGTGTGTGTTTGTTTATGAAGAAAATTTCTGGGTCTAGGAAGAACACGAAGAACAACTTCAGTATTTTTTTTTTTTTTTTTAAATTTCTGGGTTTCTGATGTTAGGGAAAGAACAATGGGTTACTAAATTTTTGATAAGCACTGACTGGGTTTATTTACTTATTTTCCCGTACCAAAAAACATATTTTTGATAATAAAGATTTTCAGCTAATATTGTGTTTGGTTGCAAACAAAACAATGAGTAGGTTTATGTTCTTTTATGTTCTTACTCAAAATAAAGCTAGATCTCAATTTATATTATTTTTGGTTTTTATTTCTGTTTTTTTTTTTTTTTTTTCATTTAGTTAAAATTCATAAATTATTTTTTGTTTTTAAAAAATGACGTGACATTTTTAAAATGCTAAATAATATATTATATTATTATTTTAATGTTGACGTCATCATTTAGTGTGTCACGATGCACTCCGTCTGCCACCTAGGATTTTGCCGTTAGGGCACTGACGGGAAGGACTAAAATAGATGGCGTTTTTCAGAATAGGGATTAAAAACGGTAAAAATAAAATATAGGGACTAAAATGGAATCGCCTGAAAATGTAGGGACTAAAATGTGCTTTTCGCCTTTAATTTATAAAAATGTTCTAGTGATTTGTTGAAAGTTATTGTATTCTCGACACAGGAAGAACCTTTTTTTTTTTTTGGGGGGGGGGGGGTGGGGGAGGGGGAGGGTGAGAGATATATACATATACATGGGAAGAAACCTAATATTGTGATTCAAGCTGAATTTTACAAATTTTTTTTTTACTAGATAGAATTTTTACTCTAGCCTAATCTAAGTATATATATGTGTGTGAAGCTCTCTTCTAGAAATTTAAATTCCGGCCTTTGCCCCCTTCACTCTATAAGCATTTATGCTTATAGAATGACAACCGTACCAAGGGTGCCCAGTGGTTGAATTTTACAACTTCTAAGTATTCATATCTATGGATTCCTTAAGTTCAATGTTTATGGGCATTTATGCTTGTGGGCATGTGTTTTATGAGTGTTTGTGTTAACGGGTCCTAGTGTTAATGCATTTTTTAGTGGTTACTTTTTTTTTTTTTGAGGAATTCTTATTTTAGTGTAACTATTAGGTTTAGTGTTGGCAAATTTATGATCATGTATCTTGTTCTAAGTTGTAAGTGTCAATCTTCAGTAAACAAACAAACAAACAAACAAACAAACAAAAAAGAGGTTGTAAGTGTCAATCTTATTTGTGAGTGTAAAAAATAAAGTACATGATTAACCTTCTTCAACCTTACTACCCATATTCAACCTCGCAATATTATTTTATTATTTGAAGAGTATTGTTAGTGAAATGCTGACATGACAAAATTTTGACTTTTAAATCATAAAAGAATGGGTAAGATTTAAGAAAATCTATTGGTAAAGTACCATAGGAAATCTTAAGCATTTGAATCCGTTATGGAGTTGGCTTATTCAAAAAATCTCCTCTCTCTTAATTACAATATTTCTTTGAGTCAATTAATATAAAATTTGAATTTGAAATAGGCCTGTACTTCCAATTGAGATGAATTGTTATCCCCATGAATGTAGGGATCAACCTTCGAAGCCATTGTATTCGAGAAATTATAAAGTTCTCATGGCGGACAAGTGACGTGGTTTACCATTCTACTAAAAGACTCCTACCTATTTAAAATTACTGACTCAGAAATTTTTTTTAAATGAAAACTGATTATTGACTTAACAATTTTAAACAAATGAGAGTTTTTTAATAGAATGGTTGACAAATGACGTGATCCATCATAAGATCCTTATAATTTCTCGTTGTACCCTCATCATCTTGAAGAACCTGCTGGACCGTTGCCTGTGCCGTTTGGTCTCAGTGTCATTGCTCACAACCAATGTCGTATTGAAAATCCCCATCCTTCGTCGACAACCACTTTGTTTTTCTTTGGGGACATTGTGACTGAGAATACCACACCTATAACAAAAAATAGCTATTCTCTCGTACTGAAAACAAACCCAGCCAACATTCAACCCTTCAATTCGCTAAATCTTTCCTCGCGTCGATATCAAAGGTTTGGTAATTTCTATATTCACTCTTATACGTAAGAAAGGGCGGCCCCATCCCGAACCATTTCTAGAACATCGACTGTGACTAAGTCACCAATCTCATTTGCCAATCGACTGCCGATATCTCTACTCATGCTTTTAATGGGAATATTAAAAACACAAATCCAAAATTAAGCATTGTGAAACTTCACATCACTGAGACTAGTATCACCATGGAATCTTTTCTGAAGAATTAGACGTTTATTAAAAGACCAGGGGCCTTTAGCTATAATCTCCTCCATATCACTCTCTTTCTAAAAAATGGCCATGTATAGGTTGTTTCCCACTTCAGTGATTGAAACCCAACTTGGGCAGTGCCACAACTATTTGACAGTAGCTTTAAAAGCTTCTTTATTATAATCCGTATTGATCTGAAGTTTTGTTAGAACACTGAACTAAGCATGCTTCTTGGAGTATGCAACTTCCTTTGATTTAATCATCATTTCAACTCCCTCCTCTTCACGTAAACGGAACCTCTTCCACAGTTCCTCCATGTCTGATTCCATTAAATTACACTTGTAGAAAACTATCCACCAAAATGAAATAACCCATACACAAAGTAAAGACTCAAAAAGTCAAAAAGAAAAAACAAGAAAAATCCATACCACGAATCCACGATCTGATTGACAGACCTGGAAAGGTTTGAATCTTGTAAGCAACAACTTTGAGGTTTCGACATGCTCTAGGCTAAAGAGAGGCCTAGAGGGAATGAGAAGTTCTAGGGAGCCAATATTGTTTATGTAATCTAATACATTAATTGGAGTATATTTCATTTATTTGTAAAACATCTTTTAAAACTTAGAATTCTGAAAATAAATCAAAACAATCTATATCAAAATAAAACATAAGGAAAAATTAGATTTTATCCCTCTAAATTATACCCATTTTTACACTTACCCTCTAAATTATTATCCACATAACACTTGCCCCACTAAATTGTGAAAGTGCACATTTATTCTTCCTAAATTATTACCTTATAACACTTGGCACTTTATTTCATGGGTAAAGTATAATTTTCCCTAAATATAATGTTACGATAATTATTGTAATTTTTTCTAAAAGGATAAAGTGTAATTTTGAAAGATGGTGTGTTGGATGATATAGGGATATCATGTTTACTTATAAAAAAAAGATACAGGGATATCATGTTTGATTAGTGAGCAGTTGCTAAAAATAAAAAATAAAAAAAATTTGATTAGTGGGCAGATAAGACTAGCTCTACTTGTTTTAGATGGATATGATGAGATTTTACTTAAATTTATCAAAATATCTAGACCATGACGATGCTGGTTCGATTTCACTTATGGATCAAGCGATTATATGTATCTTTTGGTTCTAAATGTAAAGGCATTAGACTATAGGAGATCATGATTATTATTATTAATTTTTTTTTTTTTTTTTTTGGCTAAGCATATAAGAGTTTTTTATTTGATAGGACAAGAATGTATTAACCATTTGTGATAAATTAACGAATTAATTAGCCAAGTTAATTAATTAATTCAATTAATATGCAATACGTGTGATAGTACAAACAAATCACCAACTAAATTAATATGCAGTGGAAAATAAAGTTGACACGGTGATTTATTTACGAATGGTGAAAATCTTTAAGGCAAAAACCCTACCGGATGATTTTAAGGTCACCCAAGAATCCACTATTATCACAACAAGCGGTTATAAGTAGAGGAATCCCAGTACTATATATTAACCTACAGTTCAACCCTTACCCCAATCCCCAATTGGACTTGTTCTGTAGTGATAATCTTTCCTTTTCAATGCATGACTCCCAGTACGTGACTAACCAATCGATGCACGAATCTAAGTACATAACTAACCATCAACTTGAGAAGGATGTTAGCTGCAAAGTTCTTTAGTTCATCAACACGATGAAGATCACGAAACTCCTTAATTACAAAATCATACGGCGTACAAACGCAGCATTTTCTTTAAGAGAAAGATGAATTAGGGCATATGTCTCCGGTCACAATATGCTTGTGAAATTTTTTTGCATTAAGATGCATCCACTTGCATAAGCTCTAATGACCCTTAAAATAATCCTTATATATGTTTAGGGTTGTGAAAAAAGAAAGCCTAAACAAGTACACATGGATTGGTGTAAAATAAGATCTGAAAAATTGATTTTTGTAAATCTCGATAGATAGGTTATTTATCGAGCAGCTGTCGAGTATCAGGCAAAAGCTACCTTTTAAACTTTGATAAATGCTATTTGTCGAGTTAGTTGTCGAGTTTTAAAATCCAGCACTTCTTCACTTGATTCTTGGACAGATTTTCATGGCTTAACACTTGAACTTGAATTCTTGTTTCTTGAAGTATTAAACATATCCTAGATCTACCCAGTTATAAGTAAAATGTGTTTTGTCAAAGAATTAGCCAATTCTAAATAACATATGTTCCTAACATGATTCACATATATCCTAACATTATTAAAGGAAGAAACTAAGCCATTTAGGGGTGGCTACACATTTAAGTCAGAGTGGTTATAGGATCATTATGATTTGGGAAAAAAAAAATATTATATATAATTTTTAAAATTTTTAAAATTTTTTTACCTTTAAAAAAGATTTGTGACCCTCCTAAATTTTTTTAGGCTCAACATTATTAAACTTTGGATAAAACTTGGCAACAATCTTAGTTGTAAACTAAGGCTACAACTTCATTTAATAATTTTTTTTATTATTTGATATGAAATTTGACAAATCCATCATTATATTGCATTTTCCTTTTATATCTTTTATACTTGCAAAATTTCAATAAGATCAAATATCAAAGATCAATAGCTATATAGGTCATCAACCAAATGTTTAAATTTTGAGTTTTTGTAGTTTAAAATTATAAATAAAAAATATTCGATTGGTTTGAAATTTGACATGTATTTTAAAAACACAAAGAACATGCAATTTAACAGTTAACTTTTAAAAATATGTAGTTATGTTAATTTGTTTAGTGAGAGTTATAGTCTTAGACTACAAACTTTGTCCTTAATCTTTGGTCCTTTTAATAATATATTATGTCATTACAAACAAAAAGGAAAAGCATAAATTTTTTTTTTATTGAACTAAAATTTTGAAAGTGATGTAACTTGCAATATTGATAATGAGACTATCATATAACGATTTGAAAATACAAAAACTCGTAAAAGAATATTGTAAGACTTTGTGTCCTTTTAGGAACAGCTTATCTTGTTTTTTGTTAAAAACTTTTGCTAAAAGTATGCTAAAGTATACTTGTACTTTGAAATTTTTTCAAAAAGTCAGAAAATACTAGAAAAATTGTACATAAAAGTTAAAAAGTAAAAGCCAAAGTTTAAATCTAATAGCAAACTTACCCTCTATGTATTTGTGTGTGTGTGTGTGTGTGTGTGTGTGTGTGTGTGTTTTTTTTTTTTTTTTGTCAATATACGAAACTCTCTTTTTATTAGATTTTATATAATTTAAGTTTCATAATAATCACTTTGCAACAAATTCCTAAAGCCGTTGCTGAAGCTAGTATATCAAATCTTAGAGCTTAAATTACCGAAGTAGGCAAATTCAAGAAGGATAAACTACCAACTTGACAAAACTTTTACTTATAATCCCCAATAGAGTTTTTACACTGACTAAATGTGTTATGGAATAACGTACAATCTAAATGTTGCACTGTTGATTCCTGATAGGTGAAGAATGAAACATATATGTAAAGTTGTAATTTACAATTATTTTGTATTGGATTTTATTCCGTGCCAAATTTTATTGTAATTTTTTTCAATTTTTTGTATCTTGTATTTTATGTGGGATTTCATCGTAAGGGTTGTGTGTGAGAGAAAGTGTGAAGACTCAACACAAATTGAAGATCAAAGAAGTTTTCACGGGTAGCTTGCGAGAAGTCTTCCTGCAAAGTGAAGCATGTGCTCAACACATGACTAGAATGTGAAGAGTCATGACAGATGGTGATAACTGGTTTTCACGAGTGTCTTGCGGGTAAGGCCTTCATACGAGATATCCGCGAAATATTCTGTTTTGCCAATTTGTCATATCTGATACACCAAGTCTTTACTCACACTATATATACACACACATTACCTACATATGTTGAGGAATGCTTTTTAGAGAGAAAAACCCTAGCCATTATCCTTGAGAGTGAGAGATTGTCATACCCACAATTCTCTACACAATTTATTGTGATTTTTTTCAACTCCTACCTCCCAATTTCCAAATCCTTGAGAGGTTGATAGTCCAAACACTTACCATACCCATCCTGAGTGTAAAGTGAGGTTATAGTATTGCTGGGAAGCATTGGAAGAAGCCATTTGTTTGGTGGATGCAATCGGGTTGAATTACATGATCTAGAGAGTTAGAGAATACAAGGCTTTGTTAAGTCAATTGGTAACAGGAGCTTGGAGGGCCTGAGTACATGGAGTAGACTAGGCTTAAAGGGTCTTTTGTTATTCGTATACTCCAATTTATTCTCTAGTGGATCGATTTACCGCTTGGAGAGTGGCGGTGAGGTTTTTCGTTGAGTTATTTAGTTTCCTTTTCGATAACACATCATTGTGTTATCTTGTATTTGCATTCTCTTTCCTACTCTTTTAGCTTTCATTTTACTGCTGTGATTTGATGAATATGGCTTAGAGTAGTTATATTGTTTGTTCGCTCGCATTTACTCTATTTTGCACTTAGTTTAAGTTAAAGTAAAATCAACTGATTCATAATTCTAATTTGGGGGTCTAAAAAGCTTTTGTGTTTTCACACAAATTCGAGCTTTCAATATAAAATATGAGAAAATGGACCTTGGAAACTAAGATACATACATATATATATATATATATATATATATATATATATATATAGGATATTGCATTGAGTTACTCATATGATTTGCTAACTCATTCAAAATTTTAATGCAATGGCCATCTTATGTATATTCGATTCAGTCACTTGCCTCTTTAATCCGGTCGCTGGAAGACCTTAAAGAACAGAAGTTGGCAAAATTTATTACAAACCAGAGATCAAAGCTAAAATCCTAAGCAAGAAAAGATAACCCAGCATTTACAAATTGTAAGAAGAAGTAAAGAATTGATGAACCTGCAAGTCCCATTTTTCAATTCCTATCTACATAAAATACTAGGTTTCGAGGTTGACATATTATCTAACTGAACACTCAAAATATAAATAATAATAAATAAATATACTCAACATACACAATAGTATTTCATCATATGTATAGGTAGTAGGTACACAATTCTGCTCAAGGCAGAAGATCCTTTTTTTAAGAAGAAGGTAGAAGATCTAACTTCACGTTATAAATTATTTATTTATTTATTAGATAACCTAAAAATTAGTTCATACAACAATAAGGAACTGTCAAACACATGCTTATCTGTAAGAATACATAATGACAGTTCTTTAGCATAACTATACTAAACTAAATCATATTCGCTATATAATAAGTTGAATGGAACTTTCATCTGGCCCACTTGGACAAAAAAATCTTATTGCGTGTTCCAATCAAAAGCAAAATGACTAATTGGAAGGAAGGATGAAGTTCTATACAACAGAAAAAGTGTTAAACTAAAGAAAACTTACGTAGATGAAAAGTAAATTATTTCAAATAAGAAATATTAATTACAAACTCTATATTATCCTTTTTCGATCATATCCCATAAAGAATCATATTAAAAATTTCCATGCATTCTATACATGCGTTTAAGATTAGTATAAAAGCCAAAGTCAGTTCAGTAACGTATCCTTTGCGGAGAAGGAACTGGAGTTGAATAAAAATTGGATATGTAAAAGCCGATTAAATTGGTATATTCAAATACCACTAGTTGGTTAAAATTTCAACTATTAGAAGTTGCTCACGTATCCTTAGGGTTCGCTTAGATACTGCTTATTTTGCTAAAAATTGAAAACTGAAAATACAATAATAGCAAAATAATTTTTAAATATGTGAATAAACATATGTGAATGAAAGTTTTTTTGAAAAAAGAGGTTTGTGAATCCGTGAATAGTACACGGGACCCACTAGACCCATTTTCTCACGCGCTTCTAAAAAAAAAAAGAAAAAAAGAAAAAGAAAATGCAAGACGCTTCTTTGTAAACACAATCCAAACACGTACTAAGTTAAAGACTATTAAATTGGTATTCAAATACCACTAGCTAAACCAGCCTATCTTTTAGTTAAAGATGCCCTTGACATTGTTGATTTTTCTATTTAGATAGAAAAAAAAAATCATTATTTATTAGAAAAAGCTCTCTTTGTTTATATTCAATGAAAGTTTTAGTCTTTCTATAATGAAAAAATACCACTAGCTATATAAAACTTCAACTATTAGAAGTTGGTGTCGTGGAAGTAATGAACTTCAATCATAGTTGTCAAAACGTGAATTGTATTGTGTATTAATTTTAAATTTTTGTTATATCATGTATCATATTGTAACGTGTATCATAAGATACACAAATACTAAATAAAATTTATAAAAAATTATAAATATACATATATAAAGGGTATATTCATTATAAATTTGAATATATTTAACTAATGACTAATTTATTCATGACTTATATAATAATATTTAACAAGCTAACTAAATAAATCAAACTAGCATGTATATATAACATACACATTCAAATTACTTAAATTTGAAATTGATAATATATTACAAATGACCCAAAAATAATAATTTATTTTCATCATATTCATCAAATTGCCTAATCAACCCCATCTAAGTCAATGTTATCATCATATTTATAATTTTGCAAATTTATTTCTTCTTTAAAATTTTCTTCATTGTCATTTGTCATTAACATTTACTATCTCTTCTTGTTCATTTTATTTTAATAATTTTTTTTATAATTTATTTTTTGGAATTCTAGTTTGTTGGACTTATAACAATAGTGATAAAAAATAAAAAATTTATCATTATGTTTATAATTTTGCAAACTTGTTTCTTCAATAAAATTTTCTTCATCATCAGTCATCATTAACATTTACTATCTCTTCTTATTCTTTTTATTTTAAAAAGTTTTTTATAATTTTTTTTTGGCATTTTGGTTTGTTGGACTTATAACAATAATGATAAAAATAAAAAAAATTTATATTGTCAATTAATATTTTATTCATAGTGTATAAAATAAATTTATAAATATTAAAGTAAAGGGTAAGTGTGTACTGTGTAGTCCAATTGTAGGAGAGAAAGAGAGAAAAAAAAACTTATAAATATGTTATTTTAGTAGGGTAAACTAAGTAAACTAATAATTTTAGAGAAAGAGAGAAAAAAAACTTATAAATATGTTATTTTAGTAGGGTAAACTAAGTAAACTAATAATTTTATGTTAAAAACGAGTCTAACAACTTGTTAGATTTAAATAAAAGTACAAATTTTAACAAAAAAAATCTCATTTTAAAGCAATTGTCCATGTATCATATGATACGTAAAATTTTGTGATACGATATGATTCATACGATACACACACTGTATCATATGATTCATGAGCACTTACAATACACCGATGCAATACAAAACTTTTTACACATGATACGTATCACGTATCGTACGATACTGACAACTATAACTTCAACTTTTATAAGCCTTATCTTCAATGGGATTTATATTTTTTTTTTTCGTGTTAGAATAATTAAATAATAATTAAAAAAAAAAAAAGTGAAATTCTGTGAGCAAGTCACTCTCCACCGTGACTACACAACCAATTAAAGTGACTTCTATTGCCTAAATGATAAGTTGCTTACTTTAAGAAGGTGAAAACCAATGAACAAGTAACTTTCCAAATTTGTTAGCTGCATTTTTTTTTTTTTTTTTTTGGTTAGGTACGTCCGCATGAACGTTTAATGGGATGGTGGAGAGTTGTTCCAAATTTGTTAGCTGCAACTTTTTTTTTGGGTACGTTCGCATGAACGTTTAATTGGATGGTTGAGAGTTGAGAACTTCCCTGGCGCACCAAACCAACCTGATCATTTTTTTTCTGAATTTTTAATCTTGTTCCATGAAAGCTTGAATTTGTGTGAAGCCATAAGAGCTTGTTTAGATCCTTGCTAATTCAAAATTATGGCTTGATTGCTTTTACTCTTAGTTAATCAAAGTGCGGAATAAGAGTAAATGTGTGCAATGAACTAATACTACTTTAGTGCATAAATATGAACAACAAACAATAAAAGTAAAGCACAAGAGTAAGGGAAGAGATATGCAACTACAAGATAACACCAAGACATGTTATCGGTGTTATCGAAGAGGAAACCGAAGAACTCAGTGAAAAACTTCTCTGTGACCTTCCAAGTCAAAATCGATCTGCTAGAAAATAAAGTTGGAGTACACAAATAACAAAAGACCTTCCAAACCTAGTTTACCCAATGTACTTGAGCCCTTCAAGCTCCTGCTATAAACAGACTTCTCGAAGTCATGTCTTCTTTAATTTTCCGGATCCCGCAATACGCCCGATTGCATCTGCCAAGTCTCACCGACTTCTTTTGAAAAATCCCCAAAACTTTCCAAACTCCAAAACACTCTCTACACTTTGAAAATGTGTGAGTTGTGTTTGGGTACAAATTTCCTTTTAAGGTATGACAATGGGAAAGGGAAAGAGAAGAGGCTACAATGATTTCTCACTAAAGATTAATAGCTCTTTCTCTAAAAGATGGGTGTGTGTGTGTATGTGTGTGTTGTAGAAAACCTATCTAGGGTTTTTTTTTTTACTCTCTGAATAGCCTCATCATACTTTTGTGGGTAATGAGGGTATATATAGTATAGGTAAAGAGTAAGAAAGTTACACTTAAAATCCTCTAGACAAAGAGTTTCTTGGGTATCTTATGGGTTGGCCCTTCTCGCAAGACATTCGCAAAACTGATAGCATGGCACGACTCTTCAGCTTCCAGCATGTGTTTTTCACGTGGCTCTTTCGCGGATAGACTTCTTGTGAGACACTCGCGAAATCCACTTGGTCATCCAATACATGCTTGATTCTTCACCAACTTAATACTAAATTCAATACAATAAAATCCCACAAAATATAAAGAACAAAATTAAAACAATTACAACACTTTTTGTCATAGAATAAAGCTAACATAAAAATATAGTTGTAAATCACAACTTTACAATTTTCCATTTTGGCTATTCTATGACAAAACACCCTATAACAGAGTCTAGACTTAAACATGAGTTTGGGAACAATGGCAAAACTCACTCACACCTAAATCTAAAATCTGTAATGAACTTGAAACAAAATATTTGTAACCTAAAACATTTGCACAAAACGCATTAGACTTTTAAGGTAAATCAAGTGATAAAATGACAAGTATAATGTAACAAGTACAATGCGATCAAGTAAACATGATATTAAATATATGATCAACTTGATCAAACACAAACAGTCATATGGGAATGACTATAATAATTATATAACAAAGCAAATGATCATCTGAACATGCAACCAATAAAGCATAATAGCATAAGGATGTATGCATGTCCAACACATAAACACGATGTAATGAGAGTAACAAAGCATAAATACTAAATGTAACTCAAAGTACCATAAAGCAATGAGAAAACAAGCATTAGGTAAAACAAAACAAAACAAGGTTTTCTCATAAAAGATGTCTTCTCCCCTTTGGTATATGCATCTCCCTTAAGGCTTTCCCCCCTACAAATGTGCACAAAGTAGAGTTTCTCCCCCTAAAAATATGCACGAGTCATATAGAAATAACGATACGCTCCAGTATACTCTCGAGTATACTCTCCCCCTTTTTGTCATGAATAGACCAATGAATCAAGAGGAATGAGAGAAAGAAAAGAAGATATGAACAAGGGTAAAAGATGATGCGTGAGGGGTGCAAGATAAATGAGAAAATGAAGTTCAAACAAAAGATAAAACATCTTAAAAACATGCTAAAAAGCATAAAGTAGACATGACATGCTAAGGATGATGGAACAAAGTATACACCAAGGCATGACATAGACACAAGAATATGTTATATGTGTTAAAAGGTTTAAAAGAACTTAAGTATGAGTGAATACAAAACATGTAAAGTGTTAGAGTGTGTGCAGCAAGGTGCATCTAGTGTGGATCTAGTGTGTATGTGAGATGCATGAGCAAAGCATAAGTAATGCATGAACAAGCACTCATGAGGCAAAATATATAAAACACACAACCAATGATTAAAACATGATAAACATGAATAATTATGGCGATCTCCAAAAATTGGCATTCATTGGAGTCCAAAAGAGTGAAAAAAATACCATAAAGACATTTTATCAAATACATAAAGTGCACACACTACACATGTATATTAAACAATGTATGAACATATAAAAATCTTGTCTAAATACATGTTATTTTTGTCACAAGAGGCTAATATCCAAAGCATCATTTAAAACAAAACCTAATAAAAACGATTGACAAAAGTTAAGTTTTTTAACCCTCATTTGAGAAAATCTCAACTATGAATATAAAAACCCCAAAAACATAATCTAAGGATCAAAAGCAATAAAAAAAAAAGTTAAAGATGACCTTAGGGATGTTAATAGAATGAAAAACATTTGAATTTAGTTGGATTTTGATGTAAGAACATAAACATAGGGGTTTGGGAAAAGATGAGAGAAGTATAAAACAAATGTCCCACGAAATGCCCTTTAAAAAGCTGATCTGGAAATTTTTATATGAAGCTGAAAATTTTCATGGGAAGTTTGGAATTTTCACTAGTAAGCCTTATTCGCGAAACGTTCTGTCCAAACTTCGTGACTAAGCTTACTCGCGAAAACACCCAGAAAACATGTTTTTCACACAAAATCAATTTGAAAAATTTTGAAAAATATGGGTGATACAAATTACTTCCAAAAGCAAATAAAACAATCAAAATTTTTTTTGTTTGATCCATATATGGTTGAGCACACACACATCACATTTGATGATGCACAAACACACAAATGAAATAGGCATTCATTGAACATTAAACTTGTGTGTTGTGTGTGTGGATCAAGTATGAACTAGTCTATAGTCTAGTATGAAATTTTAATGATCAATTCAATCAAGTTATACACGACTAGTACGAAGTCAAGTGACATATCTCACTTGTAGAAATGAACATATATGACCCCTCACTAATTTGATTACACTAGATTGAAAGCTTTTCATTTGGCATCCATTTTTCATACTTTTGATAAAAAAAATAAAAACAAAAACAAAAACAACTCAAAATTTTTAAAACGATGCCATAAACATTTTTAGATAACTTAACAATTGAGCCTTTGGCTTTGGCATCGTACAATTTAATACAAATTGCTTTCCCTTTTTTCTAGTCAAATACTAGTATGTGCGATGACTTTTTTAGCTCAAAATATCTTTTCGAGATAGACATTTGTAGAGCTCTTGAAAAAGAAAAAAAAAAATGTGTGAGGAGATATATAGGCACAAGTCTACTCATGTATCAAGATTAAGCAAGACTATTGACCAATCATTTATGACAAGCTTAAAGATCTATTTACAAAATTCAAAACATAGATTTTTAAAAGTTGGTCATACTTAGAAAATGTGTGTACATAACAAACTAAGCTCGTAAATACACTACACCATTAGTACGGAGGTATTAGGTTAAACTCACATGTAATATACACAACACAAGCGATCAAACTTTTTGAGATTTTTCACTTTTTATGGGTTTTTGAATTTTTCAACATACTCAAAAACAAAACAAGCAAAATAAGATCAAATGCAAAAACAACAAAAACAATGCATATAAAGAGATGCATGATGCACAAATGCATGACAATAAAGCATAAAATGCATAAAGAGTCCTACAAAGATTGAAAGAATTAGATCAAGGACCAAAAAAGTATAAGCTCAACTATAGGAATCATTTCTCATTCAAACGGAACGATTGTTTGGAATGAGTGTCTCATGAAAAGTGAGATGAGGGTTGGAAGAATAAAAACTAGAGATGCACATAGACAAGGAGGTAAGAACATCAAAACTTTCTTCAACAACTTATCATTTTCCCCTAAATCTGATTTTGCTTTTATAGCACAACTTCCAAAAAATTCAAGTTTCTCTTTTCTTTTGATTTTTTTAAGAACTTAAAACTTAGAGTAATGAGGTCTTAGATGACCAAAGGCACCATAGTGGTGACAAACAATGAGTTTAGGTCTATTAGGATTTTTAGGGAGGGATCTAGCAACATGGTTTTGTTTTCTCTTCATCATGGAGCATTGAGGTCTTATGTGACTGATCACACTACAATGGTGGCAAGTGAGAACAAACTTAGATCCATTCAAAACCTAAGATGAGACTTAAATGGAGGCTTTGGCTTAAAAGTCTTTCTCTCCACCTCTTGATTTCTTTTGTATGGAGGAATATACACCGATTTGTCTTTTGAGGTAGAACACACAATAGGTATAAAATCGGATACCACAACATGATTGTAAGAAATATTTTCATCATTTTTAGCAATAGGTTTAGCAATCAAACACTTGGCATGCATCTTAAGAGATTCATTTTCACATTTTAGCTTATCAACAAGTTTGTTAGACAAAATAAGTTTAGCATCCAAGTCCATATTCAAACACTCAAACTCCTTTAGTTTTTCAAAAGAATATTCAACAAGTTTCTTATACTTTTCAATCAATTTATTGGATTCTTTAAACTTAACAATGAAATCATCCTTTTCACAAATGAATTTGTTGAATTTCTCATGAAACTTCTTGGCCTTTTTTTTCAAGTGTTTGACATTTGGAATATCAACAACACCCATAGATTCATGTAACATGTCATCACAAGCATGCGGATAAACACTCATAAAGGCATTTCCACAAACACATAGCTTGTTACACTCAACAACATCCAAAAATCCATAGAAGAATACAAAGCTAAAATACAAGGGGTAAATGATCACACTTAGGTAATGAAACCAAAATAAGTGTACCTGCTCTGATACCAATTGAAAGCTTGAATTTGTGTGAAAATACAAGAGCTTATTTAGACCCCTAATTAAAAATTACGGTTAGATTGTTTTTACTCTTACTTAATCAAAGTGCAAAACAAGAGTAATGTGCAATGAACCGATACTACTCTAGTGTATAAACATGAACAACAAATAATAAAAGTAAAGCACAAGAGTTAGGGAAGAGAGATGCAACCACAAGTTAACGCCAAGATATGTTATCAAAGAGAAAACTGAAGAACTCAGCGAAAAATCTCTCCGCAACCCTCAAAGTCGAAATCGATCCACTAGAGAATAAAGCTGAAGTACACGAATAACAAAAGACCCTCCAAGCCTAATCTACCCAATGTACTCGAGTCCTCTAAGCTCCTGCTACCAACGGACTTCTCAGAGTCATATCTTCTCTAGCTTTTCCGATCTCATAATACGCTTAATTGCATCCACTAAGCTTCACCGACTTCTTTTGGTAAATCCCCAAAGCTTCCTGAGTTTCAAAACACTCTTTACACTCTGAAAATGTGTAGGTATGTTTGGATATAAATCTCCTCTCAAGGTATGACAATGGAAGAGAGAAGGAGAAGAGGCTACAATGTTTTCTCACTAAGAATTAGTAGCTCTCTCTTTAAAAGATGGGTGTGTATGTTGTAGAAAACCTATCTAGGATTTTTCTCTCTGAATAGTCTCATTATATTTTTGTGGGTAATGAGGGTATATATAGTATGGGTGAAGGGTAAGAAAGTTACACTTAAAATCCTCAAAGCAGAAAATTTCGCAGGTATCTCACAAGTTGGTCCTTCTCGCAAAACTAATAGCCTAGCACAACTCTTCAGCTTCCAACGTGTGCTTCTCGTGTGGCTCTTTCGCAGGTAGGCTTCTCGTGAGACATTTGCGAAATCCACTTATTCATCTAATACATGCTCGATTCTTCACCAACTTAATACTAAATCCAATACAATAAAATCCCACAAAATACAAGGAATAAAATTAAAGTAATTATAACACTTTTTGTCAAGCAATAAAGCCAACATAAAAATATAGTTGTAAATCACAACTTTATATCCCACATTTAACTTTTTTTTTATCCATTTCATTATTCAAGCATTTGAATTTCTAGCTTATCTCATAAATGAATATATGTGTGTGTGTGTGTGTGTGTGTGTGTATATATATCATAATACTGATAATAATAGTTAAATGAATAGTGAAATGCCATTTTTTTTATTTTTTTTTTATATAAGATAAAAAATTTATTTTAGCTTAATCTAAGTGTACATGTATGTGAATCTCCCTTCTAAATACTTGAACCCAGGCTTTTGCCTCCCACACCCAGCAAGTACTCATACTTGTAAAGTGACCATCACACCAATGGTACACGGTAGTTTAAATGCCATTTTAATTGTATAGTCTTTTAGATAGGATGAAGATTTTTTATTTTTTATTTTTAAGAATTGGACAGGATGAAGCTAAATTAGCTAATAGACTTCCATGAACAATTCAAGATAATCTTTTTTTTATCATACAATTCAATTAGTGGATCCCATATGTATTAAAAAAAAATATATTTAATCTTCTTATACTGTACCAAAACCACAGAGCCTCCACCCTTCATTGTATTTTCTTTTCCTCTGCCTCTTGACTTTTTAATTGCTTCAAATTTGAATTTTTGCTATAAACTCAAATTTTAAATACTTAATGTAAAGACTCAATTTGGATTGGACCCAGAATAGGAAGGGGTTTTTAGCCCAACAAGCTCAAACAATAAATTTATAGAGAGTGAGTGAAAGAATTGGTTCTATTCTGTAGAAAAGATCATCATAATTGCTGAGTAAAGAACATTTAAAATAAACAAAATGAGGAAAACTGTTCTCAGCTTGGATTCAGGAGTTTTTTGGATTCTATCTGCTTAATGAACAGGATTACCCATGTTTAGTCCTTTTTTTTTTTCCTCTCTCGTTTCTTTTCTCTCTCTCTCTTCAATCTACCTTTTCATATTATATACCACGATCCGGGCATCATATTCACCATACACGTGTAGGTGAGATTCTAGGAACTCCATCCTGTCCTATCCAACACCTCTCAGAATCTTCAACTAATAGCCATAAAGCTGCTTGACTACTATTCAAGTATCACCTCCACATTAATGCGGTCAGAGAGTTAGCTGGGAAGCATTTAATGTGAAGGTAGTAGCTTTAAAAGATATGTGCTACCTCTTTTTGCTCCTCCCTTATCCCATATCCATTTATCAGTTGTAACACAACTTTGAGGAATATCCAAGGCGGTAAGATAGCTGCACCAACCTCGGACCATTGTTTCCGAGATGGATTTTCTCCTCGGACTTATTTTGGACTATTATATACAATATCCATTTCCTTTTCTTATACTATTCCCACTATATCCTTATTTAGCCATCCTCGGATGGATTAATATCCTCGAACTAGGCCATTGGGTCACAGGCCCATTTCTTACAATCTTAACAATAGCTTTTAAGATAAGTGGCCCCACACTTAAAATGATAGCAAAATAAATGTTGAATTCTACATAATTTAAGAAACAATCAAGTTAGTGAAATATGTATACAACTTTACAAGTATTTGCTGTAGTCTTTTTTTTTTATTTTTTTTCCTTTTTTTTTTTTTTTAATTATAAACAATATTTGCTATACTCTTAATACTTTTAGATTAATCTATTTTCTCATTTTATTTTAATGAATCAATTAGATGTCTAAACTTTGTGTATTTATGTTACTCTTTTCTTTTGATTGTTAGTAACTATGAATTGGTTATTTTTATTTTTAATTAATTTAATGATACAAAACATATACTTGTAATTACATTTTTTTACAGTTGTTTCTTTAATTTTTATTGTCAATTTGTTTTTGATTAGCATATTTAGATTATTTTTACTTTTAATCTTACCCCTTAAACTAAACTTTGCCATTGGTCGAGACTATTGAAGATGGTATTGACTAGAAAGAATATATGACTGTCGTCTTCGAATTAGCAAAACGGGCCAAATGCTCCTTAGCAACTTTCTTATATTCTTCAGTGATTCTAAATGGTGGGTAATTGTCTATGTCCACATGTATGTAGCTGGGATCAAATGACAACTGTAGGGAAGTGGTACATAAAACCCAAGTAAGCACTGGGCGTTAGATTAGAACATGCCTAGAACA
Organism: Quercus variabilis; assembly: GCA_030445155.1. Lineage (NCBI taxonomy): Eukaryota > Viridiplantae > Streptophyta > Magnoliopsida > Fagales > Fagaceae > Quercus > Quercus variabilis. The sequence continues at coordinate 44,870,788 of CP129452.1, read as the reverse complement.
TAACACTCTAAGATATGGGGCCCCACTATGAAGACGCCTACCCTGGAGCATGAATCAAAGGTAAACAAGATGTCATCACAAACACCCTCAAGATCTCAAATCTCAAAATCCAACCTAATGGGACCCATCACCCTAGGTTCGAGCATGAGTAAACCACTAGTGTCGCCCAAGATAAAATCCTATTGATCACGCTACCCTCACCAATCCATGTTTAGAGCTGTCAAAGACATCCTGCTGGGGTGTGCGCAAAATATATGAGGTTGCCCTTCAAGATCTTCCTGATGAATCCACATCAACCCACTTGACACAATTGCATTTAATGTAATAGATAACTTATCATAATAAAACTGTTAAATATTAGCATTGATACACCATGTTGAGTATGCTAGTATGGATGCGGAAGTGAAAGCATAAAGTATAGAATACAATAACACATGAGGATTATATGGTTCAGCTTAATGGCTTACATCCATAGAGGAGACCCTCAAGGGCTACATCAATAATATATTATAGTGTAGTCCAAATCCTGTGTTACAATGAATCATAACATGTGTATATATAATAGATTAAACCTTAGACTAATAAACTTCTACTACAAGTAGAAGACTTGACTTGCACACAAAGTAGAATTAGGCTTGGGTCTATGCTAATGGACTAATATATCTCTAACACCCCCTCTCAAACTCAATATGGAAGTTTAATGAAATCTTGAAATTTGATAAGGTTAAGAAGATCCGTTGAATAAAGTTTGGCTCTGTGACAGTAGTTTGAGGAAGGTAATGGTCTTGCAGTGTTGATGTGACTTCTAACAATGGCATGATTATACCGAAGAGTTTTGACAGCAGTAGTAGAAAGCCAAAGAAGATGAACGTAGTAAAAAAAGCACTGGGGAAAACAAAGATTGCTCTTAAATATACCACAATGACAAAAAATCATGGCCACAAGAAGGTGGCTCTGATACCATGTTAAATATTAGCATTGATACACCATATTGAATATGTTAGTATGGATGCCAAAGTGAAAGTATAAAGTATAGAACACAATAACACATGAGGGTTATGTGGTTTAGCCTAACGGTTTACATCCATGGAGGTAACACTAAAGGGTTACATCAATAATATATCTCTAACACCCCCTCTCAAATAAGGAGGAGTGTGAGAATTATGATTAAGTGATTAAATTCATCATTTTCTAATAGCTTAAGCTTTTAGTACAATCGGTAATTTAACATGGTATCAAAGCAGGAGATCCTGAGTTCGATCCCTGACTTTGCTCTACCTCCCATTTAAAATGTTAAATTCCCACTTGTTGGGTCCCCACTTACTAAGGGGAAGTTTAGGCCCACAAGTGAGGGAGAATATGAGAATTATGGTTAAGTGATTAAATTCACTATTTCCTAATAGTTTAAACTTTTAGGACAATCGGTAATTTAACAAAAACAAAAGGCCCTAAAAATATTTGTTCATCATAACCTTAAGAAAAGAAGAGTCTGATCGGATAGAAGGCTGCCTAACTATATACTATGGCATAGGCTGGAGAAGAAAATGAAGAGAATTAAGCAAAGGATAGGGATAAAGAAGAAGATAGAGGAAGAGTATAAAAAGAAAGAAGATAGATAAACAAAGGCAATTTTTGTACAATTATTTAAAATAGAAAGATAGAGGGAAGAAAAAGAGAGGAGCGAAACACTGAGTGAGGAATGTAACAGAAATAATTGTATGAATAAAGTCTTAGACACAATTTTATAAAGCAAAGAATTATCTTTTTCTTGTTCAAATCTCCCATCGTGGATTGTATTAAGCCCATAATAAAAATCAATTGTGATTATAGGCAAGTCATTAAGCTAGGGCTAATTTCTTGCTTCCATAACAACTTTAGGTCATTACAAAAGCAAAAATAGATAAATGCTTTAGGACATAATGTACTATTTAATTTTTGTAATTTGTTAATTTTGATTTTTAATGGCAATTTTCAAAATTTTAGGTTCAAGATTTTTATTTGCTTGTTTTTAGGTGCTTTTAGTGTTTTTATTTTTTTCTAGTCAAATTTGGTTCCCATAATAGTTAGGTATTAATTAGGATATGTTTTAGAATATATTTTCTTGTATGTCAAGTTTTACAAAGCCTTTAAATAGGCATCTAAGTCTATAAACATTTTTCTAAAACATTATTTAATCAATAAAATTGAGACTATTATCTCTCTATTTTCTGGTGGATTCCAGACCTCTTTCTCCTTATGGATTCAAGGAACCTTATGGATTTGAGATTATCTTTTAAAAGCAAACATGTTTTGTATCTTATTTTCTAGAAATTTCTCGTTCTTCTTTTTGTCCCTTCTGCATTCCGCATCAATAAAGAGAAAAGTTAATGGATAATACGCGCTCATAGTGCAATTTCCTTACAGGATCTCTCACTTTATCCACTTTGTATCAATCTTACACTTATAACAATGCTAATTATTGTTGCACACACTTACTTACACATTGCCGTATATATTTTAGTTGAAAACACAATTTCACACTTATAGAAAACATGATTTCAACTATGTCATGTATGCAAGTGTGTAATTATAATCACTCTAACAAAAAAAAAAAAAAAAAAAAAAATCCACAGACAGTAAAATTGAATGTCAAGCATAACAAGTGAAGAAGTTAAACTAAATAGTTGAAATTTGATAACCCTATATAAAAAACAACAAATCTCCATGATTTCCAATTAAAAAAACATGAATAAAGTTTCTCTCCAATCTAGTTTAGTGATAAACTCTTCAAACTTCTCGTATATCTCTTTTTTAGGTGTGAATTTTAAAAATCTAACTGTTGAATTTTGTGTTCCTTTTGTTCTTAACATGCATATGAAATTTTGTTCAAATTGGATGTTAATTATTATTTGATCAATAAACTTATTTTTTATACACAATTTTAAATCACAAAAACTTGAAATTTTAAACATTTTTTTTTATGACATAGCAATTGATCTTTGATCTTTTTGAAAATTTGCAAGTATGAAGGATATAATAAGAACATGCAATCCAACAATTAGATTTTCAAAATTCACACTCAATATAAAAAAATATATGAGGAGTTTAAAGGGTTTCTCTCTGTTAGGGTACATTTTTTTACACCTATTTTTACTTAAATATCACCCATTTATTTCCAAACATCATCAACAAATTATTGGGCATTTCTAAATATTTTTTCCCTATTATTATGCTAGCCCACAACTATTTTTCTTGCCACCACAAAACTTGGCTACAAATATAAAACATTATAAGGCCCAATATTTTTGTGAAGCCTATAATTTAGACTCATCCCCAAATTACTTTATTGAACTAGTTTAAATCTCATTCTTTTTAAAGTCTAAGAATGCTTATGCTTGACAATATTTGAAAAGCCCAATTTTTATTGGGAACATTAAAAACCCAGTTCTTACTAGCAATATCAAAAAGCCCAATTCTCATTGAAAACATTAAAAGCCCAATTCTCACTAGCAATGTTAAAAAGTCCAGTTCTCACTGGCAATATCAAAAAGCCCAATTCTTATTGGCAATACTAAAAGCCCAATTTTCGCTAGCAATATCAAAATGCCCGATTCATATTGGTACTATTTAGTGAAAAATCTAATATTGTTAATACTTGGGAAGTACCATATGATTAAATTACCAATTCCCATAACCACAATTGTTTAAAAAAAAAACTTGAATGCTTATATGTTTCCAAATTTATGGCAAATTATGATTATTTGATTCTGTTTGTTTTTAGACCCCTTAAAAAACACAATTGGATTAACCTAGTTTACAAGCCAAGTTATTACTTAGTCCAAATTTCAAATCTAGGTTAACACAATCATATATCATACCAAAGTAAAGTGCGGAATAAAAAGAACACAAAGATATGATCACCCAAGAAAACCAAATTGGTAAAAACCCTGGGGAGGATTTAAACTAGCAATCCTCAATATAAAACTGAATCCACTATGAAAGAATTGAAGTTTTACAATAGCGACTTAGACCACTAACATCTTATTGCTACCTTATGTAGAAAACTTATTGACATGACCACGTGCAAGCTCCGAGACCACATACTCCTTCTTTCTTGGATTCTCAGCAAGTACAAGCACTCTCGCTTGTGTATCTTTAAGCTCTTTAGTGCAGCAACTAAATGATCATCAAGCTCTCAATGAAATCTCCTTCTTGATAATTCTAAGCATGTGTGAAGACAACCACCTCTCAGATCTCACAAGAGATTTACACACACAGCAAAAGAGCAACCTCAAAAACGTGGCTAGGGTTTCCCTTTTATACCTAGGGCAAAACATAAAACTTTACACGTCATATGGGCTTAGGGCTGAGTTGGAAATTCTGTAGAAAAAACATTCTGCCCGACTTTCGATCGGTTGAGTCTAATTCTCAATCAATCGAGCCAAACCGAATTACACAATGAATTCTACAGCAGCTCAATTCCAACTTTACATAAAATACATACTTTGGGCAAGTCTAAAATAAGACTAAAAACTTGTTTTGATCATGGTTTGCCAACAATACAAATTAGAGTTCTAATACATTAGTTCCTAAGTACTTAGAACCTAACAATTCTATGGTCACTATTCATAATTCTATGATAATTATTCATCCTACAAGCTCGTCATTTAAATTATGACATGATTATTGGGAACCATGAACATTACTTATGATATGGAATTCATCATTTCAAAATGGTAAATATTATTTACAAAGCATTTTGAAATAATTAAACTTAAGCTATTATATTACATTCATTACCCAAAGATCTATTACAAATATCTATCAAAATCCAAACTACATTGAATATCCACTAACAATAAGAGTTCATGAGGGATGAAAACCTAAGGCAATGTGTGTCATTGATGTCCATCTTGTAGGTCCAAATGTGTGATAAAAGGAGAACAAGCCAAGTGAAAAAGGGGCATAAGCACAGCCCAACCAAAGGGTCCAGCCCATGTTAACAAGCCCAATCCAAAGTTCCAACCAAGGCAGAGGACTGAACCAGCCAACCAGATTCCTTCTTACTCATCCTTGACCAAAATTCAGTTGGAGATTTCCTCACAAGATAACCAAATCTCTAAGAATGAACTAAGGGCTGTCCCATCAACTTCTACCACGGTCTCCCTGACGTGAACAGTTCCTAGAGATTGTACTAGCAGCTAAAGTCTTATAGGTAATGGGATTTCGTCATCTTCCTCAAAGCTCTATCTCCAGCGGAAAGAAGTAATAGCCAAGTTACTCAAATCTCAACAAATCAATTCTATAAATGCCAAAAATGTTCAAGAGTTGGTTCATGTGCTAAGCCCATGAATCTTAAAGGGGAAAATTTGGGAAAATGTGGTTTGAAGGGCATAAAGGGATCTCTAGTAGAACCCTCTAAAGTAGGCCCAAACTTTAACACCTAGCTTGGGGTGCTAAATCCTACTCCCTAGGGTCCAAATCTCAATGCATCACCAAGATTCTACCTTAATACCTACTTTAATCCCATTGGTTGAATACAAACTTAAAAATCTTAGCATTTAATGCAAGATTACCCAAATATTCACCCATATTTGTTATTACCCAAAGAAGTAAGGCTACTAAAAAGAAAATCTACCATTTGTAGTCAAATCCTATGATTTGTAGTCTGCCCCTCTTCTTGTTGATCAACCCCACATTTTTTGATTCATGCTAATCACCCCCCTAAGCTCTACTATAAAAGCGTAATCACATCAACCCATAAAAGACACACAAAAACCCTCTGAAAAATTATGCCCTTCTTGTCATTTTGCCATATTTTAGCTTGTAGTTTAGCTCCATCAACCCACAAATAAATCATTTCAGTCCATACAAATCAACACCTGCCTAGCCTCAAACATTCATTTCTCCTTTTCTACATATCCAAAGTTCATAAATGCTCCCTATTTAGCCATGAACAACCATTTTCCCCATTAAAGACTTAGTTTTAGCATTATTTCCACCATCTCATTACAAGCTTACACACCCACTCACTCAAAATAGCCTTTACTATCCCACTCATACCTCCACATACATATTCCACAAGAACCTTGGTTCAATATCTACTATGTTGAGCTGGAATTTCTCTCTCCCTTTATACCATGTCAAATAACTCCTTTCTTCTCCCCATGAAGCCATTGGTCTTTACTTTTTGTTTTTTCATTGAAGGATATAATGTGTTTAGAACAATGGAATTTTTTCATCAAATTGATGTAGTAGTAGCAGAAAGTACGCTAGACCTTTTTGACCAAGACACACAAGGACTTCCAGAAGTGTACACCTTCTTAAATTTGTTCAATAATTGACTGCTGGACCATCAATTTAATTTTACCCTACCGTTTGAGAATTTTATTTTCTTGCATTGTTGTGCAGGACTTCTAATCTATTAATTAACTATTATGAAGTGTTTTATTGGGCCTTGATACTGTTCTTGCCAAGGTGCAACCTTTATTACTTGCTTGGATAGGCTTATCACTACACCAAAAGCCTTTGGGTATCATCTTAGAGCCCAACATTGAGTTTCGGCTTGAACCGCACCCCCCCCCCCCCCCCAACACCATATTTCATTCAAGGACAACAATTTTCCCCTCGATACTCTCCAAACAAACTTTGTTCAAAAAACACCCTGGTCCACTTGACACAAGGACCCAACAATCTGGGTTGGAATGGTCATTTTCCCGGATTAATCCTCCAACCTTTTTCCCAAACCCTTCAATAACAAAATGCATTTTCATTTTTATCAAATCTAGCTACATAGTAAACACTTAACCAAAAAATTGTAATGTTAATAGTAATAATAAAAGAAGAACAAACTTGCTAAACAAATAAACCTTTCTTGCTGCTATTAATAAGTTTATAAGAGCATTCAAAGTAATGGAGCTAAAAATTTTAGCTTTTAGCAACTCAAAAAATTATTTTATTTGTTTAAACACTTCACTTTACAATACAACCAACATCAAAGGTTCTATTTTAGCATACAATTCATTAAAATAATTTAAGCAACTATTAAAATAACATATCACACACACCCGTAGCAACCATCCACCGCCCAACTAGCCACCACAAGAAATAGCCACAAACACCACCACAATCCAAATACCACCACAATCCAACTAGCTAGCAACAACCACAGCCACCACTACAACCCAACGACCACCACAACTCAACTAGCCAATAATAGCCACACCCACCACTGCAACCTAGAGACCACTACAACCTAACTAGCCAACAATTGCCAATGCCATTTACCACCAAACCTACAACCACATCACCACCACCAATCGAGAAAAAACAAAAACAAAATTATGACCCAAAACCAATGATCCAAATCGTGACCCATAACCCAATGGTCCAAATCAAACCCACAAACCACCACTGCTGTAACCCACGAACCGCAATCGAACCACTGCCACCGTGACCCACAAATTGCAACTGAACCACCACCATTGCCATCATGATTAGACCACTAGAGAGAGAGAGAGAGACAATAAAACCCATTAAAAAAATATAATACTAGTTGCATGATTTTAATGATTTGAGTTAGTAAAATAACTTTTAAGTGGTATTACAACCACCATTGTGAATGCTCTAATATCATAAGAAACAAAGCTTTTATGAGTTAGGACTGGCTGACTACAACTTTACAATTAGAATTATACATTCACTTATGGGGAAGTAAATAGGCAATCTTTTATTTAGATATGGAGCCATGGAAGCCACCTCTATGCTTATACCCACGAAAAACACATAGCCAGACCAACAAGTTAATTTAGTTTTAAAATTTGTGGTAGAGACAAATTGAGATTTTGCTATGATTTTTTTTGTTGGGTATATAGGTGCGAGTGAAGTCCTATATTGAATAAAAATGATAGGAGAGAGTGTTTAATATAACATAATTAGGCCCAAACTCTAAGGCTTAAACTTTTAGGTTAAGTGATGTCTTTATGTGTTATATTAACCTCTCAACAAAATCCTTATATGTTATATTAATCTCTCAATTAAAGTCTCCACAATGGTATTAGAGCCCATTGTTGTGTGCAACAAATGTGGCAAGGTGTTCAAGATCCCTTTCATAGTTGGAGTGGGAAGAGGGTAAGCGTAAAGAGCTCACACAAACAATCCTGAAGAAAGACCTAACAAAATAGTATTGTCAATGGTGCTAGATCATGGTATGGTGTCAAGTTTCCATGGATATGGAAGTGCAATTCGGGTTCCCATTCATGAGTATGTGGGGTTGACTCGTGGTATCACGGATAGCATATGAGAGGACCATGGATGATGTATTGATGAAGAAAAAAAACTCATAATGCAAGGAGAAGCTAATAGGACTTGGTCAAAGCCCACAGAGAGGTAAAGATTTACACATGAGAGGAAGATTGTTGGATATATGTATGTAATAAAGTCACACATTAAAAAAAAAAAATGACAAGAGTGAGTTATTAATATAACATAGTTGAGCCCAAACTTAAATATTTAAGTATTTAGGTTAAGTGGTGTTCTTATATTTTATATTAAGCTCTTAATTAGAGATTGTTCTTTAATTTATCATCGCATTAAGATATCAATTAATTGTTGACATAATCAAAATTGGAACTTAATACCATAAAAGAATTTATCAAATGAGTTAATTAGAATTATGATTCAACTGTGATTTGATGGTATTACTAAGACCAATCAAATGCTTAGTTTTAGATATAATCAAATTTTGAAAACTTAATTTGGCAAGATAATTTACTAATTAAGCTAATTAAAATTATAATTATATTGTGATTTGATGGTATTACTCTCAAATGTAATTACAGCTTAACCGACTATAGCAGGAGAGTATCCTGTGTGCCACACCTAACATACTCCATTCTGTCTGGAGACGTACGTGAGTTTCAATGAGGTGTCGAGTGGATAGGGCTTGGCTTTGTGAACTTTGCCCTCGTCTTTGCGGTAAAGACAAATAAACATCATGAATGTGTGATTGTGAAAGAAAATGATACACTTGTCCACCGCTTACCAAAAAAAGGATACGCTTGTCTACCATAGTTTTCAAATGTTCACTATTCATCAAAGAAAATTAATTAACTTTTAGACTTCTTTGCGTGGATTGCTTGCCGTGTATCATCACAATGAATAGGCCATTTGATAAAGTCTTAAACCAACTGCATCTCATTAAATTCCTACTATTCATTTACGCGAGGCAACACCATAGGCCGCCTTAATAGTTGTATAAAACTGTGTCTCTAAATCCATTGATGACTTTGTCATTGATATTTAGTCACTCCATCTGCATATTAATTTCTTTTTCTTCCACATTTGAACAAACGTTTTAAGAATAGTAATCGTTTGTCACGTTGATGCCAGCTGCCAACACTGCAAAGAAAATAACCTTTCTTCAAAGCGTCTTAAAATGGATCATAGTTTCTTTATTTTAATATATACCTGTCTAAACCACACAGCTATATATATATATATATGTGCAACAACAATGTAAAACTAAGATGCATCTTAAATTACCAAAAAGAATTTAAAGCATCACCAAAACTCTAAAACATGGTATTGTTACGCGGAGTTTTCCAATTTAGCTGTTTCTTCCTTTTAATCTTTAGTGTGCGTTGCAGTCCCCCGGAGGACCACATCAAATGTTCATCAAAGAATACAGATTGCACAATCACAAACTCCTATGGTGTCTTCCCTGATCGAAGCACTTGTCGAGCTGCCGAGGTGGCTTACCCCACCACGGAGGAGGAGCTCATTTCGATAGTGGCAAAAGCAACCGAGAACAAAAGGAAAATGAAAGTTGCAACACGTTATTCACATAGCATTCCCAAGCTAGTTTGTCCAGACGGGGAAGATGGGCTTTTGATAAGCACCAAGTATCTTAACCATGCGTTAAAAATTGATGTTGAAGCTATGACGATAACCGTGGAGAGCGGTGTGACATTGAGGCAGCTAATCAACGAAGCTGCCAAGGCTGAGCTGGTCTTGCCTTATGCACCATATTGGTGGGGTTTGACAATTGGGGGACTATTGAGCACGGGTGCACATGGTAGCACATTGCGTGACAAGGGGAGCGCAGTCCATGATTACCTTACGGAACTTCGAATTGTTAGTCCAGGTGGTGCTGAAGATGGTTATGCTAAGGTTCGGGAGCTCAAAGATGGTGACCAAGATTTTAATGCAGCTAAAGTTTCGCTAGGAGTTCTGGGAGTCATTTCACAGGTCTGGATTATAACTTGGAATACTTACTCTTTCTTTTGCTTTTCTTTTTTTTACATGTTGATATTTAACACTTAACTTGGTGTACTTTCTTGGAGTGGTGAGTCTCAATTAATTGTGCATCATATTTCATCCCATTTACACAAACTTTTGCTAAAAGGTGTTTCTGGTCGTCGAAGTTTGATCGCAGTGTTATGTTTGAGAAATTTTGTAATAGATTTCGTTTTATTCTTTTGAGATGTGATAAGAATACTTCCAAAACTTTGGAGATCCAATTACAAGGAAACAACTGGTTAATGTTTTCTTTTTCTTCTTCTTCTACCTCCATAAATAAATAATAGTTATAATTATTTGTTAAAAAAAAAAATACCTGTTCCATATACACGAATCCGCGATGAGAACTGCTAATTTTTTTAAAGTTCGTAAAAATTAAATTTTTTTTTTTTTTTTTTGGGGACAAAATTCTCTTTATCATTAGACACGAAAATGTTAAAGTATCATATTTTATTTGAAAATGACAAATTTCACAGTAATTTTTTTAGAAAAATTATCACATCTCTCGTATTTTTAATCAACAATTACTACTGTTACATATGCATTAAAATTTTTCTTCTGTCTTTAAAAAAAAATGTCTATCTCTAGAACTAATTTTATAAAGGAAAATGATTATGCTTCCTCTTACAATACCAAGACTCGAGGACATTTTTCAACCCAATCAACAATGGTTAGTATAAATTTAAATTTTAAGCATAAAAAAACATAATTATTAATTACATCTAAAAATTCTAATTCTTATAAATTATAACTCTCAGCAGTGTATCTTTTTCAAGTTTTAAATTTCCCAAAAACTAAATAGACCCTATTGACTAACTTTAATTTACTTCCTCTTCATTCAAATGGATCATAAGAGAAAGATAGGACAAAAGCATGTCTAAAGAGGTTATTAGCGTATGTACTAGTTGTTGTTGTTTGTGTGTACTAACTAAAAAAACTTTAGTAATCATCAATAAGTTTAGAGTAAAAAAAATTTCAAAATTGTCCAGTTGATGAATAGGTAATTAAAAAGGTTATCTTAGTCAGCTCGTCTTTTATGAAAAAAGTAGTAAAAATAATTGTACTGTAGCGTTACTTTTAAGTAATTAACAAAAAAAAAAAAAAAAAAAAAAGGAGCAGGTACAATGCATTTGCTTATCTACTTTTACATAAGGTAGCGGACTATAATGAAATCTTGATTGACTTGCCATCCTTCTTCAACTTCTTCTGCTTTCCCCAATTCAAAGTGGGCCTCTAGATATATTTCTTAAGGGACTAAAACTAAAATAATAATAAATGTAGAATAGAAATATAAGAAATAAATTAAAGAATAAATTTGGAACCATAATGGAAGGATGTATTATTCCACTTAACATGGTAGGTGTGTTCTAGCCTAACCAGTGAATGTGGAGGTAGTATTACACACATCATATATATATATATATATATATATATACTCATGTGAGGGGGTGAATACATGCATTTATTACGCATCATATATATATATATACATATACCCCCATGTGAGGGGGTGAATGCATGCATTTGTTGTATGATAGATTTTCTCATGAATGTGTTATATATCCCAAGTCTCAACCCAATGTTGAAATCAATAACACTCATGAAAGGTGTCAATGGCTAATGTTTCATTTGAAAACATAAAAAAAATGTTAACTAATTGAAATACAAGACTTTCAGCATCAATTGCCAAATATAAATGATAGTAATTGAGTTGCTTTAGGTCCACCTAATATACTTTGAGATTTTTTTTTTTTTTTTTCTTTTTGAGAAACAAGATTTAAAGTTATATTTTTTAATGAGAAATTTTAAAATAAAATTTCAATTAAATCATTTTAAATTCTTCTTGTTTATATTTTACAAGTCAACGCTTCTTGTTTCTTGAGATACAAAGTTTTTTGAGAATCTTCTTGAATAAGTTTTGTTAACATCTTTTTAATTGAAAACATGCTTAATCCAATTCATCTAATTAATAATTTTAATTTTGTAAAAATTCATCTAAAAAAAATAACTATACTACTACAAGTAGTCCAATCAAGGTTGTCAAAATCGAGAACTTACATAGAATCGTAGGAGGTAGGATTGAATCATGAAACGTAAGATTGAATTGTGAATCGTAAGGTCCTATATTATTTGAGAAAAAAACAAAAAATACATATTGGTATCTTAAATAATCACATAAATTATACATTCATTGATATAATTACCATACATCATTACATCCATTTGTAAGCATCATTTAAAGAGACCAAAAATCTTAAAATGTGACACTTTATTGGGATATTTTTTATTTGGGTTCAATTAATTTTCTTTCTACATTAGAATGGAAAAACTTGGTTTATTAAAATTTTATTTTTTATTTGGATCCAACTAAACTTTCTGTCAAATTAAAGAAGATTATAAAAAACTAAGGTCATTTGGGATTATCAGATGATCCTACCAATCTTGAACGATTGCAAAGATCCTTGAAAGATCTAGATTGTTTTGGGCAAATGGGATCATAAAATCGTAAGATCGTAGGATCCAAATTGGGATTTTGACAACCATGAGTCCAATAATGGCAATAAAATTCAACGATATATATATATATATATATATATATAACCAATTATTGTCATGTTTGATTATTTTTTATTTTTAACTTTCTATTGTATTAATCATTATTTCTAATTCTTTTTGTTGAATTTTTTTTCATCTTTGAGATTTATTATCTAAAATGTTTTATTATTTTGTTTTATATATTGCTAGTAGAAAATTGATCAAGAGATTCTATTTAAAATTTAATTTAATTTTATATTATTAAAATTTTAAAGTAGACATTTAAATTGATATTTTTTTAATAGACATTTAATTTTTTTTTTTTAAATTACAAATAGCATAAACATTGTCTAAAATATAAATTACAATACAATAAGAATAAAATAAATTTTAAAGCGTATAATATAACAATAGAATCTAATTTATTAAAGGTACTATTGCAACACTTAAATAGAATCACCTAATAGTCTCATGATCAGCTTAACTACTCAAACAAAGATGAATTCAACACATATCTCAATGCCTTAATAGAAACCAAACTAAGATTATTTTCATACATAGAATCAAATATCATCATTCAAGCATAAAATCTAACAAAAAGAGATGATAATTTATTACCTTTTCAAATTAAAAATGAGTTGTACTTTAGCTTTGGCAATGTGATGCATGATGAAGGAAAAAATAAAATCTAATTTACAATTTTAATTTTTGGAGAGAGAGAGAAAGAAAGAGATTTTTTACATGTGTGGCTATGCTAAAAATTGAGCGGATAATGTTAACAATTTACCCTGCATGTGGGATGTTGACTTACGCACATAAAAGTCTCAAGCAATTAGGGAGAAATTGGTCATAGTAATTTGGCACTCTTATTATAAACAAATAAACATTAAAGTTTGTGTTTAATTAGTGAGAGAATTCATAGAAGTAGTAAAAAGAAACTAAATATATTTGTGAAAGAGAAAATTTAGAGATACGACTTTTACTACAATTATGAGGTGGTTGACTATGAGTGAATGGCATATGAAAGTAATTATCCACAACTTACAATTAATCACCTTATCAAATTGTGATAAATGTTGTGGCTCTCGAAAAACTTATTTGGAAATACCAATCAAAGCATTAGTCTTGATACTTATTATTACGTGTTCGTATAACCCTACAAAACCTAGAATCCGCTATTATAGTCACTCTACTTTCTTCCTTTAGGGGTTGGCCTTGCATTCCAACTACAATTTTATTGGAATCTCTTATGGAACTTTCCCATAAGCCTAAATCTTATTGAATCTACAGTTACAAATTGTCTTGGTATCACTTATAAATGCAACTTTCCCATAAGCTAGCCTAAATCTTATTGAATATACAATTACAATTTTCTTGGTGCATGTGTGAAACAAGTTATTTACCCACAATTTCTAGCTTTTTCCTAATGGGGAGCTTTAAACCAAATCGTAAATGTCCTAAGCCTTAAGTCAAAAGATCAGTCATGTCTTACATTATACAGGGATTCCCCAAAAGAAAGGGAATAACCGAATAAGGGAAGCAAGAGGAAAGATAGGTCTCTCCCACTTAAAATAATAATAAAATAAAAAATTATAGTCCCTTTTTTTTGGACTGATTAAATTAAGATAGGTCTCTTATTCCCCCCTGTATGTCTTGTATATTTATTATATGAATGCTATATTTTTAAATTTTTAATTGTATGAGAGTTCTTTCTCTTTTTTCTTTTTTAGCTGAATTATTTGAAAGTATATAAACGCCACATATTAATATTTCTGATAATTTTTTAGAAACAGATTGTAATTTTCTTATATAGGCTATGTTATATGCATCATTTTTACTATGTATACACATCAATAATATTTTTCTGTCATTTAGTATAAACATAATTATATGCATCTAAAAGGATGAATCAAAATTTTCATGGACACCCATCTCATGCGACACATGTGAAACTGTCATTTAGTCATCTACTTGTTGTGGTACCGTGCATGGTAGGCATGATCTACAGCATTGTGATGTTGAAAATGCCACTATGATTTGACAGCATCTGATATATGTTGCTTATGTTTTATCACTCCCGGTTAAGACACATGTAATAGGCTTCAAAGACATAAATTGTTGAGCTGTTATACATTGATATATATAAGCCGAGGTCACAACATGGTCAAAATGAAAGTTCAAAATGAGAAAATCTCACTTTGCAGGTCACTCTAAAACTACAACCCATGTTCAAACGATCCATCACCTACTTGAAAAAAAATGATTCGGACTTAGGAGATATGGTGACTAGTTTTGGCAATGAACATGAGTTTGCTGATATAACTTGGTATCCTAGTCAACGCAAGGCAGTTTATCGTATTGACGACCGAGTCTACACAAACACACATGGACATGGTAATAATGGTCTATATGATTTCACCCCATTCCGAGCAACAGCTTCAGTTGAACTGGGCATTGTCAGAACCACAGGTTAGCACTACCATTTGTTTTTTGCTAGCTATTATTATAACAAAAGTGTAATGGTTTTGAAATGGTACGTTCTGTGCTTGTTTAAATTAGAGGAAGTTCAAGAATCCTTAAGTGACGCTGCTGGGAAGTGCTTAGGTGCAGAGACAGTTATTCTAGCACTCGAGACTACTGCCTATGGTTTAAGTAACAATGGTATTGTTATTTTCCTCTTCTTCTAAACAGTGTTAAGAAATTACGATTATTATTTGCGTTAGTGGCTGATAATGATATTACCAACTCAAAATAACAAAATTTATGATTTTTTTTTTTAACTAATAGGTATTCTTTTTACGGGTTATCCTGTGATTGGATATCACAACCACCTTCAAGCATCAGGAACCTGCCTAGATAGTCTTAATGATGCATTGATCACAGCTTGTGCGTGGGACCCTAGAGTTAAGGGTGAGTTCTTTCACCAGAGTACATTCAGTGTTGGCTTGTCCGTGGCTAAGAGCTTCATTCAAGATGTGCAAAAGCTAATTGAATTAGAGCCTAAAGCAATGTGTGGTGTAGAACTTTATAATGGAATACTCATGCGCTACGTTAAGGCTTCGAGTGCTTACTTAGGCAAGCAAGAAGATGCAATAGACTTTGATATCACTTATTATCGAAGCAAAGACCCCTTGACTCCTAGGCTATTTGAAGACATACTAGAAGAAGTTGAGCAACTTGCACTGTTTAAGTATAGGGCGCTGCCCCATTGGGGAAAGAATCGAAACATAGCATTTGATGGAGTAATCAACAAGTACAAAAATGCTAAAGAATTCTTGAAGGTTAAGAAAGTGTATGATCCATTTGGCCTCTTCTCTAGTGAGTGGACTGACCAAGTTCTTGGATTGAAAAATAGTGTGACTATAGATAAGGAGGGGTGTGCATTAGAAGGGTTGTGTATATGCTCACAAGACATTCATTGTGCTCCCAAAAAGGGCTATTATTGTAGTCCGGGAAAGGTATATAAGGATGCAAGGGTGTGTGCTCGTGTGACTTCTAAGATGAATATGTGTGAGGAAGAACAATGGGGGAGTCAAGATTTCACCTGCAAAGGGATCAAAATCTAATATTAATTTTCTTTTGAGTTGCTGTTTCAATTTATAACAATGTTCTTGTGATTTGTTGAAAGTTAGTATGTTCTCTAGTACTCTACCTGGGAAGAAATTTTTTTTTTTGGTTGTTGATGCTGTGAGAGATACATGGGAAGAAACCTGATTGTGTGATTCGTGTAGAAGTTTACAACTTTCAAGTGTTCCTATTTGGGGCTCCTTTAGGTCAGTTTTTATGGGCTCTTATGCTTGTGGGCATGCGTTTTATGAATACTTGTGGTAGTGGAAACAATTAGGTTAGTGTTGGCAAATCTATGACAATGTATCTTCTTCTTCTTCTTTTTTTGAGAAAACCTATGACAATGTATCTTGTTCTTAGTTGTAAGTGTCAAAAATAAAGTACAAAATAAAGTGCACAGTTTAACTGAAGAAAGGCATTTTTTGGAATTTCAACCAACCCTTGATCACCTCTTGATCGATCAATACCAGCCTTTTGATTGACTCTTGACTTAGGCTCGATCATTACACAAGAAATAAAAAATCTATGTTTTTTTTATTTAAGTTCGATTGATGGGCAGTGCCGGCCCAACCCAATTTTCAAGGCTTATATTATATAAAATTTTCACAAATATTATACATAGAGGAAAAAAGCTTGTATTCAGCCAAAAAAAAAAAAAAAAATAGAGGAGAAAAGCTTGTACTGTTCCATTTAAAAATAACAAAATGAATAAATAAATAAATAAATAAAACTTGTACCATTTATAGGAGAAGGTGTGGGTTTTAAATGGTTATTGAGGTTTATTTTTGGTGGGGGAACAAGATGAGAGTATTTTTACAATTATTTGTGTGTAATATGTCTTTAACTAATTTAATATGATAAAAAAAATTATAATATTTTATGTAATAAGGATATGAGAAAATTTTTTATTATATATAAATTATATTTTTTATTATCTCAATTTTTTTTTTCCACCAAACAAATTAAATTTATATCATTTCACTTTTTCATCCCCAACTAAATACTTGATGAAAAAATTGGGTAAAATATCATTTTCGTCCTTAAATTTTTACAAAAATTTGTTTTTAGTCCCTAAACTTTCAAATGATTATTTTTTGTCTCTGAACTTTGTAGAATATTCTACTTTTTTTCCTTCCATCTGTGTCAGTTTTTTTGTTCTTACATTTCTGTCTGTTAGTTTAGGTCTTACGTGACTTAATGGAATGATGATGTGATATTTGACATGACTAAACTAATTTATTTTTTTAATTATAAACATGTGGCGCACAATGATTGGCCCACATGGATTAAACAATTCTAGTGAGACAAATTTACCCTCACACCCACACAACCCAAATCCAAACCTCAATTGTCTAAAAAATCTCCAAATTTGAAACACCTGAAACTCCAACACCACAACCCACGATCCCATGACCTCAATCGACAACCCCAACCCAGAAATGGAATACTGATGACAAAGTGTTCAAAGGCAACTCCCACTGCCGATTTAGAGAAATCTTCATGAAAGTTTTGACCAAGACACAACTCATTAAACCCAAATTTCAAACAATACAAGAAGAAATGTGACAAAATCAAATACCAATTCGTATGAACTTCGCTAAACTTGGAAAAATATAAATCATAAACCCATACACGCATATCAAATTTTGGCATATCATGGGTTCATCCTCAAAACAAAATAGGAATAAAAGTAAATTTCATAGGGAAAAATAAATAAATAAACTCAACCGATCAAAAACAAAAGAGTGACCAAAATTTTTTTTCTAACAAACCTCCAAAAGCAACTTTCTACCATTCCAAGGAAGCCAAGAATCCTTCAAAGATTTCTCACCCTTTTACTCCAAACCAAACTAAGCAAGTCAATATTTAAATCTCTATTGAACTTTCAACAACGCAAGAGAGGTTCCTTCAGAAACTTTCAAAGCAAAAAAATTGTCTTTTCTTTGTGTATAACAAGAAGGTTTAAAGTCTTGGAAAAAACTTAGGTGCTCCAAGAGCAATGCTCCTTCTTCTCACATAAGGAGTGGGCCCCAAGGTGGGGCCCACTATGAGGTCCACTCCTCATGTGAAAGGAGGGAGCATTGCTCATGGAGCATGTAAGAATTACCCCAAAGTCTTTGTGTTGCTTCAATAACACTAAGCTTCAATGATGGAGGAAGGCTTCCGTTGAACACTCCATTGCTAGCAGGGGATGCCTTGTGATATTGGGTTTGGGGTTTCAAGCCTTTTAGATATGGGGATTTTTTAGACTAGGCTGACCAGCTGAGGTTTGAGCTAAATTTGTCTCACTAAAACTTTTTTAATCCATGTGAGCCAATCAATGTGAGCCACATGTTTATAATTTAAAAAGAAATTAGTTTGGCCCATGTCAGATGACACGTCACCACTCTTTTAAATCACGTAAGATCTAAACTAACAGCAGAATGACAAAAAATAAAACATTTTGCAAAGTTTAGAAACAAAAAAGAGAACTTTTGAAAATTAAAAAAAAAAAAAAAAAGGGTAAAAATTTAAGTACGAAAATGATATTTATCCAATATATATATATATATATATATCGTTCTAACATTTTTTACATTTCCATCCTAAAAGCACCGAAACAAATAGAGAAGACTTCTGCTATAGTGCATATCAATCATTGAGTGGGTTTGTGAATTTTTGTGAATGATTTTTAGAGGTATTAATAATGCACCATGCATAGATCCAAGTCCGCACAAAACATGGAAGCTTTAGCTGCTATAGACAGGTACAACACAGTCCTCAACTCCAATATACAAGCCTGTCTTCTTCCACAGTTAGTACCCACTGTACAAAAAATCCCTTCACAAAGAGAGTAAAAATCAATCGACAGACTGTCAAAAATGAGAGAAAAAACAGAAACATAACGATACTCCGTAGTTCATACCCCAAATAAACAGCAACGCCTTATTTGTACACTCAAAAAAACAGTTGGTTAATACTTAATACCCAAGAGAGCAGCAAAGGATTAGCTAGAATCTAAGGGGCTATTTGGATTTCCACTTTTCATTACTTATAACTCTGTTTCCATTATCCATAACTCAAAATTAGTGGGTCCGACAGCTGAGTAGTGTGTTTGGATGTGTTTCGAGTTTTTGTTTCCATCAATCAATTCTCCGATTTTAGAGTGATGAGTTATGAAAACTGAAAACACATTTTAGGTATTTTTAAGTTATCAAAACTCAGTTTCCATGGTATTTTGGTAAATAAACACACATACATGGGACCCATGGTCAGACCTTTTACTCTCTCCAACACACGTTGTGTTCTTCTTCTTCTTCTTTTCTTTTTTTTTCTTTTTTTGTCTTTCACGCTAGGTCTGGGAAGATCACCTCTCTCTATTCTCTTCTTCTTCTTTTCTTTCCTTTTCACGTTGGTTTCTGGGTTTGGTTGCATTTTTTTTTCCCCATTCCTTTTCACTGGGTTTCTGGGCTTAGGTTTTCCTTCTGTTATTTCTTTCTTTTTTCTTCTTTTCTTTCCTTTTCACTTTGAGTTTCTGGGTTTGGTTGCTTTTTTTTTTCCCCTCTCTTCTTCTTCTTCTTCTCTTTCTTTCTTTCTTTCTTCACTTCTCACGATCTTTTCTCTAACACACAAACACAAGCCCACAAACATGTTCATCCACACAAAAAAAAAAAAAACCAACCCATTTCAAAGACTCCATACTAATCCAAATCCACACAAAAATGACAAAATTATCAATCATTAAGCTATAAATACAAGTGGGTTTTGTTGAAACTTTGATTTGGGCACCTAAATTTGAAATAGGAGCAAGTGTCTTTGCAGGAGAGAAGGGATAAGGAAGGTGTGGAAGTGAAGAGAGGAAGGCCATTGGGACCCACATCAAGGGTGGGGTGTTTTTCGTCCATGGCGAGGCACGGCGCTCGAGCTTATGCTTCTAAGACTGCCGTGTCGACCTCGGGTAGTGCGGCGTCTTCCCTTCATAGTAGTGGTGGCGAGGCGCCACGCGCGAGCTTGCCTTTCTTGCCCTTGGTGTTAGTGGTGGATTTGGCATTCTTCACCAAGTAATTTCGAGCTTAGGAAAGGAAGTACTGAGGAGGAGGTGGGTTTGGGATTGGTGAGGATTGGAGAGTCCATGAATGGGGTTTTAAAGTCTCTGGTTTTGGAAGAGTAATAGGGCTGAAGGGAAAAGGAAATGAAAAGTGAGTGATATGAAATGATGAAATGGTGTGAGGTGAGTAGGAATACCTGACATAGTGCTCAGGTATGAGTCCCACATCAAGTGCAAGTTTTGAGTTACTACTCGTCGGAAATGATGTGCCAAACATGTCAGGGTTAAGGAGTTGAGGTATTTTAAGTGATGAGTGAAGAATATAGAGTGATAAGTAATAAGAATTGAGTGATGAGTGATAAGCGATGAATGAGGACTTTTAAAAAACCAAATAGCCCCTGAGTCTTCCTTCTGCAGAAGCAAGCCTAGACCCCAATATGAAATGGAATAATTTGTACTTTTTCTTTGTACGATATTTATTATGCCTATCACGTCGGTGCCAACTGCCGATGCTTTTGTGAAGAAATAAAGACCTTTCTTCACCTATCCTATCAAAAAAAAAAAAAAAAAAAAACCAGACCTTTCTTCAAAGCATCTTCAAATCTGGTAGCTTAATTCCTTTATTTATGAACAAATCTGGTAGCTTCCATGCTATATACATTCAACTATAAATATTTGCAACAAAAATGTTTATGAGCCAAGATGCATGTTCCCATCAAAAAAAAAAAAGAACCAAGATGCATGTTATTTTTGTTAAAAGCATCACCAAGGATTATTGTAGACCAAGAAAAGTATAAAAGGATGCAAAGGTTTGCTCTCGTATAACTTCTAATATTCATGTGAACAGCGAAGGAGTCAAGATTTCACCATAGGAGGGATCAATTCTTCAATATTAATTAATAAAGAATTTTAATAATTAATAAAATTTAATTATTTTTTTATATTAACTAAATGTATATTTCATTCCCCTTGTTATGTCATTGTTCCGTAAACAAAATAATGAGTTTCAAAAAATCCAAGAAAACATGAATAAAATGCTTTCTTGAAAGTTCCTTTTATTATTTTTTTTTTAATTTTCAAATAAAATTTCATTTTTAAAAAAATTTAATTTAAAAAACTCAACAAAATACGTTTTTAAACCCCTTAAAACACAAGTTGTTTAACCTAGTTATTTAGTCAAGTGATTACTTAGATAATTTATTTAGATTTAGGTTAACACAATCAAATCATATCATGTAAGTAATGCGGAAATATAAAGAACACACAATATGATAACCCAGGAAAACCAAACCGGTAAAAAACTTGAGAATGATTTAACCTAGCTATCCTCAAGGTAAAACAGATCCACTATAAAAGAATTGAAGTTTTTACAATAAGACTTAGACCACTAACATCCTATTACTAGTTCAAATAAAAAACTTACTACAACGACCGCATGATAGCTCCGAGTCCATGGACTACTTCTTTCCTTGATCCACTACAACCACAAGTACTCCCACTTATGACTTTCTTTAAGTTCTTTATGCAGCAACTAAAACGATCACCAAGATCTTGACATAAATCTTGATCTTATAATCCTAAGTGTGTATGAAAGTAAACACCTCTAGATCTCACAAGAGATTCAACACACAACACATAAAAAGACTTCTAAAACGTAGCTAGGGTTTTTCCTTTTATACTTGGAGTAAAACATAAAACCCTACACGTCAAACCGAGCTTAAGCTGAGTTGGAAAATTCTACAGAAAATTAATCTGCATGAGGTTCGATTGATTAAGCCTAATTTTCGACCGATTGATCCTTGCAAATTTAGACCAATAAATCCTACAATCACTCAATTCCAACTTTTACAAATAAACACTTTAAGCAGCCTAAACCTAGACTCTAAGTTTTGATTATGATTTGCCAACATATTACAAATTAAAGTTCTAATACATTTAGTTCTTAAAGTCTTAGAACCTAATAAACTCCCCATTTGGCAATCTGTAACAAAACACATCACAAAAATAAAATGCTCAAAGTTACAAAACAGCCCATTTAAATTTAAAATTCCCTAAACATAATTCAACCTAACTACTATCTATCAATTACTAATGTAGACAGCAGCCACAACTGAATTAACCTGTATATTCCTGAAACACTCAACAAACACATAAACGCATGTGTGGAAAATACAAGTAAAACAAAAGAAAATTCTTGATTTCACAAAACATAAAAATGAAAGACATATACCATCAATTACCTCATAATATAAATCAATAACCAATGTATCACATGTGAAACAAGAAACAATAAAATAAATATAAAATATAGTATCTCCCCCTAACATATACAACCCATAAAAAATAAATACATCTTGAGCCAAATAAAAAGAAATACATTAAAGTAGCACCTATATACAATCTAGCTCCAAAACAAAAACAACTCCCCTTATCGACATGATATGTACTCCCAATTTTTGTGACGAATTTCCAAGGGCAATCATGACTCATCATCAAAAGGTGGAGGTGGAGTAGAATGTCTAGTACTCACCAATCAGCTCATAAAGCCTAAAGCTCAACAAGCACATCCACCAGAATATGTCCATGCACTGCTTGAACGGTCATAACAGTCTCTAGCATACTCCGCAAAGAAGCATCACTCGAAGAAGAAGGTGGAGGATCAACAACGGTAGTAGGATCAACATAATCCTCAGTAGTGGGGTCGCCAGATGTGGGAGGCCAAGATGCACCTATAAAAGATTCGACTCTAGGGTGTTTAGAGCTAGCTTTCATCTGAGCTGCTCTATGCCCAAGAAAGGTGGCACCTATGGGAGCTATAATGTGTACAGACTCAAACACGGGAAAATCTTCTAAACCTAAATGTAAGAGAATCCTATGAATAAAGACCGGAAAGAAATGACCATGTGATTTAGAACTACTCCTATAAACCCCAACTAAAGATCAAATGAAAAGAGTAGGAAAACTCATAGGAGCATCAGTCACAAGGGCATACAAATATGCACATCTCTTAATATAAATGGTGTGTAAGTGAGAGATAGGCCAAATAGAATGACAAACAATCTGGAAAAACTAATAATTAAGCTCAATAAGCTTATGAGTAGTGATACGAGGATCGAAACCCCATCTAATGGAAGTACCGGTGATGTGAGACATAATCATGTCAAGGGGAGGGACCTTGAAGTAAGGATAGACTCGTTGTACCAAAGGTACACCAAGAGCAAAGGCCACTACCTAAGGTGTAATGACATACTCTTCACCCCTTATTCAATTCATCACATATTGAGTGTTGAAATCATTGGAGTGGCTAGAGAGGTTTGAGTAGAACTCTTTAATCAAGGCAGCGAAAGGAGGGTGCTCAATGTCCGTAAGAGGTTACCAACCCTGACTCTCAAAATTCCTACGTATCTCAGGATCACACTCATCTAGGATCACTTTACGCTCAACCTACACTGATCTAAAGATATAAAGTTTCCCATAGTTCTCTTGGTTTTTCTCAAATCTAAACTTATCACTCTCAAAAACAGGGTTAGAGGAAGATGAGGTTTTCTTATTTGCTCTAGTTTTACTAACCATGATGCTAAGGGTAAGGGTGTCAACCAAACTCAGTACCCGCCCAACCCAGCCGACCCAGCCTAAAAACCGGCCAACCCGATGCCGATGACAGTCGGTGGCGAATCTTCATCCACAAAACCCAATAATAGCAGGTCGACTAATGAGTTTGAGCACAAAAATCGAGATCTCAACCAATCCGACTGTCTGTGCATCAAAAAATTACTTTTTCTCCACTGATGGGTGTGTTTCGTCGGTCGTTTTGTCTGTTAAGTCGAGATCCGGCCTTATCTCTTCGAGATCCACCGAGATCTAGTTAAGATCCGGTGAGGTCTCGTCAAGATTCGGCCTATTCTATTCGAGATCCACCGAGATCTCGCTAAGATCCAATGAAATCTCATCAAGTTTAGCTTAATCTCTTCAAGATCCAACCAGATCCTAATAAATTCAACCCAATTTTAACCAAATTTGGTGGTTTTTGACAAAAATCTGGCATAGTTTCAAATTTTTCAACTCCGACCGAGAACCGACTAGTATCCGAGGAAGTCCAACCACCCGAACCGATTCAATTCACCGATCGGCGACAGGTCCAAAAATGAGAGACCTGAACTTATCGGGTCGGCTTCGGGTTGGGCACAAACCCGACGTGGACCGACCCATGGATAGGCCTAGCTAAGGGATTAGAATGAATGGAAAATAGAAACAAAGAAAGAAATACAAGGGCAGACTGCATTAGAGAGGGTTAGTACACAAAAAAAAAAAAAAAAAAAAAAAAAAAGAAAAAAAAAAAAAAAAAATCAATAAATAACAATCTATATGATGCATGTAATGAATGCACATATGATGCATGTTCTAATGCATTAAAATTTGTTCAATTTTACTTTATAAAACATCAATTAACTTGGACACAGTGGTTTAGAGCAAAAACCCCAAATTTTGAAAAATCCAATTTCAAAAAGTAAACCAAATTGATCAATTAAACATTACACTAGCTAAACAACATCATACAATGTCATAATCAATCAATAACACAAGTCAGTTTCATCAATTTTAGCTCAATTGAACAAAATCCCCAATTTCACAAAGTTTCAAGCCCTAGAATTTCAAAATTTTCTCAAATCACAAAATTAATCAAATTAATGCATGAGAATCATGTTAATAACCATCCAAGAACAAAAACCCATTAAACAAAATTGATTAAAAACAACTGATTTGAACAAAAATCCCAAAATCCCTAGGTTCAAAATTTTCAATAAAAATGCATGAAAATTGTGATTTTAATGAAAAAGAAGGGGTATTTAGGTCTTGCCTACACTTGAGGACAAAAACCCTTAAGAAATTTGAGGAAAAAATGACAAAAATGGTTTAGATTGGATTGGTCGAAGAAGAATAGTGAAAAAGTGTTCGAAAAGTTTGAAAAAGTATGAAGAATACGTGAGAAAAGACATTTTAAAACACCTTCTGACCGAATTTCAATCGGACGAAAATATTTCTCGATCGATTGAAAAACAAATTTGATCAATCCAGCATTAATCGAGCACTAATCAAGCCAGGCAGATTTAAATCAAATTTTTTATCATAATTTCGATCAATCGAGAAGCAACTTCGATTGATCAAAAATCTAGAATTTTAAAATTTTTGAAAAACAGAGTAATTTAATGCAGAAACTCCTCAAAGCATAATGTTTCATGAATGAAATGCATGAGTATGAGATTAAAAGCTTTTAAAAAACACTTGAATTCAACCCAAATCTTCCAAAAACAAGTTTTTTCAATCAAATTGTCCAAAAAAAAAAAAACACAAACATTAAACACATTTTGCATTAAAATCAAGAAATATATCATCTTGGATGGCCAAAACAAATTCGCACATAATATCATATACCAACTTTAGCGAAGAATAACTTATGTAATATGTGCAACTAACAATAGCTTGAGATACATGTGAGGTGATATATAGATAGTAATCAAGCACAATTTCTACAAAATTCATCACATCAGTTTGAAAGAGACTATCATCTAAAGAGTTACATCATATAACTCTTACATTTCCTAAAAAACAAACTTGCAATCATGGAAAATTCTTATATTGCCTCATAATGTACACACCAATTTTATTTCCTAGATAAATTGATATTTAGGTCATATAATGTACATACCAACTTTATTTTATTGTGAATTTATTATAACCCAATAATATATACACCAATTTTAACATTAATCTGAGACTACACCTTATATTCTTTTTGTACATGTGCTATACTTTCTTGAGCACAAAATCTTATAATATGTACTAAGGTGTTCATGATTGGCTAATAAATAATGGTGAGATGGTTATTTATGCATTTCTCATTAAGTTCAAGTTAAAAAAATCAAAAGCATGTGACTTCAAAATCAAGAAGTTATCAAAAACTATAAACAATTCCCATACAGCATGCACTACATAGCTAAAACTAGCAAAGTGCATTAAAATAAACTCATCCAAGCTAAATAAGATATATAAACATGTTACGTAAAGATATATGACCAACCTTGATTACAAATCTAAGAAAAATAATGCAAAACACATTTTTCCTTCCCACCCCCCCCCCCTCATTTTTTTTTTTTTGAACAAAAAAAGAAAACTATTATGAAATGCATGAATATAATGCAATACAAATCGAAACCAAAACAACAAAAGAAGAATGGTCACAAAAAATATTAAGATGAAGCACAAAGACCATGTCAAAAAAACTCAATTCAATTAAGCCTTTTGCATCCAAAATTTTTTAGATGCAAATTTAGCATTGCATTTATTATTCTAATGAGAATAATGAGCAACTCCAGGATTAGTATAAATGTTTAAGTTTTTAACCAATTTACCAATAAGCACTATATGATCTTGTGCTTGAGGCACATGTACTTTTGGCTTATTTGCACACTTTGCAGCTTGCAACTTAAAGCAATTTGGATGGATATGCCCAGTCTTTCCACAAAAATGACAAACTCACAAAGGTTTATCATGCAACTTATTTTAAGGGAGGGTAGGATTCTTAGGCCTAAACTCTTTAAGATCAACCCTAGTCTTTCTAGGAGGTGGTGTAACTTCTACTAGTTTGAAAATCTCACTCTCGGGGGGATCAAAAGAAGAAACAAAATTTGTGAAATGAGTTTTAGCCACAAAGATGTTATCTGCAAAACCTAGACCAGTTTTGTCTAGGGGAGACTTCTGAATACTCAACATGTGATCAAGTTTAAAACTAACAGACCTATTTGTTTGTTCTTTAGCAACAGATAATTCTAGTTTCAAGTTCTTAAATTTATCAATCAATAACATGTTTTCAATCTTCACCTTATTAATCAATTCATTAGCACCAAACAATTTCAACAGCAAATTTTTCTTATCAAGTTTAAAAAAAGCAATTTTCTTTAAACCTAAGTCAACATTTATAGCATCCTTTGCAACAACCTTGCAAAACTTATTATAAGCTTCTTGCAAATCAGCATTCTCAGAGAGTTCCCCATCAAAAGGGTTCTCATTAACCACTACACTTTCATCAACTATAGTAGTAGTTGTGAAAACAATAAAGTTTTTATCCTCATCACTACCAGATTCATGATCAAAAACTTCATCATCACTAAAGGTTATAGCCATAACTTTACCCTTTGATCTTAAGGATGCAGGACATTCTAATTTCACATGACCATACCTTTGACAATCAAAACATTGTTGACCCAAAGAATTATTAGAGGTTTGACCTATTTTCTCTTTAGATTTATCAGTATTGTTCACTTTAGTGGGTTCATTCCTCTTAAAATTCCTAGGTTCAGTATTGTTTTTACCTCTTGCCCTTCTATTGTTGTTCCTAAGAAAGTTTCTAAAATTCTTGGCAAAATATGCAAACTCTGTAGAAGAGAGTTCATTATCAAATCCATTTTCGTCAATATCATCAACTGACTTAAGAATCTTTGATTTGAATTTGTTTGTCTTAAGTAGGTCTAGCTCATAGAACTGGAGAGATCCTACAAGCTCATCAACAGGGATGGAGTCCACATCCTTGCTTTCAGTAATGGCAATTACTATGGGTCTAAAATTCTCAGTCAAGGATCTAAGTATCTTCCTAACAATCTTAGGTTGATCATAACTTTCACCCAAATTACAAGCAGAGTTAACAATATCATTCAGTTTAACATAGAATTCATCAAAACATTCATCATCATACATTATAATACTTTCAAATCTAGTAGTTAACTATTGCAGTTTGTTAATTTTAACTATCTTTGTGCCTTCATGCACAATTTGGAGAATATTCCATGCAGTATGAACAACCTCAACATTTGAGATCCTCTTGAATTCCTCTATAGAAACAACATTAAAAATAATATTCATAACTTTACTATTAAAAGCAGCTACTTCTTTTTGAGAAGTTAACTACTCACTTACAGGAGTAGTTGGTTTCTCTCATCCGTATTCAAAGGAATTCCAAACTCTCTCATTAATAGATTTTAGGAATGGTTTCATCCTTACTTTCCAGTAGGCATAGTTATTCCCATCAAAGTGAAGTGGGATTACAAGAGAGTGACCATGTTCCATGACAACAGAGGTCACGGATCAACTCTTAGATCAAAGAATCTAAACACAAGAGCTAACCTGCTTTGATACCACCTGTACATTTTTAGACCCCTTAAAACACAAGTTGTTTTACCTAGTTATTTAGCCAAGTGATTACTTAGATAAATTATTCAGATCTAGGTTAATACAATCAAATCATATCATGTAAGTAATGCGAAAATATAAATAACACACGGACTAACTATTCTCAAGGTAAAACAAATCCATTATGAAAGAATTGAAGTTTTTACAATAAGACTTAGACCACTAACATCGTATTGCTAGCTCGAATAGAAAACTTACTACCATGACCACAAGATAGCTCCGAGTCCACAGACTACTTCTTTCCTTGATCCACTGCAACCACAAGTACTCCTACTTGTGACTTTCTTTAAGTTCTTCATGCAACAAATGAAATGATCACCAAGCTCTTGATATGAATCTTTTTCTTGATAACCCTATGTGTGTATAAAGGTAAACACCTCTAAATCTCACAAGAGATTCAATACACAGCACATCAAAAGGCTTCTAATACGTAACAGGGTTTTTCATTTTATACTTAGAGTAAAACATAAAACCCTACACATCAAACCAAGCTTAGGTTGAGTTGGAAAATTCTGCAGAAAATTAATCTGCACGAGATTCGATCGATCGAGCCTTGCAATGTTAGACCAATAAATCCTGCAACCACTTTATTCCAACTTTTACAAATAAACACTTTGAGCAGCCTAAACCTAAACTCTAAGTTTTGATCATCGTTTGCCAACACATTACAAATTGAAGTTCTAATACATTTAGTTCTAGAACCTAACAAACAACAACCCCCCACCCCCCACCATAAAAAAAAAAAAAAAAAAAAAAAAAAAAAACCCCAAAATCAAGCCAATAAGTTCCCCTCACCAAATTTAACCATTGTATTTCTTGTTGTCTTTTGTATGAGAAAAACATCTTGAAGATTAAATTGCAATTTTAGCTTACCAATATTTTTTTAAGGAAAAACATTAGTCATATTTACTTTGAATGCAATTGACTAAGTATTTAATGAATGTATAATTTATTATCAAAATGTGATTTGCAAACAAACTTTTTAAAACACAAACACCAAGTATGAAGTTATTTTTCAAATGATAAACATAGGAATGAATCAAAACAATGTATCATCAAAAGTTATTGTAAGGTGTCAAACATCTTCCTCATACGTATCCGAGCTTCCGTATTTATGATATTTGGTTCAAGACATACACAATTCACAAATCCAAGCATTTCAAAAGACCCAAAAAGACAAATGGGCTAGGATTGGAGCCAAAATTTAGTTGTTGACAATATGTATAGAGACTAAAAGCATTCACATCAAAATTCTCAAAAACTTTAGCTTTTAACAACACAAAAAGCCACTTTATCTGTTTTTAACAACTCATTTTACAATACTCTAACATCAAATGTTCTATATTTTTTACCACTTCATTAAAATATTCTTTTTTATTTATTTCTTTATTCTTCAATATATGTTTCTTTCTCTCTCTTCATTTCTATCTTTATCTCTGTCTCTCTATCTCTCTCTCTCTCTCTGTCTCTCTCTCTCTCACGCAAGAGCTTTCAACAAACTCACACTCTTCCTTCTCAACCCAGCAAACCCATACCCACCCCAGCCACCACCATCGGAAAAAAACACAAGCCACCCATACCCACTTATCTCTCCAACAAACTCACTCTTCCTTCTCAACCCAACAAACCCATACCCACTTATCATGATCCAAACCTATACTTCAAAATTTAAAGCATGACCCAAACCTATACTTCAAGTCTAACTCAATACTAACATGAACCAACTAAAGCTATAGGTCCTTATCAAAATTCATTTCTCATATTCCTTTTTATTTCCTTGTATAAAAGCCATAATATACAAAATTCATAAAACTTTAAAACTTCATTACTTTCAGACTTTGAAAGTTTAACAACTTGGCTGAAACTTAAGGTATTCATGTAAATATTACATAACTAGACGTTAGCAAAAACTCTAATTTACAAATCTAACCCCAAAGACATACAATTGGGGTTCAAAACAAACTTAACAGACTAAGGTTCCAAAAATACATCTTTTCTCAAAAGGGATCAAATACATCCTGATTCCTCCTATACAAAAAAAAATATATATATATATATATATATATATATATATATATTGTTTATGCAACAGCAAAACTATACAATCTAACAAACGTGAACCATAGATCTCTTGTCATCTCTAATACTCTTGCTATTTCTAGGAAAGAACTTATGCACTGAAGGGGAAAAAAAAAAAAAAAAAATAGGGTGAGCTGCAAAGCCCAATAAGGTTTCAAGTTCCATGAGCATTTAATAAGAGTGCATTTAAAAAAATTATCTTATGGATATGCCAGCTTTGATAAATAGTTCTCAATAGTCTTCATACTATTCTTAAAATAACTTATGAAACTTTCATACGAAAGTACATCATTTTTCCTTTCATATAATAATAAAAAGACATAATAAGGAACTCTTGTTACTTTAACATAATTCAATTTCTTTATCTTTAAATAGCCTGTAAAACATTTTATCACAAACTTTCCATCAGACTTATAATACATTTAGCATACCTTTCTTATCATCATACTTTTCTTATAAATTCTAAATAGCTTAATAGCTCATTAATAATATATTAGTCGGTCCAATTGTAAGTCCATCATGACTTTTGGAAGGCTTCTAGCATACTTTGCTAGGCATACAACATTCCCCACAATGCTAGGAAATCCCAGGATCATATCAAAAAATATCACACCCCTTTCAGTTTAATCAAATCATCAACAGTGGGGGTTGGTTGGCATCCTCCACAAGTTGGTATTTTCCAACAAGGGTGAGTATTGCAGAGTCCTCACCACTTTTAATGGTCAATCAATCAATATTTCTATGGAAATGCAAGTACTTTAGCCCTTATTGGCTAAGTTCAGATCATAATAATGGAATAACCCAAAAACTGTATTTTTCTAACAATTATGCTGTTACATAAATATTTCATAACAGTAGCATATCCACTTCATTCTTAAAATATTATGTTCATGATATAAGTAATAGTATCAATATGCTAAAAATTATCATATATATATATATATATATAAGATTCAAAATTTCGAACATATATCTTTACTTAAATCATGATTATATGCAAATATTAATTTTTCTAAACAAACCTTATGTTTATCAAATGCACGTACCACATATCCCTTACCTAAAAGTAGAAGATGCGAGAGATTTGAATAAGAGGAGCCCAAATGTCCATGTTCTCATCACCTAAATGAAATACCAAAACTTACTACTAACAATTCTTCCTAAGTATATAAATTTTCACATGAATCACAACCTAACTCTCAAACTCAAGAAAATCTTAATTTTCATCTCAAAAAAGTTTCCTATAGCAACACATATACATATATACTGTAAAGTTGTGATTTATAACTATGTTTTATATTGGCTTTATTCCATAACAAAAAGTTTTGTAATTGCTTTAATTTATTTTCCTGTATTTTGTGGGATTTTATTATATTGGGTTTAGTATTGAATTGGTGAAAAATTGAGAATGAATTGAAGAATCAGTGGATTTCGCGAGTGTCTTGCTAAAAGCTAACTTGCAAAAGAGCCACAAAAGAAATATGTGCTGAAAGCTGAAGAGTCATGTCAGCTTGGAGGATTTCGCGAGTGTCTCGCAAGTAAGGCTTTCTCGCGAGATACCCGCGAAACTCTCTACCTAAAGGATGTTTAAGTGTGACTTTCCTACCCTTCACCCATACTATATATACCCCCATTACCCACAAATGTAAAGGAGGTCATTCAGAAAGAAAAACCCTAGATAGGTTTTCTACAGCACATACACTCATCTTTTAGAGAAAGAGCTACTCATCTTTAGTGAGAAATCATTCTAGCCTCTTCTCCTTCCCTCTCCCATTGTCATACCTTGAGAGGAGATTTGTACCCAAACACAACCCACACCTATTTAGAGTGTAGAGAGTGTTTTGGAGCTTGGGAAGCTTTAGGGATTTGCCAAAAGAAGCCGGTGAGGCTTGGCAAATGCAATCGAGCATATTACGGGATCCGAAAAGTTAGACAAGACATGATTCTGAGAAGTCTTGTTGGAGTAGGAGCTTGAAGGGCTTAGGTACATTGGGTAGATTAAGCTTAGAGGGTCTCTTGCTATTCGTGTATCCCAACTTATTATCTAGTGGATCGATTTAAAACTTGGAGGGCGGCGGAAAGGTTTTTTATCGAGTTCTTCGGTTTCCTCTTCGATAACACATCGCCATGTTATCTTGTGTTTGCATCTCTCTTCCCTTACTCTTGTGCTTTACTTTTAATGTTTGTTGTTCATATTTATGCACTAGAGTAGTATCGGTTGATTGCTTTTCATTTACTCTTATTTCCGCACTTAGATAAATTAGAGTAAAAGTAATCTAGACGTAATTTTTAATTGGAGGTCTAAACAAGCTCTTGTATTTTTAAACAAATTCGAGCTTTCATATACATATATACACACACAAATCACGTGATCAAAAGAATCCATTATTCATATCAAACCATATTGTATTAAAAGATAAGTCCAAACGTTGAGTTCCTTTCTTTGACACACTTAGCTAACTCCTTAATTAATAGCAGTTTTACCTTTCTAAAATTGCACTGTAACTCATTATTTTGATAAAGCAGTAAAATTCATAGACTAAATTTTGAATTTATGAAGCTTTTGCCTCACCAAGCAACAAAACAAAAAATTCTCATAGTAGATTTAATTAGTATGAAATAAGAAATACATGATCCAATGTGTTAGAATTAGTCTAGGGAATGACAAGACATTTTATGGATGTTGCTATGCTGGTTCTCAAAAAGGATTTGGTGCGGTGCTCCCAAAATTTTCTTGCAGGTGTGCTTAATGTTCTCATAGTCTATCTATACGTATGAAACACAATATATAGAGAAATATGGAGAGATGCACTACCAAATCATGTCCACTATGTACGAGTGGGAGATGTAAGTGAACGACTAGATTGGGCATTCAATAGAAGAGTAACGCCTAAGCGTTAATCCACAAAAATGGGAGCAATGCCAAGGGCAAGGGCATTTCTCAAATGAAGTTACATTGCCATACAAAGTGTCCATACAGGCCACCCATTGGACACGTAGGCATTTAAAAATATGAGAATTCATAAAACTTGTTTCGATTAAAAACGTTCTTTTAAGTGTGAGTGCGAAGTTTTTTAGGCTATAGGCATTGTGTGTATCAGCTCTATTAGAGTGCACCAATAACTACAGGTCCCATTTTTAGGTTTTTGGTTTGTGGAAGAAAGTAGAGCGCGAAGTTTGAGGCTTACGATGCCTCAATGCCAAACTTGTTAGTACACCACTTATCTAAGGGCATTCACATCAGTATGTGTATTTTACACATCCATTTTTACACTAAAAACCTACTTTTTCTATTTTACACTACCACTTTTACCCATATCAGTTCATTTATTTTACAAGATATTTCGATAAAATATTCATTCTTCTCATTTTTTTATTATTTCCCTCAATTGACTTCTCTTATATACGCACGTTATCTCTCTCTCTCTCTTTATTCATTTTTTCTAAATAGATTTCTCTCTCTCTCTCTCTCTCTCTCTCTCTCTCAAAAACTACAACCCAGATCAGTTCTTCACCGAGTCCTTACTTCACCGGCCAAACCAAGCTCCGACGACCCACGAACCGAGCTTCACGGCGACCCACGAACCAAGCTTCATAGACGATCGAACCAAGCTCCGACGACCCACGAATCGAGCTTCACGACAACCCACGAACCGAGCTTCACAGACGGCCGAACCAAGCTCCGATGACCCACGAACTAAGCTTCACGGCGACCCACGAACCAAGCTTCACAGACGGCCGAACCAAGCTTTGACGACCCACGAACCGAGCTCCACAGACGGCCGAACCAAGCTCCGGCGACTCAGATCGTGTCTCACCTGTTGATCCATGAACCAAGCTCTAGCAACCAATGAACCAAGCTCCAAAGACCCAAAACCAAGGTCCGGCGACCCAAAACCAAGCTCCGGCAACCCAGATTGTATCTTCACCGGCCGATCCACGAACCAAGCACCACAAGCACCGATCTATCTCTCCGTTGGTTTGTTTGTGTGGGTTTGTTTATGCATGGGTCTATTTGTGTGAATGTGTTTGTGTGTGGGTGTGTTTGTGTTTGTGTGCATTTGAGAAAAAGAAGATGTGTTTCTGAGGTAGTTATGCATCGGATAAGAGAGAGAAAAATTAGTACAAACGGAAATCATTAAAATAATAAATACACGAGCTACTGTACCCATGTATATTTACATAGGTACTGTAGCTCATGGAAATATATAAATGATTTTACCCATTTTTTCACCCACTGATGTGGTGTTTTTTTGCTCAAAATGTATAAAATTTACATTGTACATCTATTTTAGAAGATTTTAACTGATCTGATGCGAATGCTCTTACTACCCATTTCAAATTGTCCTC
This sequence comes from Quercus variabilis, assembly GCA_030445155.1. NCBI lineage: Eukaryota > Viridiplantae > Streptophyta > Magnoliopsida > Fagales > Fagaceae > Quercus > Quercus variabilis. The sequence goes on along the minus strand of CP129452.1, from coordinate 44,835,708 downwards.
ACAATTACGTTTGAGTTCATATGAGAAGTCAAAATATGTGTTTAAGTGTCGTCTGCTAGTGCAATTGGGTACCTTATGTACTTGATAGTGTTCACTAGGTCTGATTGTTAGGTTCTAAATATGTGGTATGTTGGTAAACCAAGAACAAAAACTAGTCTAGAATTAGATCTTAGTGTCTTTGAAGTGTTTCAAACATTGCTCAAGTTAATATAAGTCAAGATTCAAGAACGTACAAGCTGCAGAAAAAAGAATTCAAAATCTGTCAAGCTCGATTGATCAAAGAGAAGGCTCAACCGATTGAACTGCATGTGAATTTGCAGAATTTTAAAGAAAGCCCAATAGCCCACAAAATGTTTAGGGTTTGAATCTAACACTACTAAGTATAAAAGGAAAACTCTAATACACTTTTTTCAAGTTTTGAGAGTTACTTTTGTGAGATCAGTGAGGTTTTATACCTTCTAATTCTATCAAGCACCTACCGGAGATCAAACTCATATTGCTAGTACTATTAGAGTATAAATTGCAATCAAATTTTAGTTATCAAGCGTACTAAAGATCAGGACGTGAATTGAAGGTTCACGTGAGAGTAAGTCCAAGCTTAAAGAAGTTTGAGGAGTTCAAAGCCCAATTTGGTAACTGTGTTAGATTTACTACGAATTGGTATTCTTAACTATAAATCTCAATTTGATATAATGGATTTTTTTCTTGGGATAGTTCCCCCTAGGTTTTTTACGTTAAAACGAGTTGTTTCATTGGTTTCCTTAGGTCATCACATCTTGTATTATTTAGTTTTCTGTTGTGTATGTTATGTGTGATGAATGTTTAACCTAGATCTGAATAATTAACCTAGATAACAATTTGGCTAATAAATTATGTTAAACATATGGTGTTTTCCAAGGTCTAAATTTTTACACTAATCTTTATCATGTAGTTAATGTGGCTAGTAGGTCTATGATAGATCCAAGAAAAGAGTATTGGAATTCAGTAAAGTGGATATCTTGCAAGTACTAGACTATGGTAATCTTTTTCGATCAAATTAAGGACCTTCTTTAGAAGGTATGGGAAGACCTTCTTCAGAAGCTATAGGTTGTGCGGATTATGATTATACAAAAGATCTTGATTCTAGAATGTCCATGGGATGACACATATTTATGTTTGTTAAAAGGTCCAATCTACTAGAAGTCTACTCTACATGATATAGTTTCACCATCCATTACAGAGGCAGAATATATGGCGGATACAAAGGAAAAAAAAAGAAGCAATTTGGCTTAAACGATTGTTTAACAAGCATGTTTCAAGCAAGAGAGTAAGGTGTTGGCCAGTGTGCAATTCACTTAGCGAAAGAATCAAGCATACTGTCGAATCACATAAATAATTGTGCTTTTTGTATTTGTGCTAATAAATGCTCTAAATTAATCTTTACCCAAAAAATAGAAGAGACTTTGAGCCCTGTAATTTATTTTTATTTTTATTGTTATTGATTTGAATTCTCAGAGTGACATTTGCACAACAATTACCAAACTGCATTTTTATACTCAATTTTTTTTTTAATTTCTTTTTCTTTGTATTGGGGTTTACCGGTAATGATGTGGAAATATCTTTAGAAATGGGTGTAATATTCATCAAATCAAGCAAACAAACAAAACATGCACATAATATGTACATGATTTTTTTATGACAAAACTTATGTAGTGTACCTTAGGTGTTGTTCCTTAAGTTCCCCTCTTAAGATTCAACCATGTGACTACTTAACTAAAAAATACACTTTCATCCAATGAGAAAAAATCCACATGACAGAATCTTAAAAGAAAAATATAAGAAACAGCACCTAAATATTGTACTTAAGTCTTGCTCATTTTTTTATATATAGAAATGTGTACATGATATGGAATAGAGTAGTTTGTACCATATTTGAGTTGCTTGTCTCGTCGATGCTTAGTACAGCCATCTAAATTTTTGGGAGTTCCAAGTGGGGATTGCTATAATTTTGTGATGCAGGATGCAAAATCTTGAAGAAGTAAAACACGTCTACCTCTAAAAGACAAGAAACAAAACACGTTTACTTCTGAAAATAACCTTGAATCCACGAGGAGAAAGAGTCTAGAATCCATCAGAAAATAGAAAGACAAAAGTCTGAATTTTATTGATTGAATAATTGTTCAAAAAACATGTACAGACTTCGAGGCCTATTTAAGGGTTTCATAAAACTTTACAGACAAGAAAATATAATGTAAAATAACTCCTGATTGATACCTAACTATAACAGTAACTAAATTTGACATAAAAGCATTAAAAGCACCTAGAAATAAGGAAATAAATTCCCTAAACCTAAAATAACGTTTTTATATATATAAAAATACCAAAATTAATAAATTACAAAAATAAAATAGTAAATTATGTCTTACATCAGACCCCTCTACTTGAAACAAACTTGTCCTCAAGTTCATCTTTGAAATCTGAAATCTTCCATGTCAAGAGAACAAATACTTTGAATACTTCATCTTCCTTGTCTTCTTGCCAAACTTGAAAGTCATCAATTGAGCAACTTGAACTTCTTTTCCCTTGATCTTCATGCAACTAACAATATTCATCAGATAAGAGTCAATAATCACATCAAATCTTTCCACCCCAATAAAATCAATAAACTTTGTTTCAATGTCTCCCACCAAATAGTAGGAGCCTAAACGCTGCAATCATCTAACTTAACTTCATCAATATTGTTGACAACTTCCTCTATAATTTCTTCTTTAACGGTTTCTACTACCTCGACATCAAGATCTTTCTCTATAATAGGGTCTTCATTAATCTCCTCCACAATCTTGATTTTAAGTTCCTCTTCTATAACAAGGCTTTCATCAATTTCCTCAAAAATCTCTCTATTTTCTTCTTTTACTTCTACATATTCTTCCAGAACAATATTTTCTTCAACATGCAACTCTTCCTTTAATGGTGGAATATTTGGCTCTTTAAAATAATTCAAGTATGAACTTCTTGGCCAATAATAATTTTGCATTATATATGACAAGATATCTTCACAATCCAAAGGATAAAATTTGATAGCAAGCATCTTTTTCATCCTTTGCTATGAATGAATTTTGTCTTTACCTTATCAAATTCTATCAGATTGTACTTGTTCCCACCAACGTAAGGCATACTTACTAAGTTTATACAAAACAAGTCCAACTTTTTTCTCATAACAAATATTCTCATAGTCAAATAAATCCTCTAGATCAAGTAACCAATGAAGAAAATATACTTTTAAAAAATAACCATTAAAACTTGCAATTCTTTTATAATACCTATATGAAATTTGCTTACCAATAGGTTGCCCTTGAGTTATATCTTTGCAACTGTTATCCCTATTGTTTCCATGCTCCAACAATGGCATCGTAGCAAATAAATTTTTTGTGAGTGCTAGTTGTACGTCACATAATACTTGCTAAGTTTTTTGTCACCAGAATTGCTACCATCTCATACGTCAACCACCAGACCAAGATAAGTCAAGGTTCTAATACCAATTGATGCAGGATGCGGTAGCCTAAAGAAGTAGAACACGTCTACCTCTAGAAAATAAGAAATAAAATACTTTTGCTTCTAAAAATAACCTCAAATCCACGAGAGTTCCTTGAATCCATAAGTGTCCTTGAATCCACAAGGAGAAAGAGTTTAGAATCCACTGGAAAATATAAAGATAAAAGTCTGAATTTTATTGATTGAATAATTGTTCAAAAACCGTGTACAGACTTAGGGATCTATTTAAGGGCTCCGTAAAACTTGACAAACAAAAAACTATAATGTAAAATAACTCCTAATTGATGCCTAACCATAACAGGAACCAATTTTGACCTAAAAAGCATTAAAATCACCTAAAAACAAGAAAATAAATGTTCTAAACCTAAAATAACGTTTTTTACATAAAAATACCAAAATTAATAAATTACAAAAATTAAATAGTAAATTCTCTCCTACATCATTTTGTTATGTTCACAGCCTTGATGCTTGATAAAATCTGGAAGCCAGGAAATTTATTAATTTTCCCAGAGATTGATCCAAACTTGCAGCGAATAAGTCTCCAAATCGGCCTGGATATGCAAGACCACTTGAATTCACTAGCTCGTGTCCTCCCTTGCTCAAGCAACCCGAATCACCAGATGGTCCAAGCATTCAGGTAAGGCTACAAAATTGAATTATGAAGCTAGGCATTGATTCTTTTGGGGCTGTGATTACTGTTGTTGCTAGGAACAATGAAGGGATTGTATTAGCTTCTGCAATATCCAGGACTAATTCTTCTATCCCAGCATCCGTAGCAGAGGCACATGCTTTTGAATGGGCGTGACAAGTGGCAAATTCCACGGAAGCCTCAAAGGTGCAGATTGAAGGAGATTGCCTTGTTTATGTTGATGCTCTCTTGCAAAAGCTGGATTCAACTGCTGGATTATATCAGATGTAATTTGCATAATGTGTAGATAATTTGCATAAAAAAGTAGATAATTTTGTTTGTTTTCATAGTCTCCTAGGACTAAAGCTCCCCCCATATACATGCTTAGCTTAGGCAGGGGCAGTTTGACATATTTGGGGCCTAAAGCGATATGCAAAATTATTACTAATTAACATAAACCATGCAGAAATTTTTTTTTTTTTTTTTTGGAAGAAAGTTTATAAACACAAAAAATTTTGACTAAACTTTTTTATATTTGTTGATATGACAAATTGATAGTAGTAAGTAAAAGAGTAAGTTAACAAAAGTTTGTTAACTCAACTAATGTGAAAAATGTAGCACTTCTCTTTTTCTTTTCTTTTTTGAGAAGTGCTACATTCACAATATTTTTCACAAAAAAATTTAGGTGTTAAGTTGTTTCTTGTTTTCTATTTGAACCCACCACTAAAATTATTTTTTTGCTATCAATAACACCTTGTAACAACCTGTTATTTAAAATTATTGTATAAGTGTTGTGAAAAATGTTGTGGACATAATATTTTTTCTCTTTTTTTATTTTTTTCATTTTATTAAAAAAAAAAAGACTTAAATGCACTTTTAGTCCCTACATTTTGACTTCTTTCCATTTTAGTCCCTACATTTTAATTTTTCCACTTTTAGTCCCTAAACCAATTAACGGGTGTTATTTTCTTCCTTTCCATCGGTCAACCAACAGAAATAGCTGACGTGACAGCCGAAGGCATTAAAATATTATTAAAAAAAATTATTTGACATTTTTTAAATGCCAAAATTTTTATAAAAAAAATTAATTACTCAATTTTAATTAAAAAAAATAAAAACAAAAACACAGCAACCCAGCAATAGAAACCTAGCAAAAGAACATTACAACTTGTTCTTCGTGTTCATCCCAAATCAAACCCAACAACCAAGAACACAAATCCAACAACCAAAAACTCAAACCTAGATCACAATAACACAAAAAAAAAAAAAAAAAAAGAAACAGAGACCAAACACAAACACAGACCCAGAGTTCTTCGTGTTCTTCCCAGATCAAACCCAACAACTAAAAACACAAATCCAGCAACCAAAAACTCAAACCTAGATCACAACAACATAAACGAAAAAAAAAAAAAAAAGAAAGAAACAGAGACCAAACACAAACACAGACCCAGATCACAAATAGAGATCAAACACAAACGAAACCCAGATCACAACCCAAGCCAAAATCATCAGCAGACCCAACCACTGATCCATGTTCACAACACCCACATGCAAGCCTCCAAATTTTTCCTTTTCCCATTGTTTTCACGGCATCAAGACCCCATGGTCTCCATGATCAAAACCTCAAAGATCAGCCTCTTGATCTGCTCGTCGCTGGTCAATATCGGGTGAGGTAGAAAGAGGTGTGAGAACCATTGATCTCGGCTTCACAACCACTGATCTGGGCTCTAATATCTAATCGGTGACTGGGTTTTCTTTCAAACACATAGGTTCTAAAACAAGATCAATTTTTTTGTTTATAGGGAAGAGCTTGGTGATACCCCTCTTGGCCAAAGTATAGATAATCTCCTGAGAGATTCCAAGCTTAGCGACCTCCAAACCTTCATCAGCTTTCGGCGACGAAGACAAAGATGTGGCTTTGGATTCGTAATCAGCTATGGCAGCATACTTGGCGAGAGAAGGCGAGGAGGCCTTGAAATTCAATAGCCCTGATTTGAAATGAAATGCTCTGTTTTAGGAAATAAAAATGGGTATGTAGTGTCTCCATTCTTGACAGGGTGGGAAGATGGGGTTGATGAATGGTGTAAGTATTGGGTTTGAAGAGTAAAGGAAAGGTTGTTGTTGTTGGTTGTGAAGGAAGAAGAGGTGAACAATAGCCTCAGCTATTTAAAATTGAGTAATTTTGGTAACCCTAGCTAGGTTGCTGGGTTGCTGTGTTTTTGTTTTTTTTAAAAAAAAAAATTAAAATTGAGTAATTACTTTTTTTTTTTTTAATTTTGGCATTTAAAAAATGTCAAATAATTTTTTTAATAATATTTTAATGCCTTTGGCTGCCACATCAGCTATTTTCGTCAATTGACCAACAGAAATGACGAAAATAACACCCGTTAATTGGTTTAGGAACTAAAAGTGGAAAAATTAAAAATGTATGGACAAAAATGAAAAAAAGTCAAAATGTAGGGACTCAAAGTGTATTTACGCCCAAAAAAAATTACTTTATTTATTGGTTAATATTTCGGCTTAATTAACTTAAAATTTAGGGATTTTTTTTTTTTTACTTGGGGCCTTAAGTGACTGAATCAATGGCTTATACCTTTGAGCAGGGTTTTGAAACTTAGACCGTTTAATGAACCGAAAAAGAGAAAGATTCAAGATTTTTGAGGTCAGACTGAGGTTCAACCAAGGTTAAACCATAATATGTCATTTAATTTTTTAATATATTTGATACTTAAATTGGTTTATATTTATTAATTTTTCAATCTTAACCATAAAGAGGTGCGTGACCCAATGGTTTGCATGTTAGACACATTATTTCACTTACTGAAAGCAGGTTTAAGTACTGCAGGCCTCCCCTGATTTTTTTGTATTGTTATTCTGAACCTGTTTTTGGGTTCTTTCCTGCATTTTTTTTTTAAATTTCGTCTTTCACCAAAAATACAAATTTGCATATTCAATCAAATAGAACACAGGCTAAAAGCCATTAGACAGCACAAGACACGGCAGCTTCAGGCTCTGCTCTAAGTCAGAACTTTCTTGTAATCATTAAGATACCTTTAGTGAAAATTAGTTAACATTTTCTTGCTCATTTTTTCTCTAAAAGCTTACCTCAAAGTTACCAAGAATTAGCTAGGACCAAAGCCTTTCTTCTCCAGACTACAGATTCAAACCTGGAGCCCCATTAAAATAAAAATAAAAATATAAAAAAGCACCTATATTGCTAAATTACCAACACAAAATTAAGCAACACCAAACTCCAAAACATGGTATTGTTACGCTCAAAAACAACAAGTGTCTTCCTGTTAATCTTTGTTGCGTGTTATAGTTGTAGCCCCCCAGAGGAACCCATCAAATGCTCATCAGAGAATACAAACTGTACCATCACAAACTCCTATGGTGCCTTCCCGGATCGAAGCACTTGTCGAGCAGCTGAGGTGGCGTACCCCATCACTGAGCAAGAGCTCATTTCAATAGTGGCAGAAGCAACCAAGAACAGAAGGAAAATGAAATTGGCAACATGTTTTTCACACAGCATTCCCAAGCTAGTTTGTCCAGACGGCCAAGAAGGGCTGTTAATAAGCACCAAGTATCTTAATCATATGTTAAAGATTGATGTTGAAGCTATGACCATGACCATAGAGAGCGGTGTGACATTAAGGCATCTAATCAATGAGGCTGCCAATGCCGGTCTATCCTTGCCTTATACACCATATTGGTGGGGTTTGACCATTGGGGGCCCATTGAGTACTGGTGCACATGTTAGCACAGTGTGGGCTAACGGAAGCTCGGTCCATGATTACCTTCTAGAACTTCAAATTGTTAGTCCTGGTGGCGCTGAAGATGGGTATGTAAAGGTTCGGAAGCTCAAAGATAGTGACAAAGATTTCAATGCAGCTAAAGTTTCACTTGGAGTTCTTGGAGTCATTTCACAGGTATGGTTTGGAGCTTGATATATATATATATATATATGACAAAAGGGTATTTCTGGGTCATCCAGGAAGTTTGATCTTAGAAAAATGCTTGAAAAATGCTTTCTGGAATTTGTTAATCAAGCCAAACTTTCTTTTGGGATTCTTGAGAGAATGCTTTTATAATTAACCAATTACAAGTCTAGTTCATATTTGCATCTAAAGCATTAATAAAGATTTGGGTGACAAATTCAGTCGACCCTTCATCTTATCAGCTCAAAGTGGAAAACACTCACTTTGCAGGTCACTCTAAAACTACAACCTCTCTTCAAGAGATCCATCACCTACTTGACAAAAAATGATTCAGACTTGGGAGATCAAGTGGCTAGTTTTGGTCATCAACATGAGTTTGCGGATATAATTTGGTATCCCAGTCAACGCAAGGCAGTCTATCGTATCGACGATCGTGTCTCCACAAACACATCTGGCAATGGTCTATACAATTCAACCTCATTCCGCCCATACCTTCACTCGAACTGGGCTCTATCAGAGCCTTAGGTTAACCAAAAAGCATTTGCCTACTTTAGAACTACAATTTGATTTTTGGTATTGTAATAAAAGTGTAATTGTTTTGACAGTGTTTGTTTTGTGCTTGTTTAAGTAGAGGAACTTCTAGAGCACCTGAGTTATGCCGATGGGAAGTGCGCCAGTGCAAAAACAATTACTTCAAAACTCCTGAATGCTGCTTATGGTTTAAGTAACAATGGTATTGCTATTTTCATGTGCTAAAAAAACTACCAAATTAAGTTATTTGCATTAGTTGCTGATTGTTATTTGTCCCCAATTCTAAAAACAATTCTTGATTTGGACTTATAGATGGACAACTTTACGGGCTATCCCGTAGTTGGATTTCACAACCGCCTTCAAGCATCAGGAACATGCCTAGATAGCCATCGCAATTCAGCTTGTGCATGGGATCGCAGAGTCAATGGTGCTTTCTTTCACCAAACGACATTTAGTATTAGCTTGTTCCTGGCTAAGAGCTTTATCCAAGATGTGCAGAATTTAATTGAAATGGAGCCTAAAGCAATGTGCTGTGTAGAACTGTATAACGGAATTCTCATGCGCTATGTTAAGGCTTCGAGTGCTTATTTGGGCAAACAAGAAGATGCAGTTGACTTTGATATCACTTATTATCGAAGCAAAAACCCCATGACTCCTAGGCTTTATGAGGACATACTCGAAGAAGTTGAGCAACTCGCTCTTTTCAAGTATGGAGCACTGCCACATTGGGGAAAGAATCGAAACCTAGCATTCGATGGAGCAATCAACAAGTACAAAAATGCTAGAGAATTTTTGAAGGTTAAGGAGTTGTATGATCCCTTTGGCCTCTTCTCTAGTGCATGGACAGACCAAATTCTTGGATTGAAAAATGGTGTAACCATAGCTAAGGAGGGGTGTGCATTGGAGGGGTTGTGTATATGTTCAGAAGATATTCATTGTGCACCCAAGAAGGGCTATTATTGTAGATTAGACAAAGTATATAAGGATGCAAAGGTCTGTACTCGTATGACTTCTAAGATAAACACTATGTGATGTCAATGGACAGTGGTGAAATCAAGATTTCACCTTAGAAGGCCCAAATTTTAATTTCTTGGCATATTAAATAAATGTAAATTTCACTTCCCTTCTCATGTCATTGTTCCTCTAACCTAAATAGAGATCCATTTCCATTTTGGGCAATGTTTGTGTAACAAAATGTTTGTTATAGTATTTACCGTTCCTCTTTTTTTTTTTTTTTTTTTTTTTTGTGTGTTAGGACATATGTGGTTCACTTGTTAAGAACATATGTCAATATTTTATGTAGTTAGCTAATCCTTTAACAAAATGTACTTTACTTGTGTTTTGGTAGATCTAGGATGTGTTTAATATTTCAAGAAACTTTGTTTCAAGTTCAAGTGTTAAAACTATGCAAGTTTATCTAAGAATCAAGTAAGAAAGTGCTGAATTTTAAAGCTCGATACCTCCTCGACACCTGGCTATCTGTCAAGATCTTCAGCTAACTCTTATCACAATCTCGATAGCTAGTCGATCGATCGAGAAATTTTCTGTCCCCTCGACACCTGCTCGACACCTTCTCGATAGCTGTATCTGTTGAGATTCATTAAACCTCGACACTTACTCGACACTTGCTTGATAGCTGCTATCTATCGAGGTTACGAGAATTCAGATTTCTGTTTTTGGGGTCAGGCTTATGTATTTGTGTAAGGTTTCTTTTCTTACAACCCTAGACCTATATAAGGCTTATTTCAAAGGCCATCACATAAGAGAACACAAGAAGAACATATGCAAAAGGTGACTAATACCTTATTTTCTCTGAAAGAAGCTACTGCATCTTTGTGCCTTAGGGTTTTGTAACCAAATGCTTCTTAATCTTAATTGTTGATGAAGTAAAGAACTTTGCAGCCAACATTCTTCTTCCTTAAGTTGGTGAGTGAGTCACATACTGGGATTCATGCAAAGGAGTTAGTCACGTACTAGGATCTGTGCATCATAAAAGGGTGGCATTCATATATTGAAGAGTTCAGAGGTTCTAAAGCAGTAAAAGGTTTCTGTTGTGAGTTCATCTATGGGGATTGTAGAATCTAAGGACAAAAGTTTTGTATTAGATCTAAAACTTCTCTTTAGTATAGTAGATTGCTTTTCGGGAAAATTTCCCCCCAGGTTTTTATTGTGAAACTGGTTGGTTTCATTGGTTTTCCTTGGTCATCATATCTTATCTTTTTTTTTTTTCCACTGCATGATTTTGACATAATATTGATATTTGTTTGTTTTAGCAAGTTTTATTCATAATAAATCTAATTAAAAACTTGAGTTTAAAACTTGTTAATTCTATCAACCGGGGTCTAAATCTCCCAACAAGCAGTATCAGAGCGGGTTCACTCTGACTGGATTAATTTTTTGAGTATGATCCATTGACCCCTGTTGTCATGGATAGAGGAAAATCTTTATTTATACCTCCTTTATTTGATAGAACTAATTATGCGTACTGAAAAGTTCGTATGAAAGTCTTTTTGCAGGCTTTAGGTAAACAAGTATGGCAAGCTGTTGAAGTTGGCTGGATTAAGCCAAAGGAAGCGCCAGTGTATTAGGATGATACAACAATCATTGCGGCAAATTTCAATAGTAGGGCCTTGAATGCTTTGTTCTGTGGGGTGACTAATGAGGAATTTAAGAAAATATCATCCACGGAAGTTGCCAAAGAAGTATGGACCATTCTTGAGACCACCTATAAAGGTACCAAGGCAATAAAGACTGTCAAGTTTCAAAAACTCACTAGTAGTTTTAAAGAAATAAGAATGGAGGAGGATGAGACCTTTGATGAGTTTTATGCTAAACTCAAGGATATTGTGAATTCTGCTTTCAATCTTGGAGAATTTATTGTAGAATCCAACATTGTTAGGAAAATCCTTAGGTCCTTACCTGAAAGATTCCATGCCAAGATCACTGTCATTGAAGAAGCAAAGGACATTGATCAAATTCCTTTGACTGAGCTTGTAGAGAACCTTCAAACCTATAAGATGGGGTTAGGCTCAATGGAAAAAGATGGAAAGAATAAAAATTTGACTCTCAAGGGTATAGAGGAAGAGATTGAGAACTCTAAAGATGAAGATGAAAGTGAAGATGAGGGTAAGGATGGGGATCTAACCTTTATAACTGATGAGATTATCAAGCTTCTTCAATTTAGAAAAAATGATAAGGGCAAACCTCCTAAGAAACCTAAATCCTCAAGGAATGGCAAGAATGAGAAACCCTTTATTCAATGCCATGAGTGCAAAGGTTTTGGTCATATGAGGATAAAATGTCCAAACTACCTCATAAAGGAAAAGACTAAGAAGTCAGAAGATAAAGGGTTGGTTGCTACTTGGAGTGACACTGAGGATGACTCTTCTAATGAGTTTGTGGATGAATGTCATCACGTTATGGCCTTTACTGCCTCAACCAATAAGATTATTGTGGAAAGTGCTAGTGACAGTGAGGATTCTTCTGATGATGAAGTACCCAATAAGATGACCATTCAAGAAGCCTATGATAAACTATGCACTGAATTTATAAAATCTGAGAAGACTTCTCATCTTAGTAGAAAAGAGCTTAATGAGGTAAAAACTAAAAAAGCTGATCTGTTAGTCAAACTGGATGAGACTACAAGGTTAGTTGAGACTCTTGTTGTGGAGAACGCCTTATTAGAAGAGAAGGTCAAGAGTCTTGAGGTTGAGCTTAGTCAAACTAGAACTCAAATAGAGAGGATGTCTAGTGCAAAACTTGATGAGGTATTGAGTGCTCAAAAGTCTAGTTCTGATAAGACTGGTTTAGGATATGTTATTTCCTCCAGCCCCTCCTCTTTCACGGCTTCTAAATCAAAGACTGTCTTTATGCCACAATCTAAGAAAGGTAATAAAGGTATGAAATCCAAAACTAATTTGGCTAATTCTAAATTCTTTGTTAAACCTAATGTTTGTCATCATTATGGTGTTGCTGGACACATTCGTCCTAATTGCTTTAAGTAGAATCCTCATAAGCAATTGTCGAAACGGTCACAGGTTTCCTCTCAAGGATCTACACCTTTGTTTAGAGAGTTATTAAAAGTCTTAAACTTTTTAACTCAATTTCAAGAGAATTCTAATTCTTCTATGTCCTTTAGTAAACATACTAGGACACATGTTTTTTCATCTTCACGGCCAAAGACTCGTGCTGTGTGGGTGAGAAAGGAGCCTAAAACTTAATTGTCTTTTTTGTTTGTCTTCTACTTTGATTCTTCTATCTAAAGTAGGACTTTCTTTGCTTGATTTCTTATTTGTTTTTGAAATCATGCTTTCATGCATTTGCATATTTCTATCATGTTTTCATGCATATGTATTTTTCTTTCATGCATTTATGTTGTTTATCTGTTTTTGTTTAGTTGTTTAGTTTTTATTTTATTTTGTTTTCAAAATAAAAATAAAAAGGAAAAATCAGAAAAATATAAAAACAGTGTGTGTTTGTGTATATTGGTACTTGTGTACCTTGGATGGCCATTGAAACAAAGTTTTCTAAATTTTGTATCTTTTGTAACTTAGATGAATATCTTTATGCATAACTAAGCAAGTGAGCTTTGTGGCTCTTGTTTGTAATGAGTAAGATTAAGTTATCTCTTGAACTTAACACTCATATCACTCTTTTTGACTGGTAAGACTAGAAAATCCTAAGAGAAAGGTATAAATAATCATCTCATCACTGTTACCCATCAATCATAATATGACACATGTATGCTTTGGCATAGCAAAAGTGCAATGTCAAAGACACCCTTATACTTCGGCATAACAAAAGTACAGTGTCAAATGCTTAATATCTTGAATATTTTTTTTCTCTCTTTATATGTCCATGCATAATATGCTTAAAAGAAAATATGCAAAGAAAAATAAAAAGCAAAAAAGATCAAAAATGCTTTAAATATAGTTGCAAGCGTGTATTCTAAGAGATATGGGAGTTATAAGATGTACCTCGAAAGTGATAGTCCCTATCAAACAGTTATGATTGTGTGTGAGTTAAAATTATTTTTTCATATCTCAGATCGTCATAATATGTATACACATATGCAATCTTACGATGTTTTTTACACACAACACGCACTATTCTTTGCTACTCATGATACATGTACAGATATAATGTGATTTGGCCATCACAAAGTTTTACATGTGTTAACGTATGCTCACTAAATTATCTTAACTTGTTTTGAAAAATAAAATTGGTTAGACTTGTTTAGTGTGTGTGTGTGTGTGTGTGTGTGTGTGTGTGTGTGTTTTGAATCTGTGTGTTTAACATTTTTCTTGTTAAGAGATTTGTTTTTCACACGATGTGCATCTTTCTTTTATCTTGTCATCCATAGCATCTTGTTTCATTACATTCATGCATTTTTATAGATTCTTTGTGCCCTCTTGATCATCCTTGATCATCTTTATGTTTCTCGGGTGAAGCCTTGTAGCTTCTTGTATCCTTTGTCAATCATGACAAAAAGGGGGAGAAATTGTGATGTGGTTTCTTTTTTAGAATTCTACATGTTAAGGGGAGAAATACATTCATTTGTAAAGGGGAGATGTGTTCCATCTTGTTAGGGGGAGTGCTTACTTGTTTCTTCTTGTACCTTAGGTCTTATGACTATGTTTATATACATTGTGCTTATCTTTGTTATATGATATGATGATGTATGTTTTCTTTTACCTACCTTTACATGTGTTGGTTCTTTTTTGTCTTCATGCACACGTTTCTTATACTTGTATGCAATCTATTATTTCTGTTTTACACAAAGATGCATTAATGAGTTTTGTTTAAGTGTTTCAGAAATACAAGTTGTCAAAGTCTTCCATGTTATGAACTCAATTCTTGCAAAGTTTTTCAAGAGTTTGTACTAAGATAAATTTTATTGTATTCAACAAGTTACTATGAGTTAAGTGATTTATGACTTCTCGCATATGTTCATTTTTTTGTTGTGGTTTTGTCATGGATTGCCAAAGAAGAAGATTATTAGGACATATGTGATTCACTTGTTAGGAACATATGTCAATATTTTATGTAGTTGGCTAATCCTTTGATAAAACGCATTTTACTTATATTTAGGTAGATCTAGGATGTGCTTAATACTTCAAGAAACCTTGTTTCAAGTTCAAGTGTTGAAGCCATGCAAGTCTATCCAAGAATTAAGTGAGAAAGTGCTGAATTTTAAAGCTCGATAGCTGCCCAACACCTCCTCGACACCTGGCTATCTATTGAGATCTTTAGCTGATTCTTATCGCAATCTCGATAACTTCTCGATAGCTGGTCGATCGATCGAGAAAGTTTCTGTCCCCTCGACACCTTCTAGATAGTTGTATTTGTTAAGATTTATTAAATCTCGACACCTGCTCAACACCTCCTCGATAACTGCTATTTGTCAAGGTTACGGGAATTCAGATTTCTGTTTTTGGGCTAGGCTTATATATTTGTGTAGGGTTTCTTTTCTCACAATCTTAGACCTATATAGGGCTTATTTTAAAGGCCATCACATAAAAGAATATAAGAAGAACATATGCAAAAGGTGACCGATGCCTTATTCTCTCTGAAGAAGCTACTGTATCTTTGTACCTTAAGGTTTTGAAACTAAGTACTTCTTGATCTTCATTGTTGATGAAGTGAAAAACTTTGCAGCCAACATTCTTCTTCCTTAAGTTGGTGAGTAAGTTACGTTCTAGGATTCGTGCATCATAAAAGGGTGGCATTCATATATTGAAGAGTTCAGAGGTTCTGAAGTAGTAGAAAGTTTTTGCTGTGAGTTTATCTACAGGGATTGTAGGGTCTAGGGACAAAAGTTTTGTACTAGATCTGAAACTTCTCTTTACTATAGTGGATTGCTTTTCGGGAAGGTTTCCCCCCATGTTTTTTATTGTGAAACTGATTGGTTTCATTAGTTTTCCTGGGTCATCATATCTTGTCCTTTTTTTTTTCCGTTGCATGATTTTGACATGATATTGATGGTTGTTTGTTTTAACAAGTTTTATTCATAATAAATCTAATTAAAAACTTGAGTTTAAAACTTGTTAATTCTATCAATCGAGGTTTAAATTTCCCAACACTGGTAAATAACTTTTGATAAATCAATTATTAACAAAATCCCAATAAGCCTAATCCACTCCCTTATTTGGGACGGCACGGCCCATTAGGGTAGTTTATGAACAAATAAATTAACAAATTTAGCAACAAAAATAAATATTCCATTGAAATGAAAAATTTTCTCATAAGAGATGTAGTTTAGGATTTAGTTTACTTAAATTTAGGATTTAGTTTACTTAAATTTAGGATTTAATTAAACTAAATCTTGAATTTCAAAAAGGTTTCATTAAAGCCATAAATTTTTAAAGTCGTTTCATTCAATGCCCTCAAAGAGTCCATATTAATTAAAAGTTACAAAAAATTTTAAAATTTGTGATTAAAACCTATCTAAACATGAACAAGAAAAAAAACATCATGTGAAATTATAATGCCTCTAATAGACTTTTCTCAAAAAAAAAATAATAATAATAATTGTGGGGTTAGAGGACCTTGTAACCTCAGCCCACTTTGTTCTAGGCCCAAGGCCCATGCCAAGGAGGAAGGAACGCCTGATGATCAAATTTGAAAGTCCAAATTGCCCAGGAACCTTGCCGAGGACGACCCTGTCCTCGGTAGATCGAGACCATGGGAGGAGAAAGTAATGGGCCACCAAAAGCAGGCTTCCCAAGCATCTAAAGAGAAGGAACAGGCACAACGTGTCAGCCGCGGAAGCATGGTGGAGGAGCATGTCCAAAATGAACTGTCACCTCCACATTAAATGCCCACAATTAACGTTTTGACCGTATTAATGAAGAAATGACCCCTGAATAGCACAGCCTTAGTTGCTGCAGCCTATAGAAAGAATGGAAAGGCGGCTAATGGGACAAGCACTCGAGTAGTGACCTGTTTGATCAACAAATGTAGGGCTCAGATCAATTGAAATGGGGTATATAATGTAAGGGATCCCTCTTGAAAGGGGGGAAAAAAGAGAAAGGCGAGCAGAAATATAGAGCACTATAGCACTCTGTATCATCACTGAAGTCTTTGTAACCGATCACTAAAGAAATAAAAGAGCTTTGAACTCCTCGAAGGAGAGCCAAGGAGCATCATTGCACATTTTAATCCAAGTTCACGCTATTTAACCCCTATGCATCCATGCCCAGTCGTTGCGTCCATCACTAAGGCCTAGTTCTTGAACTTGCTCTCTACAAATTCATTATATTGAACTAGCTGGATTTAAGTCCACTCACTCAACAATAAAAGTGCTCAAACCAAGTCCTTACAATTGGCGCTGTCTGTGGAAAGAACTCGTGTGTTAGTAAGGGCAACGACCAAGCATGGCAAGATCAGGCCCTCCTCAAGCAGGC
Source organism: Quercus variabilis (assembly GCA_030445155.1). NCBI lineage: Eukaryota > Viridiplantae > Streptophyta > Magnoliopsida > Fagales > Fagaceae > Quercus > Quercus variabilis. Next base: position 44,818,675 of record CP129452.1, on the reverse strand, counting down.
TCCCATCAACCTGAACCAGTTAAGTCCCAGCATCAGGGTAACTTCGCCAACCCCGAGCGTGATCAAAATAAAGAGAATGGAAGATTTTGAGAGGGAAGTGTGCACACCACTCAAACCAGCAAAAGCTACTCGCGTAGGGACAATCATGTGCCCCAGGGACAAAACAACAATCAAGCCATACAACCAAAAGAGGTTAGGAGCCATGCGACCCAGGGGTAGAACGATGAACAGATCATGCAGCGAGAGATAGATGATTTGAAGAGAAAGCTGCATCATGCACAACGAAGGCGACCTCAGCCCAACTCCGACTTGCCCTCTGATGATGAAAATGACGATGACTATAGGCGGAGATCAAGAACCCCCCCAAGTGAAACCTTCTCCCATAAAGAAGAGCACTACTGAGAGCGCAAACGTAAAAGCCTATCTCCTAGGGTTTTAGGATACGATGCCATGAGTAGGGCACTGGATCAGCTATCTAAGTCGCCTTTCATAGGCCACATAAAAGGGGCCACCCTTCCTTGGCGGTTCTAGTAGCCAACCTTCTCCATTTATAATGGTAAAACGGATCCTGTGGAGCATGTAAGCCAGTTTAACCAGAGGATGGCTGTCCATTCTAAGAATGAGGCGTTGATGTGCAAGGTTTTTCCCTCCAACTTGGGTCCGGTGGCGATGAGGTGGTTCAATGGCTTAAAGAAGAATTCTATAAATTCGTATAGACAGCTGACCCAAGCCTTTGGCTCTCACTTCGTTACAAACAGCATAGCCCAATGGCCCTTGAGCACGCTACTGTCTCTGTCCATGCACGACGGGGAGACTTTAAAAGCCTACTCAGGCCAATATTGGGAGATGTACAATGAACTGGAGGGCAATTTTGACGATGTAGCCATCAGTACCTTCAAAAATGGCCTCCTGACTGGACACAGCCTAAGGAAGTCTCTGACTAGCAAGCCTTCCACCAGTGTGTGCCAACTGATGGATCGGATCGACAAGTGCAAACGAGTGGAGAAAGACGAGCTGCAGGGCATAGGAAAGGAGAAGACCATCCCTTAGGAGAGAAGGGATTTCATGTCAAACCGATACAACAACACCTGTCTGAGGAGGGACTTCGTGGGGCAATCTAGAGCAGCCAACGCGTTGGCAATCCATGCTGTATTCCGAGAGCCAATACATAAGGTGTTGGCAAAAATCGAGAGCAAGCCATACTTTGGGTGGCTAAATAAGATGGTGGGGGAATCCACGAAGCATAATCAGAACCTTCATTGTCAGTACCACAAGGACCATGGACATACTACAAAGAACTGCAAGAATCTTCAGAGCTATCTAGACCAGCTGGTCTAAGAAAGGAAGCTAAAGCACCTTCTGCATCACCCCGGTGACCATCAAGGCCAGACCAATCAAGAGCCGAGGAAAGATAATGCCCTAAGAGCACCCACAGGGACGATGAATGTAATCTTGGCCGCACCAGGAAGAACAGGCACATACCCTTCGCGAGTGTTGTCAGTGGCCCAGATCCCTACCGAGGAGTCCTAGCCAAAGCCGAAGAGGGCCAGAAGGAATTTTTACCAAACCTTAAGCTTTTCAGAGGAAGACAAGATGGGAATCAGCCAGCCCCACGATGATGCTCTGGTGGTCACTCTCCATTGCCTCCTCCTTACATCAAAAAGTGAAGTTCCCATCTGTTGACCAAGTTCTTAAAATCTGTGGTTGCCAACCCACGGTAAGGCAATGTATGATTGCTGCCATTTCCCAGCGACTCAACGCAAAGCCCTCGGCCACCGCTGAAAAGAACTTATAGCAATCAAGGCCCCAGTAGTGCCTACGGACATAGCCGCCGAAGAAGCGAAATGTGAAGATCTAAAGAAAGTGGTCATTGGTGATGACCCTGATAAGTTCTTTCAAGTTGGAGCCCAGCTACCTCTTTAGGAAAAGGAGGAGCTGATCAGGTTTCTTAAAAGAAACATCGACATGTTTGCATGGGATGCTTGTGACGCCCTAGGGATTGACCCTTCCTTCATCTATCGCCATCTCAACGTCAATCCGTCCGTAGTTCCCAAGAAGCAACCACCCTAGCACCCGTCAAGGGAGCATACTGATGCAATTAGAGAAAAAGTGATGAAGCTTAAATGTGCAGGGGCTATTAAAGAGGTTTTTTTTACCTTAAATGGTTGGCTAACACTGTAGTGGTCAAAAAGAAAAGCGGAAAGTGGAGAGTTTGTGTGGACTTCACCGACCTGAATAGGGCATGTCCAAAAGACCCGTTCCCCATACCTTGGATAGACCAACTAATGGATGCAACTACAAGGCATCCTCAAATGAGCTTTCTAGACCCCTTTCAAGGCTATCATTAAATACCACTAGCCTTGGAGAACTAGGAGAAGACAGTCTTTATGATGCCCATTGGGAAATACCATTACAAAGTAATGTCGTTCGGCCTAAAGAACGCAAGGTCCACCTATCTAAGGATGATGACGAGAATGTTCGAGCTGATGCTGGGCAAGAGCATCAAGTCTACGTTGATGATATGGTGGTAAAAAGTAAGGCGGTCTTTGAACATTTAGGGGACCTCAATTGCATCTTTGATGTCTTAAGGAAGCATAAGCTGCGCTTGAATGCTTCCAAATGCTCATTCAACGTGGGATCCGGCAAGTTTTTGGGATACATTATTACCCACAGGAGGATTGAGGTTGATCCTGACCAAATCAAGGCTATTCATAATCTAAAGCCTCTACAAAACCCCAAGGAGGTCCAAAAGCTTACAGGAATGATCGAGCCCTGAATTAGTTCATTTCCAAGTCGGCTGACAGGTGCAGGCCCTTCTATCTCCTGATCAACAAGTGGAAAGGATTTAAATGGTCCGAGGATTATGTTGTGGCCTTCCAACAACTCAAGGAGTACCTGTCCCGATCGCCTATCATGTCCAATCCTGAGGACGACGAGGTCCTATACGCATACATCGCTGTGGCACTTCATGCTATGAGCCTAGTACAAATTCGAGACGATAATGGCATTCAAAAACCAGTCTATTACATTAGAAAGTCACTGCACGAAGTTGAGGTTAAATACCTACCCTTAGAAAAAGCTATACTAACTGTGGTCCACGCTACACGAAAGCTCCCCCATTATTTTCAAGCTCACATGGTGGTTGTCTTGACCCAATTACCCTTGAAATCTATACTTCGGACAGCTAATTAAATAGGAAGGATCGCCAAGTAGAACATAATTCTGGGGGCTTTTGACATTAAGTACATGCCTCAAACCTCCATAAAAGGCCAGGTCCTGGCTGATCTAGTGGCTAAATTTGTCGAACCATCGGTAATGGAGGAAACCGAGAAGAAAAGCATGGACAAAAAATCAGTTGGGGCAATCTCCAACTCGGGGCTACCATGTTGGAAGGTATACATTGACGGCGCGACAAATCAGAGGGGGTCTGGAGTGAGGCTAGTCTTAATATCCCCTGAGGAGTCTGTCATAGAAAAATCCCTAAGACTCGAGTTCTCGGCCACGAATAATAAAGCCGAATATGAAGCATTGTTACAGGGGATGGCCATGGTGCAGAAGATGGGAGGAAAATCGATAGAGATGTTCTCAGACTCAAGATTGGTGGTAGGTCAGGTAAAGGGAGAACTAGAAGCCAGAGATTCGAGGATGCAAGAATACCTAAGCCAGGTCAGGAGCTTGCAGTCAAAATTCGATCTTTTTAGTTTATCTCATGTCCCCAGGAGTGGAAATACCCATGCTAACTCATTGGCCACACTTGCTACCTCATCGATAGGGGATTTGCCTCGGATCATACTAGTAGAGCATTTGGAAAGAGCGAATGAGGTCGCAAAGGGTACGGTCCACATCCATCAAGTTGAGGTGGGCCCCAACTGGATAGATCCCATAGTGAGATTCCTCAAAGATTATGTCCTGCCCCAAGAGAAGTTAGAGGCTGAAAAAATATGAAGGAACGCTTCTCGGTTTTGGTTGTCCAAGGATTACAAGTTGTATAGACGCTCCTACTCTGGACCATACCTATTGTGTATTCACCTTGAGGCATCAGCGTTACTACTCGAAAAGCTGGACGAAGGGATCTGTGGGAGCCACACAGAAGGAAGATCCCAATCTCACCGAGCCATCATGCAAGGATATTGGTGGCCAGGGATGCAAAAGGAAGCCTTGGAGTATGTTAAGAAATGTGACCAGTGCCAAAGGTTTACCCTAAATATTCATCAGCCTAGAGGGGTCCTCAACCCTTTGTCCAGCCCATGGTTATTCTTCTAGTGGGGCTTGGATACTGTAGGCCCTCTCCCCAAAGCACCAGGGAATAAGAGATACCTGTTGGTTGCCACGGATTACTTCACCAAATAGGTCGAAGCCGAGCCATTGGCCAACATCAAGGATATGGATGCGAAGAAGTTCCTTTGAAGAAACATTGTCACATGATTTGGGGTCCCTCACACCCTCATTTCGGATAACAGACTCCAATTTGACAACAAAGCCTTAAAAAGATACTGTTGTGAACTCAGGATCACAAACAGGTACTCAACTCTAGCTTACCCTCAGGGAAATGGGCTGCTGAGGCTGTCAACAAGGTTATCGTCGACGGGCTTAAGAAAAGACTAGATGACGCCAAGGGAAGATGGGTAGAAGAGCTGCCACACGTTCTCTGGACATACCGGACTACGCCACAGCACTCTACGGGGGAGACACCTTTTGCCATGATTTATGGGACATAGGTTGTTATCCCTCTAGAGGTAAACTTCCCAATGCTAAAAACGAGCTCTTTCATTCCAGGTAGCAATGATGAACTATTGGGGAGGAGCCTAGATCTGGTTGATGAACGAAGGGAAGGGGTAATGATCCAGCTAGCCTATTACCACCACAAGCTCAAGCAGGGATATGATGCCAATATAAAGCTAAGACCGCTAGCACAGGGGGACCTAGTGTTGAGAAAAGTTGTGGGGGCTGCCAAGAATCCTTCCTGGGGGAAGCTGGGGCCCAACTTGGAGGGACCATATTGAATTACCTCCGTGGCGGGGATCAGTGCATACTACTTAGAGGACCTAGATGAAAAACCTGTACCTCGACCATGGAATGTAAATAACCTGAGAAAGTATTATTATTAATGAAAGCATCCCCTTTCTTGATTGGAATTTTATGTCTATTATGATTATATATCTTCTACTTTGGCGGCCACCTATGTACAAGATTGAACTAAGGTCTTGCATGGTCATCGGACTCAAGCCTTTGGAGAAACTAAACACTTCAAGAAAAACTTAAGTACTAGACTGAACCAAGATCTTGCATAGTCCTTGGACTCAAACCTATGGGGAAACTAGCTACTTACAGGAGAATCTAAATGTTAGACAGAACCAAGGCCTTATACGATCTTCGGACTCAAACCTATGAGGAAACTAGCTACTCAAATAAGAACGCAAAGGTTCGGCAGCATCAGTGTCTCGCATGGCCCTCGGACTTAGGTCCCTGGAGAAATTGGCTACATTCAGCACAGGAGTAAACAAACACAGGCCCATAAACATCACTTAAAGCATTCTGAGGCACATTGAACCTAAGCCCTTAGCATAGTTGGCAACTAATGGCTTTCCTAAGCATTTTTTACTGGATACAATATCTAATTCATGTGATGTAGAACTAATATTGTGGAGCTTATAATTGAAGCACAGGTTATATAAATAGCCAAACTCATCATAATAACAATAAGCACCAAGTTAAAAAAAATAAAATAAAATAAAATAAAAAATAAGGATTCATGCATTCAACTTGAAGCGTAGCATTACAGCGCTTAAAAGAAAAAAGAAACAAAAACGACAAAAAAAAAAAAAAAAAAAAAAAAAAAAAAAAAAAAAACAAAAACTAAAACTAAACATAAGGAAGGAGCTAGCTAAGACAGCCTATTTCTTCAATTTGAGCTTCACTGCCCCTTAGGAGGCTATCTAGAGGTATCCTCGGGGTCCTCGGAGCTCTGACCTAGGGAAACAGCCTGCATAGGCACCACCTTAAGAGCTGTCTCCTTGGCTGGAGGGGTAACTTTGGGGAGGTCCCCCTCAGCAAGAAGAGCCTAAGAGTCAACAGGAGGGACTTGAGGACCAATAAGGGGCTTCACCACATCCTGGGGTGCTTCCAGGTTACCGAGTTCCCCTTCCTCTGGCACCCCTTAATGCTCACCCTCCTCGGTAGGCCTACCAATAGAAGTGGGATCCTTGGCAACATTAGCTTGGTCCTCGTCTGCCGCTTTGGGGGTGATGTCGGCTTCAGAGGTGGCAGAGGTGTCCTCTCGAATAGCAGGAGGGTAGTACACTCTCTTGGCCCTCCTAAGCTCAGACGAGTCCTCAACCCTAGCTTGATTGAAGGCCTTATTCCAAGTCTCAGAGCAGTAGCACCTGCACACTTCAAGGACTTAAGCCTTGAGGGCAGCCTCAGTCGCGGCTACTCCCTCAACAAAGGCCTCTTCCTTCACCCGCTCTTTGAAGCTTTCGGCCTCTGTCCTCGCAGACTCAACCTCTGCTTTGGCCCTCAAAGCCTCATTCCTAGTGTGCTTGGCAACACCTTTAGCACCCACTACCTCGACCAACTTCTACCTTAGGTTAGTAATGTGCTTTTTGGCAATATTCAATTAACCCTCAGCGTCTAGAAGGCGTCTCGTCTAGTCGACAGCCTACTTCTGAGCTCCAACTAGGCCTGACACCACACTATCTCTCTCCTTCATCACCTCCTTTAGATCCTCCTTTGCCTTCTTGAGGTTAAACTCAGAGTTCTTAAGGGTCCTCATGGTGTCCAGGCGCTTGTCGCGTTCCTAATCTATAGCCTTGCTCTGGTTATTAGCTTCCTCTTCTAACCTGTAAGTGGCCTGGACAGCTTACATGTCGAAACAAATAAACAATAAGTTAGGAACCGAAAAGTAAAAATCAACAAAGTCTCAAGTGTTGGATGGCTTACCATGCCTAAGTACCTCTTCAAACTGAGGATGACCTCTTACCTCCTCAGATCCCCCAATTAAGCCATGTCAGCAGGGAGTAGCAAGGATCTCTCTAGCGTATCAGCCACATATGCACCTTCACCCCTTCTAAGGTCCCTGAGGGAGGTGTTATCCATCAAAGGCTCCCCGTGGAGCATTAGGGCAGAGAGCCAAGCCTAGGCCTCGGGCTGCTCGGCCACCGCTTTCCCTTGGCCCTGCTCAACCACTTCTCTTCCCTGGCCTTGCCCAACTTTTTGCTGCTTAAGAGGCCGCCAAGCCTCATCCTCCTACTAGGAAGAACAAGCCCTGTCAGCTCCCATAGGCCTTTTGCCCTTAGGGTCCTTTTTCTACTAGGGATCAAAAGGCTCGGGCCTTGGCAACAAACTCGACTGAGGTGAAGGAGGCAGAAACTTGGATTGGGAAGAGGACGACCTGGTTTGAACAGGTTAAGACCTGGGTAATGGAGGGGGAGGCTTGGTTTAGGACTTTCCTGGCTCGTCCCTCCTCGGCTGACCCTCAAGTAGGTCAAATAGGTTGGTCTGTGGCCGCCTCTTAAAGCCCATCTCAGCCTAGGGAGAAGTCCTTGCAGAAAGGAGGTCTGCCTCGATCAGATTAGGATCGCCTAAGTCACTAGAGGGATCCACGACCAGGTGGACTTGGTCAAAAGCGCTAAATTATTCCTCAGAGGGACTCAATCAGCAACTTCCTCCTCTTCTCCTAACTTTTCCTCCTCAGCCTCTGCAGCTTAGCCGGAAGTAGAGGTACTCGCCAACAAAATATCTTTCGAATCAAGAAATCCTTCAGAGAATGAGAACCCGTGCTCCACCACAGTGATTTGGTGAAGTCAAAGGTCTTTGGCTCTAATCACGTGCTTTGAAGCAGGAAACGACTTTTGGAACGACTTGTACCCGAGGATCTTATAGGTGGCTCTCACTTGGTTGTTAGCCTCGTTCATAAAGATCTCCGCCCTAAAGACCCTTTCCAAGTCCTCCCTGTTGACCAAGTTAAAATCACACTCAAAGGCATGCGAATCTGCAGAAAAGAAAACATATTCATGTCAGCAACCAAACAAAGCAGGCCTACAACCTGAAAGACTAAACCCTCCTTTACTCCAAGTACCCTACCTGGCTCTCCCTCCTCTGTTGGGCAGTGAAGCACCACCTACCACTCCCCAAACATGATAAGAAAGTCTTTGTTCAACCCCTTGCTGGACTTAGGGAGGCACTAGATAAGCTAGACCCTATCGTCCCTCGACTTCATGTAATAAGACTTACTCTTTAGTTTTTAGAGGTTGTAGCACCAATTTACATCTTGATGAGTTAACCTCAGCCCCATCTTCTCATTCAAGGCATCCACACAACCCAGGATTCTGAGCACGTTAATGGTGCACTGTGTGGGGGCCAACGTAAAGTACCTAAGGTAACCCCTCATTACTAACCCCATGGGGATTCTCATACCGCCTTCAAGGAAGGCGATTATGGGAATCACGACCTTGCCCTCCTTCCTTCGAATATGCCATTTCCTTTCCTCATACTACCTTAGGCCCACGTTACTAGGTATCCTATAATCGGCGATGAATTTCTCCATCGCCTCTTCAGACTCAACTAACTTCTTGAACCTACCCATCCCTAACAACGGCTAAAAGACTCAAGAAAGGACTTAAAGAGAACTTTTAAGCTACAAAAAAGGAGAAGAAGACTTATAGAAATGAGGAAAAGCTCCTCGAACAAGCTTTTTACGTTGGAGAGGGATGCTAGTTGGATTGGAGGTTTGACCAAATTCAGAGTATGTGCGCCGGAGTTCTTGAGTGCAAAATTAAGGAGGCAAATCAGTTCAAAGGATTGTTTATACCCCCAAGTAAAAATAACTGTATAGGTTTCCCCGCTCATAAAGCTTAGAAAAGCCTAGCCATTGGATTTGCATCACGCCATTAAACGTGGGGAGCATAGAGCTGCCAGAATTTAATAAGGGTGCGCTCCATGTACCAAAGCGCCAAGAACATGCCTTGGATAGACGAAAAGGATCTGACACTAATGGAGGACAAGACGTGGCAAGCCATCGCAATGGCCCAAGGATGTCAAAATCCTCATCCTCGCCAGAGAATTTGGATAGCAAGATTTTGAGGAGCTATTGTGGGGTCAAAGGACCTAGTAACCTCAACCTACTTTATTCCAGGCCCAAGGCTCCTACCGAAGAGGAAGGAACACCCGAGGACGAAGTTTGAAAGTCCAAATTGCCCAGGAACCTTACCGAGAATGACCCTGTCCTCGGCAGACCGAGACCATGGGAGGAGAAAGTAACGTGCCACCAAAAGCAACCTTCTCAAGCATCTAAAGAAGAGGAACAGGCACAATGTGTTGGTCGCTTAAGCATGGTGGAGGAGCATGTCCAAGATGAACTGTCACCTCCACATTAAATGCCCATAACTAACGTTTTGGCCACATTAATGAGAAAATGACCCCTAAACAGCGTAGCCTTAGTTGCTGCAGCCTACAGAAAGAATGGGAAGGCAGCTGATGGGACAAACACTCGAGTAGTGACCTGTTTGATCAATAGATGTAGGGCTCAGATCAACTGAAAGATGGTATATAATGTAAAGGATCCCTCTTGAAAGGAATGAGAAAAAAGAGAAACGCGAGAAGAAACATAGAGCACTGTAGCACTCTGTATCATCACTGAAGTCTTTATAACCGATCAATAAAGAAATAAAAGAACTTCGAGCTCCCCGGAGGAGAGCCAAGGAGCATCATTGCACATTTTAATCCAAGTTCACGCTGTTTAACCCCTATGCATCCATGTCTAGTCGTTGCATCCCTCATTAGGGCCTAGTTCTTAAACCCGCTCTCTACAAATTCATTGTATTGGGCTAGCTGGGCTTAAGTCCACTCACTCAACAGTTGAAGTGCTCAAACCCAGTCCCTACAATAATAATACGTCTAATATGCTATATAAGAATTATAAAATTATAATTTATTTTTATTTATATATATATATATATATATTTCATGTTTAGATCATATTATATCATATACTATATAATAAAAGTTGAATTTTGTAAGTCGTAGTTTGGTAATAGTCTCACGTTGCTTAAAAGAATATATGGTGTGTAGAATAATTTGTCTTACACTGCTTTAAAAATTACCATGGCTTTTGAATGGAGTTTGCGGTGTGCGTTATGTTAAAACTCATTCACTCTCCCTTTTGTGTATATGTTTATTTCTCCCCCACCCCCCCCCCCCCCCCAAAAAAAATGTGGCTACATATCTCATTGTGCCAAATGGATATCATTTATTAAAAAAAAAATGGTAATTACATAATCACCTATAACTTTGGTTGGTTTCAAATTCAACCCCTAAATTTCACCAAAAATAATAATTAAAACCATGAATTTTAAAAAAAAAAAAAAAAAAAAATTCCCCTCAATAAGTCACTATTAGCTAAAATTAGCAAAATTCACATAAGTTGTGAGTAACATATACTCAAATGCAAAAGATTTATTCTTGTGAAATTATAAGATCTCTAGTATATGTAAAATATAATTGTAAAATTATATAATTATCAATCAATTAGTTATTGTCACACATTCACCATTTATGATTAAAATTATAAATATATTGAAGTTATTAGCATGATTTACTTTAAGTGAAACTCTATTACCAAAGATTTACTAAAATTGAAAGGCAAGAATATTGTTTTCATTCATAAAACTTGCAGGAAGGTTTTTTTTTTTTTTTTTTTTTGGGTCTCTAAATTTATTAAAAAAAAATTGTCCCTAAACTATTAAAAAAGAATTCTTTTTCATTAAACTTTAAAACATCTTTCATATTGTAGATGTGACCAATATTTTTGTTCTACATGTTAATCTCATGTGTGTCATTATTTTTTAAAATGTAATGATTCATGCCAAACATGCCAATTTTTTAATCTTTAGAATAGTGTCACCTAGTTAGCCACAAAGGATAAGTTTACAAGAGTGGACAGAAGGACAAAGAGTGTAACACTTTCAATGTATAGGGACAAAGAAAATTTTTATTAAGTTTTGGGAAAAAAATGAAATTCTAGCAAACTTTATGGATGAAAACAATATGTTGTAAAATTAAAGCTAGGCTAAATTACAAATTCTACTATCTAACTTTGCCAAAAATTCAATTCAATTAATCATGTAACTTCACTTTTGTTCAATACAGTTTTCTAGGTTTCAATTTTTCTATCCTCCCATTAATCTCCTTTAGAATTGTGCTGTTATTAAGCCCTAAAACAATATTGTTTTTGGGTCTCATTTTAGGATACTTTACAGAAATTTTCTAAAAGAAGTGCACGAAAAGATTAAATTGATCAAAGTTAAAAATTAAAGAACTGAATTGAACAAAAGCAAAGTTACAAGACTGAATTGAATTTTAGGTTAGAGGGTGCAATTTGTAATTAAACCTTAAAGTTATTACTCCAATTAAAGGTCAATTGTAAAAAATTTCAAGAAATTTAAAAGATGTTTTATTACTTATTTTATAATATATTGTAATATTTGGTTTTGTATAAAAGCTTTAATTTTTATATATCCTCATCAAGGAAATCTACATGTTAATAAAATACCATATTGGAATAATGTTTTACTGAATAACTAGCTAATTTCTTGCAATCCGCTAACACAACATTTGATTCTCTACTATTTGTCAAAACAACCATTATGCAGAAGTCCATTGTTGTAGCTTCAATGAGAGCTTCCTTGAGTGCTATTAATCTTGCAAGCCGATCGACGATCCTCAATTACCACACTCTGTCCTCCGTTAAAGAGTTGGTTGCCTTCTCTGTCTTTGCCTATGAAAGCAATGCCACTCCTTCCTCAAAACATATGATACGCCTATCAACTTCTACTTAGATCAAGATCTGCTAATATTTTTTATGCCTCCTAATTGTTGTGGTTGATGGAATGATGCATTCTCCATTTTGTGGTGCATCTGCATTGACAATATTAAAAGCATGTGTACCTATGAACTAGAGATGTTGTTGAGCTTTGTATTGTCTCAATTGCATTGGGAGTTTTTCTTTTGAAGACGATATTGTTTCTATGGTTCCAAATACACCAGAGAGCTATGAGTAGACCTAGAATGCTTTTTGTTAACGTATATAGTGTTGTGGGCTTTAGGCCCAACTAGATTACTTATATAGCACATATTCTTGTACTACACTCTTACTTGTACTGCACTCATATGCCTCCTATATAAAAGCACTTGTGTATATTTTTTTCATTGAGAAATACAGTAATATTGTATTCAGTATTTCTAACATGGTATCAGAGACACTGCTCTGACCTTTTCTTAATAGTCTTGTCTTTATTGGTTTTACTCCATTCTCAACATCGCTTCCGTCATGACGGCAACCACAACAGCCTCTTGTCGTTGAACCTCCGACGTCTTCCAATAGTCATCCTTAGGTTCCGGACCTGTATCCGCCGTCGTTGAGGAGTTTCACGCAGCAAAGACCACTACCCTTTGCATCACCGCCGTGAATATTGTTCCAATTAATTTTTTGCAGGTACCACTGAGATCGTCTTGCGCCGATCTACAAACTTGTGGAAGCCTCGAAGCCATTGGAGACCACACACACCCACGCACTGCTCAAAGGTTCTAATCTGCAACTCATGTGCCATTACACAGTTGGGTTGTTTTTCCACACACTCCTACATGTCGTGTCATCAGGTTATGTGCCCTCACGCGCCTCACCCCCCCCCCCCCTTCTACTAATGTCATTGTTTGGCTTTTGGAGGTTTAACAGTTGACTTTCAGAAGGGATGACTGTTGACTTTTTCCTAGTGTTGACTTTTTGCAGTCCATGTGCTCTTTACCCAATTTTTTGTGTAGATTTCATTTTTGTAGTCCATTTTTGCATATTTTGTTTCTAAATGAAGAATAAGGTTAAGTCTTCTTCCTTTACAACAATCGTCGTCGACAATCCAACAAACATTTTTGCAATTTTTGTAAATGTTTTGGCCATAATATTGAAATTTGCTATTAACGCAACAAATCAGCTATTTTTATTTCTGCTACTATAGTTGCTAACATTGAGAGTGTCCAACTCATGGCTCCCATCTCTGCACAATCTCAGTCTTCTGGATCCACTTTCACCATTCCTAGAAATGACCTTATAAATATCATTGCCAATGTTATTCATATGGTTTGTAATGCATCTTATTCCTCTTCTCTCTCAGTTTTATCTGGTATGTCTTCTACCTCTTGGCTTATGAATTCTACTTGTTGCAATCATATGACAGCTCACTCGTCCTTATTTTCTGACCTTAAACTTGCACCGCACCTTCTTAATATTCACACAACAAATAGTTCCATAATGTCTGGTCATAATATAGGTTCCGTTTTGACCTCCAACCTCTCAGTTCCTGGAGTCTTTAATGTTCTTGAACTTTCTTATAATTTATTTTTTGTGGGAAAATTAGCTGAGTTAGGTTATCACATTCTCTTTGATTATTCTAGGTGTATTGTGTAGGATCAGAGGACGGGACGGGAGCTTAGGACCAATCCCAGAGTTGGGCTTATGTTTCCTATGGACAACCTCCGTCTTCCACTTGTTGCTCCTATTTTTGTTGCTGCAGCTACTACAATTTCTTCAGTTCCTTCTCTTGCACTTTGGCATGCTCGACTTGGTCATGCATCTTCCTCTTAGGTATAACAATTGGCTTCTAGATGTTTGTTAGGTTCAGTGTCTATAGAAAATTTTGATTATGTTTCATGTCAGTTAGGAAAACAATCAGTTTTGCCTTTCAATACTAGTGAATCAATATCCACTGATATCTTTGACCTTATTCATTCTGATGTTTGGGGGTCTTCTTCTATCTCTAGTATTAATAGGTCTCAATATTTTGTTGTCTTCGTTAATGATTACTCTCACTATAACTAGATTTTTAATATGAAACATCGTTCTAAATTATTGGAATTATATTCTAATTTTGCAAAAATAGTTAAAACTCAGTTTTCCAAAGGCATAAAAAAATTTCGATCTGATAATGCTCTTGAATACACTCAATAGGCATTCCAAGCTATTTTGCATTCCTATGGCACTATTTATCAACTAACTTGTCCAAGTACCTTTTAGCAAAATGGTAGAGCCAAACAAAGACTTCATCATATTCTTGACATTGTTCGTGCTCTCCTTCTCTCTACCAAAGTTCCTGCTCCTTTTTAGGGGCGAAGTTACTTTTCATGCTGTTTATGCTATTAATTGCATTTCGAGTCCTGTTAAACAAAATCAAACTTCATATGAGCGCCTTTTTAGGTCATCTCCGGACTATCACCACCTTTGCTCCTTCGATTCTGCTTGTTTCATTCTTCTTTAGCCACATAAGCATAACAAACTTGAGCTTCGGTCAAGGTTTTTTGTTTTATTGGCTATGGCGAAACTCAAAAGGGGTATTGGTGTTATGATCCTGTCTCTCATCATCTTCGTATCTCCCACAATGTTGTCATTTGGGAACATTGTCTCTTTGTCGAGCTCTCTCACTTCCATGCCTCTTTATCTTCCTCCTTTATCTTAGATCTTTTTTCCAAATGAGGCATATATTCCTTCTGTAGCTACTTCTGATCCTCTTATAGTTACACCTGATTCTCCTATAGAATTCTTTATCCAACTACCAAATATCACTGGTCCCTTTCTTAGTTCACCCTTTAATAAACAGGTGGAAGATGAACAAGTCGAAGACAAACTACCCAACCCTAACCTTGAGCTTGTGTCCCCTGCTCCTGCTCTTGCTCCACCTAAAGATCTTGCACAAGACATTCCACCTCGTCACTCAATTCTAGTAAGATCTATTCTTGCACATTTACTTGACTATCATTGTTACACTGCCCTTGCTATACTACATAAGCCTCACACCTATCATGAGGCTTCCACTGACCCTTTATGGCAGATTGCAATGAAAGAGGAACTTAATACATTATCTAAAAACCATACTTGGATTTGGTGACATTATCCTCCGGGAAATCTATGGTTGGTTGTAAGTGAATTTACAAGATTAAAACTCGCTCTGATTGGTCTATTGAGTGCTACAAAACTCGTCTTGTTGTAAAAAGTTTTACACAGGAGTATGAGATTGATTATGAAGAGACCTTTACTCCGGTTGCTCGTATCTCACCTATTTATGCCTTCTTAGCTATTACTGCTGCCAATAAATGGGATATTTTTCAGATGGATGTCAAAAATGCATTCCTTAATGGAGATTTAAGTGAAGAAGTTTATACGCAACCTCTTCTTGATCTCTCTGTTGACTCAAACAAGGTTTGTCACCTTTAATGTGCACTTTGTGGCCTTAAACAAGCTTCATGAGTTTGGTTTGCCAAATTCAACTCTACCATCTCTTGCTTGGGTTACATGGCCAGTCATTATGATTTTGTCTTATTTCTTTGTCGCACTGACAAATGCACTATTTTACTTTTCCTGTATGTGGATGATATGATCATAACTAGTAATGACCTTAGTGGCATTCAAGAACTCAAGAATTTTCTCAATTAGTAGTTTGAAATGAAAGATCTTGGACATCTTAGTTACTTCTTGGGTTTTAAAATCACTCATTTTACAGATGGACTTTAGATTACTCAAGCCAAGTATACTTTTGAACTTTTGTTTCGAGCTAGATTCACTGATAGTAAGACTGTTAACATTCCAATTGAGCTTAATGCGCATCTGACTCCCTCAAGGGGGGAAACCATTGTCTAATCCCTCTCTATACAGACGCTTGGTTGGCAGCCTAGTTTATTTCACTATCACTCATCCAGACATCTCCTATGCTGTTCACCAAGTGAGCTAATATCTGTTTGCTCCACAATTGACTCTCTAAGTTGATGTTTTGCACATTCTTCGATACCTAGAGGACACTCTATTCCATGGTCTTTTCTACTTTACTCAGTCTCCTTTTATTCTTCGTGCATTTTCTTATGTTGATTGGGCAGAAGAAACCACTATTCACAGGTCCACCACTGGTTATTGCTTTTTTCTTGGTTCTTCTCTGATTTCTTGGCGAAGTAAGAAACAAACTCATGTAGCCTGCTCCAGTACTGAAGCAGAATATCGTGCCCTTGCTAATACCACATCTGAGCTTATTTGGCTACGATGACTTCTCAAAGACTTAGGTGTGTCTACATCTTCTACTACTCCTCTTTATTATGACAACCAGAGTATCATTCATATTACTTACAATGATGTCTTCCATGAACGGACTAAAAATATCGAGATCGATTGTCATTTTATCAGTTATCATCTTGTCCATGGTACTCTCAAGATGATCTTAGTCTCTTTTAAATTTCAACTTGCAAATATCTTCACCAAGTCACATCCTAAGAGACGCTTTCGTACTTTGGTTGACAACCTCAAGTTAATCTCACATTCACCTTGAGTTTGGGGGGATTGTTAAGATGACAAAATCTAACCTGGAAAGGAAAACACAAACACAAAAACAAAAAACAAAACAAATAAACACGTGGCAGAGTCTGATTAGTTGATAGATACGTGTCTAGGTACACCCGGTCGCTCTGTATCCTGGCTCTCATTCACAAAATAAGGGGGTTTCTGGAACAGAAGAAAGAAATCCCACCCGACTTGGGGTTTGCTTTGCTTTGCTCGCTGCAGCTGCTCGTAGAGTCGTCTGATTAAAATCCACCTACTCTCTCGGAGAAACCAAAGCAGCAAACATAACCACAAAGGGCAACCCTTCCTAAAACCCAAATCTCAAAACCCCAACTGCTTTGGTAGTATTGGTATGCACAACTCTCTCTCACTCTCTCTTATTCCTTTCGTTTTTTTTTTCTTGGGTTTCATTGGCGGCTGCTTCTACCTCCATAAACCCTTCATTTCTATGACTGGTTTCTGGATTTGATATCTTTTTCTATGTGGGTTTTCCTCAATAGGGTTTATGGGTTTTTTTTTCATGCTTAAAAATAAATAAATAAAATCTATGTTTGGCTTTTTGCAGTAAGATTGTAAAAGTTTGATTTTTATTGGAAACAAATTGTCAAATTCGAAGAATTAGAATACTGGGGTTTTGTCATATTCGTTGAATGAGTTCTTTCCCTCCAACAAACTTTAAACTGAGATGGGCTAGTCACTAAAAGAGCTAATGCAAATATTTAGGGCAGATTCTAAGTCAACCTTTTTTTTCTTTTCTAGGATTTGGGTATCTTAAAAACACGATCTTCTGGTCGAACTTTGCTTGAGTCTGAAGAAAATTGTCCTTTATCTTTGGTTACATACAGGCTTTTGTGCTCGAAGTTGGTTACCATGCTTGGATCTAATAAATTGTTTGATAAGTTGCATTTGTAGCAACCAGATGGGGAATTTGACTCATGTAGCATTTGGGGCACTTGGTTAAATTCACTCTTGTACCATTGCTTAAAACATTCCTTAAAGTTCTATTACCTTCATCCCAAAATACAACCACAAAATTCCTTTTTTATTTGTTGCTGCCTGCCATTATCTTTGTACTGAAAATTATGCATCTTATGGGAGCATTGTATATTTCGTGAATACCATGAGCGCCTTCAGGAAATTGGTGCTGATTAGTGATTGGATGACAAAGTTTAGGTTTTGAAATAGTTATGGCAGAAGGTACGGAAGTTGAAGAGCGGGTGGATCTTGATGAGGACAATTACATGGAGGACGATGATGTTGAAGAACAGATAGATGATGATGAGGATGGTGCAGACGGAGCTGGGTATGATAATGACGAAGAGAATGTGGAAGAAGTACATGAGGACTCTATAGCTGAGGCTAGTGGTAAAGACCAGTCACCAGATACAGATAGAGGACACGTTGCCTCTGAATCCATTGAAGATGAAGAAAGGCCCACTGCTCCTATTGATGAGGGGAAAAAGGAGAAGTGGGCTGAACTTCTTGCCCTTCCTCCGCATGGGTCTGAAGTTTTCATTGGTGGACTTCCTCGAGATGCCCGGGAAGAAGACTTGAGGGATCTCTGTGAGCCAATAGGCGAAGTTCTCGAGGTTGGAGTTGTACCCTCTTGCTTGCGACACCTCTTTTTTTTTTTTTTTTTACTCTTCCTCTTTCCATTCGTAGTTTCAAAAAGGGTTTGATTTTACAATTGTTTTTCAGGTAAGATTGATGAAAGATAAGGATACTGGTGATGCCAAGGGTTATGCTTTCATAGCATTTAAAACAAAAGAGGTTGCACAAAAGGCCATTGAAGAGATACATAGCAAAGAATTCAAGGTAATCATGCTGCTCATTTAAAAACCTAATGTCCTTTTGTTAAGTATGTTCTGATGTAACAGTATTCTTCTCTATGCTTCATGACCACAGGGTAAAACCTTAAGGTGTTCACTGTCCGAAACTAAGCACAGATTATTTGTTGGTAATGTTCCAAAGAGCTGGACAGAGGATGAGTTTAGAAAAGTCATTGAGGAGGTTGGTCCGGGACTTGACAGCATTGAGCTTATAAAGGTGGGGTTTCAAATTGAATTTTATCTGACCTTATTATAAGATTGGATGGTTGTAAATGCTTACCTTGTGAGCAACATTGCTTCGGTTATTTTCAGGATCCTCAAAATCCAAGCAGAAATCGTGGCTTTGCTTTTGTTTTGTATTACAATAATGCTTGTGCCGATTATTCAAGGCAGAAAATGTCAAGTGTGAATTTCAAGTTGGATGGCAATACCCCGACTGTCACCTGGGCTGATCCAAAGAGTACGCCTGATCATGCTGCTGCTTCTCAGGTGAATGTTAATGTAGAGTTGTGGTATTAGTTGAATACTTGAATTCTTTGATGAAGTGATTGGTTTGGGGATACCTGTCAGTATCTAGTTTCCTTCGAATGTAATCATGCCCACCATTAGTTTGATAAAGAATTTTATAAGATTCTTCAAAATATGAGATCCCTATGTTTGGTTTATTTATAGGAATTATTTATGCATCCCAAAATATTCTTGTTCAAAGTAAACTTAAAATACATAATATCTTTTAATTCTGTTTTAAAACATCAATAATATATCAAAATATTAAATCAAATTGGATTCAAGTAAAAGATAACTAGATATCATTACTATCTATCCTTTTTTTAAATTGTTGGTGGCAACTCGTACCATTATTATCTTATAAGTTATAAGCCCAATTTAGATATGCTAGATTTCAATGAAGGCAAGGAATTCAAAATTGAGCTTAAAAAAAAAAAGAAATTAAGATATCAAAATAAATCTGAAACACAAAGAATTCTGTAGATTAAGACCAGCTTATGTCCAATTGAAGGGCAATGTTACTATGGTGTACACAAATGAAGCAAAAAGCATTCCAACAGCATGTAGTAAAATGACACCAATCAGGTAGAGTGCAAAGAGATAGAGGAGATAGAGATAGATCTTTTTCAAATGAAATCTATATTCACCCCATTGAGCTCTTGCTCAAATGGCACCCCTTCCCCTTTTAAGAGCAAGGTGTGGGGTGAGCTCGTGGGTTTAAAACCCATCAGGTGCTTATGTAACTTTTTTTTTCTTAAGATGTGATTCCTAGTCAATTGTGCTACCCCTTGGGATTGCTATGTAACTTAATAATATAAAAAAATAGAAAAAGAAGAAGAGAAATCCATATTCACACCAAAGTGAGGTTTGGTGGGTATCGGCATTTGGATTTGGATTCTCTTGAACTATTTTTAACCAAACAAGGGAATATCTAGGAATTCTTTCAGAAATCATAAATCTTGAGGGATGACTTGAACCAAACACCCCATCTACACCTCTAGCAGGTGAGCTCAGCAAATATGATAGAAAGGAACCCCCTTATGTAGGTGAAGACCCTATACAAGCTCTTTTTTATGTGCTTTAGGGTTATAATTTACGTGTATAAATCTATCTATCAAAATAATTTGTGTATAATTAAGATGTTTTACTTGTCGAAAAAATTTGTGTATAAATCCAATTTTTTAATAGGTTACCTGGTCCTTCACCGATATTTGACTTTTACATCCATTGATATAAATCTATAAAAACTATTGTTGAAAAGTTGTGAAATGATCTGTTTATGTGAGGTTAAAGAAGAGAGAAGAGAAGGCATGACACAAGAAATTTTATGTGGTTCGGCAATATGCCTATGTCCACGGAAGGCGACAAAAAAGTGTCATTATAATTTGGAGATTACAACAATAGCTCGAAGGCACTCTCACAAGCCCAACCCTAATACACCCTTGGCTCTCTCTCAAATCAATAGAGAACACCCTTTTGTATTTAGCCAAGAGTTTCAACAAACTCTTACTCTCTTTCTTTTGTTACTCACACAAAGAGGAAGCACCTTTGCTTTTCAGCACCTAAGCTTCTCACTCTATTGCCTACATCTTGCCCCCACCTCTACCTCTCTTGCTCACCCTTTATTTATAGCAAAAGTATTCAGCCAAAGTTTTTGTTTTTGATAGGTAACATAAGATATTATTAATAAAAAGCCAACAGGAGTACATTGGGGATGTACTATGGGGGCGCAAATCAGGAACCAAAATTACAACAATCAAGTAAAACAGGAAGGGAAAAACAAGAAGAATGAGACAAAGCCACACTCCATTCAAGGAGAGTGTGCAAGAAAAAATACTTAATCTCTAGCGTAGAATGTTCACATCCCTCAAAGTTTCTAGCATTCCTTTCACGCCAAATACACTATATCAAGCAATGAGGCACAAGTCTTCAAAAATCTATATTGCGATGTCGCCCAAACTTACCTTGTCAAGACTCAAACAACTCAATAATCTTATGAGGCATAACCCAATTGATTCCAAACAAACAAAACACCAACAACCTCAACTCACGAGCTATGGGACAATGGAGCAGAAGATGATCCACAACTCCCCACAAATCTTACTCATATAACACCGATCAAGAACTAGCACGTCTTTTGCGAAGGTTGTCTGTTGTTAAAATCTTACCTAAGGAAGCAAACCATGAAAAGAAAGCTACCCTTGGAGGGACCTTCAATTGCCATATTATTCTCCAAGGGAAGGATAAGGGAGTAGGAGGGTAGAAAGAAAGATAGAATCCCATAACCTCAAAACATCTACTCCTTTTTGGCTTCCAACAAACCTTATCAAGACCAAACCCCCGCACAGTCGAAGAGTAGACCACATCCATAAACAGATCAAAAGATTCTT
Organism: Quercus variabilis; assembly: GCA_030445155.1. Classification (NCBI taxonomy): domain Eukaryota; kingdom Viridiplantae; phylum Streptophyta; class Magnoliopsida; order Fagales; family Fagaceae; genus Quercus; species Quercus variabilis. Next base: position 44,797,583 of record CP129452.1, on the reverse strand, counting down.
GTTCCCAATCTTGTGGTGGTCAACAAAACTGAACATCCCAATGAATCCTCCAAGCAGACCAACACATAACTTCTGCTACTAAAGAATCCTTTGTCCTACTAATACAATAAAGTTCCAGAAAAGCCTCTTGGAGGGTACAATCCCCACACCACACATGCTTCCAAAACTTCACTCTAGTACCATCCCCCACATCATACAGAAGGAGTTTAGAAAAATTCAACCAGCCACTTCTAATGAATCTCCACAGGCTAACACCATAAGCACTTGTCACCTTTTTCGTGCACCAACCATTCCAAACATTCCCATATTTCGCCTCTATAACCATCCTATTCAGCCAAAGTTGTAACAGTTTCAGCGCATGAAACTTGCATAGTCATAGAATTTGGCTTACATGTGAGGAATCAAGCACGGGCATGCAACTTAGCAAATCACGCTAGACAAACTTGGTTGTTGGCTTTCCACTTGCTCTGAAAATGCATGCAAGACAAAACATTCATTTAATGTTGGCTTTGACAATTCAAGCCAACTTTTCCAATAAAAACAATATGGAGAAAAAGTTTCATGATTCATTGACATGAATAAGTGGATTTTTCTTGTATAAGTTCCACTTGAAGATGTATGAAGTATTAGGAAATGTTATCATGGCTCCATAGCAAGATGATTGAAATGAAATATGATCATTTTTTGATCAACATGAAAAAGTACTGCTGAAGTTGAATATGAGAAGGAAATTTTGGTGGTTAGATCCCCCTTTTTTGGGGTGGGGGATAGAAGGCAGACAGAGAAGAGAGCTCATTTAAATTTTTTTAACTAATGGCCCTAATAGTGACCTAATAATATGGAGCTGCTCATTGTGCTTGTTGAGTTGCTTAGTTGATAGCCTGTTATTATGACTCTTCACTTGCTTTATTTTTATTTCATGTTGGTAGGACATTAGCCACACACATTTATTGCCGACCCTGAATAAAGTCAATTATTCAAATCAAATCTCAGCTGTTATGTTCTTTGTTTGAATGGAAGCAAGCTTCTGTTGATGGGTCAGAGATGGATCTCCTGGATTTTCTGGGCAGATTATCAATGGCTTAATTGTTGTGCAGTCTTCTATGTTTATTTTTCTTTCTCTTTTATTGAGTGTCCTTAGTATACTCGCGGCCTTTTTCTTTACATCAATTATAAAGCTCTTTACTTACTGATAAAAAAAAATCTAAAATATGTAGTATAGCATCTGATGAAGTAAACCATTATATCTAAAAAATTTCTCACTTAATGGTATTCAATGTTTATCTCATAGAGTTCTATATAGGTATGGTGGTAATGGATGCTTGAGTCCTTGACAGTATGCAAATAACCTAATGGATCTTTTATGATTGCCCATGAGAATATTTTTGTCTGAAATTAACACCATGCCAATGGTTTTACCCTGACTTGAAAGGCTCCATGTAAAACATTGTTTGACCTAGTTAACCCTGATCTCTTAAGTTGCAGACTGTACCTAGATATCTCAATTCTAAATATCATGTAAGGGCCTCTGTTAAGCATTATGTTTCAGTTATATTCTCTTTATTTTTATTTTTGGCTGAATTTGGGTATTGTTTATTTGATAACTTGTACTTCTTGAAAACGCTGGCAAACTTTACAGGGGAAATCTATAGTTGCTTCTATTTTTGTGGAGTTAGAAATATAAATGCTACATCGTCTTTTCTGAAAAGTTGTGAAGACCCTATACTGCCTTTCACTGCTACCTAAAAAATTAATTTTCTGGTCTAATAAATGGTTTTACTTGTTTTTCCATTCCCAGGTTAAGGCTCTTTATGTGAAAAACATTCCGGAGAACACTAGTACTGAAAAACTGAAGGAACTATTTCAGCGCCATGGAGAAGTAACGAAAGTGGTTATGCCACCTGGCAAAGCTAGTGGCAAACGAGATTTTGGATTTATCCATTATGCTGAAAGATCAAGTGCATTGAAGGCTGTTAAAGATACAGAGAAATATGAAATGGATGGTATTTTTCCAACAAATCCTATAATGCTGTTTAGGGAACCTCAAACACATGCCAACAACCTTGTTCATTACGTGTTAAACCTATTAATTGCTGGTTTAGCACACAATGGGAATTTTGTCTTATAATGCACCTACATGCAGCTGATGCCTACTTGAAGACATAATGATCAGAGTCAATTTTTTCTGAACCTATTTTGAGACCTCCCAACACACCAATTATTTAAAAATAAATAATTGATAAATGTAGACTTTAGGCTATTTTAGGACATAAAGGTCATCATAGATTTCAAGAATGAAGATTGTTATGCTATCATGATTTTGGCTCGTAAGTGGAATGATTAGATCTAATGCCGGTTTCCTCAATGCTATCTTATGGTCTAAGTGATGGCTGTTAGCCTTTGTTCTTTTTCTAAAGAACAATAGAGGGAGGGAGGGAGGGGTGGGGGGGAATAAAACTTTCTTCAGCATAAGGAAAATTAGAAATTTCACTACAATGGTTATTACTGTCACGAGAGATTGTTACCTTAAGAGCATATTGATGTTAGTTTAAATATAAAAGGAATGATGATATGATAATAATAGTTTTGGCAGGGCTATTTCTGTTGGTTTCTAATTACTAATGTAGGCTGGTTTCTTCTAGTCTATAATTTATTTTTTGATTTAATTAGATGTGATTGGAACATAGAAAAAAATCTGAGTTGTCAAATGAACTGGTTTCAAACTTTCTGTCATTATTATTGGATTTGTTATGTTTCCAACAGCAATTTATTCAAAGGGATTTGAACTGCAGGCCAAGTGTTGGAGGTTGTACTTGCTAAACCTCAGACTGATAAAAAGTTTGAAGGTTCTTATCCCCATAATGCTGGGCCTCATCCAAACCATCTTCCACATCCTGGATATGGCGGTTTTGCTGGTAATCCATATGGTTCTCTAGGGGCTGGATATGGCGTTGCCACTAGTTTTCAGCAGGTACTTGCATGGGTTTTTGTATCTTGACATAGTTTCTTTACTGGTTGAATACCATCTCATGGATTTGCTCACATTAACAGCCAGTGATATACGGTAGGGGTCCAATGCCAGCAGGAATGCATATGGTCCCAATGGTTCTACCAGATGGTCGAATTGGTTATGTTCTGTAAGTTGCCATTAAATTCAAAAGTGGTTTATACTTTTTAATTATTCCACCATTTTAAATAATTTATTGACTTTGGGTTCTTTTCAGCCAGCAGCCAGGCATGCAGGTACCATCTCCATCTCCATCTCCATCCCCTCGGCCTCGCAGAATAGATCGGAGCAATGGTCCAAGTGGACAACCAGGTCGAGGAGGAGGTGGTGATGAAGGCAATCGTGGCAGGAGGTACCGACCCTATTAGTGGTAGAGGACTGGCAAGACGTCTAGTTTTTCTGTTTTTCTTTTTTCATTTTGGGAAAGCAACATGTTGTAGTTGAATGACTAGTTACATCAATTGAAATAACCCCTTCCTTCTCCTCCTCCCCCCTCCCAGCGGCCCCCTCTCTGTTTCTCTGGACTTAAAAAAAGGGAAAGAAAGAAAAAAAAAAAAAAAAAAAAAGGAAAAAAAGAAGAAAGATTTTAGAATTAGGAAGTGAGGTATCCCTTAACTTAAATGTTGGTGCCCCAGTGCTGTTAGGTTTTGATTAACAGTATTTGTTTCTTATATATTAACTTTAATGTTTGAAATGCTTTTTCTTGACATTTTTTTTTTGACGCATTGCTGAAAAATGTTGCTGTTGCTAGATCAATAGAATTTACGCTTCTGATTATTCATCCAAGTGCAACTTAATTTCTTCATGTGGTTTTTGTATTTCATGGCCGCCACAAGTTGATGAACAACTTCAAATATTACTTTAGGCAATCTCTTTAGTGCATGGGTTACACAATGATATTACAATTTCAATAGTAGGAAATAAGAAGTGGGACGTGAATGATGTTGCTGTTTCACTTTCTGAAAATATGATTTAGTTGTATACTATTTGGTTGTTGAGAAGATGTGGGGCAGGTACAGGTTAAACCTGCTCTTGTTGAGAAGATGTTGAGAAGATCCGCTAACAGAGAATTACCCGAGAAAAGTCTGAATAAATAAATCACTAATTGGGATCATTGAATATATTTACTGAATGAAAACTTTCTCATCATTCTGATAATCAGGCTAACATGGACATGAAACTTAGAGAGATGCCATTGTAAGATGTTTCAAAAGTTACAGGCTGTTGATCAAATCAGAAATTCTGTGCTAGATTCTGATAGTGGGGCTTCAGAAAACCAAAACATACATGCAGATTCTACGCTTTCCACCCACCTACAATGCATGCATAATGATTGGAGTAGGTCATATATTTGTGAAGAAGTAAATCAGGTAGTTGTTCTGCAGCTTAGTTGGGAGCGATCTTCATTGACGTGCAGGTGTATGGCTTTCCAATTTTTCCTATTGATTTATTATGTGGTAGAGGCTGTAGACGTGTTAAAGTGAAACAAAAACTCAATAGCCAAGTATATCTTGAACAGCAGTCAAAATAGTTACAAAATGATGCAGCTATCACCCAACGTTTCAAAAATTGGATCACCTTAAAGCAGCGTAATTAGTAATCGCATTAGCGTGAACAACAGTAAGAGCTTAGACAACTCATGGATATAACTTGGTGGGACAAACTGCTACTTTCTTAATGCAAATCATGGCAGAACATTTGAATTCGTGAACAACAAACAACTGAATTGACTTTACACCCATGTAAAACAATTTCTTATGCACTTCAACAAAAATCTTTATGCCTAAGTAAATGAAATTCTCCACACGCAAAATATGCAATTTGCCAAAGTGTTCTTGGACAAAACCCAATAAGACTGGCGAGAAAGGATCCAAAAAAAACACCAACCGCAAGACAGGAACACTGAGGATAAGGTACAAAGTCTTAATCTTTTGCAAGTTAAACAAGACCAAATTTACAAATTATGTATCATTGACGGAACATTGAGAATCTAAATCGCACACGCCACTCCCCAGCCTTGAAGAAACATATACCAAACACTAATAAGTTTTAAAACATAAAATTTAGAAAAAGTCCATGAACATAACTAAATTTCACAACACTTTGGTTGGATATAATCTTATCTTATTTTATTTTGACTTATAGTGGGCTAACACTTTAGCTTATTTATTGTAAGATTTTATTATGACGGTAGAACTTAAGAATTGTATATTCAATTTCACATCAAATTCAGAATCCCAGATTTGTATTCAGGTTTCTTTGCCAAATCCAAAGCAGAAAGATCAAAGGTTGAAACAAGGTATCTTAGCTTATTTATTGTAAGATTTTATTATGGCGGTAGAACTTTTAAAAGAATTGTATACTCAATTTCACATCAAATTACCAAAGGCCTTGTAGCTGAATTGGCACCTTCCTATGTACAAAGTGCTTGGGGTTTTAGGGGAGAAATGATTCGAGCTGCAGGGTTAGCAGCATATTGTAATTATCTCTCAAAAAAAAAAATTCACATCAAATTCTGTATCCCACAACTGTATTCATGCTTCTTGGCTGAGTTCAAAACAAAAAGATCAAAGGTTGAAACAAAGTATCTGTAAGGCTGTAACCATATGTTTTGCATACTTTTGTTAGCATAACTCATAGTACTCAAGTGATACCCTATATTGATTGGATATTAAAATAAATTCGTTGAGTGTGTGTTGTGTGAGCGTGTATTGAGTCCTATATCAAATATGCACTAGATAAATTTGGGTTTTATAAACAATTATTTTTAAAAATAAATAAATAAATAAATAAAACCACAGTTATGATTAAGTTAGATTTTTCACGCCAACGGCCTTTCATTGGTGGGCATCCTTGGTGGGGTTAATTCCCTGCACGGGTGGTATGTGATCCCGCGATCCTCACCACTGTCATTCCGGCACCCTGCCCGGGAGTTTAATACAACCATAAACGCCCTCATTTTTGTTAACCAAAAAAAAAAAGATTTTTCACAAAAGAACCCTTCAAAATTTAGCACAAAACAATGTCCTCAAGGGCCTCAGCTAGCTACTGTACGAGTCACCTACCTACTAGACTTGGGTCAACCAACAACTTCAACTTTTATTTATTTTTTTTTTTATTTTATACAAGATAGAATTTTTACTCTAGCCTAATCTAAGTGTATATGTATCTGGAGCTCTTTGATGACCCAACTTCAACTTCAATCCTCTTTTCCTTGATGACCCAATTGAATACAATTCAAATAACAAAATGTCATGTAAACATATGCCATCACATTTTCGAAATATTTGACACGGAATTTGCCAAAACTAAATAATCCTAGCAGTTTCCTTTTGCAGGACTTTCAATTGAACCAATGTGTTCATAGTGAGTGGATTAAGGTCTGGTGATTTATTAGGTTCCTCTACCCCTTTATTGTCAAGAACAGGGTCAGAGCATAAGTATCCTGCTGTGTTTCCCCACGTCTGCATATTGTCTTTTATGACTAGCATGCTAGCAGCTCCTTTTACAAGGACTGCACTACCCACCTGCACTATTTAATAAGACACTTGTTGGTTCTCCCATTTCATCACTCTTGCCACAAATGCATTTTCCATTTCAATTATTTAGCAACACTGTAGTAGTTACTCTCTCCAAAATATCAATATTACATTTTCCTTTGCCAACATTCTGCTGCCATTTATAATTTTGACAGTTTTTCTTTTCCATTCTGCTCTGTTCCATAATTATTAGACAGCTTTCATGGTACATTAAGCTGCAAAGATCTTAGCAAACAACCAAATTATTAAACAGAAGAAAACAATAATGCCATATATATAATAACTGCCATTTCGACATGGGTAACAAAGATGCACAGACACGGTCTCGGTATAGACACTATACATCGAGTAATATTTGAAAAATTATAAAATGACAAAACAGATAAAACACTGTTACGGCACCCAAATAAAGTGTCCGTAGGTTCAAACTACATAATTAAAAAGGAAAATACCAAACCTTTGACAACAGGGTCTCTCATATTCATACGGTAACATAACTTGCTCTACTTTTACAAGGAAAACCAGAATTCAAATACCCCATACTCAGAGTTGTTAATATCAAATTATAAAACAAAATTCATAAAATAATTGATTACACCATAGAAAGAAGGAAGCCTTAGAATTATGAATGGGTATCAGAAAGCTCCTGAAGGCGCTTCTCCAACTCAACCAACCTCACACCCCACTCACTCTTAATGCACAAGGGCCTCACTTTACTATAATCCAGACCATCCTCTTCCACAGAGGATGATACCCCCATAGCATTCTTCTTCATCTTCTTACTCTTCATTTTCTTACTTTTACTGAGCTCGTTTTTCTGAGCAGCGGCTCTCTGAAGAGCCCGAAGCACATCTGACCCACTAATCTGCCTTCCCTCGTCTTCTTGTTTTTGTTGTTTTGGGATGGGATTGGGGGTAGTGGAATTAACTGCTGTGACTTCGAGGATGGTGTGGCCTAGGCCTTTGATGTCTTTGGTGGGGACGGCGTCGTTTCTTGGTGGTTTTGATTGGCGGCTCCGTGGGTGAGAGTTGGCTGAGATGGTGAGAGGGAGAGGAAGAAGCTTGGGTGAGATGGTGTGGTGGGGAAGAGATTGTATGGTTTGGGAGAGAGCCCACATGGCTTGGACTTGGACTTGGACTTGGGGGTTTTTCAGCTTTTATCAATTAGTTTGGACCTTATGCTTTGGGTTCTCATTTGCACATTTCTCATCCAAATCTTTTTAGTGGTAGCTGAAATGAGTATTATATGTACTTTGTTCGCACAATATATTTAATAATCATAGGTAACTTGTTTAAATGATGTAGGTGATTTAGCACGTCAATGATCATATGATCGTTATCTTGTGAGTTAGAGGAGATTTTTCATCTAAAGAGTTAGAGGAGATTTCTCGAACTCAATTAGAAGAAGGAAATCTTTTATCAAAGAGAAAGGTTGCAAATTTTCCTGCTAATCTGAGTATCATAAAGACTAAAACTATAGCAACAATTGAATTTATATAATTCTATTTAACTATTCAAAAATTATATTGAATTATTACCATGACCATTAATTTAGATATTAGTTAATGGGCCATAGATTAAGATTAAATTTTTAAATGTGATGAAATTAACCCAAAATAAAAATGATAAAACAAAATTTTCCCTAAATGCTAACACAATGATATTCCCTTTTTCTAAAATGATTTCCCAAATTTAAAACGCGTCCTCCCAAGGTTTCAAACACACATCACACTAAAACTATTGATGCCGCCATTTGCATCATTCTTGGTCCAAATATTTCACAATCAATCATTTCACCCTAAAAGCTAAAAGCCAACATTTTAATTTACACTAGGTAAAACCCCAAGAGTCAGTTAAAATGTTATAATGTCGTAAGACTAGTTTTGTGGGTTTACTTATTGCCTTCCCCACGTGTAACTAAAATTCTAAACTCGTACTTCTAGTTTGAGACATGATTATGACTTGTTCTTAGGTTAGGAGTGCTCAAGACCTCCCTTTAAGTTATGTTCGGTAATAGAACTTACCATAAGTAAATGACTAATCACACCTTAAAATCTTAATGATTGTTGGTCTATATATCACAAAATATCTCCATATAACCATGTATTCATTCCCTTTCCACCAATTAAACTCTTAGTATGAGTTTGGAACATTATAGCCAATCTGGGTGGTTAATCTACCCCGACCGAAATCGAGATATACATGAGAGACAAAGAGAACCCTGTAGTTAAGAAAAAGCCATAATGCAAGTTTGTGGAATATAAATGAAGATTAGTAAACCAACCACTGATCAACCTAATCGTAATACCATAAAAGTAATATTTATAAGAATGGGTACTACACTGAACCTTGAAAATGATCTAATCAATATTTAGTCATGTGTGTTAAATTTCCTCTAACAAAGATAGTGTGTACAACATGAAGGAGAAATAAACAATGAATATTAAGAGTCTTGTAGCTCAAGTGGTTGACATTGATGGTTCAACTCTTTTCACTCTCAACTATCAAATTATCAAGGAAGTGAAGAACTATGAATATGAAGGTAAATGACTATTCTACATTCTACTTATATACGATGTGATTGTTAGAAAGTTACTACCTTTTATCTATTTAAATTTTAAATTTTCATTATTATATTATATTTTGGCATCTATAAAGTTTGTACTACATCTTATATTATTATTCTGATCATTAAAAACTATTTTTTAAGGGTTCAACCAATGGTGAGTTGTAGAGTAATAGAGTTTGTCGTAATAATAATAAAGTTATGAAGACCATTTGTACTGGAAAGCATACACAAGACAACTATTTTCAACCTAATTGGTCCAAAAAGTTCCCCCAAAAAAAAAAAAAAGTGCAGATTTCTCTCAGTGGGTCTCTTCGGATCTTTCACGGTATCAATTAAAGTAGTTTTTTTTAGATAAAAAAAAAAGTATTGTTTATTACACACATAAAAATTACACTAAAAATATGACATCAAGTCACGATTTTCAAGTAAAATCATGACTTCAAGTTCCTATTTCAAAACAATTTCCATGTATAAATGTGTGGTGCAACAAGTATTTTCCTACTGCTTGATTCATCTTTAAAATGGAACTTTTGGTAGAGGACATCCAAGTAAAACTCACACAAAACACGTTTCTCCAATTGAGCTGCGAAGTAAGCTTGCGTTTATAACACTCAACCTGTCGAAAAGGACACCTACATTCAAAGAAGAAATAAAATGCTATAAAAATTAGACCAACCATGTTTATGGCTTATTGTTAAGAAACAGCTAATTGTTGGATTTTCTTTTCTTTTTTTCTGAAAATTGTTGGAAGCTAATGGATTTGACCAAACCAAATCGACTCAGTTCTTGGTGAATTTTAGGGAGCCAACCTTTAGCTATAAATCCAAGTCAGATTGTACATCTAGAACAAAAAGTTGATAATCTATATGTTGTCTAGCCACAAAACAAATTCATATGTAAAAGCCAAAGACCTTTCTTCTGAGTGTTTGAACATTAATAAGCCAAGTCAGGCATTACACAGGGGTGTCAAATGGGTGGGTTTGGGTAGGTGTGGAGTAGGCATAATTTGGTTGGGTATATAAAACTCATTTACCTATTAAAACCCATTTAACTAATTGCTTCTAACCCAAATCAAAATCCAACCCAACTAGTATGGGTAAACCCAACTCACCCAATTACCCAATTATCAAAATTACCAAAATGTCATTAAAGTGAAAATCTCAACACGTTCTTGGATTCCTTTTTCCACTCTCTCTAGTCTTCACTCTATCCCAAAAAATCAAATTAAACAAAAGATACAAGCTTTCTTCAAATTGGATCATCCTTCTCCTTTTATTTTCCCACACTTTCTCGGCATGCAAATAGCACTATCTAAACAACAATTTTTAAAAAAAAAACATAAAAAGGGGTCTAATTTATTAAGCATTTAGCTTCCATTTCCCACACTTTCTCAGTAACCAAACAAACAAAAAAACACTGTAAGAAGCGGATATGGTTCCTAAGAAGCGAGACTCAGTGGTCTGAGACCAAAAAAAAAAAAAAAACGCAGATCGAAACCAAATAAAAAAAAAAACCAAAAAAACAAACAGATCGGAAATATGAGCAAAAACAAGCAGAAAACTAGATCATAAAAATCAGAAAAAGAGCAGAAATATGAGCAACCCAGATCAAGAACAACTAGCCCAAAATGCAGAAAGAGGCTGAAACCCTCGCCCGAAACACAAACCTGAAATGCAAACAAAACCCAAAACCCAACCCGAAATCATGCCGAAACACAAACACAAACGCCGAAACCCCCATGCCGCTACATCAAGAAATCCACTGGTCTCTGTGCTGTGTTTGTTGTGCCTTATTGTTCTTTGTGAGGGCTAGAGAGAGAAAGAGAGAGGCCTAGAGAGAGAGAAAGAGAGAGCAAGAGAGAGAGAGAGAGAGAGAGAGGGAGAGAGAAGTGTTTGGAAGCCGAGAAAATGAAGGAAAATGAAAACCCTGAAACACTGAAATGTCTTAGGGCTGTTTTTGTGTTTTTTATTTTTTATTTTTATATATATGGGAAGAGCTGGGTTGAATTTGGGTATATTGTTTTTGGGTTAAATGGGGCTCAATGGGTTTTTAGTTAAAACCCAATAATTACTGGGTCTAAAAAAAAGTGATGGATTTTCCTCTATCCATATTACATAATTATTAATACTAGCTTATAACCTCATGCATATGCATGGATACACTTAAAAATATACAATAAGATGCATAATATAATTCATATATATATATATATATATATATATATAATTTAAATACTATTGATAGTCATTTTTATATTTTATTAACTTAAAAAAAAAAAAAAAAAAAGATTGTAAGGATATTATTAATGTAAATTGTCCATTGAAAAAATTTATACATATTGTGAAGCACTTTTTGTTTTTTACGATTCATTTATTCTAGACTCTTTAGTTTTTGTACTTAATAACTCACTTGGATGAATATTTATGATGTGATCCCATATTTGATTCTAAAATTAAGAAATAAAATTCTCTAAGAATAAATAATTTAGAACATATGGCGCAAAATTAGAACTCTAATTTGGAATTCTAATTTAAGTTTCTTTCAGTTTCACCTATTATTATTATTATTATTATCTATTTCTTTGGAAAACTTTGCTAGAAGATGTGCAGGTTCATTGACGTTTCACATAAGACACTTGAATTGATCTAAAATCTTGAAATTTGTATGCAATACCATTCAGAACATTTGAGACAACCATAAGAGGAGTGCATAATCCTAGTAGAGTGTCAGCTACAATCTTGGAATCACTTTCAACTACCACATCTCTTATACTAGCATTCCACGCAAAAGACACTCCAATTTCCATAGCTTTCGCCTCAATCTCCAGCGGACCCAAAGGTTGAAGAAGTTTCTTGCTCATTGCTACTACAACCCTTCCTTCATGATCACAGATCACCACCCCAACCCCAAACTCTTGAATATGACTAAAAACTGCACCATCCATGTTCACCTTGTAATTTAGGGTCATTGGTAATGTCCATAAATCATTCATCTCCATCCTCGGTGAAGCAATAACATAGTTTGTTCCCTGAAATTCAGCAAGCAAAGTTCGAGCTTTCTGCACCACCACTATTGTCGATTGATGAACACTCCCATGTCGGACCACATTCCTATTGAACTACATGCACCAAGCTACCAAAAAAATCATCTCTAAAGTGTCATCTCCAACGTGTTGGATGAAAGTCAAATACCATACCAGGTCCACAAATTCTTGACAATGGATTCCATGTGTCTCAAACACAATACCGGATAAACTCCACACTTACTATGCTTTCCCAGACTCCCAGAACGCATGGCCACTAGATTCTTTCCCCAGACCATAAGCTTCACGCCTGTTGCTGACGTAGATTCATTTTTGTGGGGAGGATATTACGACAAACTCCCCAAGAAAAAGACTTAATTTTGTTTGGCAGATTCAAGCCCCACAATTTTCTCCAAAATGTTTTGTGTGTATCAGCATTAGAGGATCTCGCCTTCGCCAGAAATTCAGTCATTACAAGCTTGGAAGCACTTCAAACTGTAAACCGTCCCTTTGGAGTATAAGCCACACTAGCCTATCATGTGGAAGGCAACTATTTAAAGGAATGTTGAGGATTGAACAGACATCTGCTGGAATAAAAACTCAACGCACTAGCTCTTCACGCCATGCACTTGTTTGGGGATCAATGAGTACACTCACTGTAGATTGAGCAGGGATGGTACTTGGCTAGGACAACACTTGTAAATAAGATGGATCATTAAGCCATTTATCAGTCCAAATACCGATTGATTTCCCATCACCCACCTGCCATTTACTCTCTTTTCTGACAATATTTTGTGTGCCATAATGCTTCACCATGCAAAAGATAGTTGAGAGCCCAATTCAGCCCCAATAAAGTCACTATCTGGAAAATACCTTGCCTTTAAAACTTTATAGACCAGAGATGATGTATTTGTTTGAAGCCTCCACCCTTATTTGGCCAAAAGTGCAAGATTAAAAACTTTAAGATCTCAAAAATCTAAGCCACCCTCCTCGTTTGGAGTACAAACTTTGTCCCAACTAAGCCATATCATCTTAGTTTTTTCATTAGTTTGCCCCCACCAAAATTTTCGAACTATGCTTGTCATCTCATTACATAAAGTGTTTGGTAATTTAAAGACACTCATAGTGTACGTCAGTATTGCTAGTGCAACTGCCTTAATAAGAATCTCTTTTCCAACTTGTGAAAGCATTTTTTTTTCTTCCATCATGCTAATTTATTATCCAACCTCTTTTTCAGATTTCTAAAAGTATTGCATTTAGACTTACCCACCAAGGATGGCAATCCCAAATATGTCTTATGTTGCTAATTTAACTATGCTTTTAATTCGTAAACAATGACAATGCACTTCTTAAAATCTTGATTCATAATAGGAAAACATTACTAGACACATGAATAACTTGTACAAAAAAAACTTATATTAAGGTTGCATTTGGTATTAGTTTAAAAAGCCAGTTTTTTTTATTATTCAACTTATTTTTACTATTATTCAACTTACTTTTGTTACTATTCATAGGACTTATTGCACTTTTTGGTACTATTCATGGGTCTCATTGTACTATTTTCAACTACCTTTTAGCTTATTTACAGCACTTTCAGCAAAAAAATTTCAATTTCAATTAAGTAAATTGTTCTCAAACAAACTCTAAATTTACTTTGTTTCTTGTTTATATGGATGGAATCAACTCAATCAAGTAACCTTTTAACTTAGTGGCATAACTTGCTCTTAGAATATTATGGTTCAAATCTTTTTTTTTTCATTGCTGTAACTATGGAATAATAAAAAATAAAAATAAAAATAAAAACTATTATCTCCCATTAACATTTCATTAAAAAAAAAAAAAAAAAACATTTTGAGGTGGACTTACCTCTAATCACCAAGCAATATTATTTGCATTATATAACACTAACCACTAAAGTGTGTACATGGCATGCGAAAGTCCTGTATTAAGAATCCCTCATTGTTGTGTACACTTGTAGCATATGAAGGTAAATGAGGATAAGGAAAAAAAAAAAAAAAAAAACAATAACAAAAAAGCCACAGATCGAGATAGAAATTGAAGATCCTCTTCAATTTAGACAGTTGACACCGTATACCCAACCAACTAAAGCAAATACTATGCAACTGGAACCTTAACCGGGTACCTATCAATTGAATCAACCCATGGGTTAGCCCGGCAGTCCTGAGTGGGTACCGGAATCTCCCTAAGCGCCCTCCAAACTGCACTATTACATTTAAAACCCGACCCGAAAGCAATCTGCCAGACCCGATCGCCCCGGGAGACCCGAGCCTTAGCCTCCGTATAAGCCAATTCATACCACAAAGAACTACTCGAAGTGTTACCAAATCGATGCAAAGTCATCCTAGAGGGCTCCATATGCCAATCAGTAAGGTGCAAATTCTTCTGCAACTCTTCCAAAACCGCTCTCCCTCCTGCGTGTATACAAAAGTGCTCGAATGCAAGCTTGAAATTCGGTATATATGGCTTCACTTTGGCTTTCAAAACCTTCTTTCTCATTAGCGTTACAAAGAACATTAATTGCTCCCATATTGGCAAAACCAAGGGACCCAAAGTTGTTATGTTTGTTTTCAATGCGTCACCTGCCACTGCCATTAACTCTCGAGCTAGTGACACCCCAATTGTACCTTTATCATCTTCTCTCTGGTACACACAGTTGTAGTTCTTGTCATCTGACCCTTTATGGGTCCGAACCGTGTGGACCAATTGGTACTTGGATCGGCTACGATCTCTTGCTCGGTTTGACAACAGTACAGCCGCACCACCCATGCGGAATATGCAATTCGACAACAACATAGACCGGTCATTGCCAAAATACCAATTCAAAGTTATGTTTTCTGTGCTTACCACTATAGCATACGTGTTAGGATTTGCATTCAAAAGGTCTCTGGCTAGGTCGATTGAAATAAGTCCCGCACTGCAGCCCATACCGCCTAGGTTGAAACTCTTTATGTCGGTGCGGAGCTTGTAGTGGTTGACAATCATGGAAGACAAAGATGGGGTTGGATTGAACAAGCTGCAATTGACAATAACAATGCCAATCTCTTTTGGGTTAACCCCAGTTTGTTGAAAAAGCGCATCCAATGCACCAAACATAACAGCCTCAGCCTCGGACCTTGCCTCTTCCATGCATAAGTTTGGTGGGCTGGAAGTGATTCCTCTAGGCAAGTATGTCTCGTCGCCTAAACCGGACCGGGTTGTTATTCGTCTCTGAAAGTGAAGAGTGTCTTCTTCGAATGCACCTGTGTCTTCAGAGATCTTCAAGAAGAATTCCCGGGTTACTTTTCTTTCATCGTCCGGTTTGTAACACGCAAAGTCCACGAGATAAACCGGTCTAGACCGCTTGGCCCAGTAGAGGCCTAAGAGGATGACAAAAAAGGCTGAACCAGCTAGTCTTGTGGCTGCATTGACATCATCCAACCAAACCGCCCGGGTTCTCCATAACTCAGACACCCGGTCCAGTTCTAGACCGGTGAGCTGAAACCCTATGGATACCAGTAGAGGAACAATTAGAAGGAACATGAAAATAGTGGCAGGGTTACATGAATACCCATACCCTAATTTCACGTACTTGAGCTTCACGGATTGTAAGAAATCCGGCAAGCGTTGCCGGATTTTGATAACGGCGGAAGACGAGTCTTTAAAGGCCATTTCCGCCGTTAATCTCTCCTTATCCATCTCTATGCTACTTTCCATATTTTTTTTTGGTTTCCTTCTCTGACTCTTTTTTTCTGTCGTGTGAATATGTGATCTCTCTAAGTGATTTTGGGTGCTTGAACAAGAAATGGCGTTGTGTAGTTTACTTATATAAACAACAAGACTATGAGAAGCTGAACTATATAATATAATAAATAAGTAATTTCCGTCCAAAAAGGAAATCGTAATGAATTAAAAGCAATTGGGCCTACAGGGCTACACGAATTGGAACAGTTGGTTGGATGAGAGAGAGACAGCAAGAGAGAGAGAATTGAAGCTGAACAATATTGGAACGCAAGCTAGCACAGGACAGCTTATTAGAATATTAACTGGAAAAAAAAAGGTTGGGATGATAGTCTTGAATTAATGGGAGTAGTTCCATGGGGGGATAGATCGCTCAACCACCATAGGAGTACTTTGGAAAAAGAAGAAAGTAAAAAAGAGACTCTATTTTTTGGTCCATCATTCAAAATCTGGTTGAATGGGACGGCGGGGTTTATATTGACTATTATAAGTGACCCATATGGGAGTATATGCGATTACGTTCAAGAAAGCTTAAGAGTCCCGAAGGTCTTTCCATTTTCATTTGCATAGACTCCATATTTATCTATGTAAACTAGAAGTAAAAAACAAAAATTGGGTCCACCTTCAATTCCATTGGTATTGGAGGATTATTGAAGAAGTGGGATGTTGGAAGTTGGGAGTTGAGGGGAAGAAAGATAAGGGCGTTTAGGGGAATTAGGTAAAAGGCAAGTGGGTGGTGTAGGTAACTAGCAATCAAGGAACAATAAATGGAGGCGATCGATGGTCAAAGAAAGTAGCTGTTAACTGCTAACCTATCAAGAATCCATTGCAATATATTTTCAACCCAACAGAAAAGAAATAATAATAAAAGAAGAATCCATTGCAATATTATATGTCACCGCGTGAGTTGAAGATGGACAAAATATTCGTCACATAGACAGATACCAAAAAAAATTTGCAGATCCAAATTAACACGAGGCACATCAGCACATGTTTTAATTGGGAGCATCACTAGTAATCTACTAGTAGGTGAAGATGTTCACATGATGAGAATCACAATAAGGACTCCCGCCGAATGGAGATGCTCGTTTATGGCTTTGTTTATTGAAACGGGATATTTTGGTATTCGTCAATTCTATATGTATACACACACAAATACAAATTTAACACTTATATTTACTTATCATTAATGAAATTATAAGAAATAAAATTAAATTTTTTTTTAAAAAAAAACATAATTTTAGTTTTTTGAGCAAATCAAAATTTGACCAAAATTACTATAATTTAGCTCGAGGCAAAATGAGTGTGTTTCTTGTTTCGATTTACTTACTAGTTCTATCTTTTCTAACCAAAACAAAAGGGAATCCACAAATCAACAACTATGATTGTTCCTATATGGTAAAATTAGAACCTACTCCCGAGATCAAGGATTAATCACTCAATCTCTAATCCTTCAAAGATTAAATAAATAAATAAAATAGAGTTTGGCAAGGAAATAAATGAGTATCATTAATGGCAATAGTGTTTTTCATACATTTTTCTATAAATTAGATAGGTATTTACAAATGAAGGTTGGTGGAATTAGTGGAGTTGGTTAATGTTTCCCTACAAGGAAAGGGAGATATCCTAACGACTTTCTATCTCCTTAGGTTGGCTAAGGCGACATGAGGTCAGGGTTTCACTAATCTCTCCTAAAATGCTTGGCTGGATTGAGTCCAATAGCATTTATGGTCCGTTTGGATTGAGAGAAAGAGAAAAGGAGTAGAGTAGAATTAGTCTAAAATTAGCTCATTTTCGGCCAACTCTCCTCTATTTCCCTTTAGCTTATTGTGATTAGACACATAACGATGTTTTCAAAGCTTCTTAAGGAGGACTCCAACTCTGGAACAAAATGCATGATCGGGTTTGGATGTGTCAAATTGAACAACTTAGTCGGAGTTTGTGCCTAAAAGTCGATCTAGTATTTAGCCTGGGATCCAAATATAAAAACGTTCTTAACCCCTCCAATACAAGATAAAATATATATGATACAAAATGTACATATATTTCATAGTATCTTAAAACATGAGTTGATAATTTGTCCTAAGAAACTAAAATGAAAAAAAAAAAAAAAAATTGACATAATAAACATATTTATGGGTATAATTTTAAACAATTTAATAGTGGTGCAAATATTTTAAACAATTGTTTCCATTTATATCTGTGTGGATCTTCTTATATAATATATGTCTAATATACTTTTACAATTGTATTGTTTAATTTATTTCCTCAATACTTATATATATTATAATTTTAGGACTGGATTAATACATATTTTCGTTAAAAAGAAATGTTGAGTTCTCTATGTTTATATTGCAGAAAGAGAGCTCAATAATTAATATTGTATTAAGATGTCATTAGATATTTATATGCTTAATTAGATCTTTTATTTTGAATATATATATATATATATATATTGAAATTGATATATTTTTAACCCTATTTTACGAATATTCCCAATTTTATTTAAATTATAATTGAGCATATGGTTAGACAATAACCTACTCAAGTTTGTTTTTGTGATTGTCAATATAGGTAATTGTTTAGCAGAAAATTATTACATACTCCAAGAATAAGGTAATGTGGTGCTCAATCCATCATCTCACAATCATGGTGGATCTTACCATAAATTTAATTAGTGAAATATATCTTGAATGTGAGGGGAGTGAGTACTACATCACCATACTCTAGGATTACCTAATAATTACCTTTGTTAACAAGTTTTTTTTTTTAATATAAATTAGTTAGCAAAACTACTAGTAATCCTTTTATTTTATTTTTTAAAATGCTGCATGTGAATTGAAGATTAATAAACATGTTATATATATATATATATATATATATATCACCATTAGATTGAGTATTCTAGTCAACAACTCATACAATGCATGAGAAAGTTTGATAACATATAATTTTATCTAAAAAATTATTTTTCCCTTTTTTTATTTTATATAAAAATTTGAAAATTGAAAATTATGATAGTTATCAATAGACACTTATTTCTATTGTGCTTGTTTATTAAAAATTAAACATGAAATTATATAATAATGGTAGTTATGAATAGGAATTTATTATGGTTGTATTTTTACAGATATTTATTATGATAATTATTTTATTATTATTGTGTTTGTATATGAAACTATTTATTCTATTAATTAAATAAAATATAATGTGGCAAGATTCTAATCAGAGGTTTAGATATAAGATATAATTGAACTCATAATATATATATATATATATATAGTCTGAATTTGGTAAGGATGGAATGTAAAACTCATATTTTACACCATCCAATAAGAGATTACCACATCAACTTTTACTTAAAACTCAATACATTCTGCCATATATAATAACATCTCAATAAATTCACAGTTAAGTTAGATTTTCAAATGAGTATTATAGTTGATCGATTGTGGTTGTATCTATTCTATAATATGTATTATGATGAACCAGCAGTCAAATGCAACGCACCTTTTGAGGGCGTATTGATGGGTTTCTCAACCGTCCAAAAGCTACCCGTTGAGCTTCCCCGATAGTTACTACCTCTTGGATTCCTTGATTCGTCCCTGAGAACCAAGCATGAATCAAGGGGAGGGGGGGGGGGGGGGGCTAATGTACGGCTCTGGGATATCCAGGCCCATTTGGGCCTTGACCTCCAGCCCAACAATATGGCCCATTCAGACCCTAGGCCCAAGCCTCAGGCCACCTTAAAATCCATTGGACCAACGACCTTAATTAGTGTGCACTATACTTGATCACCCAAACCACGCCTGGTGAACCCCTTACCAAGCGTTAAGAAATCTTCTCGATTTTGCCTCTTCTCAGTTGCATAGCAGTGCCATGAGGAATGTTGCTGCCGAGCAGTTCTACTTAAGTGGGAACCAGTTTCAATGCCACTCTCACCACACCCCATTCCTAACTAAACACCCACTTAGCGATAACAACAACCTCCTCTCCCACTAACCATAAGAGTAATCATAATTCCTCCACTAATTTCAGGCTATAAATATGAGAAACCAAGAAAGGGAAAGGGTTGTTGAAAGGTTCTAGAGAAAGCTTAGAGTTGAGAGCAATAGAGTCACAAGAGTGAAAGGGAAGGAATACAAAGGTTGGAGAGGTATTGTTGGGTCTCTAAACTAGAATCACCCAAAGTAGGAAATCCAAAACCCACATCACAAATAGATTGTGAGCTTAAGAGAAAGTCAGCTCATTAATCTCGTTTTGGGTGTGCACAAATAGAATGATGACATGTAAATTACGAGACTTCAAAAGTTTATGTGACAAATATTATTCAGTCAACTAAAAGTTAAATATCTTTGGTTTTATATACAAGGTGCGGAGCTACAATTTTGAAAATGTCTTAATACTATATATAAATATTTAACATTTTAATAATTAGCCTACAAAAATGGGACCTTTTTTATTTTTTTTTTAGAGAGAGTTTCAACATATGATGGGACTTGGTCTCCCCAAATATTTGAGTTAGTCCAATGATGCTCTTAAAAAAAATTGTCTAATTGGTCTAGTAGTTAAGACAAGGTATTTGTTTCTCAACAAAAAAAAAAAAAAAAAAAAAGTATTTTTTTCTCAAATTTATTTTTTGTTGTAAAATGTGTTTTTGTATGTGTTACAGTTATAGATCATTCACTTCTTTGAACACTGTTGAGGACCCTTTTTTCGGCCCACGTGTCATTACTTCATTGGCAACCTATGCCACATCAACATATTATTGATTTTTTGGGTAAATCTCTTTAAAGCCTAAAATAAGCTCATATCTCATTCAACTACATGGATTGGGCTCACACAGCCCGTGAGATCCTTACTTCAAGAGGTGGATTCATGGTCCACATTTCATCTTTCATCAATTGGGATCATAACCCCATGATATCATCAACATCAACGTATGGATCGGGCTCAAGTAATGAATCAAAGCTCACAGCCCATATTACCTCTCTTACACTTATGGCAAGCGGCTTCTTCAACAAGAGCCCATATTTACACAAAATGACAACAAAACCTAAAGTACATCATCTCATCTTCGACTTATGATCCAAGCTCATAAATCTCTTTGGGAAAACTTTGGAAGTTATGGTTTGGAGGGCCAAAAGGTGTGTTTAGTAAAGCTCCAGCGGTTTAAAGTTGATAAAAGATAAATGTTGCTTAGCGTGTCTTCTCCAACTCACTGAACTCTAACGAGTCCGTGTGTAGCAGGTAACATATGGTAAGTATCTCTTATCACATAGCACTTTAGATGATAAAATTCTTCATTGCTCTTTTCCTAAAACTTGATATTCATCATATGACAAATGCTCAATATCCCAAGCCATCTAACTGCTGGGAAAGTAACTGCTCATTCCATTCTCAGCTATTGCTATACAAATTTAGAAATTTCATTATGTCATTCTACATAAACTTCAGCTAAAATCCAACTCAAACACGTGGCCTAATCTGATTGACTATCTTTTATCTCTCTCTATACAAAATATTCATGATATCTCTGATACCCAGCTGTTGTCTACCACAATCAGACTATATATTTCTTTGCCTGCTACCAAAGCAAAACATTAAATACTTTTCTTGCTCACCAAGATTATGTCACAACACAATGAGACATTGAATAAATCTCTAAAACTTCATTAACTTTGAACCAATCCTTCTATTACTTGCTAGAAATGTGTTGTAATGGAACCTTGGACCAAAAACACAAACACCCAAAAAGAGAAGCATTTCCAGCTGAACCCCAGTAATGTATTCAACACTTGACACCTAGCTAGAAGTGATATCATCAGCCATTTAATTCTGAAATCCTAGTAGCCAACTGCCATACCCAAAATAGCAAGATACCCTTGAAAGAGATCTTACCATTTTTCAACCAAATCCATGAAATAACCTCTCTAGCAGTCTAAAATGACCCATCTAGCCTCATTGGCTTCTGCCCAAAGCAAACAGCTGTCTCATGATAGCTATCACAGCTTTTCCTGACAACTGAAACAGTTTTTTCATGATAGCTGTTACAACTTTTCCTGACAACTGGGATAGTCTTTTCAGAACAACTGTGACAGCTGACCCAACAGCTTTTGGCTAAAACCAAAAACCAACTAAAATAACTATCTTTTTCTTGCCAAAATACTTTCCTTTTCTACTTCTCTTTCCCCAGCAGCTCTTACCCGAAACAGCAAGAATACCTTAAAGCTAAACATACCATTTTTGGCCAAATCTTAAGATGGATTCTCTAAAAATTCATTACTATTTGGGACAAATTTTGGCTGATATTCTGCTAAAATACCCCCTTAAACTCAACTCTAAATGACCTTTCATTAACACCTTTGGCGGGGGACAACCAAGGGAGAAGAAGAACTCTCTCATAAACTTCTCTCTCCCTCTAATCATCTTCTAGAGCTCTTAATGAAGTGCTGAACTTTTAATTTTTTAGTTTTCAAATTAAGAACTAAACTCTTTAGTTCTTAGCTCATAAATGCCCTTCATAAGCCTTCATACAATCCAAGCAGAAAATTCCAGCAGCTTGGCTTAACACACTACAATACTATTACTCTCTTATACTCATCATCTCACTCTCCATATTATGAAAATACATATATCTTGCTGCCCGTATCTCTAAACATCTCTTTCTTCACTTCTCTTACACAATCTCATACACATTTACTACACCATTACATATAACACACCACAACTCTTCTAAGCTCCACTCTCATACTTTCTCACTCTAAAATTCTACTGTTTTGCTACCTATAAACACATCTCAATACTCTTCTACACTTATCTTACTACTCCTATCTCCAAATACCTAAACACATCTATATTTTTTACCATCTCCACACTTCTCAAGAGACATCAAACACTTAAACTAAAAGCCCTTCTCGTGGAAAGCATGAACTTCTATTACTAAAACTCTTCTTCTAGAAGGCACCAAAATCTCATATCAAAGCCGTTCTCTTAGAAGGCACAACTACTTCTTACAAAACCCCTTCCCTTAGAAGGCATAAATTATATCTTACAAAAACCCTTCCCATGGAAGGCAACACTACTCATAACTTCACAACAACTAAAATAGCATTGTCAATAGGGAAACTTATTTAAGTACATGATAAGAGGGGCAAGCTTAACCAGCCCCTGCACACAGCTGGACATACTCTCTCTCCCTCCAGTTACACCCATTTTTCCCCTTCAATCTTGAAGTTATCATGGCAAACTGTCTCTCAACCACTAGCATCACTCTGCTGGGATATTACCAGCTCATTGACGCTATACAGTTGGGGCTACAAACCATCAGAGATAAGTGACTTTGCTTCTATATCTTTAAATTTATATCATTAAATACATGATTACTTCACATTTAAATACATATGACTTTATTCCAACTACTATTACAACTATTAACCAAGGCTTAAACTCATTTAAATGCATAATAAGAAGGGCAAGCTTAACTAGCCTCTACCGCTGGCATCCTACTGAAATCCTATCAGCTCACTGATGCTACACAACTGGAGCTATAATCCATACAAAGATAAGTGACTTTGCTTCCATATCTTTAAATTTATATCATTGAGTACATAATTACTTTACCTCTAAATAAAATACTTTATTTTAATTGTTATTACAACTGCTAATCAAAACTATTATATTAAACACATATTACATATTTATTTAACCATTATCTTTATTCAATCGTTATCGTAGTTCTTAGACTTTGGCTTTAATGGTTTTATAGGCTTAAAAATACATCGGTAGCCATTGGACCACGTGGCCCAATGTTGAGTTCCGAACGCAACTCCCCAAAAAGAACCTGAGCCTAGCAAGGTCATCCCTCCAATGGACCACACGTTGTTGGGCAACTGAAAAAGGCCCCTGAACAAACACTTAATTAGTTCAATCAAAAAAAAAAAAAAAATTTACTCATGTTGGTAGACAATTTTAATTTAATTAAAAATTTAATTTGAAAAATTTCTCTATGGAAGATACTAAATTTTGTGTGTGTGTGTGTGTATAGATGTATGTGTTTGTGCACGTGTATGGAAGTTTGTTTAAACTAATAAATTAATATCACAAATTGCCTCCAAACAAATTTTTTTTGCTCTGTCCTTGTATATATATATATTATCGATTATAGATAAGTGTGCGTACCCAAAATCTCCTTAATGGACAAGGCTTAGCATTGGGCTCACAATTTATTTGTATAGTGGGTTAAGTGTTTCCTACTAATGGTAGCTCCTTACCAAGTATCTTAGTTGCACCCTCTTCTCTCTTCCGATAATACTCTTTTTCTATCTCTTTTACTCTCTATTTTATACTCTTCATCAACAACCCTTTCTCTCTACTCACTCCTACTATTTATAGCTTAAGGTTGGTGGAGTGTTCATGATTGCGATCTGGCCTCACTCGTGTGGGTGGGGTCCAATTTAATCATTCCTACCAAGGAATATGCTTCATTGGAAACAATGGTAATAGCATTGGAACTGGTTCCAGCCTCCAAAAGATTGCTCGACAACGATATTCCCCAAGGCAATACTGAGCTACTGAGATCATGGGCTGTTCCAAGTAAATGTATCCCCAACCAAGTCATACCTGATTGGTATGGGCTTGTCTATCATGCATCCAAAACGAACTGGTTTTACCATTAGACTTGGGCTCAGTGATGTTCCTAGAGATTGTTCGGGCCAAGGCCCAAGGCCTAATGGGCCCGGGATCATGTCCCGTACAATAAGTCTATATCATCTTCTGAATATGAAGATTCTACTCAAAATTACTAAATCTAAACTAACCTGACTAATTTGATAAGTGAACCAATATCTCAATGCCTAGTCAGTCTAAGTCTTTAATAAGATCATATGAATGATCCGACAATCAAATCTAGCATACTCTTATAATATGTTCAGCCTAACTTTTCTAATACAAGATAGAAATTCTACTCTAACCTAATCTAAGTGTATATGTGAGTGAAGTTCCCTCTTGAAAACTTGAACTCTAACCCTTACTCCCCACATTCCATAAGCACTTATACTTATGGAGTGATCATCGCACTAAAGGTGTGTAGTGGTTGTTCAGCCCAACTGAGTTTTATGTAATTGTTCAAGTTTTTTTTCATGTATTGAATTTTTTTTTAGTAAATGGTTTGATATTTTGGGGGATAAAAGGCTATATATGGAAAGAAATTAATGAATATATATCTTTCATGATTTGCCAATTAAGACCCTTGTAACCCAAGTGCCATCTTGTAGTATTTTTAACGGGGACATTCAAAATTTAAATATTTTGAATACAAATTGCATGTCTCACTTTTTGTATTTTATTTTATACTATACCAATCACAACTTACCATGTGTTTAAGTATTTTTTTTTTTTTTAACTTCGGTTATTTCATAAGGAATTTCAAACAAATATATGGTAAAATGAAACAAAGAATTTGTATTCAATTCTTCTCTCCTTATAGTAACTTTCAAATTGTAAAAATAAAAAATAAATAAGTAAACTTTCATAATTTATTTAGGAAAAAATTTTTACTTACATTCATTCATAAAAAAATTCAAATATATTAAATTAATTGCCACATAGTAGCTTGAGGAACTTTTCTTTGTTATAGAGATAATCCTTATCAATTATTTAATATCTCTCTAAATTATTTTCAGAACCAAAAAACCAAGTAGATCCTGAAGAACAAGCAGCTTATCGGTCTAATCAAATAGAGGTCCACACAAAAGAAAATAAAAGGCCCAAACAATTTTTCTAGATTTTGAATTTATGACTAATATTTATGAGTTTGACTTATCTTAAGTACTTTTTTAACTGAAATTTCTTTTTGTTCTAATAAAAAACTATAATATTATCTACTAACTAAATAAAATATGAAGATTAAAACTCACTATTACTTACCAATTATATATTTTAAAAAAAAAAACATATCTAATTAAAAAAAGTACTAAAAGTATGTCAAACTCAACATTTATATATTTACCTTCATAGCCATGTGAAAAACCAAGGCTTACCTCTCTACATCTAGCCTAGACAAAGACAACCTTGAATCCGGCGGCTGATACATACCACCCCAGTAGTTAATAATTTAATATTTTTGAGAGTAGGAAAGTCAAATATTTTATGGTTTTTAAGCTATATGTTAGGACTTTGGAACCATTTTATTTCGATTCTTCAGACAAAGTCAAAATTCACCCCAAAAATAAGCTGTGCCCATCAATTGAGGCTGTTCAGAGGACCGTCCATCTTATTAAAAGAGAACATCACGCCAACCTTTTTCTTTTTATTTGTCTAACAAAGTGAGTAAAATTTTTTTGAGAAGATTCTTTTGAGAAAGCGAACAAAAAACAAAAAACAAAAAACAATTAAGCAAACAAACATATGGGAATTAAGATTTTTTTTTTTTTTTTTTTTTTTTTTTTTTTTTTTTTTGAGGTTTCTAAGGTTACTTCACCATGAAATTATTAAAATCCTTACCAATCTGATTAAGTTCAAACATTTTTCAAGTCATCAACATTTTGCAAGCATTGACTAATGTTATTTTCATTTCCATTTAAGATGTTGATAATACGATAAGATTTGAACTTCATGCTGGAGTTAAAACTACAAAAAAACTAGTTCTATACCGCAGTTTAAAAATGCTGTTATAGCCTCAATTTATTGATGTTTTAACTCTAAAACTCTAGGAGATTCTAATTCAAAACATTTGAGCATTACATATTCAATCCACCATAATAGCTTTCGTACTCTCCAATGATGGCTATGGATTACTAGCTTCATTTAAGAGAAATTTTGGAGCTTGGACCCTCCCCAAAGTCCAAATTAGCTAGGCAATGACAGTCTGCAGTTTAAGCTAGGGCTTGATGAGCATGGAACTATTCTACTCAGTAACTTCCCCATTTATGAACCAACGTACTCCCAGCAAATCCCTTTGCTTTACGGCATTACCACAACAAATAATATAGTCGGCTGAGTCTCATTAAACTCAAGTTAATGGTTTGAATATTCAGTTTAGTGTTTCCAATCTTTCCCTCCCTCTCTCCTATTTTGTACAAAGGACATTGGCAACCTTGAGATATATATAAGGATAAAGTTTAACTACAAAATTAATTGTAATCTAAGGCTATAACTTTACTCAATATCTTTTTATTGAAGATGAATTTTGATAAATCCATCATTAGATTACATCTTCTTCTTATATTTTTCATACTTGCAAAATTTCTAAAAACTTAAAAATATCAATAGCTATGCTATCAATAAATTTTTTAAATTGCAAGTTTTTGTTGTTTAAAATTATGCACAAAATACGAGCTTATAGATGATATAGTGTTGAAAAATTTAGACTCCAGTTAATAGAATTAACAAGTTTTAAAGCCAAGTTGTTAGTTAGATTTATTATGAATAAAACTTATTAAAATAAACAAACATCAATATCATGTCAAAATCATACAGCGGAATAAAATAAATAAGACAAGATATGATGACCCAGAATAAAAACATAATTTTAGTTTTTTGAGCAAATCAAAATTTGACCAAAATTACTATAATTTAGCTCGAGGCAAAATGAGTGTGTTTCTTGTTTTGATTTACTTACTAGTTCTATCTTTTCTAACCAAAACAAAAGGTCCACAAATCAACAACTATGGTTGTTCCTATATGGTAAAATTAGAACCTACTCCCGAGATCAAGGATTAATCACTCAATCTCTAATCCTTCAAAGATTATATAAATAAATAAAATAGAGTTTGGCAAGGAAATAAATGAGTATCAGTAATGGAAATAGTGTGTTTTACCCAAAAAAAAAATGGCAATAGTGTTTTTCATACATTTTTCTATAAATTAGATAGGTATTTACAAATGAGAGTTGGTGGAATTAGTGGAGTTAGTTAATGTTTCCCTACAAGGAAAGGGAGATATCCTAACGACTTTCTATCTCCTTAGGTTGGCTAAGGCGACATGAGGTCAGGGTTTCACTAATCTCTCCTAAAATGCTTGGCTGGATTGAGTCCAATAGTATTTATGGTCCGTTTGGATTGAGGGAGAGGAAGGATGAGTAGATTAGAATTGGCCTAAAATTAGCTCATTTTTAGCCAACTCTCCTCTATTCCCCTTTACTCCTCCTCCCTCTCCTCTTCCGAACGTGCCATTATTGTTTACCCGACTGTAGATAGGATAATTGAATGTTGATTAGACACATAACGATGTTTTCAAAGCTTCTTAGGGAGGACTCCCACTCTGGAACAAAATGCACGATCGGCTTTGGATGTGTCAAATTGAAAAACTTAGACGGAGTTTGTGCCTAAAAGTCGATCTAGTATTTAGCCTGGGATCCAAATATAAAAACGTTCTTAACCCCTCCAATACAAGATAAAATATATATGATACAAAATGTACATATATTTCATAGTATCTTAAAACATGAGTTGATAATTTGTCCTAAGAAACTAAAATGAAAAAAAAAAATTGACATAATAAACATATTTATGGGTATAATTTTAAACAATTTAATAGTGGTGCAAATATTTTAAACAATTGTTTCCATTTATATCTGTGTGGATCTTCTTATATAATATATGTCTAATATACTTTTATAATTTTATTGTTTAATTTATTTCCTCAATACATATATATATATATATATATATATATATATTATAATTTTAGGACTGGATTAATACATATTTTCGTTGAAAAGAAATGTTGAGTTCTCTATGTTTATATTGCAGAAAGAGAGCTCAATAATTAATATTGTATTAAGATGTCATTAGATATTTATATGCTTATTTAGATCTTTTATTTTGAATATATATATATATATATATATTGAAATTGATATATTTTTAACCCTATTTAAGGAATATTCCAAATTTTATTTAAATTATAATTGAACATATGGTTAGACAATAACCTACTCAAGTTTGTTTTTGTGATTGTCAATATAGGTAATTCTTTAGCAAAAAAATATTAAATACTCCATGATATGGTAATGTGGTGCTCAATCCATCATCTCACAATCATGGTGGATCTTACCATAAATTTAATTAGTGAGATATATCTTGAATGTGAGGGGAGCGAGTACTACATCACTATACTTTGAGATAACCTAATAATTACCTTTTTTTTAACAATTTTTTTTTTAATATAAATTAGTTAGCAAAACTTCTAGTAATCCTTTTATTTTATTTTTTTAAATGCTGCATGTGAATTGAAGATTAATAAACATGTTACATATATATATATATATATATATGTATGTATCACCATAAGATTGAGTAAAAAGTAATAAATTATCATAAATTATTACGAAAGTAATGAAATATATATATATATATATATATATATTGTGGGGGGTGGAAACCCAAACTTGTGTATTGGGCCCAAGGCCCTATTTGAAAGTTACTGTGTGTCCGAAGAGACGAAAGTTGTTGAGAAGGAGTCCACGTGAAAGAAAGATACCTGGAAGTGAAGGAGATCAGTTCGAAGAGAGCATCAGTGGTCCAAAGAGATCATTCTCTGCAGATGTAAAGATTCTTGGTCAAGCAAATATCTTGAGGGTTCGAATGATCTTACTAATGACTTTAGTGATCTAGATAAGCTTTGGACATGCCTGGAGATAAGAAGAATGGAGAAATATCTAAAAGGAAAAGCTGTCATCGCCACATTAAATGCATTGCATCTGCTTTTCTGGCTGCATTAATGTGGAGAAGACCCCTGAATAGTGTCATCCCAGCTACTACCACTCACAGAAAGCTAAAGAAGAGATCTGACGTGACATATACTCAAGTTGACACTTAGATGAAGAACAAGTGGACGATGAAAATGATGAGAAAGGATGCTATATAAAGAAAAAGCCTCTGGAGGAGGAGAGGGGGTTTTTGGAGAGTTGTATTCATTTTTCATTCAACAATATTCCTCTTCGGACACCAAATTGAAAAGCCTTGAAGTGTGTTTTTTATATCAGTTCCTTCTTGAACACCATAGTTAACTATTATTTAATTCACAATCAGCCTAGCTCTTTTACCCATTCTTTACAAATTCATTATTTTGGATCGAGTGGGCTCATAATCCAAACCTTTTGGGCTTGGACTACAAAAATAGACCCCACAATTGGCGCTGTCTATGGGAAGAGCTTGAGTGAAAGTGGAAGCAACAGTTGATAATGGCTGAACCAGGGCAACAACTAGCAAAATCTAGGGCATCCCAATACATAGACCATTTTCTCAATTTGGAGCAGAGACAAGATCGTGAAGGCAGTATGCATACTACGCACCCTGAGTGAAGCCAACCACATGGAGGAAGTCACGTGTCTCATGTAGAGAAGAACCACAATATGCAACTAGAAATTGAGAGGCTAAAGAGGGAGTTGCACCATGCAAAGAGGAAACGGATTTCTTCACATTCTGATGAAGATTTGGGTGACGAGCAAGATGTCACTTACAAGCAGAGATCTCGGACACCAATCAGTGAATCATTTTCCTATGAAGAGGAGCACCATCGCAAGAGGCAACCTCGAAGCCTATCACGTGGAGGTGTAGGGAATGATGCTATGAGCAAAGCCTTGAATCAAATCTCTAGGTCACCCTTCACGCACAGGATTGAAGGAGCGAGACTTCCTCAGCATTTTAACCAACCAACCTTCACCATTTATAATGGTAAAACAAACCCTATGAAACATGTGAGTCACTTTAATCAGAGGATAGCTGTCTATTCCAGAGATGAGACTTTGATGTGCAAAGTTTTCCCCTCCAGTCTTAGACCGGTTGCAATGAAATGGTTTGACAGCCTAGAAGCAAACTCCATCGACTCCTTCAGAGAGCTTACTTAAGCATTTGGTTCTCGTTTTGTCACATGTAGAAGGGTGGCCAGGCCCCTATCTTCACTGCTATCCTTGAGCATGCAAGAGGGTAAAACCTTGAAAACGTATTCAGATAGGTACTGGGAGATGTTTAATGATATGGAGGGCAATTTTGATGGAATGCCCCTTAGCACGTTTAAGCTCGGCCTTCCCACTGACCATGGTTTGAGGAAGTCCTTAACGAGCAAACCAGTAACTAACATGCATCAGCTTATAGACCGTATTGAAAAATATAAAATAATTGAAGAAGATCAACAGCAAGGGAATGGAAAGGATAAGCTTATCTCCCAGGAGAGGAAGGATTTCAGGTCGGACCATTACAATAACAACAAAACACAGAGAGATTTCGCTGGGTAGTCAGGATCAACAAATTTTCAAGCAGTTAACACTATATTCAAAGAGCCAATACACCAGGTTTTGGAAAAAGTTAAGAATGAACCATTCTTCAAGTGGCCGAACAAGATAGTGGGGAACCCTGAAAGGCGTAACCATAATCTCTATTACCAATACCACTAAGATCATGGGCATACCATAGAGGATTGTAGGAGTTTGTGGGATCATTTGGACCAACTGGTCTGCGAAGGTAAATTGAGACACCTCTTGCATCACTCCAGTGGCTGAGGAAGTTAGCTGAATTCTGAACCCCAAAGGAATGACTCTTCAAAGCCTCCATTGGGAACTATCAACGTCATCTTTGCCGCACCAGGGAGAACAGGATCCTAGTCGTCCAAGGTTATGTCAATAGCTCGGTTACTAGCAGGGGACTTTGGCCAAGATCCAAAGAGAGCTAGACTGGATATTCAACCGGTTTTAAGCTTTTTAGACGAAAACAAGATTGGAACCATCCAACTCCACAATGACGCTTTAGTAATCACCCTCAGAATTAGAGGATATGATGTGAAGAGGGTAATGGTGGACCAGGGTAGCGCGGTAGAGATAATGTACCCTGACCTCTACAAGGGGCTAAACCTAAAACCTGATGACTTAACACCATACAGTTCTCCCCTAGTTAGCTTCGAGGGAAGAATCGTCACCCCGAAGGGCCAAATATGGTTACCCGTACAGACTGGCTCGGAGGTAGTGGAGGTAGATTTCAATCTTATAAATGTGTATTCCCCTTATACAACAATTGTAGCTAGACCTTGGCTTCATACGCTAGAGGCTGTTTCCTTTACTTTGCATCAAAAAGTTAAATATCCATTCAAAGGGCAAGTTTGTGAAATTCGAGGAGATCAATCCTCGGCCAGACAATGCTTAGTGGCTGCCATCCAACACAAGCCCAAAACAGAGTCCTCGGCCAGGGCCAAAAGGGATTTATAGCAATTAAAAAGTCGGGTATCGCCCGGCGAAGGTCCAAATGAGGGCGTTAGATGTGAAGATTTAATAAAAGTTCTAATTGGAGACAATCTTGAAAGATTCTTTTAAGTCGAATCTCAGATGCCTCTACTAGAGAGTGAGGAGCTAGTAGATTTCCTTAAAAGAAACCTTGATGTATTTGACTGGAACGCCTACAAGGCCCCAAGAGTGGATCCAAAATTTATTTGTCATCATCTGAAGGTCAACCCATTGATCACCCCTAAGAAGCAACCTCATCGGCGCCCATCTAAGGAGTATGTTGATGCAGTAAAAGAAGAAGTAACAAAGCTCAAACAAGCCAGAGCTATTAAAGAGATTTTTTATCTTGAGTGGCTAGCAAACACTATGGTGGTGAAGAAGAAGAATGGAAAATAGCGAGTGTGTATAGACTTTACAGACTTAAATAAGGCATGCCCTAAAGATCCATTCTCTATGCCAAAAATTGATCAGTTGGCAGATGCCACTGTCGGCCACCCTCAGATGAGTTTCCTGGATGCCTTCCAAGGTTACCATCAAATACCGCTAGCTCTGGGCGATCAGGAGAAGACTGCATTTGTTACCCCTATTGGTAACTATCGTTACAAGGTGATACCCTTTGGTTTGAAAAATGCAGGATCTACTTACCAAAGGATAATGAAGAGGACGTTTGAGCCGCAGTTGGGTAAAAGTATCGAAATCTATATAGACGACATGGTGGTGAAAAGCAAGATTGTTTTGGAGCATGTAAAGGATCTTGAAAACATTTTTGAAGTTCTAAGAAGGCACAAGCTACGTCTAAATGCCTCCAAATGCTCATTTGGTGTGGGGTCAAGCAAGTTCTTGGGGTACATGGTGACTCACAGGGGAATTGAAATTAACTCCGATCAAATAAAGGCTATACACAATCTACAGGCTCCTCGAAATCCCAAAGAAGTTCAGAAGTTGACTGGAATGACTGCTGCCCTAAATCGATTCATCTCCTGATCAGCAAATAGGTGTAGACCTTTTTTCTCATTGGTCAACAAGTGGAAAGGATTTTAGTGAATTGAAGAATGTGTTGTGGCCTTTTAGCAACTTAAGGCCTATCTCGCTCAGCCACCCATCATGTCCAGTCCTGAACCAGACAAAGTGTTGTTTGCCTACATTGCTGTGGCTCCTTGCGCTGTGAGCTTGGTGTTAATACGGGCAGATCGCGGTGTGCAAAGGCCGGTATACTATGTAAGTAAGTTGCTGCATGAGGCCGAGACTCGTTACTTGCCACTGGAGAAGGCTATCCTGGCAGTGGTGCTTGGTATGCGGAAACTCCCTCATTATTTCCAAGCTCATACGGTCATTGTTCTCACTCAGCTCCCGCTTAAGACTATACTCTGAAATGCTGATTACACTGGGAGGATTGCTAAGTGGGGCACGATCTTAGGGGTTTTTGATATCAAGTACATGCCTCGCACATCGGTCAAGGGCCAGATCCTTGCAGATTTGGTGGTCGAGTTCACGGAGCCTAGGGTAGAAGAAATAACGCCAACCTCAGACATGGATGAAAAATCGGTTGACATGATTTCTCAACAAAGCCCCTCGCATTGGGAAGTGTATGTGGATGGTGCAGCGAACCAGAAGGGTTCTGGAGTGGGGCTAGTGCTGATATCCCCCGAAAAAATCATCATTGAAAAGTCACTAAGATTGGATTTCCCGGCAACAAACAATGAGACGGAGTATGAAGCTCTACTAATAGGAATGGCTATGGTTCGAAGAATGCGAGGAAAGTCAGTAGAAGTGTTCTTGGACTCGAGATTAGTCGTTGGCCAAGTACAAGGTGAGTTTGAAGCGAAGGATGAGAGAATGCAGGGATACCTGAGTCAAGTTAAGCGTCTGCAATCAGAGTTCGAATCTTTTAATTTGCTACATATCTCTAGAAATGGTAATGCGCATGCTGACTCTTTAGCCATGCTCGCTACCTCTTCGACACAAGGCTTACTGAGGGTTATCCTTGTTGAGGACATGCATGGCCCTATAGAAGCACGAAGAGAGGTAGCCCAAGTTCACCAAATCAGGGCCGAACTCAGCTGGATGGATCCTATAGTTAAATTCTTGAAGAAGGATATTTTGCATGAAGAGAAGGGTGAAGCTGACAGAATTCAGAGGAAGGCAACCAGATTCTAGCTATCCGAAGACCAAAAATTATACAAACGTTCCTATTCAGGACCGTACTTATTATGAATGCATCCTAAAATAGTTGACTTATTATTGGAAGAGCTACATGAAGGAATCTGTGGGAGCCACACTGGAGGAAGATCCTTAGCTCACCGAGCCATTACCCAAGGTTATTGGTGGCTGAATATGCAAAAAAAAACCCATGAATATGTCAAGAAGTGCGACCAATGTCAACAGTTTGCCTTAAACATTCATTAGCTAGGGGGAACCCTTAATCCACTATCCAGCTCATGGCCCTTCGCTCAATGGGGTTTAGATATTGTGGGTCCATTCCCTAAAGTCATAGGAAATAGGAAATAACTTCTGGTCGGCACAGACTATTTTACCAAACGGGTTGAAGCTGAACCTCTGGCCAACATCAGAGACGTAGATGTATAGAAATTTGTGTGGAAGATTATTATCACTCGGTTTGGGACTCCTTATACTCTCATTTCAAACAACGGCTTACAGTTTGATAGTAAAGCGTTCAGAAGTTATTGTGGTGAACTGAGAATCACAAACAGATACTTCACCCCTGCCTATCCCCAGGGGAATGGGTAAGTAGAAGCAGTTAACAAGGTCATAGTTAATGGATTAAAAAAAATACTAGACATTACAAAGGGCAAGTGGGTGGAAGAACTTCCACACGTACTGTGGGCATACAGAACTATACCTCGTAAGTCTACTGGGGAAACCCCCTTTTTAATGACCTACGGAGCTGAGGCTGTCATACATCTGGAGACTGGATTCCCAACTATGAAGACTAGTTCGTTCAGTCCGACCAAAAACAATGAGCAGCTAGAAAAAAGTTTGGATCTGATTGAAGAAATGAGAGAAAATGCAATGGTCCGGTTAGCACATTACCAGCAAAAACTCAAGCAAGGCTATGATGCCAACATAAAGCTAAGGCCTCTAGAACTTGGCAATTTGGTACTCAGTAAAGTTGTAGGCACTGCAAAAAACCCAGCTTGGGAAAAGCTAGGGCCCAACTAGGAGGGGCCATATCGTATTACTTCAGGAACTAGCATTGGGACATATTTTTTGGAAGATTTGGATAGTCATATAATACCACGTCCTTGGAATGTAAATAACCTTAAAAGGTATTATTATTAATCAAGTCTTTACTTTAATCATTGTGCCAATTTATTATGTAAGACCATTGGACCTCTCTTAAGTGTTTAAACTTAAATCCAATCATGCCTGAAGTCCTAGGACCAGATAATTTGGGTTAGTTAACACTCGCCTGCAAGTTTCCTAAGTGTTTAAACTTAAATCCAATCATGCTTGAAGTCCTCGGACCAGATGATTTGGGTTAGTTAACACTCGTCTGCAAGTTTCCTAAGTGTTTAAACTTAAATCCAATCATGCCTGAAGTCCTCAGACCAGATGATTTGGATTAGTTAACACTCGTTTGCAAGTCTCCTAAGTGTTTAAACTTAAATCCAATCATGCCTGAAGTCCTCAGACCAGATGATTTGAGTTAGTTAACACTCATTTACAAGTCTCCTAAGTGTTTAAATTTAAATCCAATCATGCTTGAAATTCTCGAACCAGATGATTTGGATTAGTTAACACTCGTCTGCAAGTTTCCTAAGTGTTTAAACTTAAATCCAATCATGCCTAAAGTCCTCGGACTAGATGATTTGGATTAGTTAACACTGGTTTGCAAGTTTCCTAAGTGTTTAAACTTAAATCCAATCATACCTGAAGTCCTCGGACCAAATGATTTGGGTTAGTTAACACTCGTTTACAAGTTTCCTAAGTGTTTAAACTTAAATCCAATCATGCCTGAAGTCCTCGGACCAGATGATTTGGGTTAGTTAACACTCGTCTGCAAGTTTTCTAAGTGTTTAAACTTAAATCCAATCATGCCTGAAGTCCTCGAATCTGATGATATGGGTTAGTTAACACTGTCTTATAGTCATTATCAAAGTTCAAATTTAACAAATCATGCTTAAATAACTTCGTCTTTTAGTCTTAAATATTGAAATAATCCAAAAATCCAAGAAAATCTGTAATATCTTCACATCATTCATTGCATTTTATGTTCGTTAATAACTCCTGTATGACCTACTTCTTCCAGTATTTGAATAAGGTGTTTACATCACTGGTCTGATATTGTTGTTAAGTCTGCCTATACTACAATAGTAAATTTCATAACAAGTACGACGAAAATAGAAAATTGAAGAATAATTTCATTAATTAAAAAGAAAGTACATTGCAATCCCTTACATAAAAAAATAAAAAATAAAATAAAAAAATTTTAAAAAAAAAACTGATACAAGTACAAAATAGAAATCCCTAGGTGTCTAAGTCTTCGTCTAAGAAGTCAAAGGGTTAGCAGCATGGCTGGGCTGGGTGGCAACATCCGTAATCTGATCCTTAGCCTGCTTGCCCTGATCTCCAATCTGACCAGACTCTTGAGGTGCTTCAATAGGATCAAAAAGGGTCTAGTTGACTACCGGCTGCTCTGGAGCTTTTGTTAATTTGCAGATGTCTGGGTGGTAGAAAATGCTCTTAGGCTGCCTCAAGTCAGCTTCTGGAGGGACTCCAGTAGTTTTAAGGGCTTTATCCCAAGTTACATCACAATATTCCCTGCAGACCTTCGCGAACTCCTCAATAAGTCTGAGTTGGGTCTCCTCCACCCCAAGGGTATATGCTGCCTGTCTCTCAGCCTCCACTGCCTTTTTGGCCAGCTGAGCAGCTTTTTCAGCCAACTGAGCAGCTTCCCTGGCTTTCTTTAGTTCAGCACGAAGACCTTTGACTGACTCTCTCTCTCTGTCTCTAGATTGATCTCAGTCATACACAACTGCTTGCGTTGGTCTTCGGCCTACTTTTCAACAGTCCTCAGGCCAACATTAAGATTGTCCCTTTGGCTTGTCATATCTCTCAGCTGCTCGGACAACCGAGAGTAATCTCCCTTCAGACTACCCAAGGACTTTTCAACCTCAGACTGAGTGTGAGCCTCGGCCTGGGCTTCATTAAAAGTTCTTTTATTCCACTCTTCGGCCACGTAAACCTGCTGGGTAACCTGTGTAGTAGAAGAAAGAATTTCAATACAAAATTAAAAAAAAAAAAAAAAAAACTAATTAAATTAATTAATCAACATTTTAATAAAAAAACAAAGAATGGATTGGTTCACTTACCATGGCCAAATTCCTTTTGAGAGATAAGAAGAGTTCATACTGGTTGAAGCGCCTGTAAGACTCCATATCCTTCGGAAGGAGGAGTGGCTGCTCTAAGGCTTCAGCAACCAAACCTACCCTCCCCTCATGGTAATTCCTAATGGAGGTATCCCAAGGGATGGGAGCAACGTCCAGCTCCAGCTTAGGGGACTAGGTGCGCGGCCGTCGACGTACCTCAGCGGCAAGAGCTTCGTCTCGGCTCTCGGTGGACGCAGCCCTTTTGTTCCAATGGCCCTTATCTACCTTCTGTTGCTTTGCCCCTTTTGTAGGCACCACCTCCCTCTCTTCATCGATCGTAATGGGCCTCTTCTTCTTCATATTTGGAAATGGTTTTAGGTTGAGATCAGAGGGAATTTGAGCAGGTGGTGGAGGAAGACTAACAACTGGCCGAGACGTCCCAATCTCCTTGGGCCCAACCTTCTTGTTCCTATTCTTCATCAGATCTTTCAAGCTCGCCATGTCGTCTTCTTCGTCCGAAGAGACTTCTGGAATAGTTGTTATTAAGACAGGAGGACGGACACTAGATTGCCTGTCAACTTCCTCCTTGGCATCCGAAACGCGTATCACTTGAACCTCTTCTGAGGCCTTTCCGAAGGTAAATTTGTCAATTTACTCTTCGAGTGATGAAGTCGAAGAAGCAACACCCTCGCCTTCTGCTGCTAGCTTGAGGGGAATCTGTTGAACCGGCTAGATAAGCAGCGGTACACCTTGCGGGTTTGGATGTGACATGGGGAGAAGATCGAACGGAGCCAAAAAATCTTTCCGAGCAACGTTGATGCAGTTGATGCGATGGTCTCCTTGTCTTATCACATTGCCGACCGGCTAAAAATCGGACGATTTGGGCGTGTAACCAAGAATGAGGGGAATCGACCAGAGTTGCCCGTCTTCACTCATAAAAATTTCTGATCGTAGTAGATAGTTGAGCGTGGCGGTGTTTATGAGACTCAGCCGAGGAGAAACATGGTTTTTATCTGCCAACATCACAACAGAACTTAGTCAGAAACTTGAAAATAATAAGATAGAGAGGACAAAATTGTTAAGAAACGTCGATCCTAAATCTACTGTTGGCAAACCTAATTAGGATGCCCCCACCTAGCTCTCCTAGTCGGGTTGGGCAATGAAGACCGTCATGCCATGGGCCCGAGACGATCAGATAATTGTCTTTCATCCCTTTGTTAGATTTGGGAAGGCAGAAGAGGAGCCTAACAGCATCAGATCGGGATTTCAGATAATATCCCGCTCCTTTCTGACTGTGGCACTCGTACATGTGTACCACGTCCCGCTAGGTGAGTCCCAATCCCAAATGACAGTTCAAATCGTCAATGGCTCCTAAAATTCTAAAGACATTAGGCGTATATTGTTCAGGGCTAAGCCTATGGTTTCGAAGGTAATTAG
Source organism: Quercus variabilis (assembly GCA_030445155.1). Classification (NCBI taxonomy): domain Eukaryota; kingdom Viridiplantae; phylum Streptophyta; class Magnoliopsida; order Fagales; family Fagaceae; genus Quercus; species Quercus variabilis. Next base: position 44,758,726 of record CP129452.1, on the reverse strand, counting down.
TGGTGATAAGGCCCATGGGAATAGTCATTCCTTCTTCCAGAAAGGTGATGATGGGGATTATCACTTCACCCGACTTCCGATCTGTTAGTATTCTTTCTAAAGAGCAATATCTCAAACCCACATCTTCAAGTATGTGGTATGTGGCCCTAAACTCATCCATCTGAGCAAGGCTGTCCACCAGATATTGAAATCTACCCATCTTAGATAAACAAGAAAGAGGAGACTTTTAACGTAGTGACTAGAGAACGACTACTCGAAGGCCAAAGAAGGTGTCCGAGAAGAAGATGAAAGATTTGAGTGTATGAGAACTTACACGAACTAGATCGGAGAATGATCTTTAAACTCGTAGAGATTCTTGCAGATTCTGGATTTGATGATTGAAGAGCTCAGTGGATTTGAATGCTTTAGTTCGCTGGAAAGTCTGAGAATCTGTAAAGTAAAAGAGGAAAAGCCTCTTCTGGGGCTTTATATAGAGACAAACGAAGGGGTAGGAGTCTTCTCGCCCAAATTAGGAAGAACCACATTCGTTGAATTAGTAGTCCACCGTTGGATAACAGAGACAAAACGCCGCCTAGAGTAATTAATAGCGCTTTAGGAATATTGAAACGGCCGCAGTAGTTATGAAGCGCCTAAATCTATATTCCTACACGTGTGAACTCAGATATTTTTTATTTTTGACTTTTACTTCGTAGCAAATCAAAATTCTATTTTTTCTCCTCGGATGCAAGGGAAAAATTAAAATTTTGAGGGGCTATGGTGGGGGGTGGAAACTCAAACTTGTGTATTAGGCCCAAGGCCCTATTTGAAGGTTACTGTGTGTCCAAAGAGGCAAAAGTTGTTGAGAAGGAGTTCGCGTTAAAGAAAGATACCTGAAAGTGAAGGTGATCAGTCCGAAAAGAGCACTAGTGGTCCGAAGAGATCATTCTCCTCGGATGTAAAGATTCTTGGTCAAGCAAATATCTGAAGGGTTCAAATGATCTTACTAATGACTTCAGCGATCTGGATAAGTTTTGGACATGCTTAGAGATAAGAAAAATGGAGAAATATCTAAAAAGAAAAGCTGCTACTGCCACATTAAATGCACTGCATCTGCTTTTCTGGCCGCATTAATATGGAGAAGACCCCTGAACAGTGTCATCCCAGTTACTACCACTCACAAAAAGCTAAAGAAGAGATCTAACGTGACACATACTCAAGTGGACACTTAGATGAAGAACAAGTGGACGATAAAGATGATGAGGAAGGATGCTATATAAAGAAAAACTTCTGGAAGAGGAGAGGGGGTTTTTGGAGAGTTGTATTCATTTTTCATTCAATAATATTTCTCTTCGGACATCAAATTGAAAAGCCTTGAAGTGTGTTTTTTATATCAGTTCTTTCTTGTACACCATAGTTAACTATTGTTTAGCTCACAATCAGTCTAGCTTTTTTACCCATTCTCTACAAATTCATTATTTTGGGTCAGGTGGGCTCATAATCCAAATCTTTTGGACATGGGCTACAAAAATAGACCCCACATATATATATACACACACACTAGTCAACAACTCGTACAATGCACGAGAAAGTTTGATAACATATAATTTTATCTAAAAAATTATTTTTCCCTTTTTTATTTTATATGTAAATTTGAAAATTGAAAATTATGATAGTTATCAATAGACACTTATTTCTATTGTGTTTGTTTATTAAAAATTAAACATGAAATTATATAATAATGGTAGTTATGTATAGGAATTTATTATGGTTGTATTTTTACAAATATTTATTATGATAATTATTTTAATATTTTATTATTATTGCGTTTGTATATGAAACTATTTATTCTATTAATTAAATAAAGTATAATATGGCAAGATTCTAATATTTTACACCATCCAATAAGAAATTGCCACATCAGCTTTTACTTAAAACTCAATACATTCTACTACATATAATAACATCTCAATAAATTCTCAGTTAAGTTGGATTTTCAAATAAGTATTATAGTTGATCGAGTGTAGTTGTGTCTATTCTATAATGTGTAATATGATGATATGGCATGTTGGGATTAGAGAGGCAAAACTTGGGTTTTACATGACATCCTTATAGAATTTAGAATTTTGATGTCTAAAAATGTAAGACCTTAGAAAAAAATATATGATTTTCTCCTTTTTCTTTTTTTTTTTTTAAATACAAAATTTGATAATTATGGTAATTATTATTATATATTTATTATGACTTTTTTTTTTTTTTGGTATATGGAACTTTATCTTCTAGTATTAAGCATTTATTATTATTACTATATGTGTATATAAAAGTATACATTCTACTATTTAAAGAAAATTTGATTTGGTAATACTTTAACGGAGGGTTAAAATATAGAATAAAATTTAAAATTAATTAATTATAGTTTTTTGAGAAAATAATTATATATATATATATATATGATAGAACGATGACATGTAAATTATGAGACTTCAAAAGTTTTTGTGACAAATATTATGCAGTCAACTAAAAGTTAAATATCTTTGGTTTTATATACAAGGTGTGGAGCTACAATTTTGAAAATGTCTTAATACTATATATAAATATTTAACATTTTAATAATTAGCCTACAAAAATGGGACTTTATTTTTTTTTTTTTTTTTTGAGAGAGAGTTTCAACATATGATGGGACTTAGTCTCCCCTAATATTTGAGTTAGTCCAATGATACTCTTAAAAAAAATTGTCTAATTGATCTAGTAGTTAAGACAAGGTATTTGTTTCTCAAAAAAAAAAAAAAAAAAAAGCATTTTTTCTCAAATTTATTTTTTATTGTAAAATGTGTTATTGTATGTGTTACAGTTATAGATCATTCACTTCTTTGAACACTTAATTAGTTTTGTAGGGACTGGGTTTGAGCACTTCTTCTATTGGATGAGTGGACTCAGGCCCAACTAGCCCAATACAATAAATTTATAGAGAATGAGTTTAAGAACTAGACCTTAGTGAAGGTTACAACAACTAGACATGGTTATGAGTGGATTGAATAATAAGGACGTGGACTAAAGTGTGAAATTCTGTCCTTGGTCCTCATCTGAGGAGTTTGTTGTTCTTATTATTTCTTCAGTGCTTGGTTACAAAGGTTTCAAAGATGATACAAATTGCTACAGTATTCTCTATTTCTAATTCCCGATCCCCTTTTTCTAGAGGATTTCTTACAATATATAGTCCCTTTTAGTTGATCTTGGCCCTCCATTTGTTGATCATGCAAGTCATTACTCGAGTGCTTGTCCCATCAGCCGCCTTCTCAAACCTTCTATGAGTTGCAACAACCAAGGCAGAACTATTAAGGGGTCATTTTCCCACATGGTTATGAGTGGATTGAATAATAAGGACATGGACTAAAGTGTGAAATTCTGTCCTCGGCCCTCATCTGAGGAGTTTGTTGTTCTTATTATTTCTTCAGTGCTTGTTTACAAAGGTTTCAAAGATTATACAAATTGCTACAATATTCGCTGTTTCTAATTCCCAATCCCCTTTTTCTAGAGGATTTCTTACATTATATATACCCTTTCAGTTGATCTTGGCCCTCTATTTGCTGATCATACAGGTCATTACTCGAGTACTTGTCCCATCAGCCGCCTTCTCAAACCTTCTATGAGTTGCAGCAACCAAGGCAGCACTATTCAGGGGTCATTTTCTCACATGGTTATAAATGGATTGAATAATAAGGATGTGGACTAAAGTGTGAAATTCTGTCCTCGGCCCTCATCTGAGGAGTTTGTTGTTCTTATTATTTCTTAGTGCTTGGTTACAAAGGTTTCAAAGATGATACAAATTGCTACAGTATTCTCTGTTTCTAATTCCCGATCCCCCTTTTTCTAAAGGATTTCTTACATTATATATACCCTTTCAGTTGATCTTGGCCCTCCATTTGTTGATCATACAAGTCATTACTCGAGTGCTTGTCCCATCAGCTGCCTTCTCAAATCTTCTATGAGTTGTAGCAACCAAGGCAGCACTATTCAGGGGTCATTTTCTCACATGGTTATGAGTGGATTGAATAATAAGGACGTGGACTAAAGTGTGAAATTCTATCCTTGGCCCTCATCTGAGGAGTTTATGGTTCTTATTATTTCTTCAGTGCTTGGTTACAAAGGTTTCAAAGATGATACAAATTGCTACAGTATTCTCTATTTCTAATTCTCAATCCCCTTTTTCTAGAGGATTTCTTACATTATATATACCCTTTCAGTTGATCTTGGCCCTCCATTTATTGATCATCCAGGTCATTACTCAAGTGCTTGTCCCATCAGCCGCCTTCTCAAACCTTCTATGAGTCGCAGCGACCAAGGCAGCACTATTCATGGGTCGTTTTCTCATTTATGCAGTCAGAACGTTAGTTGTGGACATTTAATACAGAGGTGACAGTTTCTCCTTGAATTTTCCTCCACCATACTCCCATGGCTAACTCATTGTACTTGTCCTTTTTCTTAGGATGCTTTGGGAGGCTGCCTTTGATGGTGCACCACTCTTCCTTTCTGTGATCTCAGTTAGCCGAGAACAGGATTGTCCTCAGCAATGTTTCTTAGAAATTTGACTTTCTTCGTTCGACCTCAGACATTTCTTCCTCCTCGGCGTAGGTCTTGGGCTTAGTATAAAATGGGTCAAGGTTGCCAAATTCTTTGACCCTACAATAGCCCCTCAAAATCTTGCTATCCGACTCCTTAGACGAAGAGGAGGATTTTGATGTCCTCGGGCCTTTGTCATAGCTTGTCAAGTCTTGTCCTCCGTCAGTGCCAGAGTCCTATCACCTGTCCAAGGCACGTTCCTGGTGCTTTAGTATACAGAGCGCGCCCTCATTAAATTCTAGTGGCTCTGTGCTCCCCACGTTCAGCAATGTGATGGTAATCCAACGATGGGGACTTCTTTAACTTTATGGGCAGGAAAACCCGCACTGTTATTTTTGATTGGAGGTATAAATACCCATTTGAACCGAATTGCCTCTTTACTTTTACACTTAAGAGTTCTTACGCACATATCCTGAGTTCAGTTAAATCTCCAACCAAACTCACGTCTCTTTTCAGTATAAAAAGCCTGTCCGAGGAGCTTTTCCTCATTTCTATAAGTTTTCTTCTCTCTCTAACTCATGTTTTCTCTCTTCTAAGTTTCTTTTCCTCTTATTCCTCTCTTTCTTTTGTCCTTCCCGGAGTCTTTTAGCAATTCCTAGGGATGGGTAGGTTTAAGAAGTTTGTTGAGTCTGAAGAGGCAATGGAGAAATTCATCGCCGATTATAGGATACTCAGTAATGTAGGTTTAATATACTGTGAAAAAGGGGAGTGGCAGTTTAGGAGGCAAGAGGGTGAAGTAGTGATTCCCATAATCGCCTTCATAGAAGGTGGTATGATAATCTCTATAGGGCCGGTGATAAGGGACTACCTTAGGCATTTCCGATTAGCTCCCACCCAATGTACCACCAACGTGTTTAGGATCCTCGATTATGTGGACGTCTTAAACGAGAAAATGAGTTTGAGGTTAACCCATCACGATGTAAATTGGTGCTACAACCTCCAACACCTAAAGGGTAAATCCTATTATATGAAGATGAGGGATGATAAGGTTCGGCTTATTCAGTGCCTTCCCAAGTCCAGCAAGGGGTTAAATAAGGACTTCCTCATCGTGTCTGGGGAGTGGCACAATGGCCTTCATTGGCTGACAGAGGAAGGGGCACTAGGTAGGGTATTCAGGGCAGGAGAGGGTTGATCTTTTGTGTTGTCACAGTTTACATTGTTCGGTTGTTAATATGAATATGTTTTCTTTTTTTTAGATCCACACGCCTTTGAACGACACCTTCACTTTGTCAACTGGGAAGATTTGGAAACCATCCTTAAGGCGGAGGTCTTTGTGAATGAAGCTGACAACCAAATCAGAGCCACTCACAAGATCCTCAGGTATGATCCCATCCAGAAATCATTCTCGGCTTCGAAGTACGTGATCAGAGCCAAAGATCCTTAGCTTCACAAAATCACCATAGTAGAACATGGGTTCTTGCTTCTTGAAGAATCTCCTATCCTAGAAGGCGTTCCGTTGGCAAGCCCTTCTTCATCCCATCAGGCTACAAAGGCCGAGGGAGGAAGAGTAGAAAGAGAAGAAGAGGTTGTTGATTTAGGTCCGTCCGAGGACGAATTTAGTGTATTCAACCAAGTTAATCTATCCTAGGATCCCTTTGGTGACTTGGGCAACCCCAATTTGACTGAAGCGGATCTCCCATCAGTAAGGACTTCTTCTCAAGATGAAATGGGTTTTAAGAGAAAACCTCAAACCAACTTGTTCGACCTATTTGAGGGCCAACCCGAGAAGGATGCACCGGGGAAGCCACAATCCAAGCTTCCTCTTCCTCCACCCATGCTTCAGCTTGTTCAGACCAGGTCATCTTCCACCCAATCAAAGTCACCATCTCCACAGTCCAAACTTCCTTCTCCTCAGTCGACTCTGCCTCCTCGGCCCAAGCCCACTGATCCAAAAAGGAAAAGGACTTCCAAAGGCAAAGAGCTAATGGATGGGGGAAAATCTCGCTCCTCTCAAGAGGAAGATGAAGCCCGACGAGTTTCAAAGTAGCTAAAAACCAGGCACCAGGGCCAAGAAAGAGAATTCATCATATAGTTCGAGCCCTAGGCCTGGCCCTCTACCCTAATGCTCTATGTGCAACCTTTGATGGACAGTGCCTCCCTCAAGGACTTCCAAAGGGGTGAAGGCACTTATATGGCCGATACGCTGGAAAGGTCCTTACTACTCCCCACCGATATGGCTGAGTTGGAGAATTTGAGGAAGTAAGAGGTCTTCGTCAACCTCAAAAGGTACTTGGGCATGGTAAGACTTCTAACACTTGGCAGGCTTGTTTCAATTGGCAGGAAGTAAGAGGTCTTCCTCAAACTCCGTTGATTTTTGTTCTTTGGTTTCCAAATTATCATGTGCTTGTTTCAATTGGCAGGCTGTCTAGGCCACTTATAGGTTGGAAGAGGCAGCCAACGATCAGAGCAAGGCCTTGGAGCTCGAGTGTGACAAGCGTTTGGATGCTACGCAGACCCTTAAAAAATTCAAGACCGATCTCTTGAAAGCAAGGGAGGATCTAAAGGAGATGACAAGGGCCAGAGTTAGCGCTGAATCAGGCCTTGCTAGCGCTCAAAAACAGGCCGAAGACCAGATGAGGCGCCTACTCGAAACTGAGGATCAGTTGAAGATTGCCAAAAAGCAAGTCACTAATCTCAAGAAGAGGTTGGCCGAGGCAGAGAGGGCCAAGAACATTGCGAAGTGGGCCAGGGATGAAGCCTTGAGGGCTAAGGAAGAGGCGGAGTTTGCCAGGACAAAGGCTGAGGTCTCTAAGGAGAAAGCCGATGAGGAGGCTTTTGCCTTAAGAATGGCTGAGACCCAGGCCACTCTTAAGGCTCAAGTACCTAGGGTATGCAAGCTCTATTGTTCACGGGTTTGGAATGAAGCCCTTAAACAAGCTAGGGTTGAGGCTTTATCAAATATGTGGAAAGTGAAGAATGTATGCTACCCTCCTGCCATATGAGAAATTGCCTTCTCTAGCTCCAAGGCTGAGGTTGCTCATGAGAAGGCTAAGACTGCTCGACTTGAAGCTGCTCTGGTTATAACTTCTCCTAATGAGCTAGCCAAGGAAAGTGAGCTTTCTGAGGCGACAGAAACAAATGAAGGCCTGAACCCTGAAGCGCCCAGGAAGATTGTAAAGTCTACAGTTGATACTCAGGCCCTTCATGCCAAGGAGTCAGCTTTCCCAATTGAGCCCCTTCAGATTATTCCCCTAAGTGAGGGCTCCAAAGATTCTGAAACCATTTCGACTCAGCTCTCCAAGGAAGGAATCAAGATAAAGCTGAAGAAATAGGCCATCTTGGCTAGCTTCTGTTTTAGTTTTGCCCCCCTAACCCTCCCCCTTTTTTTTTAACATTGGAATTATTGTAATGAGACCTTTAGATTGAATGTATGAAATTCCTTTTTTACATTATGTGTTTATTGTTATTATTTTTTATATTTCTTCTTGAAGTAACTAGTTTCCTTGGTTCTGTTTAGTACTTAGATTCTTCTTGAAGTAACGAGTTTTTCCATAGGTTTAAGTCCGAGGACCATATAAGACCTTAATTCTGTCTAATACTTAGATTCTTCTTGAAGTAACTTGTTTCCCTATAGGTTTGAGTCCGAAGACCATACAAGACCTTGGTTCTATCTAGTACTTAGATTCTTCTTGAAGTAACCAGTTTCCCCATAGGTTTGAGTCCGAGGACCATGCAAGACCTTAGTTTTGTCTTGTACTTAGATTCTTCTTGAAGTAACCAGTTTCCCTATAGGTTTGAGTCCGAAGACCATGCAAGACCATAGTTTTGTTTAGTACTTAGATTCTCATTGAAGTAACTAGTTTCCCTATAAGTTTGAGTCCGAAAACCATGCAAGACCTTGGTTCTGTCTAGTATTTAGATGGTTGCCAAAATACAAGACATATAATCATAATAGACTTAAAATTTGAATTAGATAAATGCTTTTATTAATAATAATATCTTCTCATGTTATTTACATTCCATGGACAAGATAGAGCTTTTTCATCTAAGTCTTCTTAATAGTATGCACTTATCCCTACTATTGAAGTAATTCGGTATAGTTCTTCCCAATTGAGTCCCAGCTTTCAATAGGATGCGTTCTTGGCAGCATCTACAACTTTCCTCAACACTAAGTCCCCTGGTGCTAGTGGTCTCAGCTTCACATTAACATCATATCCCTGCTTGAGCTTTTGGTGGTAATAGGCCAACTGGATAACTGCCTTTTCTCTTCGTTCATCGATCAGATCTAGGCTCTTCCCTAGTAGTTCATCATTACTGCTTGGAGTGAAAGAGCTCATCCTGAGCGTTTTTCCAAACTTTGAATATTGGCCTCTAGCCAACTAATTACGGTTGCCATTTGGCCCATCTGATTTTCCAAACTTTGAATATTGGCTCTCGCCTCTTATTGAAATTATTTTATCTCCTGTTGAAATTGCAAAGTATTAGTGGTAAGAGACTTAACAATATCTTCTAAAGACATACCAGAATTAGAAGTTTGGCCCTGCTATTGTCTAGAGGGATATGGCTGCTTATATTACTGGCAAATTGGGCGGTTTTGAGTCATGAGCTGATTTACTTGTGGATTCCCATAGCTAAGATTGGGGTGACCCCTCCATCCTGGGTTATATGTGCTCGAATAAGGATCGTACTTCCTTTGTGATTGTCCAGGAAAACCACCTGCCACATTCACTTGCTCAATGGGCTCCTCTTGAAAAGTTGGGCACATATCGGCTGGATGTCCTACTACTGAACAAATCCCACAAGTCTTCACCATTTGCATATTACCTACAGCCATTTGACGAACAAGAGAAGTTAGACTCGCAATTTGTTGCTCAAGGGAGGAAATATTTACCTCATTAACATGCTTAGATGGCGGGTCAAGCCTAGTGCCAAATTGTTGAGAATTGGCTGCCATATTTGCAATCAAGTTTCTCGCGGCCTCAGGAGTTTTATCCACCAAAGCTCCTCCACTAGCTACATCAATCATGCTCCTATCAGTGGGTAGAAGGCCCTCATAGAAATATTGGATAAGTAGCTACTCATTAATTTGATGATGGGGGCAACTTGCACATAATTTCTTGAAACGTTCCCAATATTCTTGTAGGGACTCTCTGTTGTGCTGTCTTACTCCACAAATTTCTTTTCGAATGTTGGCTGCCCTTGAAGCTGGGAAATATTTCTCCAAAAACAACCTCTTCATCTCGTTCCATATTTTAATACTCCTGAAGGGTAGATAATAGAGCCAATCCTTAGCCGAATCCTTCAAAGAAAAAGGAAAGGCTCTTAATTTAATTTGATCTTCAGTCACTCCTGTGGGCTTCATACTCGTGCATACCACATGCAACTTCTTTAGATGCTTGTGAGGATCTTCACCTGCAAGGCCATGAAAAGTGGGCAAGAGATGTATTAGTTCAGATTTTAATTCAAAAGTAGTAGTAGCATCTAAAGTAGGGAATGTTATGCATAAGGGTTGTTGATTCAAATCAGGGGCAGCAAGCTCTTTCAAAGTTTGATTTCTAGCCATGACTTCCTTCTCTTCTAAATCAAAATCACTAGCAAACAGGGAATCAAGAGCTAGATTGTGCTCTTTAGAATTTTTCCTAGCTTCCTTCCTTAACCTACGCAAAGTTTTCTTTATTTCTAGGTCATACTGCAAATCACCTTGATTAGAAGATCGAATTACAGTCATAAACAATCAAAGAAACTCTAATAAACCATAAAAAACAAATTAAGAAAAATCTAGAGTAATGAAAAGAAATAAAAATTCTACACTAAAACACAAAAATGCCTAAAAACCCTAGAAAACAGCGGAATTTGGCCTCGAGAGGGTGGGGCGAGTAATCCAACGGATTAACTATTCTTGCTCAGAACATCGTTTACCTTCAAAAAACTATACTATCAAGACCTAGTTTTACCACAATCTGAATTCTGCCAAAACAGTAACTATCAAAAACTAACTTTTTTTTTTTTTTGGGGAAAAATTTCAAGAACGAAATAAGGTTCACAAGAAGTACAAAAAAATCAACTAGAATCACTCCCCAACAACGGCACCAAAATTTGGTGTGCCGTTGTAGACAACCAAAAATAAAACCTATACTCATTAAAATATATGTAGTAGTGCAAGTAAGGATCATTCCCACAGAAAGTATCTAGCCTAATTTTATGCTACATGAACAACAAAAGGGGGTTTGTGTATAATGAAAACGATTTTCAGAAAAACAATTAAGAAACAATTCAAATTAAAGTATCAAAATCAATCAAGAGAACAAACCTTGGTCCAAGTCAACATCCACCATCAGAATTTTATAACTGATCATCGATACAAGTATATATCAATTCACACTTTGAATATTCACTGTTGGAACTATTTTCCTACCTCTCCTTAGTTGCAGTTAATTAGAAAATAAGCGATCTAATTAACCCTAACTACTAAACAACCCAAGACAAGCACTAAAGATTTAATTTAGTAGCAGTCTTAAGAATTAGAGAGATCGATGAAGCTAAACAATACAAACACAAGCGGTTGCATTTAATTTAGTCGAGCGTTCTTCCTAAGATTTAATAATTTCTGACGCAGCAAATCATTAAATCTCGGTTGCTTCACAAGTTAGAGAGATCAAACAATTACGGATTTGATATCTAACCTAGCAGTAGATTGAAACGAATAATAAACTAGTAGGCCTCCTAGTAATTAAATGAAACAATCATGAAAATAGGCATAGAAGAACATCTGATATTCAAAAGCATAAATTGAACAATAAAAACAAATTAGATCTCACAGTTTTATTGATTCCTTGGCTTCAGTTTCCTTCAACCAAGTATAAAAGTTTTAGCCACATAGAGCCATGACAGAAAACTTGAAGGAGAAAATTAGAGAAAAGGGGAGAGAGAGGCGTGTGTGTGTCTGTGTAATTCTGATTTCTCCTCCCCTTTTACACTTTAATTCCCCCTTTCCCAAACCTACAAAATCTCCTAAAAATATTCCAAATAATAACATCCAAATCTGGCTAATTAAGAAAAAATATTAAAAATAAAACAAAGTCCTAATATAACTAGGAAAGTGGTGTTTTTCAACTTGAAATTTTGTGCATCAGATCTAAAACCTTCTAAAAATAAACCACACCAGATCTGTGTATTAGAATTTCAAGCAAAGGAACATTCCAGAACGTCAATAATGCAGGTGCAGCAACTTCAAGCCTGATTTTGACCTTGGTGTGGCTGGTATCTCTCAAAACTCAAAACATGAAAGTTGTAGAGATTTGTCTAATGAGAGAGTTATGCCTAGATTACGAAGCAATGTCAAAGTTATCCAGAATCACCCAATTAACTACGTTTTGCACTTTATGCCTCCATTTGCATCCTAAATCAAAATATAAGAATAATTAGTACATTTAGGTACCAAATAAATATAAAATACTAAACATTAAGGGATAAAAATATGACATTTTGTATTCTCATCATATAGCCTAAAAACTTGTCTGATCCCACACCAAATGAGCATTTGGAAGCATTTAGATGCAGCTTATGCTTCCTTAAGACATCAAAGGTGTTGTCGAGGTCTTCTAAATGCTCGGACACCACTTTACTCTTCACCACCATATCATCAACATAGATTTCGATGCACTTGCCCAACTGCAGCTCGAATATCCTTGCCATCATCTTTTGATAAATGGACCCTGCGTTCTTCAAACCGAACGACATTACCTTGTAGTGGTAATTCCTAATAGGTGTCACAAAAGCTGTCTTTTCCTGATCCTCCGAGACTAGTGGTATTTGATGATAACCTAGAAAGGTATCTAAGAAGCTCATCCAAGGATGGCCTGCAGTTGCATCCACCAGCTGGTCTATCCGAGGCATGGGGAACGGGTCTTTTGGGCATGCCTTATTTAGGTCCGTGAAGTCTACACAAACCCGCCATTTTTCACTTTTCTTCTTGACCACCACAGTGTTGACCAATCATTTGGGGTAAAAAACCTCTTTGATAGCCCTTGCACGCTTAAGTTCTTCACGTCGTCCCTAATCGCATCGGTGTGCTCTCTTGATGGGCGCCAAGGTGGCTGCTTCTTGGGAGTAATGGACGGGTTGGCATTGAGATGGTGACAGATGAAGGCTGGATCAATCCCTGGAGCATCACAAGCATCCTATGCAAATACATTAATATTTCTTTTGAGAAACTCAATCAACCCCTCCTTTTCTTAAAGAGGCAGTTGAGCCTCGACCTAAAAGAACTTCTCTAGGTCACCACCAATGACCACCTTCTCTAGATCTTCACATTTTGCCTCATTGGCAACTGTATCAAGAGGCGACACTGGGGCCTTTAATTGCGATAAGTTCTTTTCAATAGAGGCCGAGGACTCTGCATTGAGTCGATATGAAATGGCAACCACCATACACTACCTTGCCGTGGATTGGCAACCACGGATTTCGAGAACCTAGTCCCCTGACGGGAATTTCACCTTCTAATGCAAGGAGGAGGCAACAGTCCCCAAGGTATGGAGCTAGGGCCTACCGACAATGGCTGTATATGGAAAGTAGGTGTCCACTATAATAAAGTTCACTTCCCCTATCTCTGGGCTGGTCTAGATGGGTAGCCTAATCATGCCCTTTGGAATAACAAGCTTCCCGTCGAAGCTCATCAAAGGAGAGCTATGGGGCATCAAATCTTTTGGTTTTAACCTCAAACCCTTGTAAAGGTCGAGGTACATAACCTCGGCCCCACTGCCATCATCCACCATCACTCTTTTCACATCATAGTCTCCGATTGAGCCACAGATAACACTCGTGAAGGGCGCGTGCCTGTTCTTCCTGGCGCAGCCAAGATTACATTGATCGTCCCTACGGGTGGCCTTAAGGCAGTATCTCTCTGGGGCTCCTGATGGGTCTGGCCTTGATGACCACTGGAATGATGCAGAAGGTGCTTCAGCTTTCCTTCTTGGACTAGTTGGTCCAGATAGTTCCAAAGTTTCCTGCAGTTCTCCGTGGTATGTCCGTGGTCCTGGTGGTATTGGCAATAAAAGTTCTGATTGCGCCTCACAGACTCTCCTGTGATCCTATTCGGTCACTTGAAGTATGGCTCGTTCTTGATTTTCTCCAACACCTGATGTACTGGTTCTCAGAATATAGCATTGACAGTCTATGTGTTGGTTGCCCCGAATTACCCTACGAAATCTCTCCTCGGGCGGTTACTGTTATATTAGTCCAACCTGAAATCCGTCCTCTCCTAAAGGATAACCTTCTCTTTTCCCTTGCCTTGCAGCTGATTTTCCTCTACTCGTTTATACTTATCGATCTTATCCATCAATTGGCGCACACTGGTGGCAGGCTTGCCAGTTAGAGACTTCCTCAAGCCGTGCTCAGCTGTGAGACTATTTTTGAAGGTGCTGATGGTGACATCATCAAAATTGCAGTCCATTTTATTATACATCTCCCAATATCTATCCGAGTAGACCTTTAAAGTTTCTCCATCATGCATGGATAAAGACAATAACACACTTAAGGGCCAAGGAGCTCTACTGTTTGTAACAAAATGGGAGCCAAAGGCTTGGGTTAGCTACCTATACGAACCTATGAAATTCGTCTTTAAGCCATTGAACCACCTCATCGCCACTGGTCCCAAGCTAGATGGGAAAACCTTGCACATCAGTGCCTCGTTTTTAGAATGAACAGTCACCTTTTGGTTAAACTGGCTCACATGCTCCACTGAGTCTGTTTTGACATTATAAATGGTGAAGGTTGGCTGCTGGAATCGTCGAGGAAGTATAGCCCCTTCTATGTGGTGTGTGAAAGGTGACTTGGAGAATTGATCCAGTGCCCTGCTCATAGCATCGTTTCCCAAGCCCCTAGGAGATAGGCTTTTACGTTTACACCTCAAATAGTGCTCTTCTTCATAAAAGAATGTCTCGCTTGGAGGAGTTCTCGATCTTTGCCTATAGTCATCATCGCTTTCATCATCGGAGGGCATGTAAGGGCTAAAAAGAGACCCCCTTCGTTGTGCATGGCACAGCCTTCTCTTTAAGTCGTCTATCTCTCGTTGCATGGCTTGCTTATCATTCTGTCTCTGGGATACGTGACTCCTAACTTCTTTTGGTTGCATGGCTCGGTTGTTATTTTGTCTCCAGAGCACGTGACTGCCCACACGAGTGTGGCTTCTATGGTTTAAGTGTTGTGCACGCTTCCCTCTTGAAACCTTCCATTCTCTTCATTTCGATCACGCTCAGGGTTAAGAAAGTTACCCTATTGTTAGGATCTAGCCAGTTCAGGCCGATGGGAGCCTACTTGATGAGGGTCTAATCCTACCATGCTTGATTGTTGCCCTTACTAACACACAAGTTCTTCCCACAAACGGCGCCAATTGTAGGAATTGGGTTTGAGCACTTCTTCTATTGGATGAGTGGACTTAGGCCCAACTAGCCCAATACAATAAATTTATAGAGAATGGATTTAAGAACTAGGCCTTAGTGAAGGTTACAACAACAAGACATGGTTATAAGTGGATTGAATAACAAGGACATGGACTAAAGTGTGAAATTATGTCCTCGACCCTCATCTGAGGAGCTTGTTATTCTTATTATTTCTTCAATGCTTGGTTACAAAGGTTTCAAAGATGATACAAATTGCTACAGTATTCTCTGTTTCTAATTCCCGATCCCCTTTTTTTGAAGGATTTCTTACATTATATATACCCTTTCAGTTGATCTTAGCCCTCCATTTTTTGATCATGCAGGTTACTACTTGAGTGTTTGTCCCATCAGCTGCCTTTCCAAACCTTCTGTGAGTTACAGCAACCAAGGCAGTACTGTTCAGGGGTCATTTCCTCATTAATGCGGCCAAAACGTTAGATATGGGCATTTAATGTGAAGGTGACAGTTTCTCCTTGAATTACTCCTCCACCATGCTCCCATAGTTGACTCATTGTACTTGTCCTTTTTCTTGGGATGCTCTAAGAGGCTGTCTTTGATGGCACACTACTCTTCCCTTTTGTGATCTGGGTTGGCCGAGAATAGGATTGTCCTCGGTGATGTTTCTTGGCAATTTGGACTTTCTTCGTTCATCCTCAAACATTTCTTCCTCCTCGGCATGGGCCTTGAGTTTAGTATAAAATGGGCCGAGGTTGCCAAAATGTTTGATCCCACAAGTACAATAAAAAAAAAAAAAAAAATTACTCACGTTGGTAGACAATTTTAATTTAATTAAAATTTTAATTTGAAAGATTTCTCTATGAAAGATACTAAATTTTGTGTGTATAGATGTATGTGTTTGTGCACATGTATGGAAGTTTGTTTAAACTAATAAATTAATATCACAAGTTGCCTCCAAACAAAAATTTTTTGCTCTGTTTGTATATATATAGATTATCGATTATAGATAAGTGTGTACCCAAAATCTCCTTAATGGACAAGGCTTAGCATTGGACTCACAATTTATTTGTATAGTCGGTTAAGTGTTTCCTATTAATGGTAGCTCCTTACCAAGTATCTTTGTTGCACCCTCTTCTCTCTTCCGATAATACTCTTTTTCTCTCTCTTTTACTCTCTATTTTCTACTCCTCATCAACAACCCTTTCTCTCTACTCACTCCTACTATTTATAGCTTGAGGCTGGTGGGGTGTTCATGATTGCGTTCTGGCCTCACTTGTGTGGGTGGGGTCTGATTTAATCATTCCTGCTAAGGAATATGCTTCATTGGAAATAGTGGTAATAGCATTGGAACTGGTTCCAGCCTCCAAAAGATTGCTCGGCAATGATACTTCCCAAGGCAATACCGAGCTACCGAGATCATGGACTGTTCCGAGTAAATGTATCCCCAACCAAGTCATACTTGATCAGTATGAGCTCATCTATCATGCATCCAAAACAAAATAATTTTACCTTTAGACTTGGGATTGGTGATGTTCCTAGAGATTGTTCGGGCCAAAGCCCAAGGCCCAATGGGCTCGGGACCATGTCCCATACAATAAGTCTATATCATCTTCTGAATATGAAGATTCTACTCAAAATTAGTAAATCTGAAGTAACCTGACTAATTTGATAAGTGAACCAATATCTCAATGCCTAGTCAGTCTAAGTCTTTAATAAGATCATATGAATGATCCGACAATCAAATCTGGCGAACTCTTATAATATGTTTAGCCCAACTTTTTTAATACAAGATAGAAATTCTACTCTAACATAATCTAAGTGTATATATGTGTAAAGTTCCCTCTTAAAAACTTGAACCCTAGCCCTTACTCCCCACACCCCACAAGCACTTATACTTGTAGAGTGGTCATCGCATTAAAGGTGTGCAGTGGTTGTTCAGCCCAACTGTGTTTTATGTAACTGTTCAAGTTTTTTTTCATGTATTGAATTTTTTTTTTTTTTTTTGGTAAATGGTTTGATATTTTGGGGGAAAAAAGGCTATATATGGAAAGAAATTAATGAATATATATCTTTCATATTTGCCAATTAAGACCCTTGTAACCCAAGTGCCATCTTGTAATATTTTTAATGGGGACATTCAAAATTTAAATATTTTGAATACAAATTGCACGTCTTACTTTTTGTATTTTACTTTATAATGTACCAATCATAACCTACAATGTGTTTAAGTTTTTTTTTTTTTTTTTTTTTTTTTTTTTAACTTTGGTTATTTCATAAGGAATTTCAAACAAATATATGGCAAAATGAAACAGAGAATTTGTATTCAATTCAATTCTTCTCTCCCTATAGTAACTTTCAAATTGTAAAAATAAAAAATAAAAAATAAAAAATAAAAAACTTTCATAATTTATTTAGGAAAAAAAATTTACTTGCATTCATTCTTAAAACAATTCAAATATATTAAATTAATTGTCACATAGTAGCTTGAGGAACTTTTCTTCATTATAGAGATAATCCCTATCAATTATTTAATATCTCTCTAAATTATTTTTAGAACCAAAAAACCAAGTAGATCCTAAAGAACAAGCAAAAGCTTATCGGTCTAATCAAATAGAGGTCCAAACAAAATAAAATAAAAGGCTCAAACAATTTTTCTAGATTATGAATTTATGGCTAATATTTATGAGTTTAGTTTACATTCAGTACTTTTTTTAATTGGAATTTCATTTTATTATAATGAGAAACTGGCATATCATCTACTAATTAAATAAAATGTGAAGATTAAAACTCACTACTACTTACCATTGTATATTAAAAATCAAAATAAATAAATAAAGACATATTTAATTAAAAAAAAGTACTAATCGTATGTCAAACTCAACATTTATATATTTACCTTCATAGCCATGTGAAAAACCAAGGCTTAGCCCTCTACATCTAGGCTCTAGCCTCGACAAAGACAACCATAAAAGTCAAATATTTTATGGTTTTTAAGCTATTGGTTAGGACTTTGGAACCATTTTATTTCGATTCTTCAAACAAAGTCAAATTTCACCCCAAAAATAAGCTGTGCCCATAAAATGAGGCTATTCAGAAGGCCGTCCATCTTATTAAAAGAGAACATCACGCCAACCTTTTTCTTTCTATTTGTCTAACAAAGTGAGTAAAAATTTTTTGAGAAGATTCTTTTGAGAAAGCGAACAAAAAACAAAAAACAACTAAGCAAACAAACATATGGGAAATAAGATTTTTTTTTTTTTTTTTTTTTTTTTTTTTGAGGTTTCTAAGGTTAGTTCACCATGAAATTATTAAAATCCTAACCAATCTGATTAAGTTCAAACTTTTTTCAAGTCATCAACATTTTGCAAGCATTGACTAATGTTATTTTCATTTCCATTTAAGATGTTGATAATGCGATAAGATTTGAACTTCATGCTGGAGTTATAACTACAAAAAACTAGTTCTATAGCCGCAGTTTAAAAATGCTGTTATAGCCTCAATTTATTGATGTTTTAACTCTAAAACTCTAGGAGATTCTAATTCAAAACATTTGCGCATTACATATTCAATCCACAATAATAGCTTTCGTACTCTCCAATGATGGCTATGGATTACTAGCTTCATTTAAGAGAAATTTTGGAGCTTGGACCCTCCCCAAAGTCCAAATTAGCTAGGCAATGACAGTCTGCAGTCTAAGCTAGGGCTTGATGAGCATGGAACTATTCTATTCAGTAACTTCTCCATTTATGAACCAACGTACTCCCAGAAAATCCCTTTGCTTTACGGCATTACCACAACAAATAATATAGTCAGTTGAGTCTCATTAAGAGAATAAAGAACATGCAATTCAACGATTAGATTTTCAAAATATATAGTTGTAAGGTCACAATTTGGGTCCCTAGCCCAAAGGATGGATGATTTTAGGCCCAAAAAACCCAATACAATGAATTTGTAGAGAGTAGGTTGGAAAACTGACTTTAATAAGTTGGACAACAAGTAAAGTGAATTCAGATGACAAGAAAATGAAGATAAACTGGTTTAATCTAAAGAAAATCGTCATCGGCACAGTCCGATAAGATCAATTCTTATATATTTCTCTCAAGTTTGATTACAAATTCAGTTCTTAATTGCTACAGTGTTTTCCTCTTAGGGTCTCTCTTCTATTTTGTATTATTTTCTCATTTTATCTCTACCCTCCATGTGCAAATCAAATTGTTGGTGTCAATCCTTTGTCCCATCAACACCTTCCTGAAGTCTTTGGGAAGTAGCTGTAAGGCTAAAAACTACTCTTTAGATATCACTTCTTCATTAATGCGGTCAAAGAGTTAGCTGCAGAGCATTCAATGTGGTGGCAACATCCTTTTGTAGCTTTTCTTTGTCCTGCTCCTTCCTAATACTTATTCTCATCCATGGAATGATCCGGAACATTACCCTTGATGGTAGACCACACCATCTGACCTTGGCTTTTTTCAGCCAAGGAGGCATTCCTCCTCGGACCATTCTCCTAGATGGTTTCAATCGAACTTTACTTCTTCACTTACTAACATGGATCCTTATGAAAAGGTTTACCTGTCCTTAGATTGGGCCCTTGTCCCAGTACATAGATATGGGCTCCTGGGCCTATTACCCCTATAGTAATAATGTCTATTTTATTTTGAGTTGGTATATATATATATATATATACTCTTTTTTTAAGATAATGTATATTGTCAAAGAGGGGGGAGAAGTTCAAGGTCCAAACATGGAATATCACAAATGATGTTATTACCAATATGGGCTACTGAACCAAGTGTTGATGTAGTTTTATTAGTGAGAAAAAAAAATAAAAGATAAAATAATTTAAGACTTCTTTTTAATATATATATATATATATATATATATATAATATAATATAATATAATATAAAGGTAAATCATATTAATAAATGAAATGAAAAGTTAATGAATACCTTAAGAGCTAAGAGTATTGGGTTAGAAAATATTTTTAAAAACTTTTTATGGAAAAAGGAAAAAGCAATTGATTTTTTTAATAGATTTTTATAATTCCCATAAAAATGATATTAAAATTTTCCTAAAATAGTATATTAACAAATGCCTAAGGGCATGAACGAGGGGAAGGGGGGGGGGGGGGGCATAGCCCCCTTGACTTTTCAAAAATCCTCCCTCCCTCTTATATTTTTGGTAAAAAAAAAATTGAACATAAATTTCAATAATGGCCCCCTTAAAGTTTTACAAAAAACATGTAATGCATGTATATAGTTAACTAATGCATTTTTTATTCCTTCAAATTGCTCTTATGTCATACATAGCTCATTAAATTAAAGTGAATTAATTTATATCATACATAATTTAATTATATTTTATTTTTATTAATTTGATTTGTATATTTATAGACATATATGTCAAAACTTACTTCTTCTTCTTCTTCTTCTTCTTTCTTTTTTCTTCTTCTTCTTCTTCTTCTTCTTCCTTTTTTTTTTTTTTTTTTTTTTTTTTGCAAAAATGTAATAAGAGAATTTTTTACCCTGATCATGATAGTGTAATTTTGGTAGAAGAAGTGAATAACTTGGCAACTAAGTTTTTCCATTGTGCTGGGAGGGTGAAGCTTACAAGTGGAAAGTCTCCAGCCAAGGCAAGATCGGAAAAACCCAAGCAGAATGGTTCAACCTTAGATAATCCAAGTTTGGCTGCTAGTGGTGGTATTCTATAAGATCATAATAGTACTTGGGTTGCAGGGTTTGCAAGAGCTGTTGGTATTGCTACTAGTGTGGATGTTGAGTTGTGGGTGCTTCAGGATAGGCTCAGAATCAGTTTATCCCTTAAGATTTAGATAGAATTGGATGCAAAAGTTGTTATGTAGAGGGTTTCAGGTCAAGTTAGGTCAAATACTGCACATTCCTCCCTGTTGGTGCAAATACAATGGTAATAGAAATAACACAAAGAGAAACTGAAAATACTTCTGAATATTATTAACGTAAAGAGAAATTACACAACACTATTTGGACTAAGGCGCGGCACTCGCTCTCTTTAAGGAGATTCAAGCCCTTAGTTGGCTAAAGTTTGTAACCGGTGCAGACCTTCTATGACTTGTCTCCCCCAGGATACAACAGCCCAACAAGTGTCGTATAGCTAGAACAACTTCTGCACAAAGTATTCAAGCCCAAAGCTCCACCAGAAAGAACACCCTTCCTTGCCAAGAATCTCTCTAATTTTTTCTTTGTGTGTATTGTAATTTCAGTAACTTGGATTGAGTCTGAATGAGTCTATTTATAGGCTCAATGGGCCTCACGAAATTACTACCCAATTTATTCTGATTAATTAGGTCCATTATTCTGATGCAGTGGGTGTTACAAGATTAATTGGTGGATATTAATTTGATGGGCTGGAGTTACACAATTAATGGTCTGATAAGGAGTTTCTGAAGAATGAAAAGGCCCAAACGGATAGTCCATTAAGTGGGTTAATGGCTCTTTATTTTCCATAGTAAAAATGGGGTATTAATCTGGGCCATTTACTCACCAACGGATATGGTAATTACTCTGAATGGGCTGTCAAGTAGGAGAATCCAAAAGGCTGATTCATTTCCAATTTTGATACCTCCAACTCTTCACCTCCTCCTTGCGCACGTATTTAGCCCAATATCTGAGTCAATACATTTTAGCCCATTAATCACCACAATTAAAAAGAATAAAATAGTCTCTCTCCTTTTCAATATGGGATTAAACATTTTCACTAACTCCTCATCTTCCATATTCACTCCCATATCTTTACATTTATATTATTACATTTATTCATTTTATTTATTTAATATTAAAATGCTCCAACACTCCCTTATTGCAAATTACAGAAGTTTAGTGAGTCAATTTTCAAGGGTACAAATCAAGCATTGCTACAAAGAAGCCAATCGGTGTGCCGATAGGCTTACCAAATTCAAAGCTAAAATAGAGCAAGATTTTGTTATCTATGATTCTCCTCCTTTGGAGATCAATTTGCTATTGTTTTATGATCTTTCTGACATGTTTTTTGATAGGCTTAGGCCTTACTCTATTCCTTAATTTTCTCTTCGTGTAATAAGATCCTAGTTTACCAAAAAAAAAAAAAAGCTTATTTGATGTAAATATTTTTGTTTAGGTAAGAAAATATCATAAATTAACTTCAAATTACAAACATTCCATGTATAAATAATAAATAAATATTTTATATATGTGTGTGTTATTCTTTGGATTTATTTTTTTATTATATATTTAGCTTGGCCCCTTGAAAATATTTCTAGGCTCTACCACTGCCTAAGAGCATTCACATTGGGTCTTGTAAATGTCATATGTTGGTAATATTTAGCATCTAACCATTAAAATGATGCATTACCTAGACTTGTAAACCTAAAAGTTTTTAAAAGTTTGCTACAATGCTCTCTTACATTTAGATTTTTTTTTCTTTTCTTTTTTTTTGAGAAACCAGACCCAAGTACCAGATTGAGCTTTATTTAAAACCAAAAAAAAAAAAAAAAAAAAAAACAGGAAACATCAGCAAAACCAAATGGGCTATGTCCTTAGGACAGTCTTCCAGCCAAACTTGAAAGTCTGGGCCTACACTAGCACGTTTAGCCAAGGCATCAGCTACTCTATTACATGAACGAGGAACAAAACAAAACTCAAAAAATGCTAAAAGGGAAGCTTGATCTTGGATGTCACCAACTATGTGACCATGCGAGGACCGGTCTACTACTCCAGTCTTAATTGCTTGGATGACCATTATTGCATCACCTTCAAATATCACTTCGTGGAGGCCGATCTCGACTACAAACTGGACCGCACGTCTACAAGTTAATGCTTCCATTATTGGCACTAACTAAGGGAGTGGGATACGCATCAATAGTGCACCAATGACTGCACCTACATTGTCGCGTATAATCACACTCAAGCCAGCAGTGTCACAGGTTTTAAACAAAGCACCATCGAAGTTGGGTTTATATCGAGTTTGAGTCGGGGCAATCCAATGAGGTTGAACTGGAACTTGAGTTGTTATAGAAGCTTCGTCCTAGGCATCGAGGAAGTCATGCAGCATCTCACCAAAATGTGATGGCAAAAAACTCAACCCTCTAGTCATCCCGTGCCTGCAAAAACTAGTGAAGTCCCCTAGCGTGGGGGAGTCCGAGTGTTTAGCCCAGTTGAGTGATTTCCAAAGATTGGCCACCCCTATACAGCCACATACTACATGCAGGATGCTTTTGGGATGGGTTTACAAAGATTGCAGCAATCAGAAGAAACAATTTGGCGGCGAAAGAGATTGTCCATCGTTGGGAGTGAATTGTTGCAGGCATGCCAAATGAAATGCTTCACCCTATCGAGAGTTCGTAGCATCCAAGCACCTCTCCAAAGAAGTCTCTGGGGGTGTGGGTTTGAGCTACTTGGACTGCTAGCCGAAGCATCACTAGCTAGCAGTTGATATGCGCTTCAAGTATATTCTCTTCTTTAAAAAACTGATGTAGCGCTTTATTATTGGTGGCGTAAAAGAGCTAGTTTACGCCAGCTCCGGACAAAACGTATTCTCTAAACGTAAAGGAGTTTTTGACCAAATGATACTATCCTAGGGCAGTCTAGTGCTTAGGGGGATACTAAAAAAAAATTTAGCTTCGTGAGGCAAAAAGATGTGTTTGACTTCCTCCTCTTTCCAAGCCCCAGTCTTAGCATCAATAAACATACTGACCTTTGCATCAGGGGGAATAGAAGAGAGAAATGAGCTCATTGATCTATAGACTTGATCTGGTAGCTATTTATCCTCCTTTATACTCACTGTTTTACCGTCACCAATCCTCCATACCATGCCTTTCCGCACCACATCCCATGCAATTAAAATACTCTTCCATGCATAAGAACCATTGGTCAAACTAGTAGCTTCAAGAATAAAGCAATCCAGGAAAAATCTAGCTTTAAAAACTCTGAATTTTTGAACATACACCATACTTGCTTGGCTAGTAGAGCTTCATTAAATTTCTCAGTCTCCTTGAAACCCATACCTCCAGATTCCTTAGTTTGACAAAGGCACTCCGACTTTACCCAGTGGACTTTCTTGCAATCACCACTATAACCCTACCAAAACTTACGGATCATAATCTTAATCATCTTTATCAAACCTTTAGGGAGTTTAAAGCAACTCATAGAATAGGTTGGGATGGCTTGGATCACAAACTTTATAAGCACCTCTCTCCTTACTTGTGATAGGAGTTTTTCCTTCCATCCCTGAAACTTCTTCCATATTCTTTCCTTAATATAGACAAAACTCTATTTCTTTGCTCTACCCATAAAAGCCAGTAACCCCAAGTATTTCCCATATTGTCTAACGGATGGCACTCCCAAAAGTGTTGAATTCTTGCTTGAAGATCATGTTGGGTGTTAGAGCTAAAGAAAATGTTGGTCTTGTCTCTGTTAATTTTCTGACCCGACCCCCTTTTATAAACTGATAGGACATCAAGGCTAACTTGGCATTTTGATTCTTTTGCATGGCAAAAAAGAACACTATCATCTGCAAAGAAAAGATGAGAAACATGAGGACCATTTCTGCAAATTGACACACCCCTGATTAAGCCGTCAAATTCGGTTTTGTGAAGCAAGCCTTAGAGCCCTATAGCACACACCAAGAACAAATATGGCAACAACGGATCACCTTGTCTCAGGCCCTACTTGGCTTGATATTACTACCTAGAACCCCATAAGCAAAACTGAGTACATTACTAACTTGATGCAAGACATAATGGTTGCTACAAAACTCCCAGAAAACCCCAAGTGCAACATCACCCTTTCCAAAAATTCCCACTCTACTATGTCATAAGCTTTGCTCATATCAAGTTTTAATTCCATATACCCCGCCTTCCCTTGTGTTTTACGCTTCAAATAATGGAGGGTCTCAAAAGCTACCAAAACATTGTTAGTAATAAGCCTACCCAAGAGAAAGGCACTCTGTGAATCAAAAACTACATGGGACAAAATCATTTTCAGATGATTAACCAAAACTTCAACAATGTTTTGTAAACCACATTACAGAGACTAATAGGTCTAAAATCTAAAACCTTTTTAGGGTCTTTTATTTTGGAAATAAGGGCAATGAAAGTAGAGTTTATAGATTCTGGTATAACACTTGAGTTTAAGGCAAATAGAACCACCTCAGTTACATCTTTACCAATAATATGCCAGAAAGATTTATAAAAAATGGGAGACATACCATCCGGGCCTGGAGCTGTAAGTGGTGCCATTTGGTGGAGAGCTCTTTGGACTTTTTCAGCAACGTATGGTTTGTTCAAACTAGTGTTCATCTTATCAGTAACTGTAGGGAGTATACCACTCAAAATCTCATCAAAGCCATTCGGGTTCGAGGTAGCAAACAAGTTGCTGAAATAGGCGCTAGCCAAACTACCCATTTGATCTTTATCCTCATTCCAGTGTAGTTGTTTTTGTTACATTGGTTTGCCCTACAATGAAAGTACCTAGTGTTTCGGTCACCCTCCTTTAACCACTCAATATGGGAACGTTGCTTCCACATTGCTTCTTCTCTAGCCTTTAGCACCAAAATATCATCACGGAGCTTCTGAATATAGCTCGAATTTGTGCTTTACAAACCATCTTCCTTGGCAAAGCTTAACTCCTTCAACTTCCTTGCTAAAGTAACCCGGTTCCAAGTCCTAAAGTTGTCTTGGTGGCTAGTAAGTTTTTTTAACAGCACACTCACCAGATTGGTATCATCAACATCAACCCATGAATTTTTAATCACATCCTCACATGAATTTTCTTTAATCCACATTGCCTCAAAACGAAACAGACGCCTTTTCTTGTAAAATCTTTTTTGCTCGGCATCTAAAATGAGAAGGATAAGCCTATGGTCTGAGTGGAAGCACTCCAAATGGTGAATACGAGAAGTGGGGATATGTAGAAACCAATCCATTATTACTACCCCATGGTCTAACCAAATCCATACATTGTGGTCACCTAGTCTTCTATTGCACCAAGTAAAAGGGAACCATTAAACCCAAGGTCTTTAAACCCACAATAATCCAAAGCATCCCAAAAACCCTACATCTATCTCTCGGGTCAGTCCAACCATCCTTGTTTCTCTTCAAGTTTGAGAATCTCATTAAAATCGCCCACACAAACCCATGGTAAAGTCAATCTCTAGCTTAAATCTCTAAGAAGATTTCAGGAATTTTCCCTATTGGCATTTTCAGGGTCCCATAGAAACCTATGAAATGCCAGGCGTCATCCATTCCATGATCCACCACTCCGTCAATGTGATTATCAAAAGAAGTAAGGACATTCATCATAAAGTCATCTTTCCACAATAAAGCCAACCCCCCACCCCTATTATGGCGAGGAATGACAAAGTAATTGTTATATTGCATTTTACGGCTAATTCTCACAATAACCTCCTTATCAACCTTTGTCTCCATAAGGAAGATCAATTTAGGATCTTTACTACTGACCAAAGAGGCGAGTTTGGCCTCTATTTGTGGGTTCCCAAGCCCACGACAATTCCAACTAAGGAAATTCATTGTAACTGGTGGTGCTGGTGACCAATATCCACCTAAACATTTTCATTGTAACTGCCCCCTACTGCACATACACGTTTTTTTTCTTTGGTACAAATTGCTCTGAGAGCTCCAACCTTGGTCGCCTACTTTCTTGGACTTCCATATCAGTACTGTCATTAATTTCCCCAATTTCTCGCACCAGTTTTGACCATTTTTTCTTAGGACCATTCTAGGATTGTGTGGCTGCCTAGTTTGTTATGTCTGATAGGGGTGACGTTTTTACATTGAAAGAAAAATTCTAGACATCCCCTCATTGTTAACAGCACTCCTATCAATACACTCAATGTTCTGCATGGGTATGATAGCATCAAACTAACCTCCCAAGTCTGCCAACCCACTATTCAACTCCACAGTGTTCACAACAGAATCATTGGTATAGGCACTACAGTATTAAAGGTACTAGAGAACAACACACCTATTGGCTTAACATCCGTGGTAGTTACATTAGTCACAGAGTTGTCCTTCATGTCCATCTCACCGCTTTTGGCCCCATTGCCTCTTTGTTCAATTACTTCCTTAGAGATAGGTTGTTTTTTCTTCATTGCAGGTCCCTTCTTCCAAAGCGGTGCACCACAGGAACTACTAGGCACCACCACAATTGTTTTTCACGTATGCCTCATTGGGTCAGCACGAAGCCAATCTCCATACTATTGGTCTTCTTTTCTCAACCTTCCCTTCCCCTGAAGCCACACTTCATAATCTTTCTCATTGTAAGTTACTTTACCACACCAATAGCAGAAGTTGGGTAGCCACTTAAACTTAAGCAAGGCCCAACCCAGGTGCTCCCCATCAAACCACAGCTTACAGCATCATGGGAGAGCCTTAGTAATATTGATCTTAACCCTGATTGGCAAGAACTCACCTCACTTTCCATCATCTTCCAGATTAGCCATTTGAACTAGAGACCCAATTGTGTTACCCATTGCTTCACCAATCACCTGAGTTTGACATTGGTCTGGGACGTTATGGATTTGCACCCAAAACATAACAGAGTCAAAGGCTAGCAACGAGGCAGTCTCCACATCCACAGCCCGTTGAAAAACCACCAAGCTTTTATCGTATGACCAAAGTTCAAACTCCAACACTCATTCTAAGTCCATCGCGTCATCAAACTCAAATAGCAGAATATTGCCACCAATGTCTCTGATCTTCAACTCACCAATCGGTTTCCACAGAGGCCTGAAAGTCCTACTCACTACTCTAGCATTAACAACTCTTTGTAAAGAACTTTGCTGCTAAACTGACAATGGTAGCCTCTTTTTTGTTGGAAACATCAGCCTCGTGCTCCTCCTCTTCTGTCAACGAAAATCGCGACCAGAGATCCTTGATGTTAGACATGATGCCGAGACAAATAGCAACAACAAACCGAATCAGGAAATGGACAACCAGACACCGTCCTACCAAACACTAGGGCTGAAGGCGAAACAAAGACCTCCATGAAGGGAAGGACAAAATTCTACACACAATGCTTGGGGACTTAGCTAGCAAAACTCTAGCAAAGAAAGCCTAGTCTTACACTTAGAAGTTACCACAAACTATTGCATTTGTTTTTTAATCCCTTTTTATTCTTTCTCTCTCCTCTATGTCAGACTCATTTTCTTTCTTAACTCTCTCTTTCCTCATCTTAATATTTCATCTCCCTCTCTCTCTCTCTCTCTTTGACTTGCTCTCATCTCTCACTTTCTCTTTGTGCTAGTGGTTAGGCCTTCACGCCAGTAAGAAGCAGAGGCCATGGGTTGCAATTTAAGCCATGAGTCGAATCTGTTGGGTCAGGTGATGGGTTTGGATCGGTGGATCAGTTGTGTGGGTCGTGGGTCAAGTGGTGATTTTGGAGTTGTGGGTCAAGTAGGTTGTAGTGTGGAGATTGGTGGGTTTCTCTTGGTTATTTAATGGTGGTTCTTCTAGGTTTGGGACCTTGGGTGCTATATGTGTAACTTCGATGGTGGCTCCATTGATAGTTTTTTTTAAATGGGTTTTTTAGGATATGTACGGTTTTGGTTTGGTTTGAACTAATGGTTTGATGGTTTTTTTTAATGCAGTTTTGGTTCTGGTTTAATGGTCCGATGGATGGTGCTGGGATATGTGGGGGTGGCAATGTGTTGTTATGGTTGTGTGGTGTTTTTCTTTTAATGGGTTTTGGTGGGTGACATGGTGGTGGCTAATGTGGGCTATTATGGTTGTGTGTTTTTTTCTGGGTTCTTGTGGTTTGTGGCCAGTGTCTAGCAGTTTTTAGTGTGGTGACGTGGTTGCTGTATCTAGGTTTTGTGGTTTTTTTTTTTTTTTTCTTGTTGTGATCAGTGCCTAAAGGAAGAGGGAGAAAGAGAGGAAAAGGGAGAGAGAGAAAGAGATAAATAGTAAAAAAAAAATAATAAAAAAGAATATTTAAATAAACTAGGAAAAAAATAGAGTTTGAGATGTTAGGTGTGTTGTAAAATGGTATGATATAATTGATAAAGTAGCTTTTGAGATGGTAAAATGAGATATCTTTTAGAAACCGAATGTAAATGCTCTAAAGGCACCTTTTAACAAATTCATTAATTATTAGGGGTAATTACACATCTGAGGTATGTTTAGATTCATTAATTATTAGAGGTAATTACACATAATCCACCTGTAGTTTGGGCGAAAATCACTTTGCCTACTTGTGGTTTGAAAAGTATCACTTAACCCACCTGAAGTATGTTTCCGTCAATCTCCGTAACCCAACTTAGTCCTAGTCGTTACAAAAACACCTCTTAACCCCAAAACACAACATAAAGTGAATCAAAACACCCAAAACTCATAAACTTTTCAAGAGAGAGACCTGTGGTGAGGTCAACATGTTCTTTGTGGTTTTGAGTGTCTAGAGGGGAAGAAAACACAAGTTTCGCAACATTGAAGCTAGGGGAGGTAGTTTCGGTAGAAAATCAAGGCATTTGTGTTTGTTCTTGATTTAGGGTTTCAGATTTTGTTCAAGTGCCAACTTACTATGTGAAACTCTAAATTTGGGCATCCCAAGAATCGTGTTTTGTTGATATGTCTTCATCAAGTGGTAATTTCTCGGGTTCATGTAGGCATTTGTGCAATGAACAGACTTGTGTTTTGAGAACAAGTTTGAGTTTGTACAATTTTGGGAGGAGGTTCTTGGGTTGTATCCATTATAAGGTTGGTTCTAAGAGTCCTTTCTTTGTTTGGCTTAATAACCCAACCTGTCCTCATGGGAATGAAATTGCACCTTTGGCTCTAGAAAGGATGTCTAGGCTTCAGAGTGCTTTCCAACTTGCCAATGAGAGAGAAACGATAGCTCTAGAAATGGCAAAAGAAGCTAGGCAAATGGCAGAAAAGGCTCTTGAAGAGGAAGCCAAAACCAAGGAGAAGGAAGAAAGGCTCAAGCTGTCTGTGCAAAAGCTAAGGAAAAGGCCATGTTTGCTGAAAAGAAGCAGAGAATATGGAAGTTTGCATGCATTTTGTCATGGATCTTTTTTGTTATTGTTATATTGTTGTTGTTGTGTTTTGGCTCAATTGAGTTCTCTTGAGTGAAGAGACCTAGGTTGTTGCCCTAAAGTATTTAATTGGTTAGTAGAGATAGTTATGGCAATGGTGTTAATGAATTTGCATTGTAATAGCACTAGCCTACTGATGTCATGTTTTGACGTGTCAATGAACAAAGAATTGGTCAATTATTGAATGTTGTTTTGTGCATACTGTAACAACCATTCAATGAATGAAGTATTGGTCATGCCACTAGTCTCTGGGCATATAATGAAAGAAGTATTGGTCAATTATTAATGACCTGCGCATACCATAAAAACCATTCTACAATAACAACTTCCATACACTCTGTATTGAAAAAATCTACTTGGACACAATCTATAGTAGCAATAAATAAACTTCCATATAATCCGATTTGGACAAATAATGTTCCATACAATTACCTACACATACCATAACAACCATTTCACAATAACAACTTCCATACACTCTATATTGGAAAATTTTACTTGGACACAATCTGTAGCATCAATAATAAAACTTCCATATAATCTGGTTTGGACAAATTATGTTCCATACAAATTGAATTGAATAAATATCACAACTTCCATATAATACCACAAAATTTCATACCATAATAACAACCTAGAGTGTATTATACCTTAACTTCTAGTAAATTACAAAAAAGCACATTCCAAGGTCAGCTACATATACATATACATATACATACATACATATATATATATATATGATAATTACAAAAAGGTGATTGTTTTTTACACTAATTGATAATTACAAAAAGCCAATAGTGGTCTTCACAAAAAACACTAACTACAAGTCCACATGTTCTCACTAGCTTTACTCCCAATGCTGGCATGCACACCTACTAGCTTCATTTCTTGCCTTTACTCTTTCCACCCACTGAATTCATTTTTGGTGGCCTTTGTGCGACAAGCTGTCCTCTAGTCCTCACACCACCAGTGCTCCTATTTGAAGATGAAGGCTACAAAATAAAAAATAAATCCACTTGTTAAAAAATATCTCAGTCTATACAACCATCTAGGAAAGAGGTAACTCAACTAATTTACCTGTAAAGAACTTGGTAGGGTATCACAGGTCTCCCTAGTTGTATGAAACTCTAGCTATGAGGAAGAGAACCATCCTGCTCTTATGTGAGATGGTCTTGCTTGATTTCCTTGCTTTGAGGATGAAGGCAGAGTGGTAGACCTTATGTTGTAAGTCTGGGTAGGCTGCTGGGATGGTGGCTGGGGTGCAGCCTGAGAGGCAGATCCAGATCTGGTACTAGGTGCAGGCACCCCTCCCCTTGCCTACAACAAAACCCAATTTCAATACATTAATACATTTGTAAGTTTAAAAACAAGCTTTTTTTTTTGGCCATTTAAATCTTAATTACTTACGTCTTTTTCTCTTTCAAGCCTCTGTCTCCTCTGCCATGGTGTCTCCCTAGTGATGCCAACCTTGCATCCTCTTGAGTTATGCCCTTCCTTTTTGCATTTCCCACACCTTATAGGTCTATTCAGCCTACTTTCTTTGTAAGGGTTCCTAGGCTCATCAAGACCCTCTTTCTTTGCTTGAGTGGCCTACCTGGTGGTTTGTATATGTGAGGTGCTAGGGGAGCAGGCTGTCCAGTCTCAGCCCATTCTGACTAGCCAGGCATGGGAGGAAGTACCTATTTGTATATTTCCACGTAAGTTTCTTTATGGTAGCATGGGTGGGTGTGGGTTTCTAGTGTCTCAATGTTTGTATAAATGGTTGTTATGGCATGTTTGCATGGAATGCCATTTAAATCCCAATACCTACAGCTACATGTCTTCTTAACAAGATCAACTACATGCCTTACCTCATAAAGGAAACTGTCAGCTAGTGTAGCACTAAATGGCTTGCTTTTAACCTTCAATTTCTCCAACTTATCTTGTATGCTTGGACACAACTTTCCAGCATACTTCTGCATCCCTTCCCTTTTTATGTAAAGCCTAGTCATAAGTCTAACCCTAATCCACTCAACATTGGCAAGATAGGCTTGTCCCTAGACTTCAATATCATTGAGTTAAAAGACTCACTCAAGTTATTTACCAAACAATCTGTTAAGGCCCTAGGAGTGAAGTGTGACCTTGTCTACTGTGCAGGTGCAATGTTTGCAAGATTCTTATATGCCTTTTCATCCAAATCCTTTATGTACTGCATGCATCTTTCAAACTCCCTTACTGTTGTGGCAATAACACACCTCCATAGCGCATTCTTTAGCTCCAATCCCTTGTGATCTACTTTGAAATTGTTGTAGATGTGTTTTACACAGTATCTATGCTCCACAGTAGGGAATAGTGTCTCTATTGCAGGTATAAGCCCCTGTAAATAACCAAACAAATAAACAAAACATGTTAGTTTAGCAAACAAACAAAACATGTTAGTTCAAGTGTAACTGAACAAAACTTGCATACCTTTTGCCTATCAGAAATGAAGATCAACTAAAGCTCCTCTAGCCTCCCTATATCATCAGCAAAAATTTACAGAAACCATATCCAAGACTCCTTGTTTTCTTGGTCCACAACAACCATGGTTACTGGAAAAATATTGTCATTTGCATCCTTGGCAGTGGCAAATAAGATTTTCCCTCCAAATATGTGTTTTATGTGATAACCATCTAAACATATAAATGGCCTGCATCCACCTAAAAATCCTACCTTCTAAGCATTGAACCTAACATACATCCTCTTAAATTTTGGTTGGGAAGTCTCATCAGCCATTTCTGTCTGTAGTATAACCCTACTCCCCTTGTCTACAGTGTTTATCATTTGTGCATAGTCCCTAAGGACACCATACTAAAGTTGCTCATCTCCATTGATCAAATCCTTTGATTTTCTCTTTGACCTATACACTTGGTTTACACTTAGGTCAATAGATAAATTTTGTATCACATTGTTGTGTACACTACTCACCTCCCAATTTGGATTTTTTCTAAAATCCTCAATGAACCTCTTGGTAGCATAAGCTAATAAAAGACTTGGGGCAAGTACAGTCATCAGTCAAGGCCTTAATCTAAAATGTTAGCTCTCCACTTATTTGAGATGCATAACATCTCCACCCACACTCATTCTTACAGGGAACTGATATCTTGGTCCTCTCATTAAGCTTGAATTTGATGTCAATAGGCTTTTTAATTACATACTCCCTCAAAGCAGCTCTGAACACCTTTGCATTAGGAAACTTCATCTCCTTCTTCAGTACAACATTTCTCATGTCACTCTTAGCATTAAACTCTGGCTTCTCAAGTACCCGCTCATCATCAGACTCATCTATGCTTACCAGGTCATCCTCAAGAGCTGGCTCAGCCTACTCAGGGTCTGCATAGGGTGCATTGCTTGATTCTGGGGCTGTATTGGGAGCATCACTTGATTTTGGAGCAGAACCTTATGGAGCTAAGTTTGGAGTAGCAAATATGTCATCACCAAAGTCATCCCCCTCTAGGCCTTCATATAGCCAATCATCATCATCATCTCCTTCAACATTCTGTTCTTCAACCCTTGCACCAACCTCAGCATCCTGTTCTTTAACTCTATCACCAACCTCAACATCCTCAACATTCTCATCATCTTTTTCTTCCTCCAATACAATTTCATCATAATCACTATCCACATCTATTTCATCCCTCCTTCCATCACCACCTACATCACCTACATCACCACCTACACCATCATATGCCACTCCCCATCCATCAGGATGCTCAACTGCCAGTGACTCCACATCTATGTCAGTATATATTATGATTTTGTTAGCTGGCCATGCCCTATGAATGGTAGTCATGTTCACCACATTTGCATCTGTTTTATGTCCCTTATATCATCCTCTACATTACCTTCAAGAAGTAAATACCTATATCTACTGTGTTCTTTAAGAGCACCAACTAGATGGCATAAATCTCAAATTTCAAAGAAACTCAACTTATCAGGGTCAATCTCTGTCAATGTATGTACAGACCCACCCACATATTTAAGGGTTGGGTCCTTCACAAAACATCTCCCAACATGAATTTCAATGTCAGATGTGAAGTCAACCATTTGCAATTAAAATAAGTAGTTTGTTTACATATTGACATGCTAAAAATGACAACAAGCCAAAAGAGACAACACACGACCAAATGACCACATATAGCACATGCAAAACCAGATTCCCAACAAATTCATAGGGACCACACTACCCACAGTTCACAAACAAGTGTAATCACTGACAAATAAACTTGAATCTTTCAAGTATATGCATTACATAAACAACCATAGCAATACATTAGCTACGTCCTAAGCGATTCTACGTATAAATAGCAAAATGCACATTTAATATACACCAATTTTGAGAAAATTTTACAAACCCTAACTACATGGGTCGGTCGCACTAAAATATGCCATCAAGAACCCTAATGCAGATCAACAACAATCACACATACCTTCCCCTAGCTTAGCTTCGATGTTGCGAAACTTGTGTTTTCTCCCCCTCCTAACATTCCAAACCACGAAGAACATGTTGATCTCACCACAGGTCTCTCTCTCGAAAAGTTTCTGAGTTTTGGGTGTTTTGATTTGCGTTATATTGTGTTTTGGAGTTAAGAGGTGTTTTTGTAACGGTTGGGACTGAGGTGGGTTATGGAGATTGATGAAAACATACCTCAGGTGGATTAAGTGATACTTTTCAAATCACGGATAGGCAAAGTGGTTATCGCCCAGATGACATGTGGGTTATGTGTAATTACCCCTAATTATTATGTTGGCCAAAATATTATGCCTTTTGCTTGTAGAAGAGCTAGTCTTATCTGTGAAACTTAGTAAAGGATAGCCTTAAAGGTGAGAATAAGACTTACAGTACCAAATCAAATGTACCAAATAATTTATTTTGAAAGATAGTGTAGAAAATAATTTGAAGCTAGTGGTTAGGAAATCTGATCCACAAGCTTTGCCCAAATTGGCCAAATCAATGCTAGTCTAACAGTGGCGGCTCCAAGAATTTTGTTTAGGGTGTTCCTTAGGGAGCATAAATTACACATTCTTATTTCTTTTTAGCCTTTAGGTAATTAGGTTTGATTCAATGTTATTAATTCTATTCCATTTCGGCCATAACGACTGGAAAATACCATGCCAGTAAACAAGCCAGAACAGTAACCCACCCTATTCTACTTCGAAAAAAATTTCGGGTGTTTCAGGGTGTTTCGATAAATACCGGCCAAAATTCAAGATTCGGCCGGCATGATGTTTGTGCTTAAAAAAAAAAATATGTTCTTAAAACCAAAACAAATTTGCATTCGGTAAACCAAAAAACCTCAAAAGGAAAAAAAAATGAAAAGAAAATAAATAAACAAAGTTACCTGTATAGCTAAAAAAAATCGTATTAAGAAATTTGAGACTCAAAACTTGAGAAGAGGCACTGTCGTACTGGTATTGGTAAAAACACAAAAGTTACGAATAAGGAGGAATGTAAAACGTAGATGTAAAAGTGTGGATAAAGATGTGATAAAATTTAAAAATATGAAGTGTAAAAATCGACGAGACAGAAAATGTGTGTGGTTAAGAATAAATAAGAAAAAATAATAAAAAATGAGAAGTAAGTAATATATGTCTGGTGAGAAAAAATAATATTGTAATAAAAAATAATAAAAGGTTGAAAATTGTGTTGTATTGGGCAATATGTTTAGTCGAAAGAATCAATCAACTGCCCAGCCTGTAGTAGTTTTATTATAAAAAATTTTTTTCAGATTTTAGTTCAAATTTTTTTTTTTTTTGAGCTTTTCCTTTTTGCTTGAAAGACCCAATATATTATTAAGTTGCTCAAATTATAGGCCAAAATTTAATTTTATTGATATAAAAAAAAAAAATACAAGGTGCTCCCAAAAATATTTTTAAAGGTAAATAAATATAAATTTTTAAATTATTATATATAAAAAAAAAAAAAATTTCAGGTC
This sequence comes from Quercus variabilis, assembly GCA_030445155.1. Classification (NCBI taxonomy): domain Eukaryota; kingdom Viridiplantae; phylum Streptophyta; class Magnoliopsida; order Fagales; family Fagaceae; genus Quercus; species Quercus variabilis. The sequence goes on along the minus strand of CP129452.1, from coordinate 44,722,780 downwards.
AGGTGGTCCAGGACCACCCTGGCCATGAGTTGGCGCCGCCACTCACTCTAACTGACACTTTAATATCATTATTATTACGTGTTGTATGCATTAGAGTACGACCCGCTAACCAAAAACTGATACAATTAATTAAAATTAACTGACACGGCGTGGGCCTAATGGCAGTGACCAAATGAAATGCATGCTCCTACTGGTGGTCGAACCCAGAGGCTTTGGTAGTTAATCCATACACTGTTGGTGGTCCAATTTTTCAAGACAACAAACACTTTATTTTTCTCAACCAATAATGGATCAATATTAACTGATGATCTTGGCCACCTATCTAGAGATTAGATAATATGATGTGAAGATACACATTTGTTTTTTTAGTCATATTCAGTTTTATACTCGAGATTTTTCTCTAAACGCTTTGATTGTTTTGTTGTAAAATGTGTTCAGCTAAAAATATTTTCAGAGAAAATAAATTCTTTTCAAGTATTTGGCGTGTTGTAATTTTTTTTTTATTTTTAATCGATCTCACAATCCACTCGATCCACACATCAACCCATTAAATCGACCAAATTCACGCACAAATCCACTAGATCATTGCTAAGCCATCAAACTGTCACAAAACCAACCCGCAAGCCCAACTCGAGTCAACAGAGTTGATTTCAATCCCTAAATATACAGCATTGTTTTTAGACTTAGGCTTTTTTATTATCTAACAGAGTTGTGCGATGCGGCTTATTTGGGTGATGTGTTATTGCCCATCTAGCACTTAACAACAAGAATACTAATAGAGATAGACAATAGAGCTCTTTTGAAATGAAACCAAACATTAAGGGCCCAAAATTTAAAAAAAAATATATATATATATATTTAAGTTAAGGGCCAGAATGAAAAATCAAAAATCAAAAATCAAAATATTAGAAGTCAAAAGTATACTTTAATCTTTTAAAAAATGGAATATATAATAAAGGTGCCGCATACATTTGAGAAAGAAAATTTATATTTGATATTGCTACAAAATTTTCATTATATTTGCATACCAAATTACAACAAAAACGACCTCCTACACCAGGTTGTGAATCATTGTTCAAAAAAAATGGCTGGGGGTGGGTCATGTGATTTGCTTGAGATTTTTTTTTTTTTTTTTTTTTCAGTTATTTTAGATTGTTTTAATGAAATGTATTGCACAATAGAGAATGTGATGAGGGGGTGAGATGTAGGACATGTTAAAAGTGAGTGGTTAAAGTCGAAAAAGTGACTATTTGGTAGGTTAAAATAGAGAAATTATGGCCATGGGATGTGAATGCTGTAATGACCCAAGAAAAAGCGCTATACCTCAAAAGGGCTAGTCACAATTAAGGCTTTTTGTAGTTGTTAATAAAACCCAGTTCAACCCAGTAAATACCCGATGTGGGACTCATCACACAATCAATCAATCAAATTGGGGTATCACAATCTCCCCCACTTAAATCCCTAATGTCCTCGTTAGGGCCCACTTTTTCGAGCTCACACGAGATTACCGGGCTAACTCTGATACCATTTGTAACAACAGAGCCCCCACAGTTCTCAACTGTCGTGTGCACATACTTCAACCCGGGCTTAGGTTCCCGAGTTGTCACAAGCTTCTAGGGTAAAAGCTTGTGCACACGTTAGGGGTTGCTCATCACTTATGAACCTTTACTTTGGTTGCTCATTTTGCAATATGGGTTCAGGACTTTTGGGCTTAGATCCTCTCACCCAATGTAACACCCGTCTCACTTGAATTTAATTTAATTGCTTTTAGGTTGGAGTTAATGAATTGTTTAATTTATTTTGGAAGTAATATTATTTTATAAAAAAAAGAGTAACGTGTATAGTTATTTTGTGTGGATTATTCATATTTGAATTTTAGACTCCTTGTTGTTTAAGGAAAAGGATAAGAGACTAAAACCTATTTGAATAAGGAGTTTAAGTGTTATTGGAATACTTTAGAGTTCTATCCTATGTAAACAACCTTATTATGAGTTTTTAGTGGGTTTTAATTTTCAACCCTAATGGAAATAGTTTTAACGTGTAAAGCTGAAAAATAAGCTAGGGCTTCCAGCAAAAAAAAAAATCAGTGGTTAGCATAAAATAAGTTTAAGAGTAGAGAATTAGGGTTTCTCAAAATCGAAGGGATAGAAGACTGTGGCATTATTAGAGGCAGCCAGCAAATCTGTGGTATTGAGGTAAGCATCTAGTTTATGCAAGCCTTATTGATATCGTTGGACTCATGTTTGATGAAAGAACCTTTGCTTCTAGACTGCTTAAAAATATTAGAATTATAATAACAGCTAGACTGCTTAAAAATATTAGAATTATAATAACAGCTGCTTAGGAATAGAAGATTTTATGGAAGTGTATTTTAAACTTTCATTATTTTATTGTGAAAACTTGAAGACTTAGGCCCGAGTTAAAGTATGTGCACACGGCAGTCGAGAACTATGGAGGCTCTGTCGTTACAAATGACATCAGAGCCGAGGTCGGCTCTCCTCTTGAAGGTGTGGTAGGGTGAGGGGATCTAAGCCCAAAAGTCTTGAACCCACATCGCAAAGTGAGCGACCAAAGCAAAGGTTTATAAGTGATAGTCAACCCCTAACATGTGCACAAGCTTTTACCCTAGAAGTTTGTGAAAGCTCGAGGACCTAAATCCGAGTTGAAGTATGTGCACATGACAGTCGAGAACTGTGGGGGCTTTGTCGTTACAAATGCTCTTACAATTTACAACATATCACAAAAAGTTCCAATGTCTCGTTTTTCATTGTAACAAGAAATAGCTTACTCACTTCTTCATTCTTGTATCAATTTGTAAAAGAATTTACCCGATTTCAATTCATCAAAATAGTTGAAAGAAAAACAAAGGAAAAAGAACCAATACCCTAGTTCTCAGGGACTGGTTTCAGTTTTCGTACGAAAAAAAAAAAAAAAAACAAAAAACAAAAAAACAAACCAACACCCTAGTTCTGACGGCTTGTTTTCATATTACAAAGGACCTCTTCAAACTACATAAGTGGAGACATCCTTCTACTTTTCTCCAAACATAAACACCTTCCATGGATCACTATTCATAGTTGGTAGTCAGTACTCAGACATAAACGCACAATAGGCTAAATGGTCAGGACTCCTGTTGTGACCTGCATACACAATTTTTTTAGTCAATATAGGTGCTCTTCATAACAACAACGGAGAGAGAGCGCGCACGCACACAAATAGAGAGAGAGAGAGTTACTTCAATCCTTCAGTATTTTCTTCGGAGTTCCACATTATATCTTTTAATCCTGATGAGAAACTTTTGTAGAACTGCCATATGATCAGAGCATTGACAAGAAACGAATTAAATAGTGAACCTTAGCCCTTGAAACATGTTAGTATGTAACATCAACCTTTTATTACCCAAAATATATATATATATATATATATATATATATATAACATCAACCTTCCATTTAATTTAGAAATAAATGGAGGAAAAAGTTAAGCAAAGCAAATTCTGCTCATGTTTGTTTACTCTTTTTTTCATTACTTAAAAATTTTAGAAAATCTACAAAACAAAGCCACTAGTTGTATTAGATTCAGTTGTGTGCAGCAGTTATTGTGGATTCAGGACTCTAAATGATGAAAAATCAAGAATCAAAAGATCATTTTACTTCCATTGTTTTCCTACACTTTCTGACGAACCAACCAAAGTTGGGAAGGAAAAAAGTTTACATGCCTTGTGAAACTCCAGTGTGTCACCACCAGTCTTTCGCAGCTCCACCATGTGCAAGGAGGGAGCCACCTCGAACACCTGAAATTGAAAAGAAATCAATTACACAGAAACTATTTTGACATGGTACAGTCAAATTTGAGAATTACTAATTATACAAGAATTTGAAATTTATAAGCGGCAGCCTCCAATATTTTTAAACTTCAATGTCTACAGAATAACTCAGTACCTCAGTTGCAACAGAAAGGTGGCCCTTCCTTCCAGTTTTGTCACCTTGCAACTTCATCTGGAATGATTGGAAATTAAGACATACACAGGAATTTTGAACTCGTTTAACATGGACATAAAACAGGAAAATGAAACAAAGCAAATCCAATCAACTTATCTAACACGAGAAATGTTACCTTGTAGTTTCGTTTGTGAACATTAAAGCCAAGAGGCTTTGCAGTTTCCTCAATTTTAGACATAATTTCATTTGCTGGGGACTGGGAAGTGAAACGGGTTTCTCTCTTCACAAGACCCTGTATAGATAAATTTATAATTAAACAAAAGAGAGGGGATTATTAGCAGCAATAACAGCAACTGGTAACAAATATAACAGAAATCAGCACAGAAAGTGAAATCCACCCCAAACAAATAAATAACACGTTCTACTAAGGTTCAGAATGATTTGGTCTGTGGTTAGATAAAATTAGTCACCACAAGGTGTTTAGAAAACACAAGCTCTTGATTGGGAACCGTCAACCCAAAATCCCAAGGCACCAGTTTTTCAATCTTACAAACTGTGCTTCATGAGATATCAATTTCCCATAACGCCATATTTGAAATATTCATAACCAGAAAATGAAAATTTGATATACATACCGTCTGCTTCTCGAACAAATTTTCAAGATTGAAACTTGGGGACCTAGATATAAGTTCAAAAGCATTCATGGATACAGGCCTCTCCTTCCTTTCTGTTACAAGATGTTCCTGCATAATAAACACATATATATAAATCTTCAGGTAAACTTAACCTCATATCAATGCATTCAGGCTGACTAGATTGTTAATTTACAATCCCATTGTAAGAGACCAAAGTAATATCCAGTGTCTAGATTTGAGCACTGGGACATGGATGTTCTATCAGTACCACTAAACAATGACAGAAAAACAATCTGTATGAAAAGTCAGTAACTAGCACATTAACCAGACATCTTGACTGAGAAATAAAAGAGAAACAAGATTAAATCATCTCACCTCCGAGTCATTGAAGACAGCATCTATATCATCAAGATTTACATTCTGCTCCTCTTCAAAGTATGCTGGCTTGTACCCTTTCTTGAACCATTCATTTTCCAAGATTTCAGGAATTGTTATCCGCTGAAATAAAGCACCACCATATATACCACAAAAGGCATGAATGCTATGAATGCACCATATTAAACATTACATATACCCTTGCTAATCTAACCATGCCCCTGAATAATAAAATTCAGGAAAAGGTTCATTAATTAATTCTGAATCAGAAAAGGGTTTGGAGCTCACTGTAAGAGGGTTAGGATCAAGAATACGCTTTATCAGTTTCGTTGCACCAGGTGAAAAATATGATGGATACATGAATTCAGCCTTGGAAATCTGAAATTCATATCAATACATTGATAAGTTTAATCAGATTTCATCATATGAAAAGAGGATGCAAAATCTGGAAAGACTTACTTTTCTATACAAAGCTATGAGATTTGGTTCATCAAATGGCAAGTACCCAGCCATAAGTACAAAAAGAATGACCCCACAAGACCAAATATCAGATGCTGTGCCATCATAACCTTTGTCATGTAGAACCTGAAACAAAAATATTACATGAGAGAAATCGAACATAGAGTTGCACAAAATCATTCTGCTATTTTACAAAGTTGTAGGTAGATACCTCGGGAGCAACATAATTGGGGGTCCCACAGGCAGTGTGAAGCAGCCCATCCTCCTGCAGTAAGGAGAAAGTAGCTAAGGTCTCCCCAGTGCACAAAAAAAAATTCTCATTTTCCATAGAAAAGAAATGTACAATCTCCACTAACAAAATCAAATGGGTGATCTCTATTTACAAATGAGGTACATACATCTTCACTGAAACATTTATAATTATGTGTAACTCAAATAGAAATTAATGTAAAAAAATTCAGAAAAAAAATACTAGAGACTCATGAGAGTGTGAAGCCTTTTTAAAACACAGCAACTAAAAATGAGAGGGTCTCAAAATCTTATAAAGCAACTCAAAAGCTAAAATCACCATCCAAAACTCTAAAACCTCAACTTGCTCACAACTCTGGGCAAGTCAACTTAATAATTGGTTAACTGACCGAGTAAATGTAGAAAATATGTGAGTTTATCATAACAATGTAGAGAATATGTTTCCAAACTTGGCCTAATCACTAGTTTAAATGAGATAGTACAGGCTGAGTTAAAGTAATCCCAATCTGCGGCTAACCAATCAAATGAAAATGGAAACAAGTCTTTGTGGCACACTGAACCATATAAAAGTAGTGCTAGTAGACATTTACAAGCGATTTGTGGCACCTCTTTTCCCTCTTCTTTAGTTAAGAAGACAATGAGAGAAGCCTATAAATATAAAGCATGGTACAAGTGTTTGACCTACATTGGTCTTGCTAGCTTCAATCAAATCAGTTAGACACAATTAAAGTTACATATTTTGTCTGTTTTCATATTCAAGAATACCTATGACCTCTACCAAACTCCATCTCCTCAACCGACCCAAGTACCCAAACCCCACCCCAGAGACTAGTTCCTCTCTTTCGTAATTAGGTCATTGTCATTGTCATTGTAACATATTCTTTCAGTAGTTGATCCTTGATGACTACTTGTCCCATATTATTTTTCTTTTATTTATTGGTAAGTTACATATGCACCCAATAGGTCTTAAACCCAAGACCTCAGCCTCCACCTAGGACATATAAGGGAGAAGGTGCCAAATGGGATAGAGCTCAATTGCCACAGATTGTCCCCTATTTATAAACTATTTTTCAGTTAGATGTCAGAAAGAGCCTGTTATTGACCTATCTTGATCCAATATGTCACCTTCCCCATTCTAGAATATTTATGCAAGAAGTAGCTCCTCCAATTAAAGTCTACAATAATCTCAATAAACTTAATAGGAACTTCCTCTGGGGCTCCTCAGAGGAGATAACAATTCATCTTGTTGGTTGGAGCAAACTTGTCAAACCCAAAGGGGAAGGAGGGTTGGGAGTTTAATCAGGAGAGAAAAAAATATTGCTCTTCTATCCAAACTCAATGGGAAGCTGGAACAAGAAAAAGATAAGATTTGAGCCCGGGTACTTGTAAATAAGTAAGAACAGTTGGTAGACTAAATTCGAATAATCCAAACGGGCTCACCATCTCTATCACCTGGCCAGCTATGAGTACTGTTGGGAATGGAATAAGTACAAGAGGCCCATGGGCCCAAAGGCTTGCAAGAGTAAGAAAAGAAGAAAGGGAAGTTGCAGGTCTAGCCCAAAGAAGTTGCAGAAGGAACGAGTCAGGCACCGAGAGAGGAGAAAGCGAGGGTATCTTACTGGGTAGCAAGGTCCAGCTCACCAAGGAGCCTCTCTCCCTCTTTAGGTAAGAATCTTATCCTCGGCCCACTACCGAGGGTACAATCTAATTGAGGAAGAATCGAGGAGTACTAGAGAACCAACAAAGAAGTAGATGAACCAGGGAAGGTAGCACCTAAATTTAGCAACTTTCACCTCCGCATTAATAACCGTACCCACCAGTCAAGCCACATTTATTACTGAATGATCAGTCAAAACAGTGCCCTCCTCCCATACACCCACTTACTTCCTCAAAAGAAGGGAGGAGACCTTTCATGGGACAAGTATCATCCTCCCCACTCCTCACCACAAAAAAGATCAAAGGGAGAAATTCCCAACTTGAATAAATAGGACTCCTCCCCCGTTAGAATGGGGGGTAGAAAAATCAACAGAGTGAGAGAAAGTGTGAAGTGTAAATCCTAACTTGTAAGTATCTTCATCGGCCAGGCCGAAGAGAATATAACAACCTTTGTTATTTACTTCAATTTTATTAGTCTTTGATTTGATCTCTTGCTTAGATCTACCATTGAGAATCCCCTTTCCATAACTTAGAAATTAATTATAATGTTCATTTTATTTTTCCTTCATATTTTGACTCATACAGGTACAATATTTTTTCTAAAGGTGTATTAGCCTATTGGGAGTGGAAATATATTAGCTTCTGGCATGAATGATGGCTTAAAGGTGGTTCTTTGAGAAGTTTGATCAAAGGGCCTTTGAATTTAGGAGAGGATAATATGAGGGTAGCTGATATTGCTTCCCCTGCAGGACGTAGTTTGGGATTCCCATCTTCTTCTCTCCCTTTAAATATTGTCCAAGCTATAAAAGCAATTCCTGCTCGGTTGTGGATTTGGGTACCATCTAAAGATGTAAATTTTGATGCTAAGAGTGTTTTAATATAGCGAATGGTCAAAAGTCCACTTATCAAAGCTTTCTTCCATGGTGCTTAGCTCTCGAAAATGAAAGCTGATCCACGGGCCAAGTCTTTTTTCCGGCTTTGCACATGTTAGAATACAAGCCCAACATGCTTTAAGTCCACTGTACTATTGTACTCCACTTGTACTGCACTCCTGTTACTTGTATAGCAAATACTCTGCCTATACAAAAGGCAGTCCCTTGTACAATATTTTATACAATTCAACACAAGAAAACATTCAATCTTTAACAGTAGACATAACAGCGTACCAGTTAGAGAAATTCTTTCCAGACAAGGCCTAAATATCCCTGTGTCCTGTCCACTCTGAGTCTCTTCTGCATGCTTTAAGGGACTGCACTGACACTCGGGTGTTCTCTAACAGACTGGGAAAGGAATACCCCCACTGGCTATTCACTCATTTAGTTTGAGCCTTCATGGTTGGTTAAAGGGTAACTGCTGCCCCAATACCAAATTTGGATACCATAGGGATGATATGTATCAGAAAGGTATCTTTTCTATTTCTGTTTGGAGTTTGGACCTTCTGGTTGCACCACATCAGAGTCATTTTTCAGCAAGCTCAGCCTAACAAAGATCTTCAGATGGTCTGCTTTCAGAAAGCTTTCAAGTTCGTAGCAATCTAGGGATCTCAGATTCTCAACAGTTTGCTTGTATATCAGTATTTCTCGTTTTGTCAGACTTGAATAGAATAACCCAAGATTGGTTCAAACTTTATACTGATGGTGATGTTTGTGGTAACCCTGATATAGCAGGTGGGGGTGATATTATAAGTAACTGGCAAGTTGTGGGGCAGACTTTCTAGAGCTGTTGGTGTCACTACCAATGTCATGGATAAGATTTGGGCATTGAGGGATGGTCTTCAGTCAGCCATTCATCTAGGAATAAATGCTATTGAAGTAAAATTACATGCAAAAGTCGTGCTTGATATGATCCTAAACAACCAGAATTCTAATAGAAACCTATTTGGCTTCCTATCGGACAGCAGGGAACTTTTAACAGCTTTCCTCAGCATCGGGTTAAACATATTTTAAAGCTAGACATTGTGCTGAATCATTCGTGAAGTGAGTATGCTAGCAGTAGAACTTCATTTTGTATTCTGTAACTCCCTCCGATATTTTGTTTTTGTTGGATTTAGATTCTTTCAGTTTGTAAGTTGACAGGCTTGTAACCAGTGCTTCTTATTAGTTTGTTTAATGCATTCCTTGCGTGAGTGTGATTTCAAATATATCAGCAACTATAATATAGAATTTTTTATATAAGAACTTTGTATGGAATTCAAAACCAACCTACAAAGGCTACTATTACATGAAGTAAACTTGAAGATCCTGGCAATAGTTGAATACCACTCACCCGTACTTGCTGTGCAAATGCACTTAATCCAAAATCTGAAACTTTAAGAACACCATATGAATCCAGAAGAAGATTTTCAGGCTGCAAAAGATGCAGCATAGTTCATTAATGATCAATCAAAGCCTGGTTGAATTAATTACCAAGAAACAAAAACACCATCCTTGAAAACGCTCATTAAGTGGTAACTTTATGTGGAAAGGTAGGAAATTTGGCAAACCTTCAAATCTCTATGGTACACGCCTCTACTGTGGCAGTAATCTACAGCATTAATGAGCTGTTGGAAATATTTCCTCGCTTCATCCTCTTTAAGTCTTCCATTTTTGGCCTGAGAATCAAATAGCACATGATGGAAACTTTTTTGTGTAAATAGAAGAATATTGCCCACTGGCCATTGATTACACTTACATGAACGCAAAAGAACAGGTAAATATGATCACAAAAGATGAGTACCATTAAATGAATGCATGATATAATCCAAGTATAACGCTCAAAAAAAAAATCTTACAATTTTGTCAAAGAGCTCGCCACCACCAACAAATTCGAGAATGATGTAGATCTTTGATTTGCTTGCCATAACCTATGCATGCAGAACACAGATAATTTTAAACATACACATTGAAAGTGTCCTACTTAAAATAGTGCAACTCAGGGTGCATTGTATCTTGACAAAAAGCTTAGGGTAGTTTATGATGTCTAGAATGGAATAGATAAATATAGTAAGATGATAAGAACTCAGTAGTTCTTAATCAAGTAACAGAATTAGCTACAGTAGTTCTTCAAGGGAACTAGGCCTCCTAGAGTAGAGTATAATAGAGAAGAGAATAGAGAGAGCAAAGAGAAGGAAATTGCATATCATTCTTCAATGTCCTTTGTTACAATCCAGATCACCCTCTTGTAGTTGAGCTATCTGCTATACATTGGTAAAGTTATGAATTCTGTTATACAATCAGTTACAATTTCTTGACTAACTAACTAACCAACCACACTACTATTACAACCCATTACTAACTAAGCCTTCAAGCAAAATGGTACAATAGTAAAACTCCTATCATAGGAATATGCTCTATCCATAGCCTTCCCAAAACAGAATCTGTACATTTAAAGCTTTGGATGGAGGGGGAGAAGACCCAGAAGATGGGAGTAGAGAAAAAGGGGTGGGTTTAATCAATCTAGTTTGGATGTCTTTTAGGGGGGAAGGATATCTTACTCCTCCTAACCCCTCTCTTTCTTTCTTCTTCTTCTTTTTTTTTTTTTTTTAATTTTTTCTTATTTTAATGATTCAATAATTGGAGGTGGGAGAATTTGAACCTTAGATGTCTCAGTTGGAAACACTAGGAGGTACCAATTAAGCATAACACTCTCGGCCCTAACCACTCTTTTTTAATTCCCCCAAATTTGAGGAATTTTGAGGGAAATTCCACTCATGTTTAAAAAAACATTAAATTGTCCATTTTGCCCTTATGATGTAAATTTATTTTTTATTCTCTAAAATTAGTAAAAGTTGGTCCTAAGTGTCATTTTATATGATAATTTCTCTCTCTTCTCCTTCCCTACTTAATTTTAAAAACATCCACATAAAGGGAAAGGATATCTATTCTTCTTCCCCCTACTTAATTTTTACCACATCCAAACAAGGGGAACGACTGATCATTTCCCTCTCCTCTCTTTCCCCCCCTTATTCTTTGCTCTCCTCTCCCTTCAAACTTCTGAACACACTTATGGCTTGTTTGGAAGTTTAGAGAGGGAGAAGAGTAGAGGGGAGTAAGGGGAGTAGTGGGGAGGAGAGTAGAGGAGAATGATTTACCTCCACCTTATTTGGATGTTTTTAAAATTAGTAAGGGGGAAGGGAGTAATTAACCATTCCCCTTATATAATTTTGTTAATATAATAAAGGTAAATTAGGTAATTTACTTGGTCAATAGTTTATGTACTCTACTCCCCCTCCAAATCTCTCCAATTTGGGGGAATTAAAATTGAGGGGCTAGAGGGAGTCCAAACCCCTCCAAACTTCTCCAAACCCCTCCCCCTCATTCTTTAAAAAACTTTCAAACAAGGTAATTGCATTACTCTCCCTCCCTCTACTCTACCCCCCTCCTTTTTTAAACATTCAAACATGCCATTAATGACAAAACTTAGCCAATATACGGAACACATGCTTAAATGCTTTCTTAGACCATTTGACACCAAGTCCATGATTCTAAAGGCCTACTTCGGTTAGAAAATATGGTTGTTGCCCATATTCTTCATTATTTTTCCTCAATTATGATTTTTTTTTTTAAATACTTTTCCTGACCCTGTTTAAGAAAGTACTATGGACCAAATATCAACCCACTTATTTCATCATGAAATTCTTACCACCTTATACTATTACACCGAACTTCAAACGCTATTTTCTCATAAAGTAAGGACATTATGTAAAGGATTAACAATTAATTGGGTAGAAATCTTGCCATTCAATTAGAATTCCAATCTTTTATTGGAAAATGGCATAAAAGTAAAACAAGAAGTCTTTTTTTTTTTCTTTTTTTTTAATTAGTGTGTTTGACCTTAAAGAGAGGGAAAAGACTAAAGAGTTGTTTATACAGTGACCTCCACTTCATGAGGCACAGTCTCCAGCTGGTTATGCTAGAATTTAGTATTAGGTATAATTTCTATTTGTATTTGAATAAACCATGATGCACATTGTTGAAACAAAACATATTAGAAATGATCTTAATTGGAAAAAAAAAAAAAAAGATAAAGAGACTGCCGTTACCTCAAAAAGTTTAACAACATTTGGATGTTTGATCAGCTTCATTGTCGAAATTTCTCTTTTTAGCTGCCAGAAGAAGCATCAACAACAACAACAACAAAATAAAAATTAAAGGACCCTTTGCTCCGGGTTTAAAGTAATCAATCATAGATACAACACTATTCTATAGCTTAACATCACGAAGCAAATGGAATGCGAAATGCAATACAACAATCTTTATTTCAATCAAATTGAAAATAATAAGAATGATACTAATAAAATGAACCGTTCACGTTCACGTTCACACCCAGCTCCGTAAAGTAAATATATTATATTAATTTAACGAAAATGATAATTAGAATTTTTTTTTTTTTTTTTTTTTGGGTGAAAGATTATTTCTCCAAATGCATCATCAATTAACAGAATAATCTAACTTTCTAGACTAACCACAGTCAACGACAATGGTCAGTGGACTCCATCTCTATCCAACAATTGGGACCCACATACTCCACTCTTTGGCTACATGTCTTACACGTGGCATCCAAATCATCCAGAGATTCACATGTGGCCCCTTAACATAAAATGTAAGAGCACAGCCACAGTCGTACAATTGATAACACCTTATTAATAATATTAAAAATTTTAAATAGATTTTGTTAACTGAACTATTTATGAAAATAAAAAAACACAAAAACCAATGAATTTTTTTAACCCTTTTTATCCTTTTCTTAAAAATATTATTAAAAATTTTCTAAAATAATTAAACTTTTCTAAAATTATTAATTAACGAATACACTAAAAACATCCATTATCCTACCTTAATAAAATTACTCAGTTCATATTTTTTTTAATTTGTTTATTTAGTACTTAACAGTCCAAAAAAATCTTTTGGCATAATGGTACTTGCATGGAAAAAAAAAAAAAAGCATAATAAACTGATAATTCGTAAAAATTTTAAATAAAAGAGAGAGAGAGAGAGAGAAGGGAGAAAAGAAAAAGAGTAATTACATGTTCAACCATCTTGTGACGGAGGACTTGGTCGCGATCGAGGATTTTAATGGCAACGTTGTCACCGGTCTCAACGTTCTTGGCGAACTTGACCTTGGCAAAGCTACCCTCACCCACAGTTTTGCCAAGCTCGTACTTCCCCACACGTGTCCTCGTCGCCGGTGTCTTTCTCGAGCTCATCTTCACCTCCCCCCACCGTTCGATGTACTTGTGTCTTTGTTGTGTTCGGTTTTCCCAACGTAAGGCTTACTCAAAATTTGAGAATTCAGATGGTCTCACTCACTCAGGCTCTCTCACAAGTTACGAGATTGGATTTCCCCCTTTGCTTTTGCTTTTGCTTTTGTTTGCAAAAAACGATGAAAAAGATAAATGCTAGTATTACTGAATCATATCATAATTCATAAACCACGAAATGATACTTCATGGTTTTAACGTTTTATGTAGTACCACGACTTATCTATCTGTTAATGCTTGCCTCATGTGCGCGTTTTGGCCGTGGGCGAGGCCCCACTAGATAATGATTGACCTGGGTTCCACTCTTTTACTATTATCTTATAAAAATTTGTCACATCAATTATTCGTATGAATAAATATAAAAACACTGAGATTTCAACTCTCCCTAGATAGAAAAAGTATGTGAACATCACCACAATCGGTGAGTCTTCTTAATACAATAAGGTGATAGTAAGTAATTTTTGTAGGAAATAATACTTTGTATTAGTAGTGATTCTTTTCTTCTTCCGAAAACATCCCCACTACATACCCTTGATTTACCGACTGACCCGCTGCATTTGTTTTGACAAGTCACCCTTTGGTGTGTGGTTCATGTGATCAAAGCAAAAATTCTAGCCCTACAAAGCCCACCGTAGCCTACCACACATATGGCTTTGAAGAACAACGAAGTTTACTTAACTACGCTACAAATGACAAATCCCACGATGGCCTACAACAAAATGGTTTTTGAATAACAAAGAATTTTACTCAACTACGCTACTAAGTTCAAACAGTAGTCCTGTATTTTCCAAGTTTTACTTTCAAACATAATTCTCTTGTTTAGGGGTGAGCATGGGTCGGGTTGGGTCGGGTTGAGAGAATTTTTTGACTCAATTCACCATAGTGGATCAAAAAAAAAATTCAACTCAACCCAACCCATCACATAAGTCCAACCCAACCCACATGGGTCAGGTTAGGTGGGGTTGAACCCATGGGTTTGACAAATTTTTATTATTATTATTATTATTAAATTTATTAAATATATTATTATTAGTATATTATATATTTTTTAAAATATATAATAATATTATTAGTATATGTTATATATGTATATAAAATATATTATATATAAGCACTTATAGTATATAATATTATTATTAGTATATATTAAATTTACAGCTGATTTTAAAAAAAATTTATTAAAATATATTAAATATAGGTAGGTCAGGTCGGGTTTGGCGGGTTTGTAATTTTATGACCTACACCCAACTTGACCTGCTATAAAAAAAAATTTTGTGACCCAACTCAACCCACCAAGCCTTAAAAACCGACCCAATCCAGCATGTCGGGTCGGGTTAGGCGGGTCAGTGGGTTTTTTGCACACCCCTACTCTGGTTCTCTTTTTTCCCTCTATTTCTAATGGCTATCAAATTTGTGTAATAGAGTTATTGAATGCCTGGCTTAACTGCTTAGTGCTTACTATCATGAGTTTTTACATTTTTTTTCATTGTAGGTACTAATTTGGATTGAGAGGAGAGGGAGAGCAGAGGAAAAGAGTAGAGTAGAGTTAGTTAAAAATAAACTAATTTTGGGCTAATTTCACTCTATTCTACTCTTCTCCCCTTCAGTCCCCCTCAATCCAGGGACGGAACTAGGATTCAAACTTAGGGGGGGCCAAAGTTCTTTGTTCTTAGATTTTAAAAAATTGGAATATCAATACTAAAGGTTGACAAAGTTGCATTATTAACATTAATTTATTAATTATTATTTGTATTTTTCTTTTGAAAAAAAAAATTAATAATATGATTTTATAATCAAGAGTTTTGCAAGTCAATTGACACGTCTTAATATTTTCAAAGTCTAATTAATGTGTGGATGAAGCAATCAATATATGGCATATGAGTTGTCTCTATAGCTATGAGAGTGCAGTCATTTGAGAGGGGCATAGAGCTCTCAAGAGAGAGGGAGAAATTATATAAAAGTTATTGGGTTTTTGAGATTTTTTTTTTTTTTTTTTTTTTTTGCTAGGATTTGTAATTAATTTGTTGTTATTATTTTTGTTTAGATTGGATTTCTGATTTGTCCAAAGATTTTTCTTATTATCTAGATATGTGCATTTTTTTATATATAGATTTTGCTTGCTATCTATTTGTTGGATTTCTTGAGTCAATTTGTAAATTTGGAGAGGGGGGCCAAGTATAAATTTAAGAGCTAGAATTAAAATTCTTTTTGTTAATACACATACTAAGATTTTTTTTTTCAAAGGTTTTTTTTTGGGGGGGGGGGGGGGGGGGGGGGGGGGGAATGGGCCCCCTCTGCCCTTGAATAGTTCCGTCCCTGCCTCAATCCAAACGAACTATTAATAAATCATAACCACAAAAATGTCTTGCTTTGACATAATTAACTTAAAAAATACTTCTAATTTATTTTATTTAAAACTATTTTCCAAATTATTGAAATAAACATAATTCATTTAAGGGAGTAGAATTATCTTTATTCTCTTTGAAATGAACAAATATTAATCTATAGTTACGAATATTCATGAATCTTAAATTATATGTCATGCAATTTTCATTCTACCAAATAATAGATAACGATTGAGGTCCCTTTAAAATTAATATTTAAAGTTTAAACTTGCAATATATTATTTCTACAATGTCAATATATCCCTTTGGTGTTCTTCAATATATGTGTGTGTGTCCCTTTGGTTATGATCCGTACATTTTGCCTTTAATATGTCTAAAAACGTTATATTTTAATGTTCTAAGCGAGGTCATTTTTGTGCATAAAAGGTTCTAATGAAAATCGGGCATATTGATATTATGGTAACATTTAATGTTATAAATTACAAATTTTCAAATAGATATATTTCCTCGCTCAATGGGGTTTCCTTAATTATGAAAAATGGGTGAATACTTTCTTCGTTTCATTACTTTATCCATTTTTCATCTAACCCACAAGGTTGCAACTAACTTTAACTAATTAATTTTAGATGGTACCAATAAGTTCTAGCTAACTCAATTATTAAAGTCTTTTATTATTGAGTAAAATTGATGAGGTCCAACTTCTAATAACAGAAAGTAATTATCATGCAAATAAATATTTTTTAAAAAGTAAATAAAACTTAGATGGTTCAAAATGTGTAGTTACCACAGCGAGTTGAGGACAATTGTGTAATTGTGAGCATGGCCTAGTTGGTAAATTTCAATGGAGAAAAAACGAAGAGATTGCCAAAAGGCAGATTTTTGGGCCAATTTGATAGAGAAGTTTGAGTAGTATTTTATGTAATTTTTTAAAATATGTGTAAATGAAAAAGTAGGTAAAAATATTTATAATATTATTTAAAAATTAAAAATAAATTTTTAAAATGTCCAACCATACGGGCATTTTCCTTTTTCTTGTTTTGTATTTTTCCTCAGATGCTAATATGCATTTAATATTTTTTGGCCAAAAGTGTCACATGTATGTGCAATAATTGAGAACGTCCAAAAAAGCATTACTATATGATGACTAGACTTTCGCTCATTGTCTTTGAAGTTGGCTTATCCTGTTGTGCTGAGGTGAGAGAGTCGAACTTTGTCCACATATATTAGTGGGAGAGATTTTTCCACAGGGGCCAACATATAATAGCCACCGAACCATTATAATCAGAATGGAATCTAAATTTTTAATCAGGTATGGCTTAGTAATCCTTGGCGGCTCCAAGATTTTTTTCTAAGGAGTCAATAAGAAGATAAATTTTATATAAAAAATGAATTTTGTGGTCTACGATATTTCTTTATTACAAATTTGTCCATCGTATTAACAAGAAAATAAAATATAAACTATTAGTTCATTTGGGTTTTTTTTTTTTTAAAGTAAAAGTTCATTTGGTATATAATTTTATAATACAATGAACATACTAATTATTATTACTAAGATGAAATCTTAGAAATCATCAATTGTTTTCAAATTCAATAAATATATTAATTATTATCGCTATGTGAACTTTAATTATTATTGCTCAAAATTCTTTTATCTATTAGTTTGTTTTAACTATTTACAATTCTTGTATTTAATAATTCAACTCAACTTTGACAACTATTATTCATTGTAATTGTATTAGGTGTGTTTGGGTTTTAATTATAAGCCAACTTATTACTTCAACTTTTTTTCTACTATTTGCGGGTCTCATATGAGTTCTTACTTTTTTATACTTTTAGCAAAAAGTTAGATAAATTATTCCCAAATAGATACTGAGAAAGTTTTTGTTGTGTTAACATTTTCTTTTGTCTTCACTCAATCACTCTTGGTCTATCTCACGTGCCCAGTCCTCACTTAACAAATAACAAATTAAAAGCACTTCAGATTTAATAACTACTTTTTATTTTCAAGGTTTTAGATTAAATTGGCTTGTCGTTGGGTTTTTTTTTTTTTAAATGCCAATATATTGTTAAGAGGATTATATTTAAGGTTATTTTAGTTGTGCTTAAAAAAAATTAGGATTAGAATGTTCAAAATTTTATTTTAAAGGGTCAAAACAATTAAAAAATTTATATTATATCATATTATATATGTTTTGGCCAAGTCAAGGGGTTCATTTGAACCCCTGGGCAATGGCTAGCACCACCCATGTTAGTAATAAAAGTTCTCCTATAGCTTTCCATGATATTTGGCAGGAGTTAAGCGGCTCGAATGGTAGCGCTTTAACGAATGTGGTGTGTCCAAGATAATAGCTCCATTAAAATCCTAATAGTACACGTGATATTAATTATTGTTGTTACGTGGCATAGAATCAATAAATCTACACCAAAGACTTTTTTTTTTACTTAAAAAAAATGGAACCTAGTTTCGGCTCCATTTGAATGTCATCCCTAGCTTGGGTCCATTCTGGAAACCTGGATTGCAAATAGCCCACTAAAGTTCCACTAGGCCTCACGAAACAAGGTTGGGCTCCATTGAGGTTCAGGCTAAAGCAGTAAAATTAAACTTTTTACTAAAGTGACAGGAGTGAATTATTGCGGGCTTTGACGGGTCAGATAAACTCAGCTTTGAGTTAGTGGAAACTGGACCAGACTTGACCCAAACGCCTAGAATCTACCTCCATCAAGTATCAACCATCAAGCAAGAGAGAAGAGTATTAAGGCCTAGTTTTAGGCCTGTTTAGTAGACTATTTAAATAAAATATTTTTAATTTTTAAACAACATTATACATATTTTTACATACTTTTTCATCTACACGTATTTAAAAAAATTACAAATAACATTACTGAAACTCCTCTACCAAACAAGCCCTAGTCTTTTAGACTAGTTTAGCATGTCATCAGAAAATCAATTCTTTCTTTTGAAAAAATAAAAGACAAATTTACAATTTACATCACTTTCTAAATTTGCCCAAAATTCAAGTTAGTCTTGTGATTTTTATTTTGTTCATTTCAATCTTTTTTTCATTTCTTATAAATTCAAATTTTCTGTTCATTCCACTAAGTCCATTAAGTGGGTTGCCATTAAGTTCCTTGAAAATAATGCTGCCGCTTTGGTATTTTAAAAAGTCATAAATAAAAAAACATGGAATATATATATATATATATAGAGAGAGAGAGAGAGAGAGAGAGAGAGAGAGTTTGAAATTTGACAAAGGGGCCTAATGAAATGATGTCGTGGAGATTGAAATTCGTGAGAGTTGTGGAGATTGGGATTAGCAAGGAACTACAACCGTACAACGTCAACAGGGAAGCATGCTGAGGAAGACTCCTTCAAGGAAAATTAAAGAGGGACAAAGAGTGAACATATAACTAGGCCATTTTCGCTCAATAATGCCCTTCGACAAATTATTTGGCCAAATAGAATAGTTTTGATTTTCGAACTTATATAAAAAAAAGTTGAATTTCTTGAAACTCAAAAAGTCGAGTTCCACTTCAAAAGTCGAGTTTCATGCCAAATCTACTGATGTGGCATTTTTAAAAGCTACATATCTCCCTCTCTCCCTCTCTCTCATTGATCCAACCACTGCGAGTTCGTTGCCACCGAGTCCAATTGGGTTTCTTTTACGTTTGACACTAAAATCTTTACTTCTTTGTAAGGGTGACAAAGTAAGTCCAAACTCATTTATCTACCTAAATCCATCCACTTTAATTGAACCCAAACGTACCAAATTATTAGTTGGGTTAAATGAGTATCAACCCAATTAGACCCAGTGATTATTAAGTTTTAGTTAAAAACCCATTGAACCTCATTTAACCCAAAAACAATATATCCAAATTCAACCCAGGCCTTTTCATAAAAATAAAAAAAAAATTAATTTCTCAATTTTAAAATCCATTCATTTTCTTGTCCTTTCTTGCCTTTTCTCAGAAACTACAAAGAAAATTTTTGTCATTTCCTTTTCTCTCACTTTCTTGGCAACCAAACAACAACACTCAAATACTCTCTTTGAAAATCTAGAAAAATTCCCAACAAAACAGAGTAAGTGTCTTAGAAAATCTCGATACATCTTTTTATCTTCAACCTCAAGCTAAAATCTAAAACTCCTTTGTAAACCCATACCCACATCAAGCACTCTCTGAAATACTGTCAAAGAATTCATCGCTCGCATCGTCATCAAGCGTACCCACCTTCCCAACACCAATCAGTTTAGCCTGAAGGTCTCCCCTCTCGCACAAATCTCTTTATTTCTTCTTCACTTCGAACTCGCGGTTTCTTTTTTCAGATCCAAAATCCATTTGGTTACTGAGAAAGTTGAGGAATTGATAGTTTTTATTCTTCACTTTCTTCTTTTTTTGAATTTGGTGTATGTAATAGAGCCTTTTGGCTATATTTGGTTCGATTGAGTCGAAGCTACTTCATTTGGCTTCTTTTCTTTCCTTTTCTTTTTTTTTCTTTTTTTTTTTTTGTGTTGATTTTCAATTCGTAAATAATTGGAATCCAATTTTCAAAATTCATTTCCTTATTTTTCTAAATTTTCTTGGCAACCAAACGGTGGACCACTTAGTTTCTTATCTTATTCCTCTATTTTCCCGTCGCTAAGCTGTTATTGTGTTTATGGGCATTTTGGTAATTTTGATAATTAGATAATTTGGTGGGTTGGGGTTTACCCATTATAATTGGGTTGGGTTGGGTTTGGGTTAGGGTTAGGGTTAGAAGCAATTAGTTAAATGGGTTTTAATGGGTGAATGGGTTTTATATACTCAACTCAATTATGCCCACCCCAAACCCATCCATTTGACACCCCTACTTCTTTGGGGTTGTTTCCCATTTCAATTAAGGTTGTGATGGGTTTTGTTCAACTAGTGTTTTGGTTTAAGTGTGTTTGTGTATGATTTAGGTGTGGCTAGGTGTATGGTTTGGTCTGATTGTTGAAGAAGGGTTTGTTCTTTGTTGCGTCAAGAGTTGCTATTGTAATTTTTTTTAATAAAAAATAAGTTGTCATGTGTTATTAAAAAAAATGTCACATCATTGTTCTGTTAATAGAGTGACCAATAGACCTCATTTTTTAAACTTTAGGGAGTAAAGGTGCTGAACAAGTAAACTTTAGGGACAAATGGTAGATTTTTGCTTTTTATTTTTTTTTATTTTTTTTTTTTTTGGTACTATGATAAGATTTGAGCTTATTATATCGACTCGATGATTATTATCATTTATCATTAAGCCAAGACATCAATTGGTGTTGGTGGAATTCTAAATTATTTATCTATACTATTATGTGGCATTTGGTATAGGGTAATGTTTTAAGATTCTCAAGAATATTTAAAGATTCTCATGTTTAGTTACAAATCACCTTAAGGAATCACATGCCAAAGGTATTCAGATTCCCCCTTAACCCCTTCTTTGTAGGAATGTGGATTCCCTTTAAAACAGGTGGGTATCCAAATTCCCAAGTTTAAAGAAATTTGTATTTTTTATAAATTGACAATTTTAACAATTTCTTCTTATCAGTTAAGCAATGGAAATAAAACATAAAATAAATCATCAATATCTTATAGACCTAAATGTTGTCAGGTTGTTTTGTTATGGATTAAGCTCTTTTTAAAATTATAGATAAGAATTAATTTTTCCCCTTTTATATCTCCTATTTGGGATTGGTGAGATGTTAAAGTAAAATAAATTATTAATTTCCATTAACAATATTTTTCATAAAGAATAAGAATTTAAATAGTTATTTTTGTATTGTACTTGTCATTTTGAAATGTTATACTAAAATTTTAATGAACTTGTCATAATTTATAGTTTACATTTTGTTTGTCATTATTTATTTGGAAGAAGATTTAAAAAAAGAAAGAAAGAAGACTTGATATAGGATTTATAAATCTAAGGATAGTACGAGAAAAATAAATAATTCATTTAAAATTCTTAAGAATAAACCAAACATTATAATCTCACATTCTAAGGAATCTTATTAGATTCCCAGCTAAACTAAACATAGGAATAGTTACATTTCTAGGCATCTAGACTGCAAGGCATCACATTTCTAGTAATCTAGATGCTAGGAGTAATGTTGATTCTCTCGTACCAAATGCCACATTAATAATAGGATTCCCTGTTTAGGTTTTATCATTTTACGTACTAAAATATTCTTACACAAATTCGTAATTTTCTAAAATACCCCTAGCTTTTAGTTATATAATTTTTAAATTTAAAAATATAAATTGGTTAAAAGAGTAATTTACTATTTTTAACATAATTCTTAAGTTTTAGACTTTCAAACTTTTATCAATTTGCACAAAATTAAGATATTATTTCTATCTCACTTGTAAACGTTTTTTTACTAAATCTAAAATAAATAAAGAAAATCTAATCTCACGCGCAAAACACATGTGACAAATTTAATTTAATAATAAAAGACTTTATTAATAGAATACTCTTTTTTTTCTTTTTCTTTTTTTGTTGAGAAACTTATTAATAGAATACTTAAATTAATTGTAACTCATAACAAATTTTTCATGTTAAAATAACTGTGTATGAATAGGACTGGTCATTTATTATTATTTTTAATCACCAGTAGAGCGTAGTGTACCATCCCTAGATATGGCAAAACTCTCGACGAGGTGCTTCCCGTTATCGATTGCAACTAATTATCTAACCATTAAAGAATTTTTTTATTAAAAAAAAATCAAAAAAGAATAATGTCCCCCGTAATTCATATGCACCCATGAGGGAATTAGGAGAAACTGGACAGATCCTTCTAGCCAGTAACAACATGTCCCCGTATGCTACTAAAGTAAAAGTCATTGCTTGCAAAACAAACTATGACTATATATATATATATATATATGCACACACGCACACATTAAACTATTTCTCTCTCTCTCTCTCTCTCTCAACCTTAAAATAGATTATAAAATTATTTTTTGGCTTCACTTATTTAGTTCAACATGTTTTCCAAAAATTTTTAATGGAAAACAACTTTATCTCATACCAAATTAAACAACTTTATCTTACTACTACGCTGGTACACAGTGATCACTCTACAAGGATAAGTGATTGTGATGTGTACAGCGTAAGGGTCGGGATTCAAGTCTCTAAAATAAAGATTCACACACATATATACTTAGATTAAGTTAGACTCACTAAAATAGAATTTTTATCTTATATAAAATAAATAAATAAATAAAAGATAGTTTTTCTTTGACTTTTTTTTTACTCTAGCTACCAAGTATAGGAAAACTTATAAAACAATCATCTTCACATAGAATGTATTAGCTCTTTATACCTCCATGTTTACAAAATATCGATGAAATACCAGTACTTATCTTATATATATATATATATATATATATAATTTTTTAAGAAGATAGTTATAATAACTTTTAAATTTCAATTTTTTTATATACATTTCGAATTATTCTAAACATGAATTTATAGATTATATAATAAATAACATCTTATTAAGATAAAATTTTGTGTACACCTTGATAACAAAGGAAATATGCAATCCAACAATAAAATATTTACAATATCAATTAATAAGTGGTGTAACATAACATAGTATAACTTGAATTCTCAAAAAAATTAAAAAATGGTATAACTTGAGTTTAACATATATATATATATATGGCAGATATTCATGAAAGTGTGCTTGAGACAAAAAGATCCACGGTTGTTTCTTCGACCTGAATAAATTTTCTCATGTAATTAATTGTTTCCAAGAAATATTACCAGAGGACAATTCTTTTAGATATAGAAGAAAAGTATTTAGGATTTGATGATTCAATTTAATTTTTTTTAATCATTTAATTTAATTTTTTTATATTTTATTTAAATGATATTTTGACAGACATCCACTACAAACTCATTTTATTTAATCTATATTATTTTGGGTAGGGTTTCGTCATATAGGTGAATTTGATATGTCTTTCGTGTTAAGATGTGCATCCCAAACACATGAAAGCACTAAAGGCAGTTTTATACGAAACCCATTTATTTATATCCCAAAAAACAAACTACTTATCATATGAACCAAAAGGTATACCTAAAATGAAATACAAACAAAATCTCCCCCAGATAGCTCCACTTATAAACCGTATCAAAAATCTGAGACGTAATCACTTTCTCCTCCTTATACTTGGTGTTATCTTTAACAGATACCAACTTTGATCAAAAGGCACGCCTCATGTTACCCTCAAGCCAAAATTACTAATTGTATAGCTTGCAAAATCCAAAGCATCGGTCTTCAGTATCTTGCCCTCTTCTTCGGGTCACTGTCCCTTCTCTCCCAAACTTCTCTCAGCATAAATAGCACCCACCTACTTCCATAGCTCTTAGTTCTTCTTCTTCTTCTTCTCACTGCCACTACATATCACAGGTATGTTCTTTATTTTGATCTTGTCTCTTTCGGAATTCACATGATCAGCTAGCTTTCAATCTCTATAAATATGTGACAAAGTTACACTTGATCTTTCTTTTCTTATCAGCAAACACCCGGAATTCTTTTTGCTAATTGGTGTTTGATGGGATCATTTAAGGAAGGGAGAGAAGAAAGTCACGGGGAACGAAGGGAAAGAGTGAAGACATGCATAGTTTATTCATGGTCATTAATGGTGAGCATGATAGGAGGTCTAACAATGGGGTGGTGGGAATACGAGTACCACTCCACAAATAGTCAACTTTGGATGGTGCCCTTTGGTCTAGTTCTGCTTATTACACCTCTCTTTGCTTGGTTCTCCATCTTTGTTTCCGATTTATGTAGCTCTAAGGTTGAAGATGCTCCGAGTGCTGCAACAAGTCAACCCGTTCGTCCACTTGCAGGTGACCTTGAGAGATCGATGAGCAAATCAAAGAAGTTACCACTTACTGTGATTAATGTTGATGTATGACTCTTTTTTCTATTCTATGAGCATCTTTTTTTACTGTCCTAGCTAGGACAGTAAGACTTTGCTTCTCTTTTTACATTCTCACGTCATTGCGCAGAATCATGAGTTATTTGATTAAGAGAAAATTCAAAAAGAGAGTGCATTAAATAAATGTAATTCTCAAATAGCATTCGGGCTGAGCATTTTTATCAAGAATGCTAAAATTTTTAGCATTTAACACTTTAAAAATTTACTTTATTTATTATACCATCCCACTTTAAAATACATCAAATATCAAAACTTTTATATGCAAGTATGCCAAAAATTTTACAATTTAAAAGTTTCGATGGAGTTGCTTTTTTGGTATTTTGATGCTAAAATTTGGTATTACCCTTTTTAGCATCCTTAATGAGATGCTCTAAAGGCTTTTTTTTTTTTTTGGCAATATATTATATATAATTGATTTTTTTATTCAAAGAAACAATATTATATGATTTGGAAATGCCACTTGGCAATCATATTAATCAAATAGTAGTACTTCTGATTGATTATTAGTTGGTGGTGCATGTGCAAAAGCTTGATTTTTGGTGGGCTGCAGTCTATCCAACCAATCAAATTAATATTCTTTTCAATTCTTTAAATTAAAAGGAGGACAGCTATTCTCAAAAAAAAAAAAAAAAAAGGAGGACAGCTTAGCTTAGTAGTATAAAAAAAATTAAAAAATAAAAATAAAAACTAAATTTCAATGCAATGATAGTGATGCTGTGAAATTATAATATGATGATTATTTTATGGAAAATATAAGAGAAGAATTCAATAGAAATCAAGTGGATGCCGTGATATTAGCTAGGGAAGTATGGGAAGGCTATGAATGCAGCCTTCCCCAGCTCAATTAGTTCCAAATGGTATTTAACTATTAAGCATCTACCTGCCGTCTTCTGCTTTCTTTTATCTTTAACAGGCAACGCGGCTTTCCAACGATGAGAGAGAGAGAGAGAGAGAGAGAGAAATTAGTGGGGGATGCATATACGGAGGTGGGGTTTGATTGGTAACTAGGACATTTTGAGACAATATATATCTTTCCAAAACAAAACCCAAGTGTATATTTTAAATAAAATCCAAAATCTTATTAAACAAGTATGATGCATGTACAATCTATAACTTCTACCAAAAACAAAATTGTAAAATCAATGACATATGTAAGGACTCAATTTGGATTGGACCCAGAGTATGAATGGGTTTTCAGTCCAACAAGCCCGAACAATAAATTTATAGAGAATGGATTGAAGGTTTAGGTGCTGGCCGTCGTTCACCAAGCATGAACCCTTTTCTTTTATATAAAAAAAAAAAAAAATACTTATAACTATTTACAACCGGGAGATGCTTCTCGGCCCATGGCCGAGGAGCCCTTTTTCTTCTGCCTTTTCCCCCCCTATCTTACTTTACTCGCTCTTCTTATATAGTCTTCATCGTCCTATCTCGTTCTTCCATCTGTTGATCATCCATTCGCATTTCTTCTAACTACCCATCCCATCAGAGGTCTTATCAGCACTTAAGTGGTTCACTCTGATCAATGTTGCCCTGCTAAGGGGTTATATCACTATTAATGCGGCCAGAGGGGTTAGGTGAATGCATTAAGTGTGAAGGTAACAGCTTGCCCTGGACTTGTCCTTTCCAAAAATTATCCTTGGCATGCCGAGGACGAAGAGGTCCTCGGCGTGGATCCGAAAAAGAGGCTTTCCCCAATTTAGCCTCGGATGGTTAGTCTTCCTCGGCGTGGGCCTTGGGCCTACTACACGATGGGCTGAGGCTATCAGGCCCATGGGCCCCACAATAGCCCCTCAAAACCCTGCTGCACGTTCCCTCGGACGGGGAGGAGGGTTTTGATATTCACGGGCCCTCTAGACGAATCGCCACACATCGGTCCGCGATAATGTTGGCGACTTTTCGACTGCATGATGTGCGTTTTTGGCATTTTAAGACTTAATGTGTGCCCACATTAAATTTTGGTGGCACCACATCTCTCACTTTCAACGGTGTGATGGTAATTGTTCGGCAGGGATCTCCTGCTTTTATGGGCAGGCAGTTACATTTGAGGAACTTAAGAGGGAGTATAAGTACCTATTTGAACCGCCTGGTTTTCTCATTTTCGCGCTTACAACCATTGATACGTATGATTTGAATCTGGTTTAACTTGCACACTACCTGAAGAGAATCGTCATATTTCTGTAAGTCTTCTTCTTCCGGCGACTCCAAATTTTTCTTGATTCTATTCCTTCTTTTCTTCTTCTGGAATCTTTAGTCGTCCTTGGGGGATGGGTAAGTTTAAGAAGTTGGTTGAGTCCGATGAGATGATGAACAAGTTCATTGTTGACTATGGAATACCCAATAATGTGAGTTTGAAGTACTGTGAAGAACGGGAGTGGTACATTAAGAGGAGAGAGGGTGAAGTCGTGATCCCGATAGTCGCTTTCGTAGAGGGAGGGATGAGAATCCCTATGAGGCCAGTGACTCTCAATTACCTTAGGCATTTCCGTCTGGCTTCAACCCAATGTGCCGTAAATGTATTTAGGATATTAGGGTGTGTAGATACCTTGAATGAGAAAATGGGGCTGAGACTGACTCACCACGATGTGAACTGGTGCTACAACCTTCATCACCTTAGGGGTAAGACGTACTATATGAAGACGAGGGACGATAGGGTCCGACTCATCCAGTGTCTTCCTGATTCTAATAAGGGGTTGACTTAAGATTTCCTCATAATGTCGGGGGAGTGGCACAACGGCCTTCATTGCCCAACAGTAGAGGGGAAGCCAGGTAGGGTATCTGAAGTAGGAGACAATCTAGGTTTCAGTATTTTTATTTTTTATAACTGTATATCCGTTTTGGTTGATTAACCACAGGAGTTTCATTTTTCTTTTCGCAGATCTGCACGCCTTCGCACGTCATTTCCACCTAGTCAACAAAGCGGATTTAGAAACCATTCTTAGGTCAGAACTTTTCCTGAATGAAACTGATAACCAAGTTAGAGCTGCTCACAAAATCCTCGGATGCGACCCAACTCAAAAATCATTCCCAGTCCTGAAGCACGTAATTAGAGCTCGTGACCCTCGGCTTACGCAGATTACCGTGGTGGAGGACGGTTTTACATTTTCCGAGGGGTCTCACATACCTGAAGGCATTCCGCTAGCACGTCCCTCCTCATCCCAACAAATAACGGTGGCCGAAGAAGGACAATCTAAAAAGGCAGGGAAGGTAGTTGAACTGAGCTCTTCTGAGGACGAATATAGTGTGTTCAACCTAGCTGATCAGTCCGAGGATCCCTCTGGTGATCTAGGAGACCCTCATCTGTCCGAAGCCGACCTCCAGTCCCTAAGAGTTAGTACTCAGGCTGAGATGGGTTTAAAAAGACAGCCCCAAACCAATCTTCTTGACCTGCTCGAAGGCGGTTCCAAGAAGGGTGCATCGGAAGAGTCGCAACCCAAGCCCCCAACACCTCCGCCCCAGATTTTAACTGTGCAAACCAGGTCATCCTCTGTCCCCACAGTATCAGACCTTTAGACCAAGTCTTATGACCCGAAAAGAAAGAGACTTTCCAAGGGTAAGGAGCCAATGGATGGGAGCAAATCCTCCTCCCCGCCCAAGGAGGGTAAATTTCGCAGGCCTCCAAAACAACTGAAGCTCGGTGGTCAACGGAAATGTAAGAAGATCGTCCAACAGTCTGAGGCCCAAGCCTGGCTGCCCGCTGCCATGCTCCATGATCAACCCCTGATGGATGACGCATCGATACAGGAATCTCAAGGGGCTGAGGGGGCTCTCGTAGCCGATGCCCTGGAGAAGTCTCTCCTCCTTCCCACTGACATGGCCGAGCTAGAAAATATGAGTGGATCAGAGGTTGTCCTTGACCTTAAGAAGTATTTGGGCATGGTGGGTCCTTTGGTACCTATTTACTTTATTCGAACTTTGTTGCTTAGTACCCTCCCTTTTCTTTACGGAGTTACTTGTTTTTATTGGCAGGCTATCCAGGCTCTTTTCAGGTTGGACGAGGAGGTCGATGGCCAAAGCAGTACCTTAGCACAAGAGCGTGACAAATTCTTGAAAGCTGCCAGTACCCTCAAGAGATCTGAGACCGACTTGAAAAAGGCGATCGAGGATCTGAAGGAGATGATAAGGGCCAGAGACACTGCTGCCTCCGACCTAGCCGTGGCTAGGAAGCAAGCTGAGGACCAAGCCAATCGCTTGCAAGACGTTAAGGGCCAGCTACAGACTGCCAAAGAGGACACTGTCTACTTGAAGAAAAAGTTGACCGAGGCAATCCATGAGAAAGGTATTGCCGAGTATGCCAGGGACGAGGTTGTGAGAGCCAAAGATGAGGCGGTATTTGCAAAAATAGACGCTGAGCGCTCTGTAGAACAGGCAGAGGAGGAGGCATTCGCAGATGGGGTGGCTAAGACTGAAGCCACCCTTCGGGCGCAAGTTCCTGCAGTGTGCAGGCATTACTGTTCTCAGACTTGGCATGAAGCCCTCAACCAAGCAGGGGTTGATGCCTCATCTGACCTTAGGAGGGAGGACAGGGTATATTACCCTATTGCAATTCGTGAGACTGCCCCTGATGCTCCCGAGGAGGGGTCCTCATTACCAGCGACTGAGAGTCACAATAAGACCGCCGAAGATATATTTTCCGCTGACCAACCCCCCGATGAGGTTGAACCCTCGAGAACATTGGGGGGAGTTAGAACTGAGGTTCAGGAAATATCACAAGACGTGGCGAGGCCTCCTGCGGATCCTTCGAGACAAGGCCCTTAGGCCTTAGTTAAAGCCTTTTGATCTGCTTGTCGAATTAATTTGCCTACTGAGTTAGGGAGACTGCTGTATGACATAGGATAATTTTGTTTACTTTCTCTTTCATTTCATTCTATTTCTTGCCTCGGTGGCGTTGTAAGGAGACTGTATATTTTCTGTTTGAACTGAATGCTCAATACCTTGCTTCCAACTATGGATATTTTCTTTTACTTGTTTTTCTCTATTATTCTGCTCAATACTTGTATTCTATTCTGGAGTTAGTCTCATGAGACCACCTGCTATCCTTCAAATATAAATCTAAGGACCGTATTATAGCTTGAATCTAGGTAACACTCTGGTTTTTCTACAGATAGTTATTTTCTCCAAAAGTTCAAGTCTTTGGACCATGCAATACCTTGGTTTCGTCTAGTACCTAGGTCTAATGGTGTGAATAGTTTTAACATAGGCTTGGGTCCGAGGACCACGCAATGCCTTGGTTTCGTCTAGCACTTCTATTTTTCTGTAAGTATCTAGTTTCTCATAGGTTTGAGTCCGAGGACCATGCAATACCTTGGTTCTGTCTAGTACCCAGGTATAATGGTGTGAATAGTTTTACCATAGGTTTGAGTCCGAGGACCATGCAATGCCTTGGTTCTGTCTACCACTTCTATTTTTCTGTAAGTATCTACTTTCCCCATAGGTTTGAGTTCGAGGACCATGCAATACCTTGGTTCTGTCTAGTACCCAGGTATAATGGTGTAAATAGTTTTACCATAGGCTTGGGTCCGAGGACCATGCAATGCCTTGGTTCTGTCTACCACTTCTATTTTTTTGTAAGTATCTAGTTTCCCCATAGGTTTGAGTCCGAGGACCATGTAATACCTTGGTTCTGTCTAGTACCCAGGTATAATGGTGTGAATAATTTTACCATAGACTTGGGTCCAAGGATCATACAATGCCTTGGTTCTGTCTACCACTTCTATTTTTCTGTAAGTATCTAGTTTCCCCATAGGTTTGAGTTCAAGGACCATGCAATACCTTGGTTCTGTCTAGTACCCAAGTATAATGGTGTGAATAGTTTTACCATAGGCTTGGGTCCGAGGACCATGCAATGCCTTAATTCTGTCTACCACTTCTATTTTTCTGTAAGTATCTAGTTTCCCCATAGGTTTGAGTCTAGGACCATGCAATACCTTGGTTCTGTCTAGTACCCAGGTATAATGGTGTGAATAGTTTTACCATAGGCTTGGGTCTGAAGACCATGCAATACCTTGGTTCTATCTACCACTTCTATTTTTCTGTAAGTATTTAGTTTCCCCATAACTTTGAGTCCGAGGACCATGCAATACCTTGGTTCTGTCTAGTACCCAGGTATAATAGTGTGAATAGTTTTACTATAGACTTGGGTCCGAGGACCATGCAATGCCTTGGTTCTGTCTACCACTTCCCCATAGTTTTGAGTCCGAAGACCATGCAATACCTTGGTTCTGTCTAGTACCCAAGTATAATGGTGTGAATAGTTTTACCATAGGCTTGGGTCCGAGGACCATGCAATGCCTTGGACCACTTCTATTTTTCTGTAAGGAGGGGTTTGTCTTCGGACTGCTTCACTGGAGACGATTCCTCTTCGGGTTAGGTTATGACCTTACACGTGGCGTTTTGTCCCGCCTCCAGTTTGAGTCCCACATTTTTCATTTACAAGGCGTCCTTTGGCGATTCGTTTTCCGCGCTTGACATTTCGGTGCGCGAGATGCGCCCTCATTAATGTCCTCATGAATTAGCACACATCCAGCAGTCTATGGCCCCTCGGTATTTGATGGCTCTGTGATTTGCACTGTTGACAATTCTCCTTTCGAATTCTGCGCGAATTAATTCCCACCAACATTTATCCCCTATATAAGACTCTTCGGGGGGAAGGTTTCTTCACATTCCATGAATTCCCAAACGCAAACAGAAAGAATACACACCCTCAGCTCCCCAAGCCCCTTGAATAACCCTGCCGGAGTTGGTAGCTATGAGGCGGCTTTGGACGGGTGTGAGGACATCCGTGCCAAAAACCATCATGGCCGCAGCCCCCACTGGGTTTCTAGCGCGGCAGAGTTTAGGCGTAACCCCGATGGTGTCATGCATGGTGGCCCGGAGGGATGTCGTTGAAGTACCTAATGTCTCTCCTCGGAGTGCACCCCCGACGGAGGAGATATGTGAATTCACGTCACAGCCAGTGCTCGAGCGTTGCCGTCTCCTACGGCCAACACTCGTGAGGGTTGGAGAGAATCAAGGGAACATCATGAGGAAGGGTGGCCGGTGCGCCTGCATCTGCTCCTCACTTTGTTCAAGCTTTACTGCACCTGGGCCTCCCCCTTCCCTGCTTTTATTGTCAAGCTCTCCCATTCTCTTGATGCCAATAAAAGCACGGGTTGACACTTCCCTTTGGCTAGTTTTAGGGCGGATCCACTTGGGCCTCTAATTGTAGAACTAGCTGGTAGAAATAGTTGTAAAGCACACCTGCCTGAGCCTCTGATTGTAATCTGTAACTTTTTTTTTATTATGAAATAATATCAATCGTTCTCTTTTCGCTGTCAAATTTTTTTTTTTTTTTTATACTTTGCCAACTTACTGTAAAACGACCACCTAGAGCAACCGCCTAGTGCGCCGACCAGCGCACTAATCCTTCCCACAGACAGCGCCAATTGTAAGGACTCAATTTGGATTGGACCCAGAGTATGAATGGGTTTTCAGTCCAACAAGCCCGAACAATAAATTTGTAGAGAATGGATTGAAGGTTTAGACGCTGGTCATCGTTCACCAAGCATGAACCCTTTTCTTTTATATATAAAAGAAATACTTGTAACTATTTACAACCGGGGGATGCTTCTCGGCCCATGGCCGAGGAGCCCTTTTTCTTCTGCCTTCCCCCCCCCCCTATCTTACTTTACTCGCTCTTCTTATATAGTCTTCATCGTCCTATCTCGTTCTTCCATCTGTTGATCATCCATTCGCCTTTCTTCTGACTGTCCATCCCATCAGAGGTCTTATCAGCACTCAAGTGATTCACTCTGATCAACGTTGCCCTGCTAAGGGGTTATATCACCATTAATGCGGCCAGAGGGGTTAGGTGAATGCATTAAGTGTGAAGGTGACAGCTTGCCCTGGACTTGTCCCTTCCAAAAATTATCCTTGGCATGCCGAGGATGAAGAGGTCCTCGGCGTGGATCCGAAAAAGAGGCTTTCCCCAATTTAGCCTCGGATGGTCAGTCTTCCTCGGCGTGGGCCTTGAGCCTACTACACGATAGGCTGAGGCTATCAGGCCCATGAGCCCCACAACATATATAATAAAACTGAAGACATTTGAGAGTTTTTGTTGAACTTATAATTTTTTAAATCTCACAATTTTACTCGTCATTATCCTAGAATATATAGAGTAATATTACAGCCACAAACTATTTTACAACATTTTTACGAAATGTTAGTGTGACTAATTTCTTATTAGTTTCATCTATACCCACCATTAACATCACTTTTTCATTTATTAATATCCACTAATTAATCATATCAATAATTTGTAAAAAAATTTGTAAAATTTTTTGTATCTCTAGCATTACTCAAATGTATATTTTCAATTGAATTGAATTTTTATTTCATATTTAAACCCTCCATTATAATTTTAATGCATTATATTTCTTTAAATATTGAAATATAAAATTTCATATACAAATAAAATTAAAATAAATATTTATTAATATATGCTATAATTATCAAATTTTATAATAGAAATTAAAAAAAAAAATCATATTTTGTTAAATTTTATCATGCATTACACAAATTATCTACTAGTGTACATGATAAACAAATTATCAACTAGTGAACAATATGAACAGGAATCATATTTTGGTATGAAAGTTTGATTCTATCAAGAGTATAGACAAGGTGATACAGTAACCAAAGCTATCCTTGATTATTTGCATAGTGCGTTTATGGATAAAGATATTAATTTCACGCTTATTGTATTTGCAATGTCATTTATAGAATCATTGCAAAAGTCAGCTAATAGACTGTAAAAAATCCTCCCCAACTTATTTCACCAACCTAAGTTTCTTTGTCCCAAGTATACTTATAACAAACATCGTGCTACTTGTTTTTGAAGCTTTGCATATCATGAATAGTAGACAACGAAGAGGTGATGGGAAAATGGCTCTTAAGTCTTAAGTTAGACACTAGCAAAGTGTATGATTGTGAGAGACCACAACCTCAACTTGTTAATTTAAATTTTGAACAAAACCTATGTAAATGAGTAAGATTGTTTTTATTGTCTCTCAAAATGAACATTGAACTAGTGATACCGTTTCCCCTAGATCCAAAGTTTTACATTTTGAGTAGCCACTTGTTTTAGATAAGGGGAAAAAATGAGAGAAAATCATATAATAAAATAATTCATCGTTTTGTTGATTGAAAATTTGGAATTTATATTTGATAGAATTATTATTATTATTATTATACACACATTGACTTATTCCTAGATACAAGTTGGAAAGAAAAAAATTACAAGATTTTTTTAACTACATTCTAAAAAATGAAAATTATAGGATAACACCAAGTTTATAAACCATTTATATAAGATTGGATGTTAAGTTAAAGAGTGGAAATGTGTAAGGCACCCACCCTGTCTAGTAAATTTGTCTTCTAAAATATATATAGTCATGTCATGCAAGCATCATCCAAACATTTCACAAACAATAAAAGAGTATATTAAGTTTTGCAAAAGATATCAAAAGACTAGGGTTTTGAAAATTTTTTAAAAAAATGAAAATTAGAGTTCATCCCATGTCATCAAATACAAACATACAAAAGAGCATGTTTATAGTATTCATCCCATATTATTGAATATAAAAATTATTGCATATCCCATATCTAAAGCTTTAGAGCCTACACTACTACTCGATTAGAGATTCATACTTGCATGTGATGTTGGATTTAAAAGTTGTCGTGAATGTTCTTAAGGCTTATCATTGTGCATCACGTTCTTCCTTCAAGCTTGGAAATTTGAGCAGCATTTTAGGATCGTTTGACTCCTTAATTCGAATCAATGCTCGATTTAAATGGGCAACACCTCCTTAGATTTCAGGCAACACCTTTTTGAAAACAAATCTCGTATTCTTCATGTTCTTAGTGCTCTTCGTGAATTTTAGCAAAGCAACAACACTTCTTCAACAGTTTGGGAGTGAAAATGAATCGAAGACTTTCTTCAAGTCAAATTTATGCTTAGAAAATCATAAACTTGAGGCTTTTAAAGGGTAGAATGTCATGATTGAAAAAAAAAAAAAATTCAGCAATTACTTAGGGCTTATTTGGTTTACTCTTAACTCAAAATTCATTTCTCTTATCTCATTTCTCATCACTCAAACTCAGTTTTCATAACTCATATCTCCATTTCTATCTTATTTTTGTTTGGTTTCAAATCTGGGTGACATGTCTCTCTCCTCCATCTCTTTCATTTTTTTTTTTCCCTCTCCTCTTTCACGAAGCCTGAAACATTGAAACCTTTCTCCTCCCATTTTCAGCCTCTACCACCTCCAACAACCCACAAACCCACCAATTGCAATTCTCAAAAACCCAGCCCACTGCCATTGTTTTACTTCCACCACTATACAAATCACCAAAAATCAAACCCATCCACCGTAGCAAATCCACCAACACCTTCAACATCATAGCAAATTCTTTTACATATATATAATAAAAATAAAAATAAATACCAAAAAAAAATTACCCCACAAAATCCACAACTCCAAGCCCAAAAAGCACACCTTAACCTAATTAAAATGCAAATCACAACTGAAATCAAAGTCCTCTGTCATCATCGCGTGAAGAAAAAGAAAGAATGAAGAAGAAGAATAAGAAGCTGAGAAAAAAAAAACCAGAGTGAAGAAGAAAGAAAGAAAAGAAAAGGAAAAAAAAAATGAGAAGAAGATGAAAGAACCCAAAAAATTAAAAAAAAAATTAAAAAAAATAAAAGAGAAGCAACGGTCATAAACCCCAAAAAAAAAAAAATCAATGTGAAGAAAGAAAGAAAAAAAAAATCAATGTGAAGAGATGAAGAAAAAAAGAAGCAGCCGCTGTGAAGAAAGAAAGAGAAGAAAAGAATGGCGCTGGAGTGAAGGAAGGAAAAAAAAAAAAAAAGAAAGATAGAGAGAACTAGAACAAGGCATGTGACCCGAAGAAGAAAGGAAGAAAGAGAGAGAGTTGATATGACAACTTTA
Organism: Quercus variabilis; assembly: GCA_030445155.1. Taxonomy (NCBI): domain Eukaryota; kingdom Viridiplantae; phylum Streptophyta; class Magnoliopsida; order Fagales; family Fagaceae; genus Quercus; species Quercus variabilis. The sequence goes on along the minus strand of CP129452.1, from coordinate 44,686,945 downwards.
CCAAAAAAGAATTGATATGGCAAGACTTTAAGTGGGTCTCATTATTTTTATGTATTTACTAAAATGTCATGTTAAACATAATTTGGAAATGTGAAAACACCAAAATCGTGTTTTCATTTTCCATCATCCCTGTCCAAAATTTTGAGTACTTGAGTCATGAAAACAATAATCCAAAACTAAGCCAAACAGATAGTCATTAGTAAGACCCACTCATTCATATGATAGATCATGAAAACTGAAAAATATCACTTAATTTTCATGATATCCAAACATGCCCTTAATAATTCTTTCCCAAAAACACCTAAAAGAACTTCTCTTAGTAATTTGCAAATCTATTTTTAGTTTTGATAAAATTTAGTCACATCTGCTTTCGTAATGAATTGCACGTTATTCTCCCATCATAGATGTATGCTATTTTTTTATTGCATATTTTTGATAAGCAATTTCGATAATATTAGTTATGGGTCCGTTTGGATACAATTTAGTGTTGTTGAAAGTTGTTGAAAACTGATTGTTGCTGAAAACACTGTAGCAAAATAATTTTTAAATGAATGAATAGTATCGTGAGATCCATTTTTAATATTTTTTTAATGTATAAACAGTACATAAACAGTGCACATACTGTTCATGCACAGTAACTTTTGTCTCTCAAAAGTCAAGAAAACCGGCAAAAAAAAAAAAAAAAAAAAAAAAAAAAGAAAACGCAACTCTACTTTGAATAAGAAGAAGTGCTATCCAAACCTAGTCTATATCTTCTATTTTAAATGTGCTTATTAAAGAAAAATCCTAAATCTATCTGTTTAATTTATTGTGAATGGGTTGAGTGAATTCTAATTATCTCAATTAGTAAAATTTATTGTACTTGAATGGATTGAGTGAATTCTAATTATCTCAATTAATAAAATTTATTGTCGTCAAATAAAGGACTTGAGATCAAATCACATCTACTTGAAATTACTATTAGGATATATATGTGTGTGTGTGTATATATATATAATGGTCTATTTAGTAGTTAACATTTCAGAAAACGTTTTTTGCTCTGTTGAACTGGATTTCCGTTAATCAAACAGGACATTTTCCGCCAAAACAAATAAAGGGGTAGAATTCATTTCCACAAAAGGCAAACCCCCCAGAAGTCGCAATGCCCAATCAACCATTTGAATTATAGTTACACCCAAGTTACAGTTTAGGCTGCTAATGGACTTGTTTGAATGCATAAGAGTTCCGGTTCAAACCTCACCTACAACAAATAAACAATTAGTACCTTAGCCTGTGATAAAAAGCAATCATCATGAAGTGGACGTTATAGGGCGAAATTCTACTGTATCGAAAGAAAAACACCCTTAGGTCCAAATATATAACTTTCAACCCACCTAATTCAATTAAAATCCATCAATAATGCGTCGTGGAAGACTGGAAGTAGATATAGCATGAAACTGCCTAATATAGGCATCAAATGCAGGAACAAGTTTATGGCAGTCTGTCACAGCTTGGAATTCAACACACAGGGTGAATCAAGGAAGGTCTTTAAAGAAAAATAGATTCATACGATACCAGCTGTAGTATTCTATTAAGCTTAGACCTGTTAAGGAAGATTCACTATAGAATAAAATGACCAGATTCCCTAAATCAAAAGATGCATAATTTAGTTGTCCATGTTAAATATAAAAACAAACCATAAAACATAAATGATGGAAGAAAACTAGACAACGGCACTTAGTAATTGATTAATGGTACATACAAGTTCATTTTCTAAACTCATATTTATTAAGAAATATCCAATACATAATTGTGGGCCAATATTGGTGCAGTCTATATTAGCAAATCCAAAAAATTCAAACCCTGTCAAGATAAGCCCTCACAATTAATATCCACTTGGCTCAAAATTTTATATTCATCCTGATCAAGATCATAAAACTAATTAAATGTAACACATCAACGCAGATTTTCACAGCCAACATTACAAACATCATAAAGTTATATACAGAAAGCTACACTGCCAGCATGAAATATAATAAGCTCACCATGCCTCAAGCCTCAACATCTGAACGAGTTGGGAATTCAAGACCCTGAAGTGCAGGTATGTTTTCTAAATCCTCTTTTGAAAACAAAGGTAATAACCATAATGCCTTCTTCATGCCAAAAACCTTCAAGATGAAACCAAAAAGATCACACCACAATAAAATGAGACCAATACAGGGTCAAAAATGAAGAACTGATCGGATCCACAAGCCACTTAATATTATTATTGATAGTTAAAATTTGCTTGGACAATGACTTTAAAGTGATTTCTTGGCAGAAGACCAATAAAAAGCCATCCAAGGCTGCAAGTCAAGATTTTAAATGACTTATTCTTTTTGGTAGGACATATATTAAAATAAAATAAAAAAATTCACTGTGATTATCATATTCTTTGAATGATGTCCCTCTAAACAGGATTATAATCTTGCTCTCTCTCTCTCTCTCTCTCTCTCTCTCTCTCTCTTTAAAATCATCTTTCAGAAGTCAATTCTTCCTCAAATTTTGTGTCAATACAAAGTAATAGGAGAAATTCCAGATAGCATGTCCACCGGGTCTCACCTGCTCAAAATTCTTCTTCCTGCCCAAGTCATACCTCCACCTGATTGTTTTTTTCTTCTCGTAAACCTGAAACATTGTTTTCAGATGATTAGATACGATATTTAATTGAGGCTTCAACCATCAAAAATCAGGTAGCACTTGTTTCCATAAGGGGTGAGAAAATTTTGAAATAATGAAAATGAGATTATTTATATATTGAATGTCATTGAGGACATGATAGCCCATGCATTATGCAACAATATATCCAGTTACACAACATAATTCATGCACTTTTCACAACATGTTAAATTGCCAAACTTTGGTTGGTGGGTGAAAAAGTATGGATAGTGGTGGTGCTTATGCCCACCAATCACAACTTGCCACCTCATTGAATAGTGAAAGAGGTTGTGAAATATGTTGCCTCTAGTATTTCTCTTTATGCAATAATTACTCATTTCTAGGCTATCATAACTTAAAATAGCCGACAGAGTTTCTCATACATCCCCAAGAACAGATTAATTGCAGGTCACAGCAAAATGTCAGAAACAAATCTAAGCAACAGATGACACGAAGCCATGAACAAATTTACAGAATCAAAATCCAGAAAAAAGCAAGTAAATAGTGTGTTTATTACCTCTACTGATGTGGTATTGCTTGACACAAGAGACGCGTGCATGATTATAAAACAAAGAAGACTCAGGGCAAAGGCTAAATTTAGAACTGCATCAAGGTATACAGTCTGTAAGGAACATGGTAACAATGAGAAAGCGGAAACTAAACATGGAAATGGGAAAAGGAAAAAGAAATGATCAATTCAGGCAAAACACTTACCAAAAGCCAAAAAAATTATTGCAAGATTGCCAGGAGAGCTAGAATGATTCATAGCTTCACTAAAGAATTGGATAAAATTAGGCAGCAAAACCAAGGTATCCATTGTCGTCTCCAGGAATGTATAAACCTATCAATGGAAAAGATAAGAGGGGGGAAAAGTAAGCCACGAAGAAAAGGAAAAGAAACTAGTCATCCTCCCACCACTCTCCCACCACCCCTCTCCTTTTTCATCTAAAAATTCAGAACCACCATAATTCAGTCAAGTTTACTGATGTCCTTTGTAATCAGACCTTGCGAGGGTCCAAAATACAAGTCATTAAATTGAGAAGAGACTTCATTTATGCATTTTAGTTATCTAAATAAAAATAATATAAGCAGCAGAAGCAATACTCAAAATATTTAAATTAACAAAAATTTAGATTAAAAATGGCAAAGCCAAAGATATTCAACTTTATAAACTCTTAAGAGACCTTACATTTCATCTTTTAAGTTCATTAAGGTCCTTCCTACTCATTATTTATTTACTTTACTAAATCAATTTTGATCTAAATGCTTTTTTGATCGCAACTTCAAGAATGAACTAATACCAGTTAATTTCTTCTGATAAACTTAAAATGTCTATTACCACATAGTATATTCCTAACTGATGTCATGATTTCAAAAATTCAAAAAGTTCAGGTCAGGAAATGGGAAAATTCTGGGGTTGAATTCACTTTCAAGCCCTCAAATTAAACATCTCAAATAGGTTACAAAAATATCTTCCGAGTTCCAATTACTCCCTTTTCTCCCCTTTCTAAGTTACAAAATATATTAAAATAATAATGAGGAGTCATTCTTCTTGGGCCATAGACCCCTGTCTCATAGGCATATTCTATTATTCTTAACCTTCAAAGAAGTCATTTCAGGTAGGCTACAGAATTGGAAGTCATTCTAATCATTTACTTTAAAATGCTACCAAAAATACCCAAACTTCTAGACACAATGCTGAAGAGAACTATTTGAGGCTTATCCTGCTTATTCAAAATCATGTACTGGGTGTTAAAACCCAGTTCTCTTGGTCATGCGGGTTTTGCCAGCCTCCAAATCAAAGATAAATATCAGGCATATTTATTACTGTGGAACTGGAAGTAATTCATAAAGCTATCAATACATAGTTCTTAAAAGAAAGGAAGCGGGAGAGCAGGGGGGGAAGGGGTGGAACTTTACCAGGAAAAGAAGAAAAAACTTATAATTGTGCGCTCCAACACAATTAACAACCCAAACACAATGGTGATCCATCTTCAGAATACATCTTTGGCCTACACATGCATAACAGAAAGAATTACAAAAATCTGTATACCATAATATCAACATATGTGATTCTGGCAATTACTGTAAACTGTATGCAAACAAAGGACCGCAGCAACATTCTAAAGGGGTGAAGGGCATCCAAAAGTAAATTTTTATTTTGTTTTTAAGGTAGCATCAAAAAGTAAATTAATATTACAAGAGTTGATTCTTTCAGACATGATGTACAGGCGATAAGAGCATATGTACAGAGTCAGTTATTACAATTAAGCAGATCAAAAAGAATGTCGAAAGGCATTTTAAAAATGGAAACAATTAATAAATATCATTACTTGATAATTTGAATAAGTTTCACTCCATAACATGCTTCTTGTTTCACTAAGAACCATGTCACATGGCAACTTCTACAAATAAAAGAAACAAAAACAAATACTATGTAGTATCTATGGTGACAAACCCTTTGGCCTTGGAAACACAAGAAAGAAAAAGAAAAGATTTTTACTTCTCAAGCATTGGCCTTTGGTACATCCAATGAGTAGATGAAGGCAATATTTTACAACACAAAAGGAACAGAAAGGCAAACTGCAGCTATAGTCTGAAGTAGGAAACCTCTCTTCTTCTTCTTCTTCTTTTTTTAACAGGGTATAGAAGAAAGAGCAGAAATATTCATTTCCCAATATCCAATATTTGAAAGAAATTTAGGCCATGATGTGAAGTGGCTCCAAGACCATGTTAAGAAGCATAACATCTTTCGAATATAGGCCATCACCCCAATCCTTAACATCATTTGTTTAAGACACAAATTAAACTAACAAGGAGATTGACTTACAAATGGAGCAATGATGGCAACGTGGGGGCTTGCCATTTTGGCAATGGGCACAATAGCCAACCTGTTTTCTTTCGAGTCCATCAGAAGACCACGTGGGAACTAAAGCATCGGGCGCGACATGATCAGACGATGTGATGATGGAACTACTACCACCAGCCTCCAAATTCTCCTCTTCTGTCACAGCAGGTCTCCAATTTTCAGGGACAGAACCGGGGTCCTTAAACACTGCCTTAAAGTAACACCACGATAACAGAGCAAGCTGCAAAGTGTTTGATATATTATAGCTTTGATTGTTTTCGGTGTTTTTCAAAAGAAGAAGAAGAGAGAGAGGAAATTACGAGGAGATGGAAGACGAAGAGGATGGCAGCGGCTAAGAGGGTGCGGAGGCCACCGCGAAGCAACTGTGGGCCCCATGTGAGGACGACGACGGCGTAGTAGGAGACGGCGACGATTGCGGCGACGAGGAGGATCATGAAGTAGCCCAACACTCTGAGACCCGAACACCACTTGAACGCGTTTATGTCCATTCCGGGAGTGGAACTGGAACGCCGTGCTATCCAGATCTGTCGCCTGCTTCGGGGTTGTGATGGGAACAGGCGTTTCCAGATATCCGGAGCCAGGTTTAGAGTTGTTCTTGGATTGGATTTGGATTTGGATTGGGGATGGGAATTTCTTTTGTTATCTTTTGATTATTTTAATTTGCTCTTTTGCGTCGGTCGGACCAACTGTGAGGACGGCCTTTTCAAGCGTGAATTGGCATGTATTAGAGCAAGCAAGTCAGTTCATGTATTACACGCACCCATTTTTACACTAAAAATTTACTTCTTTTTTTTTTTATGCATTTACTTTTACAAAACACTCATATCAATTTATTTATTCTATCACCTCTTTTATTTAAATAATCAATTTTATTAATTTTTTTATTATTTCTCTCAACTATCACTTTACATTTGCGCGCTCTCTCTCTCTGCTCATTTTTTCTGATTTCTCTCTCTCTCTCTCTCTCTACCCATCTTTCTACCCATCTCCATACCCACACATCAACTCTCCCTCACAGCTCCGATCTCACCTAGCTTTGATCCACAAACATCGATCAGGCTCCAATCAGGCAAAATCCATAGCCACGAGCTCAAGCGAGACCCACGAGCTACAATAACCATATAAAATTACACGGTTACTGTAGCTCGTGTAAAGATATATACATTTTTAGAAGCACTAATGTAGTGCATTTTTTAGACAAAATGTGTTTACATGATTTTGCATCCATTGATGTGAATGCTCTTATGATTTTGCATCCTTTGAGTCTTTTTGTTTTAATAAAGACAATTTTACAAAAAATTTTAGACTCTACTTGTAAGGAAGATTGCTCATTTGTTCCTCTTTTTTGAATGAATATAGCAGCTTATAAAAAATAAAAATATATAAAAAATTAGCACATGCATAAGATCTCAATAGTCAATATATCATTTGAGATTTGAGTGATGAAATGGCAATCCAAAAATTATAATTTTGAAGAATTTAATTCAAAATGCAGTTGTCCGAAAACCATATCCCATGCAATGTCAACTAACTTCATGTCTATCATTGGTAATTGTGAAAGAAAGGAAAAACGGAAATACAAAAGAAAGGGATTTTGGCTCAATTTCTTAAGGATTCGTTTAGTAAGAGATTTTTAGTAGCGTTGTTTAAGTGTTATGAAAATACTTATGGTTGAAAAAGTATTATGGAAATACGTGTACTGTTGTTTAAACAACAATACTAAACAAGCCATAAAAATTGCTGTAAGGGCATGTTTTGGTTCCTAGGCCCAAAAAGTAAAAAGAATAAGGCCCTAAGAGCTCAATATAATGAATTTGTAGAAAGTGAACTGGAAACTATACTTCAATGAGTTGGACAACAATTATAGTAGGTTAAAGATGATAAGAAAACAAAGATAAACAAATTTCATGTAAGGAAAATCTTCCTCGGCAAAGTCCAAGAAGAGTAGTTCGTATATATAATTCTCTTGAACTTGATTACAATTCTTATTGCTATAGTGTTGTTTTTTTTTTTTTTTCTTTCTCCATATTCTTTGATCCCCCATTGTAATGGGGTCTTTCTTCTTTATATTACCATATTTTTCTTCATCATAGCCTTTCATGTGTAGATCAAGCTGCTGCCTTTGATTATTGTTCTATCAGCACATTCCTGAAGTCTTTAGGGGTAGCTGTAAGGTTGAATACTACTATTCAGTTATCACCTCCACATAAATGTGGTCGAGGAGGTAGCTACAGAGCATTTAATGCAGTGGTAGCAGCTTTCTCTTAGATATTTCTCAACTTCCCTTTGTCCTATTCTCTCTTGATGTTTATCCTTACCAGTAAAATTGTCTGGTGTGTTGTTCTTGATGGCAGGTCAAACCTTTGACCTCTACTCTACTTAGCTAAGGAGGCATTTCTCCTCAGATTACTTTCCCAAACCTTTATGACCAAAATCCTTTCATAACTTACTCATTTGTACGTCTTCGTTAAGGTCTAACCATCCTCAGACAGCTAAACGTTCTCGAATAAGGCCCACGCCTCAATATACATTCCTGGACTCTTTAACCCTACAATTGCAAATAACAATTAGATCCCAACTCCTCCCTATTTCTCTCTCCCATGTTAGCATTTCCTTCTTTCTCTTTAAAAATTCCAAATTTCGAATTCAAGGTCATATTGCATTTTTGACAACCCTTTTCATGTGTTTGCTATTTAAAAAACCCAAACTGTAAACTTATACAAACCCAAACTGTAACTCTTAGAAAAGTGATCCTATAAAACCCAAAATCATAAACCCTAATAAAACACTAAACTCTAACCATGAACATTAAACAAACCCTTGTTAAATTACCAATTGTCCCAAAAATTTTAAACTATTAGAATATTATAAATTTAATCATTTAACAACATATTTTTAAGTTTTTAAGAGAATCAGTAATTTAATATGGTATCAAAACATAAGATCCTAAGTTCGATTATTGTTTCCTTCACTCTACCTCCCATATAAATTCTCACGTGTCCACGTGTTGGATCTCACCTATTAAAAGGTAGTTCCGACCCACATGTAAGGGAAAGTGTTAGAAATATGTAGTTAAATGATTAAATTTATCATATCCCAATACCTTAAATTTTTGGGATAATCGACACTACCCTAAAAGAAACCTAACCTCTAAAAACAGAAACCAAACCTTAAGCCTAATCATTAAATAAATACTTATCCACAATAAACCATAAACACTACCAATATGTTGATAATTGCAAACAATAAATGGTATGTGAACAATTTATATTTAATTTTTTTTTTAATTACAATTATATGTTTGTTGGATAAGATTAATAGGATGTTGATGCCAACCTTTGTTTAATTTTGTTTTGTGCAAAAGTAAGCTATTGTAGTTAGTGTAGGGACTAGATTTGAGCACTTCTTCTATTGGATGAGTGGACTCGGACCGAACTAACCCAATACAATAAATTTGTAGAGAGTGGGTCAAAGAGTTAGGCTTTAGTGCATGGGCAACCGTTAATATGGAGTTTAATGACAATCAAACAGAGATGAATGGAGTTTATCAAAGAAAGTTTGTTCTCGGCACAATCCAATGAGCTTTGTTTTAGTAAATATTGTCTAAGTATGGTTACAGGAGTTCTTAAGATTGTTACAGTGCTATTTCCCTTGATCCCAACCCTCTCTCTATGGTGGATTTCTCCTGTTATATAGTTCTCTTTAAACTATCTTGGCCTTCCACTTGTTGATCATCCAAACTTATACTTGAGTGCCTGTCCCATCAGACACCCTCTCTGGCGTTTTGTGAGTTGCAGTAACTAAGGTAGCACTGTTCAGGGGTCATTTCCTCATTAATACGGCCAGGACGTTAGTTGTGGGCATTTAATGCGGAGGTGACAGTTTCTCCTTGAATTGCTCCTCCACTGTGCTCCCATGACCAACCCATTGTACCTGTCCTTTTTCTTAGGATGCTCTGGTAGGTTGCCTTTGATGGCATGCCGCTCTTCCCTTCTGTGATCTTGGTTGGCCGAGGAGAGGATCGTTCTCGGCGATGTTTCATGGCACCTTGGACTTGCTTCTTTTGTCATAAGACGTTTCTTCCTCCTCGGCGCAGACCTTGGGCTTAGTATAAAGTGGGCTGGAGTTGTCAAATTCTTTAACCCCACAGTTAGCTATCAAATTAAATTACAGATATGATTTGACTTTTTTTTAGAGGAAGATATGATTTGACTTGATAATCTAACTTTGCTCTAAAAAAATAGATTGCAATGTTAAGTTTAGTTAATTTATTATTTGAACAAGCTCCCCTTGTTCATAAATTGCCTTTTCCCCTTCATATAAAATATTTACCATAGCTAACATGATGTATCATTCATAATCTACTACACATAGTTATTAAAAACTAAATTGGGCCAATGATGGGTTAACGGTTAACCTACGCCCAAGCTGGTTCGATTGTAGCTAAAAACCTATAAATTTTAAAATGGTAAAGATTTGATCAACATTTGTCATACCTAGGAACTCATTGGTTTTGACCAATTTTTTCTTCATTTTTTTTTTTTTTTATAAATATTGTGTTAAAAATGCATCACAGTTGGTTATGAGTAGCTCAACTACTAAAATATTTTGTTGTCAAATAATAAATTTGGAATTTGAACTTGGCATACACCAAAAAACCAATGGGTGCATTGGCTTAATGATAATGAGCAATTGTCATAGAGCAAATATCATAAATTAAAATTTTACCCAATCAATAATTTTAAAAAAAATGCATCACATGCATTATTTTTAATTTTTTAAATCAATAAAATATGGAAGAGGATTTTTATTTACTTAAGATTTTTTTTGGGTGATATTTCAATAGTTACAATAATTAAGAGGCATATTTAAATCTTGATTCTCCTAATAAAGGAGAATTGACTATATCACTGCAAGAAACTTGGCAATTTTTTTTTGAGAATATTAGACAATAGAAGTCAGCTTATGCATTCAATTTTCAATCATTTAAATAATTGAAAACATGTTCTATTATCTATAATCTATATAGAGATAAAAACATAACAACTTATTCCTTTTTCTTTTCTTTTTTTTCCAAAAAAAAAATTTATTCTTTTTTTTCTAAATAGATTTTTAACACAGTAAAATCTCTCCCTTATTTTAATGAATCAAATTTTAAAATTGGAATTGATTGTGGTGGTGAACTAAGGGCACGTTTGGTAGACTGTAATAGACACTGTAATGTAATAGATATTCCTATGACATAACTATTCGGTTGTTTGGTTATATTTTTATTACAATGAATAGTTATTCTTTATGAATAGCTATTCTTCAAAATGAGGAATAACTATTCCTTATCAAAAGTACTGAATATCTATTCCTTCACCTTATGTAATAACTTTTTTTAAAAATTTTCTAAAAAGCCATTAGTTGTCATATCTTTAAAAGGAAATAAAATAAAATTTTCTTATTGTTAATTATTAGCTTTATTTTGAACACCCTAAAATAAGTGTATTTTAGAAATTTTGACTTAAAAAATGATTTAATTACGCATTCTTTTTATATTTTACTAAATTGTGGATGTGTATTCAGGATTCTATTCCTAAATGGTTACCAAACTAATGAATAGCAATACGTATTACATTCCAACTTAATTTATTTCTTGTAATACTTATTCCTATTCCCATGTAATAATCATTACAGTGTACTAAACATGCCCTAAAAGTTCATTTAACTCCAATCTCATCCATAAGAGTCGTCCAAGCCAAGAGTGGCCATGCCTAACAAAACAGTCTTCCATAAGCTTGTGGGTCATCCATGGGCCTATGGTTGTCTATGAGGATTGTACCAAGACGATCGCCAACACTTAGAAAAATTCCAAGAGAAGTTTATCTACACAAATTAGTAAGTTGGGCCACATGTTATTATTCTAAAGACATAAATACGGCTCCGCTTCATCATTACATCCTCCTTCTGAATGCTTAACTACCATTAACGGTTATAGAAGACGAATATATGATAACTCCCATAGCGGTTGTGGAAGTTATTCAAGAACCCTCTGACTTCCTCAAATACAGGGGAAGTTATATGACAAAGAACCGCTCCAAGAGTGTACTATATAAACACTTATTTACGACAAGAAAAGGTAAGTGTGAAACATTTTCCAAAAAGTTGGAACTCTAGAATTTAAGAGAGAAACTAACTTAAGCATCAGAGGATTCTTGGCCAATCCACACTAGTCACTTTTGATTGTGTGTTTCTTTTTCAGGCTTTTCAAGTGACTACTAGATCAATTGACACTCGGACTATTCAGCCTATTGATTTCTTGTTCATCATCATATTGAATTTAGATTTATTTATTAAACAAATGTATCTAAATAAAATATTTTTCCAAATCAAGTCAGATAAATTTTTTTTTTTGGGGGTCAAAGATCTCTTTATGATTTATGAGCAACTTAGTTATTTCTACGGATGAGAGATGCTACGTCTACAACAATTTTACAACAAATTACAAGTGGTTAGTTGTTATTGGTTTAGATTTAAAATTAACACTAAGATTACTTTTTTGTCTCAACAATAACAACCAGTAACAACCTGCCACTTAAGATTTGTTGTAAAAATATTGTAAAATTGTTGTAGACATATCATTTCTCTTCTACGAACTTCTCATTCTCATCTCAAAAAAAAAAAAGTATTCTCTTTCTTAGTTAGAATCCTATTTATTTGGATAACTTATTTTTGTTGTTTTATTCAAAAAATAAACTGAAAAAATAGATAGAGAATATACTGAATTTTAGAACAGACTACTGCGCTGTGCAATACCATAACAAAGGGCTGAGATTGAAGGCACTTATAATCTCAGCCCTGAGATCAATTTTTTCTTTTTTCTTTTTATCAAAAAACTATTTAATTTCTACCTTTTTAACTCTTTAATTTTTTAACATTTCTCTCTCCTAACAAAGGTAGTATTTTATTTTATTTTTTAATTTTTTTATGAATATTAATAAGGGTGGTATTACCCTGAAGGGCCTCAACTTTAAACTGTAAACGCACGTTTCAGCGAATTAACCAAGTTTGGAACTGAAGCAGGCAAGCCCAGCCCATCAAACCGAACCAAGTGACATTAAAAGACCGACCAACGTAGAAGATACGTACAATAGTTTGTCTCCACTCTCCACTACTAAAAGCACCAAATCTAGTTCTAGGTACGTTTACTTGTACACGTACTAATATTTGTTCTTTGTTTGGTAAACGTAAATCAAAACCAAAGAATTAAATAAATAAATAAATAACCAATAATAATATTCACTCCTGTCCTGTCTTGTCCTAAATAATAATTAAATTCCAGAAACCTCGTCCATATCCAGAAGATCTCCCTAAATCCTCTTTCTCAGTTCAAAAACCCTACAAGCTTTCACTCACTCATAAGGTACTCTCTCTCTCTCTCTAGCTCTGATTTTTGGATTCTGGGGCTTTGATTGATTTGGGATTTTCTTGTTTTCTTGTTTGGTGGGAACTAGTGTTAGGGTTTGTGTTCTGTGCTGGTTTCAAGGTTTAAACTTTAAAAGAAAGTACATATATTTATATAAGAATAAAGATGCAGCAGCCGCAGCAGATGATCCCTATGATGCCTTCATTTCCACCCACAAACATCACCACTGAGCAGATTCAAAAGGTACTTTCTTTTACTTGCTTTCCCTCTTTTACTTGCTTGCTTTAGGGACTTATTTATGACTCTGGGGTTTTTGTATTTGATAGTAATGATTTATGGGTTTTGATGGTTTATTTGGAATAATTGGTTTATTTGTTTGTTGGGTTTTTTGAGTTGTGGAGATGGGGTTTTGGTTTTATTGCTGTGCCTAATTTAGCAAGTAAATAAGTCCATAGATATAATAAATGTCGAAAAGAGATTGTTTTTTAAATAACTTTGATATAATTGATTGTGTCATGGACTCATGCTTATTTTACTGCTTTCAATTGTTGAGCCCCTTGTTTGAATCAAACTGTTAAGATAGAGTTTCTGATGATCTTTAGAGAATCTAATTTCTGAAGCCTTCATTTTTCTTCAACTACATTTTTGCCAAATTGATCCATAACCAAAAAAGAACAGCACATAAGAAAGAATTTGGCAGTTTACTATTAGTTTTGAGGATTCGATGATGAGATGGTTATGAAAGCCAGTGCTTCTCAGAGAAATGTATTTATGTAATTCCCACTGAGCAATACATAAGTTGAGAGCTTAAGATTTAAGTCTTGTTAATGGTCTTTGATTCTTAGTTGATGTGGAAAACGAGATGATTCTTGAGAGTCTCAAAGAAAATTTAGAGATGCATGTACCAAATCTTTATTACATGTGCTCCCTGGTCTTGGGTTTGGTTGTGGCCTATTTTCCAACTACCTTGTAAGAGATTACATTTTCTTTTATCTAATATATTCTGAGAACACTGCACTTTTAACTCTAGGGAGACGTTTTCTGAACCTGGATATGTATTCTATTACATTTCAGCATCCCCTAAAATGCTTTCGATGGCCAGCTAGGTGAATCTTTGGAATGGGTCATTGTTGTAAAGAGTCTGCTGGTCTGAGATTTGTAGTAGTTTAGCTAGGTCCTGACTCCTGAGGATCCTGCTAAGTTGCCATGGACAATCTGATTGCCCTTTCAGGCTACACGATTTATGATTATGTGTGGCCATTGAATTAAGGGAGGAGATGGAGGGAGAGGTAACCAATTTAATATCTCTCACCTTTTTCTTGAAAAGAGGAATTTCATTAGAAATTATTAGAATGGAACTTGATGGTATAGATGAAGATTTACTATGGAGGTTTAAAGATATTGCATGTGTCCAATTAGTGCTGAAGGTAGAAGAAACTTATATTAATAAATCCTAGATGACTGCATTGGCAACATTGATAGATCTGTTGAAGGCTCTTAAGGGTATCATTGAGATGGTTCTTGGGTAGTATATATGATCATCTACCAAAACAATTGAGGGAGTTCTCATGGCCTCAGGGTTCTAGTTCTAATCTAAGCATATGATTGGATATCTTTCAATTTAGTTGCTAAAGTAATGCAGTAAGGTATTTGACCACACATCCATCATAATTGGAATTCACATTTAAGCCAACATTTTCTTATTGAATTTGTGATACATTATTCTAAAGGTTAGATGCTTCTTTAGGAACCTAGTTGGTGAAAATGGAAGTTTCTCGAAATGATTTCCACCCAATCTTCATCAAAATTTTCAAAACAAATTGAAAAAGATTGGCAATGTACCCATATATTTGCACTGGGACAATTCAACAATCCAAGAAACTTGATTGACCTAGGTCAACCCAAGCGGTCGCAAATGGTTTCTTTCAAGTGGGCAATTGACAATGATTTTGATGGTATTAAAAAAATCAAAGACAGTTGGATATCAGGTTTATTTACATGTAACCCAAATAATCCACTCAAGACACCCTTCATCACATCTGACTCGACCATGCATTGCAAGGTTAGTATGATGTCCACCATGACAATCGCCACCCTAGATCTCTGTTTCTTTGGCAGCACACATTGTAGCTAACGGCAAGGGAGGAAAAACAATGACTTGCCACCATATTTATGATTGTGTTTGCTAGATCTGGCAAGAAGTCTGCGTTTTCTCTCCCTTGTTGTCAGTTGAGACATATTATGTCATTTGTTGTGCCCTACACCCTTCAAGTAGCCGGTTATGTCCAGTGGCTCATTGACAAAGGCAACAACTAGCCAAAAAAACTTAAAAGGGGGTGTCATTTAGTAAGACATTGACAATATGATGGCTTTATTAAAAAGGCATCAACATGGGATATCCTATTATGGATATATATTGACCGTTTGGTTGGGAGTAGCTATGTTTGTAAAAGGGAGGGAGGCTAATGTTGTTAAAATGTGCGCTTTCAAGTGTTCCAACTTACTCTCTCTCTTTATTTACTATTCCTAACAGTGTGGCAATTAGTGTGGAGAGATTACAAAGAAACTTTTTGTAGGTTGCCCTGGATAAGGAGTTTAAGTTCTCTTTGGTGGCATGAGACATTGCTTGTTCTCCCATTAATATAGGTGGTTTCAGGATTTGGAAGATAGGAAGTTTTAATTAAGCCTTATTGGGGAAATAGTTATGGCGATTTGGGAATGTGGTCGTGTGTTTATGGAGACGGGTGATCACTATGAAGTACGGGGAGGAATGGGGTGGTTATACCTCAAAAGCCATTAGAGGGACTCATGAGTGTAGCCTTTGGAGGAGTATTAGGGCGGGATGTGACAATTTTCTTCAATTTAGGTATTTTGTCTCAGGGAAGCCACATGAGTAAGGTTTTGGCATGATATATGATGTGGGAATCATTCTTTAGATGTGTACCTTGATTTGTATGCTTGCTTAGTTGATCAGAATGCATCAGTCCATTCAGTCATGGATAGCCACTTAGATGGGGAATGGAAGACCTAGACTGAGATTTCATAGAGGTTTTCATGATTGAGGATTGGAGTCAGTTAATTCTTTCCTAGATCTTCTATACTCAAATATCCCTAGGAGGAAGGGGTGTGATAAGATGAGATGGAGATTGAAAGGGAGCAATGGCTTTTGTGTTTGCACTTATTATGAGGCTATCTGAGGTGAAACGAGTAATTCTTTCCCTTGGAAGAGTATTTGGTGTAAGGCTTCTAAGAGGGTCTCATTCTTTGTTTGGACAATAGGTTGGGGGGAGATTCTTACTTCCGATAATCTCACGACGCAAGTTTTTTCTTTAGTTGGTTGGTGACTTGGGGGGGAGTTTTTTCTCAGGTGCCGTTGTAGTGAGGATACAGTGAATCATTTGTTAATGTTACCAAAAAGGGTAGTTGATCTCCTGTTCTGTGTGGTATTGGTTCGGGAAGCACTCATCGGATATTTGAAAGTTTGTCCCACTTGTTTGATGTGGCAATTGTGGAAGGAATGAAATAGTCACATTTTTTAAGATACAGAAAGATCAAAGGCTCAGTTAGAAATATTGCTAATTCATACTCTGTTTGATTCATATCATGTGTGGGGTATTACAAATAACAACTCCCTTCTAGATTTCACAGAATCATGTAAACTATTATGCATAATGATTTTGTATTTCTTTTAGGTTACAGTGTGCTCATCATCATGAGCATGAAGTAATCTATTGTCTTAATAAAATACCATTACTTATAAAAAACAAATTATCTAATGCATCTTTTTTATGATTTGTGCAGTATCTTGATGAGAACAAAAAATTGATTTTAGCGATATTGGACAATCAAAACCTTGGAAAACTTGCTGAATGTGCCCAGTAAGTGACATCTCTCTCCCTTTGTGTGTGTGTTTTGGAACGCTAGGGTGTTTTGATTCCTTGTATTTTTCAGATTAAATTCCAGTTTTGGATTGTGAAAAATATTAATTTATTGGACAAAATATCAGTATCTGGGATTCCTGATGTCCGAAATGGTTAATCTTACTTCTCTACTCCTATGCTCGAGGACATTCAATCAATTTATTGAAACTTAAGCTGAGATACTTACCATCAAGGATTTCATTAGTTATTGGATCAGTCATACTAATTTGCAGTCAATGGGACCAGAAGTAGAATCTGCTTCACATAGCAAACTTATGATTTTAGAATCCATTGATGTAACAGGGATTGCTATACTGTTCACACTGGTGGTGCACTAAGCACGCCACAGTTGAGGAACTATTTCCTTGAAAGTGCAAAATCTAAATGATGCCATCATATTATCACTTCTATACATGGGTTAGTTGCGTTGGCATCAGCTGTTTTCACTTTGTAATTGCATTTCCTGGTTTATAGTAAAGTTATCACATTAATGATGTCCTGAGAAAGATAATATGTACTGGATTTGAGCCCTTGGTGGTGGTCACTTTTTCCTTTCAGCCAAGTCATAAACACTGGTTTCAACTTAGTCACCACTTGCAGATCCAACGCCACAGCATAACCTCCACTACTCCACCAAACGCAAATTAACCTGCCAATCTTCCACCTCATCAAGCTCAGTCCACAAGTTCACAACCCCAAACCTTTACCAATTGGAAAGTACTTACAGCACCACTGTCACCACTCGCTTAAACTGGTCAAGGCAGCCTAAAAAGGTTTGGTGTTTTTGGACATTATTATTTTTCTTTGCTCATCTATTGAAAATTAATTGGTTGTTCACTTGAAATTGGGATTTGATTTATGAAATAAAAGTAGTTTTGGGTTCATTTGGTGGTGGAGTAGAGAGGTCTTTTCATGAAAGGGCAAGTGGAAGCAACCACCACTGATCTAGATCCATTTTCTTAGTCTCCAAAAGTATAGAAGTTCACCATTTGTTCATGTGTTATCTCAACCAAAGCCTCTCAGGGGTTAAGTTTATTTATGAGTGCTTGTAGATCTAATGCTTTTTACACTTTTATCTAGTATGATTTTAGATTTGCTTGTAATCATGCAATACTTTTTAGCTTATTATCAAAATAGAAGGAACTGGAGTTATATCCCGTTTCAATTTTCATTCAAGAGTTCTTATGTGAATCCGTGCCCCTTCAAGACCTCCCAAAATGGTAAGTGTGTCTTTCTGGATTGAAACTAAGGATCTGAACATTAGAAGCCAAAGAAGAGGTCTTCAGCATGACCTTTATTCCCAGTTTTGACAAAATATAGTCAGGATGTAGCAATTTTTTTCTACATCCTGAATGTGTGGGGGTGCAATATTCATGTGATATATGTATGAAATTTCATTGGCTTAGGTACCAAGCTCAGCTTCAAAAAAATTTGATGTACTTAGCTGCAATTGCTGATGCCCAACCGCAAGCACCAACAATGCCTCCCCAGGTGACTGTAGGGATTACTCTTCTTTTACTGATTTATCATATTGCATACATCTTGCTCATGTATATAAACACTGCAGATGACCCCACATCCGGCGCTGCAACAAGGAGGGTATTTTATGCAACACCCTCAGGCAGCAGCAATGGCTCAGCAACAAGGTATTTTTCCTCCGAAGATGCCATTACAATTTAATAATCCACATCAGATACAGGATCCACAACAGCAGTTACATCAGCAGCAACAGGCCATCCAAGGGCAAATGGCGATGAGAGCTGGAGGGGCCAACAATGGTTTGCATCCCATTCATACTGAAAACATTCTTGGAGGTGGCAGCAGTGGTCCACCTTCTATTGCAGGCCCAAATGACATACGTGGAGGAAGCAAACAAGATGGCTCTGAGGTTGGGACAGCTGGTGCTGATGGCCAGGGAAGCTCAGCTACTGGGCATGGAAGTGGTGATGGAGAATCTTCTTACTTGAAGGGGTCAGAGGAAGCAAAGTAACATGTTTCTATGGGCCATTCGTCCCATTCCGCATGAATACATGTGGCTGTCGATAGTAGGTGTCTGTTAGAGTAGAAGTGGTATGTTGAGGGATGTACTAAAAGTTTTACCTGTTGTAGTATTTAAGAGAGTTAGGTAGTTGAAGTTGCAATTTATGAGTCTTGGCATGCAATGAATTCTGCCACCAAATGGAACATGTGGTTAAGTCAAGACAATCTTAGTCGGAAGAGGAAGAGAGGAGAGTGAAGCATGTTGGCACCTACTTTCATTGACTGTCAATTTGTAATAACTTACAAATACATGCAGGGTCTTCCAGACTTGTGATTGCATTAATGTTTTGTTGCTTTTGAACATTAATTTGTCTTCGTTTAAATTACATGCTGGTTTTATTTGAAATCGGGGTGAATTTTAAGTTGGTGGTTTGGGACGAATTGCTTCTCTAGGAATCGACAATAGAGGCAAATGAGGGCAAGGTTATTTGCAATAGGCCAATGATAGAATGGGTGAATTTAAATCTGGATTTGATAAGATTATCACTAATTTTGGTACCAGATCATATTCTGTTAGCCTCTTTGGTATTTAAAAGCATTTGCAGAACATATTTGAGAATAGTTAGGGCTTGTTTGGTTAGAGATTTCTAGTATTGTTGTTTAAGTGTTGTGAAAATATGTATGGCTTAAAAAATATTGTGAAAATACGTGTTTTAGTGTTTAAATACTGAAAATTATTTGTTTAAACAACTATACTAAATACTCCCATAGTTTTGCAGCCATAGGAGTGACTTTTTTTGGCTGGCAGCCATAGGAGTGACTTTTTTTGGCTGGTTTTATTTATACTTGTTATGTAGTAAAAATATGAAAGAAAATGATTGTTAAAAACTAAAAAGGATACATTATGAGAGTTATTTTTTAGAAAAGTGAGAGAATCCCATCCAAAGGCAATTCTCAGAACCTAAAAAGAAGAGGAAAGCAAAAGGCAAAAAAGAAAGGTTAGGGTTTTTGAGGTGTCATTTTCCAAACAAAAGAAGAATCAGAACTTCTGTTAGTCTTGTTAAAACCATTGAGGCCTGTGATTGAAGATGGAGTCCACAATCAAATATAGTACATAAATAAATCAAACAAAGGTGACAAGATATTGAAGTTTTCTTTTGAACATTGGGCTTAAGATGAGATGTTGAACTTATAAATGCGATTGAGGTTATGAGTAATTGGTATTTTATATACAAATGACAAAACTAGACAAGCACGCCTAAGAGCATCCACATCAATTGATGCAAACTTTCCATCTATTTTACACAAAAAAAAAAAAAAACTATTTTTTCTATTTTACACTCATTTTTACAAAACACCCATATTAGTTTATTTATTCTACACATTTATTCAATAAAATATTCATTTTTTTTACACTATCATCTCTCTTACAAACCCAAAACAACCAACCCAGCCTCCTAGCCTCCATCATCAATCCACTCAACCACCATCAGCAAGCAACTAGCCTCCATCATCAACCCACCCAAATACCCATTCAACCCAGCTAGTGTGCAACAAAATTGATGCCTCCCATTCAACCAAACACCTAGCTTCTGATCGACGCTGATTGACGCTTGATCAACCAAATACCCATTCAACCTAGCTCTAATTGACGCCTTCAACATCGCACCTTGCTGATCTGTGGTTGTCAATTTTCTCTCATCCATCATCTCTCTCATCTTCCTCTAAGCTTGCTCTCACAAGCAAAGCCCAGCCCAACCTAGCCTGTCGGCAGTAGATCTGGTGGTAACAGCAACATCGGCAGCAATATTGGCAAGGTGATATTAGAAGTAGCAATATCAGGTTTGGGATGGGTTTTTCTGTGGGTTTGAGTTGATTTGAGTTGGGTTTGGTATGATTTTGGTTTTCCATAGGGTGGTGGTGGTTGGGTGTTGCTAGGTTGGTGGTTGCATCTTCTTCTTCTGTCATGAGCTATGGTGATCGGTGGTGGCAAGAGTGAGGTGAGAGTGAGAGGGTCCAGAGAGAAAAAGAGAGCGAGGTGAAGGAGAGAGAAAAAATTAGTAACATATTAAATGCAAAAGCTACAGTAATCGTGCATATATGCACGGTTATTGTAGCACTTGTGCATAATGCACAATTTTACACCCACTAATGTGGGTGTTTTTTTTGGTCAAAATGTGTAAAATGAGAAACTTTTTATATTTTGCAAAACTTTGGATCCACTAATAGGGATGCTCTAACGAATACAAATTATAAGTTTTATGAGAGAATATGACTTATTATCTGCCTTAATACAACCTCCAATATTGCTTCTGCTAGTACTTAGTATGTGTCAACTACTAACTTTGCTTGTTAAATGTTAACTAACTTTTTTGAGTCAGTTATAAGATGTAGACCTAACACCAAACCCTACAATATATCATGTCAACAATAAGGAGGATTGATGTCTCTTCAAATCAATGTTGTTATGCCTAACATGAAAGTAGAAATTAATAACCAAATCATATTCTTTTTTTTTTTTTTTGGTTCTTGAATAGAATTCCAATAAACAAGGGGAATATAAAAATAAAGAGGCTATTGAGGATCTAGTCCATCTCCTCTTCTTCCCTAAAAACCCACAGAGGATTTGAGGCAATGACAATGAGTCCCTGGGCCACCGAAAAGGCTGTCTAAAAAAGCCGAATTACGAGCCTTTAAATTTGTTTAAAATATATATTAAAAAAAGCAAATGGTTGTAAAAACTAAAAAAAGAGAGAAAGCAAAGAGCCTCCAATGGCTACATTTTCATTAAGCTAGTTTGTAACTCTAAAATCACATTAGTAGCACGTTGAATTCTACAAAATCATAATTTACACATTTATGGCAACATTTTAATATATTTTATCGCTTACACATTTACACTAATATCCTATTATTCCTAACCCCCCTCAAACTTAAAGTGGAGGTACTAAAGTTTGGAAGGAAAGTTTTCAATGTAAGAAAGAGCTTCAATACCCATTGAACGAATTGAGACTAACTAATTAAGAAACATCTGAAAAAATATTATTGAAGTGAAAGAAGTCTATAAAGCGCGTGATGCATGTGAAAAACATGGACAAGTAGATGCAACCCCAACATGTGTACCGTGTGGTATCCAGATGTAAATCAAAGGAGTCGATATAGATGGAATCTCCATGGATCTATATCTCAAGTGTGGATTTTGATTTTGATAATGAAAGTAACAACAAATGTTGAAGAATAGAGAACCGGAATTTGGTGTCATGTTAAATGTATATAAGAAAAATAAAGAGATGTAGATAGGGGGAAAAAAAAATCCTTAATGGCCGGTTACATCATTACTGTTCTGAATAGTGTGAGACAAAATACCCAATATGTATTGTTTATTATTATTATTTAAAAAAAAAAAAACCCAAAATAAGGTGTATATAAGAATACATTAGACTTAATAACCTAATAAGTTTAAGTAATTTCCAACTAGGTAGAATATTATTTGGCCAGATGATCACTTTCCACATGAGTATACGTTGCTAAAATTTAAAAATTGAAGGGGTGACCAAGTCAATTGCCATGTACTGATGTACTACGGGAAAAAAATTCATGAAAAGATTAAATTCTATAACAATTCAATCTAAATAACCCTATTTATACCTAAATTTTCGTATCAAAATTATATTACATCAAAGAATATAAGGGCACTCATATCAGTGATTATATAATAGATAAATTTGTAAAATTTACATGTTTTTGTCTAAAAATGACCCATATTAATGAGTGTATAATTATGTAAATTTACAAAGTTGCTATAGTAACTATGTTAGAATACTCATATTAGTGGGTGTATAATAGAAAAATATGTAAAATTTACACAACTTTGCCTAAAAATAACTCACAGTCAAAGTATAATTGTGTATATTTACAAGTTTATTACAATCATTGTGTAAATTTATATTGATACTATTTATTTTGCATTTAATTTTTTATTTTTTCTTTACGTATCTCGAGAATGAAGGACAAAAATGAATAGTGATTGTTATGCGTGAAGAAAGAGAAATAATTAAAAAAAATCAAGAAAATTGATATTTTAATGAAATGTAATGTAAAATAGATAATATGATCTGTAGTGTTTTGAAAAGTGAGCATGTAAATAGTAAAAGTAGCTTCTTATACTAAAATAGACAAAATTTTTTTGAATAAGCAGATGTGAATACTCTAAATTTACACGATTATTTCACAACTTTTTGTCGCTACTTTGACTTATATGAGTGGTTTTTTTTTTTCCACTTAAATATGGGTATACTATTTTTTCTTCACCACTTATACTTTGTCACATCACAATTGTAACAAAAAACTTGTGTAATAGTTTGTGGTACTATATTTTTTCAATTCAATTTACACCGACAATATATATTTTACATTTATTTATTTTATTCTTCCTTTATGTATCTCAATAATAAAAAAAGAAAGTGGATGATGGTTGTTATGTGTGAAAAAAGAGAAAAAAAAAATTATCTACCTTTTTGTTGAAATTTTTTTATTGAAAGTGCACTAAAATATACATGTACCTTACAAATATTTGAAAAAAAATTAAAAAATGTAAGAAAAAGTGAGATTTTAAAAAAAATTGTATGTAAAAACTAAAAACTAGGGTTATAAACCAATGCCAAATGGACACATATTGTAAAATAGATAAGCTTAGGGTGTTTTGAAAAATCAGTATTTAAAATAGAAAAAATAAATACTTATGCATAAATAATTTTTTTTTTTTTTGAACAAATTGATGCAAATGCTTAAAATAAGACAAGTATAAGATAAAGCACACCTAATCACAACAATATACTTATCTCGTACAGCTATTAAATATTTAAATTACCACCCTTAAAAACACACACACACACACACACACACACACTTAATCCTCAATATTTTTGAGTGGCCAAAAAAAAAAAAAAAAAAAAAGAAAAAAAGAAGAAGAAGAAGAAATTCTCAAAGCAAATGACTTGATCCTCTATACGGTATACCCCAGAAATTTAGAAACTAAACCCTCCTTCTCTCATAAACTTTGTCTGTTTCTTCAGAGTCCAAATTTCGAAGACAAAAAATGAAAGAGAGAGAAGAAGATCAAATACCACAGCATCGACAAAGAAGAGTCTCACACGCAGTCTTAAAACTCGCAAAACCCATAACCTACTTTCTCCTCCTCTTGCTAACGTACGCCTTGGGTTACCTATCAGCCTCATCTATTAGGAATGCCACGTCAATCCCGACAACCCGACCCCGGCCCACACGTAGAATCAAAGACCTCAAACTCGACGACTTCCGAGTCAGCACTCACTGTTCCAACCCAGTCCCCTCCGACCTCGTCCGACAAACAATCCTCAACCGTATCTACAACGCCAGGTCACCTTTCGTCGACTTCCCTCCGGACCACGCCAGCTCCCTCATTAGTCCCCAGAGAATCGGTGGGTGGGGCTCAAACGGCGCCGTTTTCGAACACCTTATTGAGAGGGTGAAGCCCAAAACCATCATCGAAATCGGCACTTTCCTAGGCGCTTCGGCGATTCACATGGCCCGGTTGACTCGCGAACTCGGCCTCGAAACCCAGATCCTCTGCGTCGACGATTTTCGGGGCTGGCCCGGGTTTCGGAACAAGTTCAAGAACATTAAAATGGTGAACGGCGACGTTATGCTCATGTACCAATTCATGCAGAACTTGGTATCCGTAAACGAAACGGATTCGGTTTTGCCCATACCGTTTTCGACCGGGTCGACTCTCGATAAGTTTTGCGAGTGGGGCGTGTACGCTGATTTGATCGAGGTGGATGCGGGTCATAATTTTATGTCGGCTTGGTCCGATATCAATCGGGCGTACCGGCTTTTAAGACCCGGTGGGGTACTCTTTGGGCACGATTATTTTACTGCAGCTGATGATCGAGGTGTTAGGAGGGCTGTCCGTCTGTTTGCTCGAATTAACGGCTTCAAAGTTATACTCGATGGCCAACATTGGATCATTGATTCAACTTAAATTTAATTACCTTACCTAGCTCGTGAATTTTTTATTTTGCATTACAAGGATACACAATAATAAACAGTTCCCCATTTATGCAAAATGTAAACGCCAAAGGTAGAATTCACCCAGGTGGATGGTAGAGTTATATATTCTGATGACAAAAGATAAAAACTATCTCGTGATGGTATGGTATGTTCATTAAATTCATGACGAGGTTCATCATTAATTTGACGGGGTTTATCATTAATTTGAGATGTAGGAGCATTATTTTTCCGTATTAGAAGAATATCTAAGAATTTTCCGTTAAACTATTTCTCTATTACTATTATACATCATTTTGTTTCTTCTTTTACGATTATTTTTATAATATCTTTTTTTGGGGATCACCTGAAAATTGAGGGAATAATCCTTGTCTAAGGGCAATTCTCAGAACCTAAAAAGAAGAGGAAAGCAAAAAGGCAAAAAAGGAATGTAAAGAGTTTTATGAGGTGTCATTTTCCAAAGAAGAATCAGAACTTCTGTAAGCCTGTTAAAACCTTTGAGGCTTGTGATTGAAGATCGATATGGAGTCCCCAATCAAATATACATCTGTACATATATAAGGTGACAAGATATTGGAGTTTTCTTTTGAACATTATGCTAAGATAAGATGCTGACCTTATAAATGCGATTGAGGTTATAAATAACTGATATTTTATGCACAAACGACACCAATAGACAAAGCACGCCTAATGAATACAAATTATAAGATTTATGGGAGAATATGGCTTATTATCTGCCATAATACAATCTCGAAAGTTTCTTCTGCTAGCGCTTAGTATGTGCCAACTGCTAGCTCTGCTTGTTAAATGTTAACGACCTTTTTTGAAACAGTTCTAAGATGTAGACCTAACACCAAAGCCTGTAATATATCATGTCAATAAGAAGGAGGATTGCCGACTCTTCAAATTAGTGCTGTTAGAGTACTGTTAGAGTATTCACATCACTCTTATCAATTTTAAATTTCAGTAAAAATTTATCTAAATTCAACCAAAATATCATGTTAATAATAAGGAGGATTGCCGACTCTTCAAATTAGTGTTGTAAGAGCATTCACATCAGTCTTATCAATTTAATATTTCAGTAAAAATTTATCTAAACTCAACCAAAACAAGTGTGCATTAGTCTTACTAAATGAACTAAAGTTTTTAAAGAGGATAGTCTCATCTCTACATGTAGTGAGCCTCTATTCTTGCTACATCAAATTTCAATGTTAATAAAAGTATTAAGGCTGATGTATGTGTATTGTAGGAGTATTGGGTATAGGAGCTCATCGTCTATGTATGTATTGGGCCTGGGGCCCAATCCGAAGCCAAGGACCGAAGAAGTAGTCTGCCGTTTAGAGGAATGTTCCAGAAAATTCTGTTGGTACAGATAAGTATTACATAAACATAGGACAGGGGGGAGTCTTAAAATATCTAAGGAGAAAGCTGCTACCACTGTATTAAATGCTCTCCAGTTAACTTTCTAGCCGCATTAATGAGAAAGTGATACCTGAACAGTGATTTTTAGCTTTACAGCTATTACAGAAAGACTTTATGAAGATGCTGATGGGACAAGTATCAATACCAACCATCTAGCCTGCACGTGGAGGGTAAAGATGAAAGGGGAAGAGAGTATAAAAGAAGAATGAGGCAATGAGAGAAAGGGGTCGGAAAACTAAGAGGAAAACACTACAGCTATCAAGAACTGACTTTGTAATCAAACTTGAGAGAAATATATAAGAATTGATCTCCTCGGACTGTGCTGAGGACAATTTTCTTTAGATTAAATCAGTTTATCTTCATTTTTTTATCACCTGAATCCATTATACTTGTTGTCCAACTTATTAAAGCACAGTTTTCCAACCCACTCTCTACAAATTCATTGTATTGGACTTTTTGGGCCTAAGTTCATTCATCACTCGGGTTAGGGACCCAAATTACGTCCTTACATGTATAAAAATAATAGATAGCTAAACTAATAAAAATATAGTTTTTTTGGATTAGTTTAACTAAATATTTATGGAGACTAATCTGAATGCTCTAATGCCTTGTAATGACTAGGAATTTTTTCCAAAGTGGTTATTATGAACTTAAATTATACAAAATCAAATAAAAAGATAATATCATATATTGACCACAAAAAAAAAAAAAAAAAAAAAGCGATTACATAAAGTCTTATAATTTCTTTCTATGAGTTTTATTATTTTGAAATTGTTATATGGTAACGTTATTATCAATGCAGCAAACTACATTTCCTTCAAAATTTTAGTTCAATAAAATTTTTCTTAGACTTTTCATTTTGGTTTGAAATTGCCTAATATATTGTTAAAGGGCCCAAAGTTTGATTACAAACTTAATTGTAACCAAAGGCTACAAATCTCACTAAACAAATTTACATGGCTATTGTGGGGCCAGAAAATTAGGCAACCTTGGCCCACTCCAAACCAGGCCCAGGGGCCCGCGCCGAGGATGCATGAGGGGTCCGAGGATGAAAGCGCGAGGACCGGCTCCCGAGGAACATATCCGAGGATGGCCCCGTCTTTGGGCATCCGAGACCTCGAAAGAATACGAGCACCACCCCACCAAAGAGGGGTCTTCTTGAATATCCGAGGAGGAGAGGGTCCAGTGCTACGCGTCGGCGACGGGAGCACGGCGAAGGAGCAAGCCTTAGGCGAGCTATCACCTCTGCATTGAATGCCCTCAACTAACGTCCTGGCCGCATTAATGAGGACAGAACTCCTGAACAGTGCTGCCTTGGGTGCTGCAACCCACTGGAGGAATGGAGATGCGGCTGATGAGACAGGCTCTCAAGTGGTGGCTTGACTGATCGACAAATGGAGGGTTAGGATCAGTTTAGAGAGGTATATAACGTAAGGAGTCTCTTTTGAATGGGGGACGGGAGATGAGCATTAAGAAATTCTGTAATGACCTGTGCCCTCTGGACCTTTGTAATCGATCTTAAAAGAAGTAATAAAAACAACAAGTCTCGAAAGACCAGTCCGAGGAGCATCATTGTGCATCCCAATCCATGTTTAAGTTGATAAATCCACATGCAACCATGCAGGGCAGTTGTACCCCTTACTAGGGCCTAGTTCTTGAGCCCACTCTCTATAAATTCATTGAAGGGCAAGCTGGGCTTGGGTCCACTCTTTCAACCTGAAGAAGTGTCCCCAAATCTGTTCCCTACAGCTATATATTTTGAAAATCTAACCATTGAATTGCATGTTCTTTATATTTTTAAAACACTTCAAATTTCATGCGAGTCGGATATTATTTACTATTCGATTCATAAACTTATTTTTTATGTATAATTTTACATTACAAAAACTCAAAATTAAACATTTGATTGATAATATAACTATTGATCTTTGATCTTATTGAAACATGGACGATATAAGAAAAAAATGTAATTCAATGATGGATTTATTAAAATTCACACACACACACACACACACACACACACACACACACATATATATATATATTAAGTAGAGTTGTAGCATTAGTCTACAATTAAGTTTATTGTCAAAATTTGTTCAAAGTTTAATTATGTATCCTCTAAAAAAAAGTTTAATTATGTTAGGTCTAAAAAAATTTAGGGTGGTCACAAATTTTTTAAGGGTAAAAAATTTATTAAAAAAAAAAAATCCAAGTAAAGGAGGTCCTATGACCACCCTAGCTTCAATGTGAAGTTGGCCCTGGTTATGCCTAACATGAAAATAGAAAGGAAAAATTATACTTTGCCCACTTGTAGTTTGCTCGAAAAACATTTTGCCTACTTATAATTTAAAAATTGGCATTTTACCCACCTAAAGTAAGCCCCATTTGTCTCCCGTTATCCACTTCTGTTAAAAATATTAGTAAATTTGTATTCTTGCTACTCTTTTATGTTTTTCTCCTCTCAAAACATAAAAAACTAAAAAATTAAGAGAAAAAAAAAATTAAAAGCTAGGTTTTGTAAAAATCAAAACCTAACTTTTAGATCTTTTTTTCTCTAACCTTTGAAGGAATTCACTGTCCCATGCTTGGAGTTTAAAAGCTAGGATTGAAATGACCAAGAGGCATGTAAAAGCAAGCGTGCCAAGGAAGTTTGCATAATCTCATATTCCAAGTTTGCCATGGTTTATAACTCTGAAATGGGTATCAAGAGCTGTGCATATAATGGACAACAGGAAGCTGCAAAGCCACCATGCTCTTAGTAACCAAGGGAACTTGATTTTGGCGGTATAACCACGTATGCTATACAGCCGCGACGTGGTACTGGAGAGGACGGAGATTGATCTTGCAAATCAATGATTGAAATATCTTGGATATCAACTGATAAAAGCTAGTTTTCTCATGCTTCTTATGCCATCAACAACTACAGATTACTTCCTTAATATGATTTTCAATAATATTAACAATAATAACAAAAGTAAAAACAAACTCAAGTCCTCTATCTCAAGCAGACAGGTGTTCGTTGGGGCGTGAATTGGAGCATGTTCCACATGCTTGTTTGGGCTATGTTTATGATATTTCTTTGAATTTGGGGTGGATGTTTTCTGTCGTAGGAAAAATTTAAGGATTCGTTCCTAGTCAGCTGGACCAAATGCTCCTCATATGTTATCATTGCAAAATTTCTTAGGAATAGGACTTCCGAAACTCTGCCCCTTTCATCTGATGGCATAATTTCACAAAAAACATTTTAAATGTTTATTCATATCTTGGATCTCCGGCAAGGGGAAATCGTTTTCCAAATATGTGGTGATGGAGAATAATAATGTGGACATTATCATAATGTTATTTGATGAAGCAATCAATCATATTGGAAAATCTTTTCTGTTTTAAATTAAAAGCTAGGTTTTATGTTTTGCAAAACCTAGCTTTTAGATCTTCTTTTCTCTTAATTTTTTAGTTTTTTAATTTAATTTTTATTTTTTTAGAAGAGAGACATAAAAATGTAGTAAAAATATAAATTTACTCATGTTTATAACATAGGTGGGTAGCAAGAGACAAACAGAGCTTACCTCAAATGGGTAAGAGCATTCTTATCAAAAGTTTTAAAAATTTTAACATTTAACAGCTAAAAAACCAACTTTATAGTATTTAACACATCACTTTACAATATACCTAATATCAAAACTTCTATTTTTTTTACCACTTCATTAAAATATTATTTATTTATCATTTTTTATTCTTTTTTTATTCTCACCACCCAAGCCGTCACAAGCCCACAGGCACCACAAACCCACACAACCAACGGCCTCCACCATTGACACATCCCATAGCACCAACCAAGGCACAACCAACCACTGGCCTCCACCCACAGCACCACCCATGGCACAACCCTTGCTTTTCCCTCTCATTCTCACCACCCAAGCCGCCACAAACCCACAGGCACCACAAACCCACACAACCAACAACCTCCACCATCGACACTACTCATAGCACCAACCAAGGCACAACCAACCACCGGACTCCACCCACAACACCACCCATGGCACAACTCTTGCTTTTCCCTCTCATCCTCTCTCTGCCTCGACCCACGGCACACCAACCACCACAACCCACTCTACTACCACCATAGCCACAACAATCATAACCATTGTCACCACTATAAAAACAGAATACTTGTATTATATTTTCTGCATCTTTACAAGAGAGTTTACATCAATATATAGCTATACAAGAAAAGGAATTATAGGAGTAATTACATATTCAAATTCAAATTTGAATTGAAGAGAGATTTGTGAACGGTTACTATTACAGCTCAAGTATGTGAGCTGGACTTGTGAGCTGTGATAACCACCACCCATAACCTTAACCCCCAATCACTAAATCACAACCAAATCTCAAACCCAAACCCACAACCGCATCACTAACAACAATCGAAAGAACAAAAACAAAAACAAAAGCTAGTCAGAGATCAACCCACCGTCGAAAATCAGAGAGAGAGAGAGATGAGGGTAGATTTGGGTTTCTAGATTCGGCAATCTCACTATATGTGGGTTGGGTCGATGGAAGTGGTGACTTGATGGAGTGTGTGGTGAAGAAACAGTGGTTGAGAGAGAGAGATGTGGGTTGGGTTTTGAAGGAAAGAGGGGGCTAAGAGGGAGAGAGCGACAAAGAGAAGTTTGAGAGAGAGAGCAGGGAGTGAGATCTGAGGGGAGAGAGAGAAGGGGAATAAAAAAATAATAAAAAATGAGTAGCAACTTGCTATAACAGGGTGTTAGTAATAACATCTTATTGTAGCAAGGTGCTAAAAAGTTTAAAATTTATCACCATTGATGTAGGGGTTTTTTTAGTGGTTTTGTTGCTAAAAATAGCCTTTAGCATTTATCCCACCTTTGATGAGAATGCTCTAAAGAGTTAATTTTTAAACTACAGATAGGTAAAGTATTTTTCAGGCAAGCTATATGTGGGCAAAGTGTAATTTCCCCAAATAGAAATTAATGATCAATTCATGAATTTTTTTTTTCTTGAAAGAATTCCAATAAACAAGCCAGAGAAAGGGAAATACAAAAATAAATAGGTTATTGAGGATCTAGTCCATCTCCTTATCTTCCCCAAAAACCTAGGGAGAAGTACAAGCCTTTAAACGGGTCCTTGGGCAACAAAAAAGGCTTTCTAAAAAAGCCAAAATACAAGCCTTTACATTTGTTTAAAATATGTACGTAAAACAAAAAGATGTAAAAAGAGGGAAAGTGGAGAGTCTCAAATGGCTATATCTTCATTTAAGCTAGTTTGTAACTCTTATTTATTTATTTTTTTTAGTAAATAGTAATACTTATTAGAACATACATGAAAATTGTAATACTAGTGTTTTAAACTGGATATTATAATATATTACATAACCAAAATACAAATACAAAAGCGCCTAATTTTTGTAGTTGTAGACTAGAGTTATAAAATCACATTAATAGCACATTGTATTCTACAAAAATCATAATCTATTCATTTACGGTAACATCTTAATATGACAGGCCAAGAATGTATTGACCTATTGTGATTAACCAATTAATTAGTCAAGTTGATTAATTAATCAAATTAACATATAATATGCGTGGCAGCATAAACAAATCACCAATTAAACTAAATGCAACGAAAATTAAATTTGACACGAGTGATTTGTTTTCGAATGGGAAAAACCAACACGGCAAAAATTTTACCAGGTGATTTTAAGGTCACCACTTCTGAGAATTTACTATTATCATAACAAGTGGTTACAAGTAAAGGAATCCCAGTACCTCATATCAACCTACAGTTGAACTCTTACTCTAATACCCAATTGGACTTCTTCTGTAGTGACAATCTCTCATTTTTAATGCACGGCTCCCAGTACGTGACTAACCAATAAATGCGCGAATCCCAGTACGCAACTTGATCACTAACTTGAGAAGGATGTTGGCTGCAAAGTTCTTTAGTTCATCACACGATGAAGATCAAGAAGTTCCATGGTCACAAAACCAAGGTGGTCGATACCGTACCGGTACCGGCCGCATACCGGTATCGAAACATCAACGTTTCGTACCGGTTTAAATACCGGCCGTACCGGCCATGTACCGGCCGTACCGGCCAATTTCGGGCAATACCGGCCGGTACCGGGCGTACCGGCCGGTACAGAAAAAAGTTTTTTTTTTTTTTTTTTTTTTTTTTTTTTTTTTTTTAAGTTTTGTAATTTTTGAATTTTTGTTAGGGCAAAATGGTAACTTATTTGTATTAACTTATTAGTATGTAATGATAACTTTTAAGCTTTCTATTTTTTATATTGTGTTTTTTTTTTTTTCTTTTAATTGATACTAAAGTATAAAATCATGAATAATTAGTTCTGAATTGAGGAAATATTTTATGGTAAACTTTTATATTTATTATAATATATATACACACACATACATATACATATATATATATATATATATATATATTTATTTATAAATATAAAAAATAGCGGTAAACCCGAAACGGTACACCGGTATTGACCGGTATCCGAAATATATCGTACCGCTGGGCAAACCGGTACAGCCTCCGGTACGGTATTGACTCCCTTGCACAAAACCCTACAGTGTACAAATATAGTAGCTTTTTCAAGAGAAAGATGAGTTAGGGCAAATTCTGTCTCCGGTTACAATTTGCATGAACAAAACTTTACTTCACACTTGTACAACTTGTGTCACCTTTGACGGCTCTCAAAATAATCCTTATATATGTTTAGGATTGTGAGGAAAGAAAGCCTAAATACATATTCACGGATTGGATGAAAAACAGCTTTGAAAAACTTAGTTTTATAAACCTCAATAGATAACTATCTATCGAGCTAGCTGTCGAGCCATGGGCTGAAACAACTTTTAAACCTCAATAGATGCTAGTTGTCGAGTTTTAAAATCTAGTATTTTCTCACTTGATTTTTGGACAAACTTGCATGGTTTTAACACTTAAACTTGAAACCTTGTTCCTTGAAATATTAAACACATCTACTCAATTACAAATAAAGTACGTTTTGTCAAAGAATTAGCCAATTACATAAAATATTGACATGTGTTCCTAACATTGAATCACATGTCTTAACATAATATATTTTATCGCTTACATGTTTACAATAATATCCTATTATATTTTAAACCCCCCTTAAAGAAGAACTGCAATACCCATTGAATGACAATATTTTGTGGGTTACACCATTACACATTTATAATAACATCTTGATATATTTTAATAGAATTGGCTATACACGGAAGAAATTAGAAATCCCAATCAACAACAATAACAACAACAACAACAACAAAAGTTTAAGTAATTTCCAACTCGTTAGAATATTATTTGGTTGCTCACCTTCCACATGAAGATACTTCGTTAAAAATTTAAAAATTGAAGAGTGACTAATTCAATTGTCATGCACTATGAAAAAAAAAATGAAAATATTAACGGGGTATTTGGTACAGTTGTTTACATACTGAAACATATATTTTTATACAACTTTTTAATTCACACATATTTAACACTTAAACAACGATTCTAAAAATCTCTAATCAAACGGGTCCTAAAATTCTATAACAACTCAATCTAAACACCCCAATTTATACCTTATAATAAAATATCCCTATCACTCATAATTCTATTACATCGAAGAATATAAGATAGAGCGGACGTAAGCCCACCAATATATATATTGTACAACTATCAAAATATTCAAATTCAGCTCTCAAAAAACACATGCACACCCAAATTCAGAAAGTAATTAAAACTTTCCTTTGTGTGGCAAAAAACAACAGAAAATTCACAAGGAAATGTCTTAAAGACCTAGTCCAATTTATAATGTCAAGTTGTCAACATTAAATGAGAGCTTCAATATTCAATTCTTTGATTTCTATCCCCATGACTAAAAAAATTTCAGTCGTTTTCATTTCCCCAACGGAGTATTAAACACGCAACCAACTCAACCACACCCTCCTCCTTCATCCTCTACAAGCCAGAAAACTTTAGAAACCAAACTCTCTCTCGATCTAGACCATCCTCTTCTTCTTCTCTTAAAACTCATAGTCTGTGTTTTTTCAAAGCCAAACTTACTCGAAGATACAAAATGAAACAGAAAGAAGATCAGCAAGTACTACAGAACCGACAAAAAAGACTTGTACTCATAACCTTAAAACTCGCAAAACCCATCGCCTACTTTATCCTCCTCCTGCTATCGTACACCTTGGGTTACCTATCATCCTCGAATTCCTTACCTTTTAAGAATGCCACGTCACTCCCGACAACCTCGACTCCAATTCCGACCGCGCCGACAATCCAAGACCTCGCAAACTTGCCTTCTCAACTCGACAACTTCCGAGTCAGCACTCACTGTTCCAACCCGCTCCCCTCCGAACTCGTCCGACAAACGATCCTCGACCGGGTCTACAACGCCACGTCACCCTTCGATAACTTCCCGCCAGTCCACGTCAGCTCCCTCCTCCGTCCCCAGAGGCTCAAAGGGTGGGGCTCAAACGGCGCCGTTTTCGAACACCTTATTGAGAGGGTGAAGCCCAAAACCATCATCGAAGTCGGCACTTTCCTAGGCGCGTCGGCGGTTCACATGGCCGGGCTGACTCGCCAACTCGGCCTCCAAACCCAGATCCTCTGCGTCGACGATTTTCGCGGCTGGCCCGGTTTTCGGGACCGGTTCAAAGACATTAAAATGTTGAACGGCGACGTTTTGCTCATGTACCAGTTCATGCAGAACTTGGTATCCGTAAACGCCACGGATTCGGTTTTGCCCGTGCCGTTTTCAACCGGGTCAGCTCTCAACTTGTTTTGTGAGTGGGGCGTGTACGCTGATTTGATCGAGGTGGATGCGGGTCATGATTTTATTTCGGCCTGGTCCGATATCAATCGGGCGTACCGGCTTTTAAGACCCGGTGGAGTAATTTTTGGGCACGATTATTTTACAGCAGCTGATGATCGAGGTGTTAGGAGGGCTGTGAATCTGTTTGCTCGAATGCATGGCTTCAAAATTAAAATCGATGGCCAACATTGGGTCATCGATTCAACTTAATCACCTTAGCTTGTGGAACTTTTATTTTGTATAACAAAGATATACAAGATAATACAAAATACTAGACGTCAATATTCAACTATTAAACGTATTTCTTTTTTCTTATTTTATGATATCTTTTTTTGGGGGATCTTGTGAAAATTGAGGGGATATACGACTTGTTAGTAGATTTAGACCCTAAATAAAAATGTAGAATGCCATCAAGTCAAATGTTCATGGGTTATTATCATATATTAATACATTCGGTTAATGTTTATAATGAATTGTAAGTTTACGAAGTTACATGCAATCTCTTTTTTAAATCTCAAATTTAACTAATCAATCTCTTAAACTAAGATGTTAATTGCAAAGTCCTATCGTATAAAGTTTTTCTATTTCTATTATGGTGTGTTGCGGTTAGGTAAAAATTCAACTAAGAAATGTTAATTCTTAATTACAGGTAATTTAGTTATTTGTTTAACAAAATTCTGACACTATCCTATCTTATTTTGTAATTTAGTTAAAGTTTATGTGAAATTGTGAATATCTCAGATTGTGTAAAACAGAGGTGTTTAATATTAGTGTATTATCCTTATTTCACTAAATTATCTTATAGAACAGTTTATCAAAAAAAAAAATTATCATATAGACTCTTCCTGGTTTTGGATTCACGTTTTGAGTTTTGCGTTTGAGTTTTACTCCCTTTTTTTTTTTCAAGCCGCGTTTCAATGGGACTTGACTTGTTACTGTTCATGAACAATAGTTGCAACTTTTGACCAAGTCTTTCGTGAACAGTGCATTCGTGTACTGTTCATAGACCCACAAACTTCACTTTTCAATCACTTTATCATTAAAAATAGTTCTCACGGTACTATTCACACATTTAAAAATTATGTTGCTATAGTGTTTTTAGTTTTCAGTTTCAATAAAATAAGTTCTATCAAATCGGACCCTCTGTACTATCTTATGTTTGCCGAAACACTGTTCAATACATAAACACTATTAGTCCTTACAGAAGGAATTATAGTTCCTGCTTTTTAGATGAGAAATTTCAGTTTTTGCAAGAACGACTAATAATGTGACATTTGAATTAAAGTTTTTTTTTTTTTTTTTTTTTTTTTTTTTTTTTTTTTTTTAAATTCCTTCTTAATACCAACTACATATAGTTAAATTTAGAAGACAAATATATATATATATATATATATATATATATATATATTTATTTATTTATTTATTTTTGTAAGTACGCAATTTGGGTTCCTAGTCCAAGTGATGGATGAACTTAGGCCCAAAAAACTTAATACAATGAATTTGTAGAAAGTAGGTTGGAAAACTGGGTTTTAATGAATCAGATGACAAGTACAATGGATTCAGATGATAAGAAAATGAAGATAGACTTATTAAAACTAAAGAAAATCGTTCTCGACAAAGTCCGAGGAGATTAGTTCATATATATATATATATATATCTCGTAGGTTTGATTTACAAATTCAGTTCTTAATTGCTATAATATTTTTCTCTTGGTTCTGATCCCTTACTCTCAGAGTCTCCCCTCCATTTTATATTATCATCCCCTTTCATCTCCACCTTCCACATGCAGATCAGATTGTAGGTGTTGATCATTGTCCCATCAGCACCTTCTTAAAGTCTTTAGGTAGTAGCTGTTAGGCTAAAAGTTACTATTTAGGTATCACTTATTTATTAATGCAACCAGAGAGTTAGCTACAAAGCATTAAATGCGGTGGTAGCGGCTTTCTTTTAAGATATTTTACTGTCTCCTTTAGTTCTGCATCTTCTGGATACTTATCCTCTTTGGTGGAATGATCTAGAATGTTACTCTTGATGGCCGGCCACACCCTCAAACTTCGACTTTGCTCGGCCAAGAAGAGATTCTTCCTCGGACCATCCTTCTGGATGTGCTCAACCAGATTTCACCTCCTCACTTACTAACACAATTCCTTATGAAGGTGTTTACCCGTCCTCGGATTGTTTACCATCCTCGGATTGGGCCATTACCTCAATATATACATAAATATGAGCTCCTGGGCCTAACACCCCTACAATTTTCATCCAAAACAAATGTTTTTCAATGTTCAAGATTCCAATTCAAAGAAATAATAATAATAATAAAATCCATGTTCAAGATTTGTTTTATTTATAATTTATCAATAATATTCAAATTATTAATTTCCTGTTAACTAAATAAGTTTGTCTAAGATTTTTTAAAGAAAAATGATATGTCTACACTATTTTTATAATATTTTTACAACAAATCCTAAGTGGCAGGTTGTTACTGGTTATTATTGTTGGGGCAAAAAAGTAATCTTAGTGTTAGGCTCAAATTTGAACCAACAACAACTAACCACCTGTGATTTGTTGTAAAAATATTGTAGATGTAGGATCTCTCTTTTTTAAATAGTTAAAATTTATGGTTGTGTATAATAACATGTGTGTTGTAAATGCCATGTACTATAGTGGATTTAAAGTTATCATATTTCTTTACATACCTTCAATGTGTTTCTTTTAACATACAAATAATAAAATATTTAGTAGCTAGTTTATACTTACGAAATAAGTTATCATATTTTCTCTCTAATCTTTTCTTTATTTCTTATTATATTTTTTATATTTTAGCATTAAAAAACAGGGATGAAATCAGAATTTATTCTTTGGAGTCCCAAAAATATGAACCAAAAATGAAAAAACTTATGGAGATCAGGAACAAATATACTAAAGGTTATGACTAAATTTATATAGGAAAAATAATACTAGTATCTTGCCAACAAAATAATTGTTTCCTATAAAAATAAACTAATTGTTTCTTAATATATTTCAAATTAACCATCTATTAAAAAAAAAAAAAGAACTCGATGTCATTATAAATCCTAAAAATCATTTATGATTGATTATGGGCTAAATTTCGTAGTATTCTTGTTAATGTACAAAATGAAAGACCCAGTTAAAAGAATCATCTTTTTTTTTTTTTTTGGTTGCAAACCTAATTTTGATAATAGTTGCTATAGAATCTAGAAGAATAAACACAACTCTATAAACAAGTTGGTAGATTTTTGATTTTCTATCGCTTGACAATCATTAGCACAATTTAGAAATAAATGATGACGAGTATAAAACATGTGTGCTTCAGATCTGATACCATATTTATCAAAATTTTAAAGGTAGAAATGAAATGTATTGATAAAAGAAAATAAAACACACATACGCATACAAGACGAAAGAACTACTTCAGAATAAAAATGAAAAAGTAACCTTACCTGAAGGCCCCTTGGTTTGCCTTAATTTTTTTCCTCATTAGGAAAATAGTTTTTTGTTTACTAAAATATGTAAGTTGCAATTTTATTTTATTTTTTGTGTGGCCTCATTGAGCCAATTGAATTTCTGGGAGAAAAAATTTTTAGAGGTCAAGGTTTAAACATTTATATAAATATACACAATAAAATTTGTGGATGTTAGGGCTAGGGGTGTCATGGTCCAATGTCTAGAAGTGAGAAACATTGGCACATTGCATTAATTAAATATCAAAGAGGTTTTTTTTTTTTTGAGAAAGAAGTCTCTGAATATTATTAAGGGAGACCATTAAAATCAGCCTGTAAAACATATAAGAGATATGGTGGTACATCTTCCATCCAAATTTGCATATGATTATGGGATTTGGATTTCCTCACTAGAGAGTGAGCTAAGAGGGAGGTTGATTGCACAAATTGGGAGTGAACATTACACATGGGTCAGACTTGAGAGGGAATTTTTTTTTTTTTTTTTTTCATTTAAAACTTTTAGGTCACAATTAGATCGTTATAAAATTGACCATGAAGCCAATAGGTTGGGCCAAGTGGAGTAGTCGGATCAAGTTTGTAGGTTCTTGCCCATTCTAGTTATGGAACATTACATATAGCATTATAGCCAGTCTAGGATAGAAAAATATAATTTACCAAAAATAATTATGATTACACATGAAATTTTGATGAGCAACTTTGACTAGAGAATCCCCATTAGGAGGCCCTACTAATTTACTAAATAGAATTTATTTAGAAAAGTTTAAGGGTTGTTCAGATCTATTATTAGGTTTTGACTGATAAATGATGGAATTTGTAACAGATTAGTGACAGATTACTTGAAACATCTGATATTTGAAGCTTCCTTTTGTTACATATGGTTGTTGAATCCTCTGTGATTATTTGCTGGGCTAAAGAAAAAATTAATAATCTTACTAACTTACTGTGCGAATGTTTTTTTGCAATTGGATATTCTGTTGTCAATTCATTAAACTACATGTTGGAAATGCTGGTTTAAGGTCCTATTCAAGGAACCGATTGTACTTAAATTTTTTTTTTTTTTTTAAACGTGAGAAAGCTGTGGTTTTCTATGTACCAGATGTCAGCCTTTTAATTGCTTGATTTTTCGGAAGAATTAAATTAATTGTTTTTTTAATTTTAATTTTAATTATGTATTATTTTTTGAGAAGGAGATGGGGGAGGTGGGTTATACGGGAGATACAGGAGAGAATAAGTCCATTGGCAAATTCTTTTTTTTTTTTTTTTTTGCTTGATGTCATTGTCTGTCTTCATAAATAAGAAAGCAAAATTTGGTGATTACTATATATTGGAATTATTCAAGAAAAAAAATATTATGCCTGAATTAATTATTCATTTTATTCAATAGGTTGCGTTTGTTATTTTCTTAGACACCACTAGCGTTTTTTCCAATTACTAAATTCTATCCATATCTGCAACAGGGAGAAAAAAAAAAAAAAAAAAGTAAGAGCACTCGAATTGGTCTCATTCAAATGGTTGGTGCATGTGGTGTATTTGGAAAAAAAAAAAAAAAAATTCTGTGATGAACTGATGATTTCACCTATTTAGTATTTACTCAATTAATCATATTTAAATTGAAAGAAAATCTGATGAGGATGTAATGAAAACGAATGATATACATACAATGGTTTTTAATAATAAGAACACATTGATTATATTCTTCATCAACTAAACAAGTTTTCAATTGTTTAAATATATAATTCTGTTTTGTCTTGATTCTATTAATATTGAATCATTGATACGCCAAGTTGACTACAAGACAGCAACTCGGGGATAGAATGATTGATAATTGACATATAATTGAATTAAATGCCTTCTAATATGTCATTTCTTTCTTATTCTACTTCTTAATTTGTTTGATATTTCTCAAAAAAATTTGTTTGATAAAATGTTTTTGAGGGGTACAGCAAGGTACTAACTGCTGCACTTCAGTCCCACACTCCACAGCAAGATTTATCTAATCTTGGGCTCATATTGTTGATGAGATACAGCCCACGGTGTATATTATTCGAGAGAAATTTCTGGAATAAAACTTTGTATCACAACTATAATTGTAACAATTTTGAAGTAGTTGACTGTGGATAATGAAGAAAAAACAACGGAACCATGTAAAAATAATTGTTCACCACTTATAGTTGACAACTTCAGTAAGTTGTGACAACAATTGACGTTTAAAAAAAGAATTGCATAAGTTAATGTTCTAAAACTACAACTTTTTGCCACAATTGGCTAACATGGTTGATTGTGAGTAATAGACAATCATTTCTAAATGGATTTACTATTTTTTTTCTACCACTCATAGTTAATTACTTCAGAGTTGTGAGCCTTGTGACAATAGTTGTGGTACAAAATTGTATACCTAGACTTTCTCTTGAATAAAACACACATTGGGCTCTTATCTCATCAAGGGTGTGCCCAAGACTAGAGAAATATTGCTGTGGATTGAAGTGTAGCAGTTAATAACTTGTTGTCCCAGAAGAACTCTTTATAGAACAAATTGAAAAATTAGATGAACTTTTAGAAGGGTGGAGTCCAAGTCGTGGGCACCATTATGTGTTGGTGGTACTCACAAACGATGTATCTATGGGGTCTGGTCGGTTGTGATAACACACGTGAGCCATTCTTTTTTCTTCTCAAAAAAAAAAGAAAAAAAGAAAAAGAAAAAGTGCTAATGACCTTTTAGGTCAAATGATATTTCATGGCAATTTTAGCAAGACTTAAATATTTAAATCACTCACTTAAAATTTATATTTATGTAAAATTAATAATAATTAGTTACTCTTGAAATACAATAATGTTGTGCTTCCTTCTCTTAAATTCATGTGATCTATTTTAGGGAACACCATGTCATTGTATTTTGAGAGTATCTAATCATTAATCTAAAGACAGTTACTAATTGGGTTTTGTTTTATAGAGAATAAAGGCTTACCGGGTTCTCTTAGATTCATGGTAATCCATCCTAGGGAACACCATGTACTATGAGAGTACCTAATCATTAATCTAAAGATAGTTACTAACTGGGTTTTGTTATATAAAGAATAAAGGCCTACCAAATAAGCAACTTGTAGCAAGTAGCAACAGTGTTAGAGTCCAGGACAACGGCCCATTTAGATATCATTTTTAGATCCAAGTGACCCAATTGTCCTGGCCCACGAGGCTCAAACCCACCCCAACGGACTAACCCAAGGACGAATGCATGATTTCTTAAGCCCAACACTAAAAATAAAAAGGAAGAAAACCAGAAAAGGAAAGAGAGTAAGGAAATTGAAAACGAATAGAGAGAGAGAGAGAAGCATGTTAACTAACTGTAAAGAGACTATTTAAATTAAGCCGTGAGAGCACGCAAGTTATAAGATAGTCGGATATTAGAAGCTTAAACAGGGAGGTGGAGTAATTTTTAAAGAGGGAAGTCACTATTCCTTGTTTTTATGAGGGAAAGAAGCGTGAACTGGAGAGGAAGAATCTCGTCCTTTATATATTAATTCAACAATTTTCTGTTTTTAAAACAGTTTTCTATTTTCTAACACAAAAAAAAAAAAAAAAAAAAAATTGTTAACCTAAAAGTAGAAAACAAATTTTGTTTTCAAAGTCTCAAAACACAAAGGAAAATAAAAACATGTTTTTACCTGTTTTCTATTTTCAATTCTTAAAGCCCAATAAAAACACGGAGAAAACAATTCGAAAACAATTGTCAGCGAACAAGGGGCAGTTTCTCTGCACTCCACAATAACATGTGGCTGCGTGTTTGCAAATGCCACGTAATCCAGAAGTCAGCTGAGTTGATTGGGTTCTCGATTTTAAGGTGTTTATATTGAATTTGATTAGGCATGCTCTTCAATTCGAGTCCAACTACCTATATTTTAAAAAGAATTTTTTTAGCCAGTCTTTTACACCTTCGTGAGTCTATCCGAATCGAATATTGATTAGTTCCTAGTTAAAAATTTTGAGACTACGCTGTGCAGAAAAAAAAAAAAAAAAAAACACACACAAACACACACACAAATGATGTGTTGTACTATCATAATTTGATACGTTAAAATAGTGGTTAAAGTTTCCCATCGAATACAGTAAAATGTCCCCACCTGGAACAAAAGCCTGTTGATGGGGTTTTCTTGGATATGACTTCACTCAATTGAAATAAGACACCGATCATAGGACATTTATTAATTGCTGACGACCATACTTTTTTTCAAAAATGCTTCCCTCTTTTCCAAATAATTTGTTTCTCCTTTATTGTCAAAATTTTGGTTTAGATTCATTGCTTCAGTATAATAGACTCAGCTAGATAAAGGATACGCGTTTAAAAGTGGATGTATATTATCATCTCAATAAGTTTGATATTAGTGAATACTAGATTTAAGTCTTACTCTTTTTCAATTAGAGATATCTCAAAATGTTGTCCTATTTTTAAAATTAAAAACGTTTAACTTACTAATATTTTTATTATGTGTTTATTTTATTTCTAAAACCGTTTTAGATTTAGTATATTAATTTTTTGATAAATTTATTTAAGGGTAGTTTAGAAACTTATACCTTTTTTATACAATAAACAAAATAATATAAGATGTTTTCTTAAAAAATTAGGTTTGACGGAGGGAATATTAAATAAGGCACAATTAATTTTTTACATGTTAATAATGGTATTGCCATGATTTTCTTTTTAATTTAATGAGAAAATACGGCCATAGTTACCAAACCCCACCCCCCCCCCCCCTTTTTTTGGAAAATTTTGTTTTGTTTTCAGCTAACCAAACTGCCTTTGATTTTGAAAACACAAGAAAACTGCTTTTTGTTTTTATTCTTAAAAATAAAAATTTGAAAACAAAAATAAAAAATATATTTACCAAACATAAGATAACTTTTTTGCTTTCTTTCTTTCTACATATATATATATATATATATATCTCTTCCGAGGAAAGGAAACTCAGCTTTTTAATGGAATTTTTCTTGCAGTATCATTGCATCAAACAGAATATATTTATAGTATATCAAGAAGAGGATACATATTTTAATTTATTAGAGGATTGTTTAGGGATTAAGCCATTGTACGTGAGTTATGCATATGAGTGTGCCTAGTTCGGCTCAATACATTCTGAGACTTAAGAAGACAATAAATTTAAGTGGTGTTTTTAATATATAAATATTATTTATTTAACTTTTACACTTTTTTATAACTCGTTTTTCTTACTTTCAAGATATAAAAGAATTACTAATGTAGTTTTTGTATTTAGGTTTTATCAATATCTCTTTTAAAATTTGCTAGGAAAATTGATTTTCAATAATTTTTCGGCAAATTCATAATTTTTTTTTTTTGGTAACCATTTAGGGTTCTAATTGTATTGAATTTCTAATTACTCAATATTTTGGGGGTTTCTTTGAAGGTGGGGGAAAGAATGAAAAATTCACATTTTTTTTTTGTCTTAAAAAAAAATAGTTATCTTTCTGGCATTTTGGGATTTATTTTGTAGAATTTTGAGGCATTTTCTTTGTTTAGTGGGGACCTCAAAACCTTTAATAAAAATTTGGTACAAATAGGGACCTAAGGCCTTAGCCTTGAGAAAACTAGAGTAGGTCTCCCTGTTGTTACTAAATATATATATTCAGTCTCAAACAGAGGATCTATATTTTAATTTCTTTGAGAATTGTTTTGGCGATAAAGTTGTTGAGTGTGAGTTATGCATATGAGTGGCCTTCACACTTATTACTAATATCTCGATCCATATCTTAAAATTAAACTATTTCAGATCTAAAATCTTGGAATGAGTAAAGATCTTATGTAAGACCTAAAAAAATCTCAATTAAAATCCTGAGTTGGATTCTAGGATTTTGTATAATTTCAAAATATTTTATTTCTGATTTTATCAATTAAAAAAAATATAGATTGTTAACTATTTTTCGATTTAGATCCACATATACGAGAGGATTTAAAGATGAA
The DNA here is from genome assembly GCA_030445155.1 of Quercus variabilis. Classification (NCBI taxonomy): domain Eukaryota; kingdom Viridiplantae; phylum Streptophyta; class Magnoliopsida; order Fagales; family Fagaceae; genus Quercus; species Quercus variabilis. The sequence continues at coordinate 44,642,306 of CP129452.1, read as the reverse complement.
AATTAGACAAATGTTTTAAAAGCTTAAAAATAAGGATTGCAACTTTTGTGGGGAATGCGAAGGGTTTCTTTCTTCTTTCATGGATTATTATTTAAATATTAGATACCCATTAGAAAAATAGAATGTGTTATATTTATTAGTTTTAAGTATTTTTAGAATATTAATCTTAAGTTTAGAAAATATAATAATCTAACATCATATATTGCTATATTATTATTAGTTATTTTAATAAAATGTAAAGTTGTATGATTTTTTATTTAATACTACAATATTATTAGAACACCTAATTAATTCTCTAGGCGAATGTAGTTTGCACACCAACTGATAGGTTACAATAGGTTATTAGTGGCAAAATATATATATATATATATATATAATATTAGTTTTTTTTTAATTTTTGGTTTTCCATAGTATATCCTTAAAATTTTTAACCAAAAATTAATTACTGTTTATAACTGGTGAGTCCTAAAGGAATAAATCGCTGATCCAAGAAATTTTTTCAAATTGCAAATACTCGAACCGAAGAACACACCAATAATATATAATATTAGTTGGTAGGTTGGAATTACCTTAGATGTATTAATCAAACAGCTAACAATTCTCAGTTAACTCTGTAGCTGACATGACTTGTCTTCGTATGATTCCCCTGGGCCCAGGTTTTAATGTCTCAACTCTCAACCAGCAGGTAATTATCTTAGGCAACTAAAACTTGCATGCTAATCAGGCAATTGTATAACCAATCGAAATAACGAACGTGGTGTCCACGTGTCACAACCTATAAACTCGCGTGACAATTAGACCTATGAAGTATGTTACATGTGCTACATAGCTTGTCAATTGCAACTTGTTTCGTGTTTTCAATCAGCAATCGTAAATTCTGTGAGAACGCACAGATTTATTAAACAAAGAAGAAAACGAATTAAACAAGATCTTCATCATGCAATGCACCTGGACTACTATGAATCCTGTCATCAGAACACTGACCCCGTTTTGTTTAGGTGGGTAGAGTAATCATTCAGAAATCTCAGAGTGTAGCGATCTTTGCAGTTTGCTCTACAGGGGAAAAAAAAAATTCTCTAAATTGGTTTAATTGAATTTTTCTTCAACCCGTTAGATAGCGGATTTAGCAATTAAGAAAGATTATTCACACGTGATTTTAATTGTATAATATTCTTAATGAATTATGACTAATGCGACATATTTAAACAATATAATAAATAGTCTTATAAATCATTATGTAATGGGTTAGAATAATTTTCTTTAAATTGATTTATACAAAAACTTCTCATTTATCTTATATTGCGATAGATATCATCGATTCAATTTACTCCATAACCTAACGTACCATCGGTGCAAGAGAGGATAACATTATTTTCAAAATATCAGATAATTTTTAGACTTACTATAGGTATAATTCAATCTTATTAAGAGCTGATTTTGTGTCAAGAGTCTTATAACTCAACTAACACTTTTTAGTGTTTTCCATTAGAGATGTCTAAGAGTTGAATCCCTCCACTCTCAACTATCAAATTTTACATTTTTTTTTTTTAAAGAAAAAGACCATTTTGCAACCCATTAAAAATGCATTTCATAAATTTCTAGCCATTATAATGCTCTCTGTGTATGTTTTTATTAAGGCTACTTTGAAGTACGTAGATTCTAAAATTGTATTATCTATTTATCATTTTAAAAATCCATTTAGCAACCCAAAAGAGAATCCCAAAAAAAAGCATTCTCCCATTCTGATTTTTTTTTTTTTTTGTTTTTCTTTTCGATAAAATTAATTACATTAACCTCTCTAAAGGTTTCATAGAATTAAACTAGCCTTCATTGACATTGAAATAAATTGAAAACTTCTTTAAAAAAAACTCACCCAATCCAATTCAATCTCGAGAAAAACCAATCAAAGTCATGTCTTCGTGTTTCATAATTCAAATTCGGGACCAACCTAATACCAAACCCAAACCACTAGGCCACAACCTTAGGTAGTATCCATCTTGTTTTTCATTTTGACATTGGGAAAGAGAGAGATGTCGTAGAAACTATAAGAAAACAAACATGTTGCTTTTTGAATGGAAAAAGAAACTAAACACGTTAAATTATGAATGAAAACCTCAAATCTACAAGAGATCTCTTGAATCCACAAGGTAATAGAGTTCTGGAATCTACCAGAGAGAAATAGAAAAAATCCATATAAATATATATATATATATATATATATATTATAAATCTGAAAACTAAACTGCCCTGAGGCTACAATATGTTTAAACAGTAAAAAGAAATTCTAGGGTTGCTAAGAAAACGCACAAAAATCCTAATTCGTACTAATCATGTAATTAGGTGGCAAAATAGTAATTTTTTCAAAAAGTAAAAAAATTTAGATAATTATGGAAATTGATAATACTATTTCTAAGAGACGTCACAAAACAGACTGAACCTTATTTTAACTTTTAAACTAAAATTTATTAAGGAAAAAAAAATATTACTATAAATAGAAGGAAAAAAAAAAAACTATTTTTGATGCCTTAAAGAAGGAATTTGCTTAAATTTAGGCAACGCTTGAGGTAAATGAGTTTGGATCAAAATGTCGTTTCCTTTCAACCTGTCAAATTTCATGCAATTCTGATATCGTCATCTCGATAGTCTGTATTGGCTGCCCCCCTTTTGATCTTGCATTGTGACTTCTGGTGCCTTTGCTACTTCAAGGAGGTATGTATTATCTGTTCTACATGAGAGAGAGAGAGAGAGAGAGAGAGAGAGAGAGAGAGAGAGAGAGAGAGAGAGAGAGATTGATTTGGGATTGAAAATTGTTGTTTGTAGACCCATTCCATTTCATAACAGGTCTGTTATTGGGTATTCAAACAAATCACGTGTTTGCTTATGTATAAAAATGGGTTTTGATTTTAAAAAATGTTACTGTGTCACTTAAATAATGTCACATCATCACTCCATTAGTCATATAGACATTAAGACTAATAGCAATTAATAGAAGGATCAATAATGCTTTTTTTTTTTTTTTTTTTTAACTGGAGAGGGATAAAAAATGCTTACTTGTAAAATTTTAAGAACCAATCGTATATTTTAGCAAAAATAAAAGCAAGTTATGTATTTGAATTTAGTTGGGAAACTTAATAGATGGCACCAATGGAACTAAGCCTGAGTTATGAGTATTACGATTAAAATTAGTCAGTTTTGGTCAAGGTGGTAGAATCCAACCTTGATGCCGATTGCTATATATTGTGGTGATTTGGCTTGGTCAATAGAGTCAATATGGCCTTTGGAGCTTAATTCTAGGATGAGAAGTCCGTTGAAACTTAGATAATAAGGGATGAACGTTATCGAACCTCAGGGTGGATGCTAAGAAGCTCGAATATGAGGGGATAGATCCTCACCAAAGAGCCTATACTTGAAGATGATAGATGTTTTTGGAACTTAGATTGGAGGGCTGAGTAAAAGTATAGACACACCCGTACATATATATCACTCAATATTGGTTTGTTTCAGAGTACAAAATTATGGCACCAATGCTAATTAAAACCACCGATTTCTGCTAGTCAAATTGATCCATCTATTTATTCTTACACACCCCTCGAATAATCGGAATGAATTACACAGGACACAAATGAGATAAGTTTCGGTCATTAAAAACAAAAACAAAAAAATTAGTCATACAAAATGAAAAATGGGAGAGCATGATCTATTTGATGACGTCCTTGATATGCAAAATGTTCCTTCACACCAAGTAGTAGGTATTTTTTTACGTGCAGCCACACGTGTTAAATTACACTCTAAATAAATCACATGAGGTAAATTCACAAAGTGGCTGTCAATTTTCCTATTTTCGAAAATCCCAATAGGCCATGAGTCTATGTCCACACTATACAGTCTATATACGACAAAGAAATGATTTGAATACAGTACAAGTCCGAGTCCCTACTGCAGAAGCAACTCAATCTAGATTAGAGTCTATATTATATAATTTTTTTTTAATGCAAAACTATATTATTATATATTTATGGTGCTTTCGAGAAATCTATGAGATGGATTTTATCGCGTGTTTTTCATTTTCGGCTAGCTGCCAAGAAATATAATTAAAAATTTCTTAAATAAGCAATTTAGACAAGGGTTCGGGTTTTTTTTTTTTTTTAACTTTTTACTACAAAGATTTTATCCTCTCTGTCGGGTTTTGATTTTTCAGGGGATTTTCTCTTCTATAGTATTGGAAAAAGAAAAACAGTTTAACACCCGTGCGTAAATCACTTTCAATTAGCTAATCACGACTATAATAGACTAGAAAAGTTAAGACAGAGATCTGTTTTGGAAAAAAATCATTTTTAATTATTAATTTTATTGGACGCTTGAATGCTTTTCACATGAGATAATTAAAAGACTTTTTGGAAAGATTGGTAGTTTGGTACCCACTATCAGACTTTTTCTTTTTTTGAGAATATCCCACTATCATACTTTGTTCTTCTATTTTGGTTTGGCAGACTGATATAGACTTTATAGTTACTTCGTGTTTCCTCGTCACTTGGCTTGGGAAATCATTTTTGTAAATAATAATTAATAACCAAAGATGATTTGCTATGGTGGGTAAATATAATTAAGAATGATGGATGTCTTAAAAGCTAAATCTATATTTTTTATTTGACAAGATAAAGTATCAAATTGTTGGAATATAAAAGCTGTAGGGATTAGATCTGAACACTTCTTCTGTTGACGAGTGGACTCAAATCTAACTAGTCTAATACAATGAATTTGTAGATAATGAGTTTAAGAACTAGGCTTTAGCGCATGGACAACAGTCAGTATGATCTTCACCACCATCAAACATAGACAAACTGAGATTATCTTAGAAAGTCTGTCATTAGCTTAATCCGAGGAGCTTTGTAGTAATTATTGAATGAGCCTGGTAACATGAATCCCCCCCCCCCCCTTTTTGATCTGTTTTTCCCTATTGTATAGTCCCCCTCCAATGATCTCTTTCTTCCATTTGTTGATCATCCATGCTTTCCTCTGACTACCCGTTCCATCAGCCACCTTACCAAATCTCCTGTGAGTTGCAGCAATCAAGGCAGCACTGTTCATGGGTCATTTCTCTATTAATGCGGCCAGAACATTAGTTGTGCACATTTAATGTGGAGGTGACAGATCCTCCTTGAATTGCTCCTCCACCATGCTTCCACGGATAGCCCCTCATACTTGTCTTTTTCCTAGAGTGCTTAGGGAGGCTGCCTTTGGTGGTGTGCTGCCCTTCCTTTCTGTGGTCTCGGATGTCTGAGAACAAAATTGTCCTCGGCGATATCCCTTGGCCATTTAGGCTTTCTACGCTTATCCTTGGACGATTCTTTATCCTTGGCGTGGGCCTTGGGCTTAATATGAAGTGGGCTGGGATCGTCGAATTTTTGGGCCCCACAATAGTCCTTCAAAATCCTACTGTCCGGATCCTCGGACGAGGAGGAGGATTTTGATGTCCTCGGCCTTTGTTGTGGCTTGTCCAGTCTTGTCCTACGTCAGCTTAAAGTCTTTTCACCTGTCTCATGCACGTTTCTAGTGCTTTGATATACGGTATGCACCCATATTAAATTCTGGCGGCTCTATACACCCCATGTTTGTCGGTGTGATGGTAATCTAATGGTGGGGATTTCTTTTTGCCTTTATGGGCAGGAAACCCCGCATAGTTGTTTTTTTATTGAGGGTATAAATACCCATTTGAACCGATTTGCCTCTTTATTTTTGCATTCAAGAGTTCTTACGTACACACCCCGAATCCGATCAAGTCTCCAAACCCACTCGTGTTTCTTCGCAGCTTAAAAAACCTGTATTGAGCGCCTTTCCTCATTTTCGTAAGTTTTCTTCTTACTCTATCTTGTGTTTCTTTCCCTTTCTGGTCTTCTTTTCCCCTTATTCCTCTCTTTCTTTTGCTCTTTCTTGAGTCTCTCAGCCGCTTTTCGGGATGGGTAGGTTTAAGAAGTTAATTGAGTTTGAGGAGGCAATGGAGAAATTCATCGCCGATTACAGGATACCCAGTAACGTGGGTTTGAGGCACTGTGAAAAGGGGGATTGGTATATCAGAAGGAAGGTGGGTGAGGTAGTGATTCCTATGGGGCCAGTGATGAGGGACTACCTTAGGCACTTCTAATTAGCCCCTATCCAGTGCGCCACTAACATGTTCAGGATCCTGGGTTGTGTGGATGCCTTAAATGAGAAGATGGGGTTGAGGTTAACCCATCACGATGTAAATTGGTGCTACAACTTCTAACACTTAAAGGGCAAGTCTTACTATATGAAGACAAGGGACGATAAGGTTCGGCTTATTCAGTGCCTTTCCGAGTCCAGCAAGGGGTTAAATAAGGATTTTCTCATCGTGTCTGGGGGAGTGGCATGACGGCCTCTCTTGCCCGACAGTAGAGGGGGAGCCAGGTGGGGTACTCGGAGTAGGGAAGGGTTAATATGTTATGCTTTCACAGTTTGCATTGTCCAGTCGTTAATATTAATGTGCTTTCTTTTTGCAGATCCATACGTCTTTGAACGACACCTCCATTTGGTCAACTGGGAGGATTTACAAGCCGTTCTCAGGATGGAGGTCTTCGTGAATGAGGTGGACAACCAGGATAGAGCCGCCCACAAGATTCTAGGATACGATCCCATATAGAAATCATTTTCTGCTCCAAAGTATATGATTAGAGCCAAATATCCTCGACTCCACAAGATCACCGAAACTGAACTCAGGTTCTGTATCCTCGAAGGATCCCCCATCCCAGAGGGTGTTCTGTTGTCAGGCCCTTCTTCATCCTATCAGGTTGCGGAGGTCGAGGAAGAAAATGCAGAGAGAGAGGAGAAAGTTGCTGATTTGGGTCTGTCCAAGGACGAATTTGGTGTTTTCGAAATAGTCAATCCACCCAAGGACCCTTATGGTGACCTAGGCAACCCCAACTTAACCGAAGTAGATATTTTGTTAGAAGGGATTTCTTCTCAGGCTGAGATGGGTTTCAAGAAGAAACCTCAAACCAATCTATTTGACCTGATCGAGGGTTAGCCGGGGAAGTAGCAATCCAAGCTTCCTCTTCCTCTACCTAAGCTTCCTCCTCCCCCACCTAAGTCTTTGCCTGCGCAGGCTAGGTCGTCCTCTGCTCAGCCAACCCTGGATCCTCGGCTCAAGTCCACTAATCCGAAGAGGAAGAGGACTTCCAAAGGTAAAGACCCAGTGGATAGGGGGAGATCTTGTTCCTCCCAAGAGGAAGATGAAGCTCTCCGACCTTCCAAGCAGTTGAGGATCAGGCTTCAAGGTAAGGAAAAGGAGGTTGCCCAGCAGTCCAAGCCCCAAGCCTGGCTACCTGTCGCCATGCTTCATATGGAGCCCTTGATGGATGGCACCTCCCTTAGGGACTTCTGAGGGGGCGAGGGCGCTTACGTGGCCGATACCCTAGAGAGGTCCCTGCTACTCCCCACTGATATGGCCGAGTTGGGGGGCTTGAGGAGGCAAGAGGTTGTCCTTAGCCTCAAAAGGTACCTGGGTATGGTAAAACCTCTGACAATTGTGCCTTCGTTGAATTTTATTCCTTAGTTCCCAACTTACTGTGTGCTTGTTTCGATTGGCAAGTTGTCCAGGCCACTTTTAGGCTGGAGGAGGAGGCTAATAGCTAGAGTAAGACCCTGGATCAAGAGCGCAACAAGTATTTGGATGTCACAAATACTCTTAAGAAATCTAAGGCTGATCTCAAAAAGGCAAGGGAGGAGTTGAAAGAGATGATGAGGGCCAGAGACAGCGCAGTATCTGGCCTAGCTGGCACTAAAAAACAGGTCGAGGATCAGATAGGGCGCTTGTTGGAAGTTAAGGGTTAGCTGCCGATTGCCAACGAGCATATCGCCGACCTGAATAAGAAACTGGCGAAGGCAAAAAGAGCCAGAGGTGTCGTCGAGTGGGCCAGGGATGAGGCCTTGAGGGCTAAAGTAGAGGCTGAGGTTGCGTGGATAGTGGCTGAAAGCTCTAAGAAGCAAGCAGTGGAGGAGGCGTTTGTTGCGGGAGTGGCTGAGACCGAGGCTAATCTCAAGGCTCAAGTACCTGAGGTATGCAGACTCTATTGCTCCCAGACTTGGAATGAGGCCCTCAACTAAGCTGGGGTTGAGGCCTCATCTGAGCTTAGGAGGGTCGAGAAAGTGTACTACCCCTCGCCATTCGTGAGGTTGCCTCCGCCAACTCTGAAACTGGCACAGCCTCTAAAGCGACAAACGAAGGCCAGACCGGTGCTGCCAAGGATCCAACTTCAACTGATAAGCCTTCCGAGGAGACTGAGCACCAAAGGGCATTAGAGAAAGAAGAAACCAGTAATCAAGAAGCACTCCAAGATGTGGTGAAGCCTCTTGCTGATTCCCAAGCCACACCTGCTGACTCTCAGGCCACACCTGCTAACTCTCGGGCCATACTTGCTGACTCTCAGGCCACACCTGTTCACTCTCAAGCTCTTCTTGCTGAGAAAGAGCTCCCCGAAACTGCCCCTCCAAGCCAGGATCCCAAGGCATCAGACACAACCTCTTGTCAGACCCCTAAGAACAAGCTATCTATCAAGTTAAAGAAATAGGCCCTTTCGACGGGCTATCCTATTTTGACAACTTGGGCCATTATAATCTTACTTTCTTTTCATTTTATTTTGTTTTTTTTTTTTTTTTGTTTTTTTTTTTTTTGGTTTGTTTGTTTTTTTTTTTTTTTTTTTTTTTTTTTTTTTTTTTTTTTTAGTCTTGGTGATATTGTAATGAAACAATCTCTTGTGTAATGTATCCAATCGTCTGTGTTTATTTCTTCGAATGACGTTTCCCTTTACTTATCATGATTTAATGCCTTACTCAATACTCGGTTAATCCTAGTGGTGTGCTAGTAGTACTTGGATAATTGAAAACGATGGACTTATGATGTAAATTTTGCCTTCAGGTTTTAACCGAAAATTGAACAGTCTCAGCAATGCAACTGGTTTCCCCTTTAGATGAATCACAAAGGATTCTGGTTCACAATGTACACTTTATACAAACATACGCCTTTCATAAACTTGCCGAGCCTAAGAGATCGTTTCAGCACTGAATGCAAAGGAAAGATGAGTGATGCCTTGAGCGATGTTGTAAGGGAGATACTTTGTGTGTACCTTGAAGCGCTTTAAGTGATGCTTATGGGCTCGCTTTCGTTTCACTTTTTTATTGAAGTAGGCCAGGGCAAGTGATCCGAGGCACCAGACTCCCCTTTGGCTGCGCTTGCAACTTTAGTGAATGCTCACGCTCTGTTTTGTTGAAAGTTGCTAGTTTCTCCATAGGTTTGAGTTCGAGGACCATGCAAGACCTTGGTTTTGTCTAGGACTATGCAAGACCTTAGTTTTGTCTAGCACTTAGTCTTCTGAAGTAATTAGTTTCCCCATAGGTTTGAGTCTGAGGACTATGTAAGACCTTGGTTCTGTTTAGTACTTAATTTTCTGAAGTAACTAGTTTCCCCATAGGTTTGAGTCCGAGGACTATGCAAGACCTTGGTTCTGTCTAGTACTTAATTTTTTAAAGTAACTAGTTTCCCCATGGGTTTGAGTCTGAGGACCACGCAAGATCTTTGTTCTGTCTAGTACTTAGTCTTCTAAAGTAACTAGTTTCCCCATAGGTTTGAGTATGAGGACCATGCAAGACCTTAATTTTGTCTAGTACTTAATTTTCTGAAGTAACTAGTTTTCTCATAAGTTTGAGTCCGAGTACCATGCAAGACCTTGGTTCTATCTAGTACTTAGTCTTCTGAAATAACTAGTTTTCCCATAGGTTTGAGTCTGAGGACCATGTAAGACCTTGGTTTTGTCTAGTACTTAATTTTTTGAAGTAACTAGTTTTCCCATAGGTTTGAGTCTGAGGACTATGCAAGATCTTAGTTCTATCTAGTACTTAATCGTTACTGCTTGGAGTGAAGGAACTTGTCCTCAGCGTTGGAAAGTTTGCTTCTGAAGTGATAACAATCTTGGCCTTGCCTTGCCGAGGAGGGGTTCTTCCTCAGATTGGGCCCTTAGCCCAACATTGACCTGTACAAGGGTGGTTTGGTCTTCCGTCCTCATATGTGATAGTAGGCCCCTCGCGCTAATTTTTTGCCACTTCTGATTACGAGGCATCTTTTAGCTGTTCGAGTTGTACACCCAACGTTTTGGTACACGAGGCATGCCTTCATTAATATCTTTGTGGATTAACGCGGATCCAGTGGTTGGTGGCTTCTTTGGAAATTGGTCAGAGTTAATATTTGTTGCAATTCTTCCCTCGAATTCCGTGCGGGTTAATTTCCATCAGCCTTCGCCTTCTATATAAGGCGCTCTGGGGGAATCGTTCTTTCACATTTTACAAATCATTGAGTTCCACAGAAACCCTAAGTTCTCAACTCTCTAGGCACTTTCAAGAACTTTACCAAGATTGTGATCGAGGCCTAGGGAAATAGGGTGGCCTTAGGCAAGGGCGAGGGCAAGGAAGCCAAGCCCTCCTCAGGAACCAAGAATGCCGCCCAGATCTTAGACGACGCAGTTGAGGCGAAGGAAGCGGAGGCCAAAGGTGTTCCTACCTTTCAACCGAGCGAGGAAGAAGGCCCTTTTTCTTCAACCAAGGGCCGAAGCGGGCGTGAATCGCATTAGGCTTTTGATGCAACAAAATGTGGGTTTCACCTTGATGGTAGGACATTTGGCGGTTGGGAGAAAGGTTCGTGAGAAATATAACATTCTTTTCCAGTATGCGTCTTTGCCTGCCTTTGAAGCTGGTAGTGATTTGTGTCCAGTTTACTCGTCGATGGAGGTTTGCAAGATCGCAGAACGGTTGATGCCTAGATGTTGCCGCCTCCAATGCTTAATTATCATGAAACTGGGAGAGGACCAAGGGAACATCTTGGGACGGGGTCATCAAGTGCTTCTGCTTCTTCTCCTTTCTTATTGCCAACACCATCCATACTGGCTCAATTGCTATTGGTAGTCTTAAAACAAGCCTGCCTCAGCCCCCCTTTTTTTTAGTTAGCTTTAAGACAAACCTGCCTAAGCCTCTGTTTCTATAGTTAGCTTTAGAACATGCCTGCCTAAGCCATTTAGTGTATGATGTACTTTTCCTTTATTTAATAAAAAAGTTTCACTTTTTACTTGCTTTACTTTCTGAATCTTTCAATTCTCTGTAACAATTATTTCATAAGTGAGTGTGTTGTTGTTTTTCCTTCCAATGGGACTTGGAATTGGTGTTGTTGACGATAATGAAAAATTTTCTTCTCGGCTTTAACGAAATTGACAGCAGCACTCAGCCGCTAACTTTAAATAAGCCAACAACGTAGGAATAATCAAGATCATAACCACGTGCTCTATACTGCTGGTTGCGCACTCATCAAAGAATGTTGCTGGCACGCGTTGATCTTCTCGAAATAGGAGGTTCAAGGACCTAGCCTAACTGAGCTTCCGTTTAACCGCATCAAAAGGTTCTAGGATATCAATATATTCCTTCTGGGCTACCAGACCCGCGAGGACTAGCCCCTTGTTAGAGGCACGGGGTCTATACTTGATGTCAAAAGCCCCCAGGATTGCACCCCATTCAGCAATCCTCTCTACGCGGTCAGTATCTCGAAATGTATACTTAATGGGACTACTAAAATGACCCTCTTCAGGGACCCTTGCTGATGGTAGCTTGATCCTACCATGATTGACTATTGCACTCATTAATGCACAAGTTCTTCCCACAGACGGCGCCAATTGTAGGGACTAGATCTGAACACTTCTTCTGCTGACGAGTGGACTCAGATCCAACTAACCTAATACAATGAATTTGTAGAGAATGATTTTAAGAAGTAGGCCTTAGCGCATAGACAACGGTCAATATGATGTTCACCACCATCAAACATAGACGAACTGAGATTATCTTAGAAAGTCTATCCTCGGCTTAATCCGAGGAGCTTTGTAGTAATTATTGAATGAGCCTGGTTACATGAACCCCCCCATTTTGATCTGTTTTTCCCTATTATGTAATCCTCCTCCAATGATCTCTTTCTTCCACTTGTTGATTATTCATACCTCCCTCTGACTACTCGTCCCATCAGCCACCTTACCAAACCTTCTGTGAGTTGCAGCAACCAAGGCAACACTGTTCAAGGGTCATTTCTCCATTAATGCGGCCAAAATATTAGTTGTGCCCATTTAATGTGAAGATGATAGTTCCTCCTTGAATTGCTTATCTACCATACTTCCATGGATGGCCTCTCATACTTGTCTTTTTCCTGGAGTGCTTAGGGAGGCCGCCTTTGGTGGCGTGCTGCCCTTCCTTTCTATGGTCTCAGATGTCTGAGAACATGATCGTCCTCGGCAATATCCCTTAGCCACTTGGGCTTTTTACACTCATCCTCAGATGATTCTTTATTTTCGGCATGAGTCTTGGGCTTAATATGAAGTGGGATGAGATCATCTAATTCTTGGACCCCACAAAAGCAAAAGAGAATAGAAAGCTCCACGTACTTGTCAAATATTAAATTTCAAATAACATGAAAGAAGGAATATTACTAGTCATTTGAGAAAGGCAATACCGCATATTTGTAGCTACAAGTACTGTTTGATAAACCAAAAAAAAGAAAAAGAAAAAGAAAAAGAAAGTATAGGGGAATCGACCAATTGATTAAAAAAAAAAATCTATGCATGCAATTCCTTAATAATAATAATAATAATAATTGCCCTTTCATTCCAATATAAACGTGTGATATGCCATTTTAGTCCAATCCGATCAAGCTAAATGCTAAAAATTTCAACGTTGTTGAAACATTATCTCAGAGGAAAATTGTCCCCTAGCTCATCTCAATAAATAAATAAAAGCGTGAAGCGTGCCATTGTTCTAGAAGGATTGATGCCACGTATGTGCAAAAGTCAAATTGTTGAGTACGGAATACATTATCTTATATATGGTGGATATAGCTAAAACCTCTCATTTTCTCAATTTTTGTCCGTAAAATAAATGAGGTTATCCTCATCCATATATATGGTCCACTTATATTGTCTTCACCTTAATGTTTTTTTTTTTTTTTTAAATTATTATTATTTATTTTATAATTTATTTTTCAAAATTTAATTGGTTTTCAAATTTCACCCCCATCATATCTTTAAGTCTTAACCCCACAAAGGACAAAGAGAACTGTAAATTAAATGGCACATTTTTATGGTGCGTGTTTAACACTAGTTGGTAGTGGTGACTGGTGGGGTATGAGATTCCTTTGGCCTTTGTCCCAAACACCCCCTTTCGATTTCGTCCACAAAAGAAGCAAACATATTTTGATATTTCCGGCCAAGAAAAACAAAACACTCACCGGTCCCCCACCGTTGCAAATGACTTCTAAACCATACCCCATCTACTTGCCTTCAATTATTACACACTGCCTATAGAAACGTGCATGGATGTAATTTACTTTGTCATCCCTAGCACTTTTTTTTCCTACATCTACTGTGCTATAAACACGGGGAACATGAAAAATCCTTACATACATGACGATCGGCACAGCACAAACACTAACAACTTTAATTTCTACGAATATTGCCAACTTTTATTAAAGGCTTATGAATACAACAACAACGTAGGAGAAAAAAAAAATATATATATATATATAAATAAAAAAGCAAATTAAGTTAAACATTACCTCCTTAATTACACAAAACTTTATATTATAATAATATATATATATATAATTATTGATAAAAGTAGCAATTAAGATCTAAATTACTGCTCTAATCTTCCAAGAAGTGCAGATTTGAGTGCCTCTTCACCTCTCAATCCTTCAGGAACTTTGACCACAACATCCTGAAGCATGAGCTCATTGACACAGGACATACTGGCATGGTGGACTTGGAACTCTAGGTCACGTAGTGCACCCATTAAACGAGCTCCTGGGTAATTAACATTCTCCGATTGAAGCCTAATCATGGCATCAGGTCCAACCATCTTGACCTCAACTTCAAGAACTGACCCAGAGTTTGTATTATTAGGCTTGGTTTGGTCTACTGAGGTGGTAGTGCTTTGATTGTCCATTGTATCGGTCATTTCTAGCTTCACCTTCTTGGACTCTCTTTGGAGCTGTGACTCCATCTCATCGATCTTGCTCTTCAATTCATTGATATAAGACACAGCGTCAGATAACAACGATGCCTTGTCCATCCTTGACACGTTGGGAACCACGGCTCGTAGAGCATAGAACCTGTGGTTCAGCTTCTCCCTTCTCTGGCGCTCTGCCTCCACATGGTTCAATGGTGTGTCACGCCCCAGACCTGGCTTTCTTCCTCTCTTCTTGGGAGTTCTTTTCTCTATGTTGTTCACAGCAATTAGTGGACAATCAGAATCAGAGTGCTCTGAGTCCACGTACGAAGATTGTCCACCTAATTTGACACATTGTTTCTTTGCTGATCCTTCTAATACCACTCCCTTTCTGTGCTCTTCTTGAGAATCATCATCTTCTTGTATGCCAGCAATTATGCCAATATCAGCGAAAGAAATGTTTCGGTCAAGAAACTGTATTGGGCTGGGGGAGCTTTGGTTTGCTTGCTTAGGTACTAAGCCAATTAGATCTGACCCAAAAAAGGACTTGGCCTGTTGGACTAAACCCCAGTTCTCTCTGATTATATCTTGAGAACCCAGTTCAAGAACTCCACAAGAAGTTGGGATACAAACCAAAGTCTCAATCCCGTGCATTTGAGCTTCTTTGGCTCTCTCACAATTGTAGAACTGAAGCTCATGGCCACCAGTTAACCACACAAGAGAATTAGTACCAAAGGCTTTGCCGAGCACACCATCACCAACAGAGAAAGAGCGAGTTAACGACATGACGTAGAACCATTCGGTGTCAGTGACATCGGCGTTGATAGACATGTGATCAAGATTATTGTCGTCGTTGGTGGTGGTGCTGAGGATGGAGGACTGGATATCCCTCATGAATTTTCTTCTCTCGGAGTGTAGCATTGAAATGGGGTAGTGGGTGTTGATGTGGGAGAGTTTAGGGGATGTGTCTTTGGTGCCTTGGAAATGGCCATCAGCCCAAGACAAGAAGAGGTGGTGACCATTGTCACTAGCGTTTGTGGTTTGCCAGAAAATGGCATAAGCCCACCACTCTTGTTGGCTTTGGACAATGAATTGGAGCCTTTGTTGGAGAGTTGGTGGGGTTTCTTGGGGCAAAGAGACCAGAGAGGAAGATGAGGAGGGAGAGATTATTAGCTCTTCCATGGTTTTGTTGCGTCAAGAGAGGTTCAAGGGTGAGGGAGGGAGAGAGAGAGAGAGAGAGAGAGAGTAGAGGCAGCCAAAAAAAAAAGACTAATAGTACTAAATTCGTGCAAAGAGGCAACAGAGTTGGTACGAAAAAAAGAATCAAAATGCTAGGACACTTTAACAACGGGGAGAGAGAGTTGCAAGAGAATCAGAAAAGGTTGGGATGGGAGGGGGGGATTATATGAGAGGAACAGCAAGAGGTGTAAGTTTGGTGGTGAAGGGTGGGGTATACGGGGTCCAAAATAGCTTAATAGGTAGTCACTATTGGCCAACGCCAGCACGTGAAATGAAAGCGAATGACTGATGGGGGTACAGGCTACGGAGGCCTTGTGGGGTCATCCTCTTACATAAATCAATCAATAAATTTTGATATGAGATCCCAAAATTTAGGGTACAAATACAAGGGTTATTTTCTGGCCTCACGTATGGTCGTAAAGAACAAAGTTAAGAAACCCTCCCAACTTTTCGGATATTTTTATATAAATTTTAAAAATTTAATCGTTAATTTTAAATATTTATAATAATAAAACTAAAAATTTAATTATTTAATATTATAAAAAATTATTTTATTTATATACATACTACTGTAGTGGAGCTATTTTAACTTTTAACATAATAAAATAATATAAATATTACAATAAAATAAGATATTTATTACAATAAAATAATATATCCACCACACAACCATCATAGCCACACACACACAACCGGGCAGAGAATAATTTTTTTTTTTTAGCTCTAAAAAAATAGTTTTAGCTCTGCTGCTATATGGTTATTTTTGTATTTTTGTAGAGCTCAAATAACTATATAGCTTTTTAGCTCCACTGCTATAAGTGCTCTTATTATATTCTTCTTGCATGTAAAATTTAAAAAAAAAAATCAAAAATTAATTGCTATATCATCAAACAAATGTTAAAATTTCAAATTTTTATGATCTAAAATTGTGTACACAAAATAAGTTTAGTGATCGAATAGTAAATAATATCTAATTTGAAGAAAATTTGATATGCATGTTAAGAACATAAGGAACATGAAATTCAACGGTTAGATTTTCAAAATTCACACCACAAAAAGAAATATATAAGAAGTTTGAAAAGTTTTTCTTCAAACTAGTTTAGAGATAAATTTTGTTCGGTTGTATATACTAGAAATTATTAGGTGCATCCGGAGAACGGCTAAAGTGGTCTTTTCAATTTATAAATAATGCTAGTTATATAAATATGTGAGTTAGATTCTTAGTGTCTGTTTAGGAATAGTTTATTTAGCTGAAACTGAAAATTTTTTGTTAAAAGTACAGTAGATAAAAATAAAAGTTAGCTGAATAGTACCGTGCGACCTATGAATAGTACCTGTGGGGGAGGAAAACCCAACCAAAGGCATTGGGCCCAAGGCCCTATCCACGGCCCACCATTCCCCGGAGAGATGAGAAAGCCTAGTTAGAGGCTCTGAGAGAACATCTAGTGAAGGGTATATTCATGATCCGAGGATGTGTTCAACGATCCGAAGAGTCAAATACCTTCGGATCCGAAGAGACTTAGTCTGACGTTCAACCTTTTGCTGCCCGAGCGATTCCCTCGACAGATGTAGTGACAGAAGAGGCCTCGGACGCGGAGGAACATAACTGGATCGGAGAAATATCTAAGAGACAGACCTCAACCACCGCATTAAATACACCACACCTACCTCCCTGGCCGCATTAATGTGGAAGAGACCCCTGAACAGTATCAGCCTGCTATCACCACTTACCTAAGGCTAGGGAACACCCTTGATGGGACAAGCACTCAAGCGGATGTCTGGATGATGAACAAGTGGACGATCAAGATAGAGTGAGGAGGTACTATATAAGTAGGAAAACCTCATAATGGAGAGGGATCGAAGATTCACGGAGAGAAAGGTGTATTGTTCACTATAGCACCAAGAATTGTAACCCTCCAAGGGTAATCACCTCTTCGGACGTTGTACTTATATTCATCCGAGCAGATATTAATTCGAATTCCTTCACTAGTGTGGTTGTTGCATACTGTTATTTTTGCTATTCGCCTTACTCTTTCACCCACACTCTACAAAATTCATTGTTTTGGGTTCAGTGGGCTCCAAATCCACCCCTCATTGGGCTTGGGCCGCCAAATCTGACCCTACAATTGGCGCCGTCTGTGGGAAGAGCACGTGCAAGAGTGAAAACAACAGTTGACAATGGCAGGACTAGGCAAACAACAAGCAGAATCCAGAGCATCCCAACACGTGGACCATTTCGTCAACTTGGAGAGGGGACAAAATCGCGAGGGGAGTGTGCACACTGTGCGTCTTAGCCAGAGCCAATCACAGGGCGGAAGCCACCTGGCCCATGCAAAGGAGAACCGTGACTTGCAACTGGAGGTGGAAAAACTAAAGAGGGAGTTACGCTACGCGAAGAGGAAACGGGCCTCCTCATACTCGGAGGATGATCTTGATGACGAACAGGACGTCTCTTATCAACACAAATCTAGGACACCAGCCAGCGAGTCCTACACTTATGAGGAGGAGTCCCATCACAAGCAACAGCGTAGGAGTCCATCACGTGGAGACATGGAGAACGATGCCATGAATAGGGCTCTGAACCAGATTTCTAAATCACCCTTCACCCGCAGGATTGATGGGGCTAGACTTCCTCGGCGTTTTAACCAGCCCACTTTCACCATCTACAACGGTAAAACTGACCCCGTAGAGCATGTGAGTCAATTTAACCAGAGGATGGCTGTCTACTCCAGAGACGAGGCTCTCATGTGCAAGGTCTTCCCCTCCAGTCTGGGGCCTGTCGCCATGAGGTGGTTTGATGGTCTGAAGGCAGGCTCCATCAACTCCTTCAAAGAGCTTACTCAAGCATTCGGCTCCCGTTTTGTCACGTGCCGAAGGGTGGCCAGGCCTTTTTCTTCGTTGTTGTCACTGTCTATGCAGGAGTCTGAGTCATTGAAGGCATACTCAGAGAGATACTAGGAGATGTTCAACGAGGTGGAAGGCAACAATGATGCAATGGCCCTCAGCACGTTCAAGCTAGGCCTCCCTACCGACCATGGTCTGAGGGCATCTCTATCTGGCAAACCGGTCACGAACGTACGACAGCTAATGGACCGCATAGAGAAGTACAAGAGGGTTGAAGAAGATCGGCAGCAGGGCAAGGGAAAGGACAAGTTGTCTCTCAGGATAGGAGGGAGTCGCGGTCCGACCGTTATAATTACAGCAAACCAAGGAGAGACTTCGCCGGGCAATCAGGATCGACGAATCCTCAAGCGGTTAATACCGTGTTCAAAGAGCCAGTGCATCAGGTCCTGGAAAAAATCAAGAATGAATCGTTCTTCAGGTGGCCGAACAAGATGGTAGGAAACCCAGAGAGACGCAACCACAATCTATACTGCCAGTACCATCAAGACCATGGGCACACCACGGAAGATTGCAGGAGCCTGTGGGATCACTTGGACCAGCTGGTTCGCGACGGTAAACTGAAACACCTCTTGCATCCTTCCAGCGGCCGAGGGCAGGCGGGTTCAAGGATGCACGGAGTTGATCCCTCAAAGCTGTCGCTAGGCACCATAAACGTCGTCCTCGCCGCGCCGGGGAGAACGGGGTCCTGGCCATTGAAAGTCATGTCGGTAGGCCGACCATCAGCTGGGGAGCCATGCCGAGAACCGAAGAAAGCTGAGTCTGTTGCCCCATTTATCATGGGATTCTCGGATGAAGACAAGATCGGCACCATCCAACCCCATGATGATGCACTAGTCATCACCCTCAGGATAGGGGGGTACGATGTGAAAAGGGTGATGGTGGACCAGGGCAGTGCTGTGGAGATAATGTACCTGGACCTCTACAAGGGGCTGGGCCTGAAGCCCCAAGACCTAACGCCATACGATTCTCCCCTCTTGAGCTTTGAAGGACGCCCTGTTATCCCAAAAGGCCGGATACGCTTACTGGTGCAGTCTGGCTCCGAGGTGGTAGAGTTGGACTTTATAGTTGTGGACGCATATTCGCCCTACACGGCACTCGTGGGCAGACCCTGGATTCATGCGCTTGGAGCCGTTCCATCCACTTTGCACCAGAAGATCAAATATCCGTCGGAAGGGCAGATACATGAGATCCGAGGGGACCAGTCCGTCGCCCGACGGTGCCTGGTGGCTGCCATCCAGCATAAGGTCCCGGCCGAGCCTTCGGACGTGATGGGGGGAAATTTATAGCAATTACAGTCCCGAGGAGTTCCCTCCGGAGAGCCAGATGAAGACACTCGGTGTGAGGAGCTAACCAGAGTGGTCATTGGAGACGATCCTGACAGGTTTTTCCAAGTCGGATCTCAGCTGCCTCTCCAAGAGAAGGAGGAATTGATAGAGTTCCTCAAGAAAAATCTCGATGTGTTTGCCTGGAGTGCGTACGAAGCCCCCGGGGTGGACCCGGAGTTTATATGCCATCACCTAAAGGTGAATCCCCTAATCACCCCCAAGAAACAGCCTATTCGGCGCCCATCCAAGGAACATGTCGATGCAGTGAGAGACGAGGTAGCGAAACTCAAACAAGCTAGGGCTATCAAGGAAGTTTTTTACCCCGAGTGGCTCGCAAACACCGTGGTGGTGAAGAAGAAGAGTGGGAAGTGGCGAGTGTGCGTAGATTTCACGGATTTGAATAGGGCATGCCCCAAAGATCCGTTCCCTATGCCAAAAATAGATCAGTTGGTGGATGCCACTGTCGGCCACCCTCGGATGAGCTTCCTGGACGCCTTCCAAGGCTACCACCAGATACCATTAGCCCTGGAGGACCAGAAGAAAACTGCTTTTGTCACCCCTATTGGCAACTACCACTATAAAGTGATGCCGTTCGGCTTGAAGAACGCGGGAGCTACCTACCAGAGGATGATGACCAGGATGTTCGAGCCATGGCTGGGCAAAAACATCGAGGTTTACATAGACGACATGGTGGTAAAGAGCAAGGTCGTAGCTGAGCACATAAGAGACCTTGAAATTGCTTTTGAGACCCTACGAAGGCACAAGCTACGTTTAAATGCTTCTAAGTACTCGTTCGGGGTAGGGTCCGGCAAGTTTTTAGGATACATGGTCACCCACAGGGGAATTGAAGTCAACCCCGACCAGATAAAGGCCATCAACGATCTACGTGCTCCTCGGAATCCCAAGGAGGTCCAGAAGCTGACCGGAATGACCGCAGCCCTCAATCGGTTCATCTCCAGGTCGGCGGACAGATGCCGTCCTTTCTTCTCTCTACTCAACAAATGGAAGGGATTCGAGTGGACTGAGGAGTGTGCTCTGGCATTCCAGCAACTCAAGGATTATCTGGCTCGGCCACCCATCATGTCCAGCCCTAAGCCCGACGAGGTGCTGTTCGCCTACATCGTTGTAGCCCCCTATGCAGTGAGCCTAGTGCTAGTACGATCGGACTCTGGTGTGCAGAGGCCTGTTTATTACGTAAGCAAGTCGCTGCACGAGGCCGAGGTCCGTTACTTGCCTCTAGAGAAAGCTATCCTAGCAGTGGTGCTTGGCACGCGGAAGCTACCTCACTACTTCCAAGCCCACACGGTCATCGTTCTAACACAGCTACCACTCAAAGTGGTGCTCCGAAGCGCCGATTACACTGGTCGGATTGCTAAGTGGGGTACAATCTTAGGGGCTTTTGATATAAGGTATATGCCCCGCACTTCGGTTAAGGGACAGGTTCTTGCGGATTTGGTGGCTGAGTTCACGGAGCCCCAAGTAGAAGAAGTAGAACCCCCGTCAGGCATGGATGAAAAATCAGTTGGCATGATCTCCCAACAGAATCCCCCCCATTGGGAAGTGTACGTCGATGGTGCGGCAAATCAAAGAGGTTCCGAAGTTGGGCTAGTACTGATATCCCCTGAGAAAATCATTATCGAGAAATCGTTAAGGCTGGACTTCTCGGCAACGAATAATGAGGCGGAATATGATGCCCTGTTGATGGGAATGACTATGGTTCGAAGAATGGGTGGGAAGTCTGTGGAGTTGTTCTCAGACTCGAGACTGGTAGTAGGTCAGGTACAAGGCGAGTTTGAGGCAAAGGACGAAAGAATGCAGGGGTATTTGAGCCGTGTTAAACACCTCCAATCAGAGTTCGACTTTTTCAAATTGCTGCATATCCCCCGAAGTGGCAACTCACACGCTGACTCCTTAGCCATGCTTGCCACCTCTTCGGCGCAGGACCTGCCGAGGATCATCCTCGTCGAGGACTTGCTCAGGCCTACAGAAGCAAAATCAGAGGCAGTCCAGGTTCACCAGGTCAGGGCAGGGCCTTGCTGGATGGATCCTTTAATCAAATTCCTCAAAGAAGATATCTTGCCTGAAGGGAAGGACGAAGCTGATAAAGTTCGGAGGAAAGCGACAAAGTTCTGGTTATCCGAGGACTGGAAACTGTACAAACGCTCCTATTCGGGACCATATTTGTTGTGTGTACACCCCGAAGCGACTGAGATACTGCTGGAAGAGCTGCACGAGGGAATCTGTGGGAGCCACACTGGAGGTAGGTCCTTGGCTCACCGAGCTCTCACCCAAGGCTATTGGTGGCCTAACATGCAAAAGGAGGCACATGAGTACGTCAAAAAGTGTGATCAGTGTCAGCGCTTCGCTCCAAACATTCACCAGCCGGGAGGAAATCTTAATCCGCTATCTAGCCCATGGCCCTTCGCCCAATGGGGCTTGGATATTGTGGGACCCTTCCCCAAAGCTGCAGGAAACAAGAAGTACATCCTGGTCGGAACAGACTATTTTACCAAGTGGGTCGAAGCCGAACCACTAGCCAATATCAGAGACGTTGATGTGCAAAAGTTCGTGTGGAAGAATATTGTCACACGGTTTGGAGTTCCTCACGCTCTCATCTCAGACAATGGCTTGCAGTTTGATAGCAGGGCATTCAGGAACTACTGCAGTGAGTTGGGAATTACGAACAGATACTCCACTCCTGCCTATCCCCAGGGCAATGGACAAGCGGAAGCCGTCAACAAAGTCATACTGAATGGCTTGAAGAAGAGGCTAGATGATGCGAAGGGCAGATGGGTAGACGAGCTGCCGCACGTACTTTGGGCTTACAGGACTACGCCTCGTCGGTCTACCGGGGAGACCCCCTTTTCAATGACCTATGGAGCTGAAGCTGTCATTCCTCTGGAAACCGGGTTCCCAACGATAAAAACAGGCACATTCAATCCAGCCGACAACGATGAACAATTGCAGAAGAGCTTAGACTTGATTGTGGAGAAGAGGGAGAATGCAATGGTTCGGCTGGCACACTATCAACAAAAACTCAGGCAAGGTTATGACGCTAACGTAAAGGCAAGACCCCTAGAACCCGGTGATCTGGTGCTGAGGAAGGTTGTGGGCACGGTGAAAAACCCAGCTTGGGGAAAACTGGGACCCAATTGGGAGGGACCGTACCGCATCACCTCTGAAGCAGGCATCGGAGCATATTTTTTGGAAGACCTAGACGGTCATGTAATACCACGTCCGTGGAATGTAAACAACTTGAAGAAGTACTTTTATTAATCAAGCCTTTTTCGTCAGCCAGCGTGTCAACTGTGTCAACTAAGTGTTTAAACTTAAATCCAATCATGCCTGTAGTCCTCGGACCAGATGATTTGGGTTAGTTAACACCATTAGTGTTTAAACTTAAATCCAATCATGCCTGTAGTCCTCGGACCAGATGATTTGGGTTAGTTAACACTCCATTAGTGTTTAAACTTAAATCCAAATCATGCCTGTAGTCCTCGGACCAGATGATTTTGGTTAGTTAACACTCCATTACAGTGTTTAAACTTAAATCCAAATCATGCCTGTAGTCCTCGGACCAGATGATTTGGGTTAGTTAACACTCCATTAGTGTTTAAACTTAAATCCAAATCATGCCTGTAGTCCTCAGACCAGATGATTTGGGTTAGTTAACACTCCATTAGTGTTTAAACTTAAATCCAAATCATGCCTGTAGTCCTCGGACCAGATGATTTGCCCATTAGTGTTTAAACTTAAATCCAAATCATGCCTGTAGTCCTCGGACCAGATGATTTGGGTTAGTTATCCCTCCATTACAGTGTCTTCCTTAGTTATGTTCAATTCGAAACCGAGGGACAATAACCTATGTTTAATCTGAAAAGGGACACGAGACTTGCACAAGTACTCAATCCAACCATTACTCATCAATAACTCTTATTTGGTCTATCCTTTTCAATGTTAATTCCGATTACTCACGTCATCAATATGACGTATCAATCAAGTTACTTGCATTTTTATGTCATAATTGCAATGTATAGTTATATGTGTGGCAATAATAAGTAATAAAACATGTATCAAAAACACCGAAGGCAAATAGGGAACTATTCCATTAAAGAAAGAAGGTCTACATGTAGGGTCAACAAAACAAAAAAAAAAGGGGGAAAGTTACAATTCCTTAAGCAAAGAACAAAAAGTACAAGTGCAAAATGAAAGCCCTATGCATCTATTCTTTCGCTGGAGGAGGCCCAAGGTCAGCAACGTGGCCTATCCGTTCAGATGCTTCGGAGGCTTGGTCCTTGGCTTCAGCAGGAACTTTCTCTTTGCCCGAACCATTGGCCGGCTCAGCCGATTTGCCCGTGTCGTCCGGCTGTTCCTGGAGGGTCTCTGGAGTCTGAGTGGCAGGGAGGTCTGTTCCTGGGAGCTCTCGGATCTCAGGATGATAGTACACGCTCCCAGGCAGCCTCAGCTCCGAATCGGCCGAAATTCCAGCGGCATCCAAGGCTTTGCCCCAACTTACGAGGCAGTAGTCTCGGCTGACCGAGGCGAATTGCTCCACAAGCTGGGACGTAGCCGTCTCTACCCCTATCTGGTACGCCGCCTTCCTTTCGGCCTCAACTGCCTCCTTAGCCAGCCTAGCATTTTGCTCAAACACCTGGGCACTCGCCTTGGCCTTCTGCAATTCAGCTCTTAGACCTTTCACTAGCTCCCTCTCGGTTGCTAGGTTGATCTCGGACATGCGTAATTGGCTACGCTGTTCCTCGGCCTGTTTTTCAGCATTTTTAAGCCCGGCCTCGAGGCTTCGCTTTTCGGTGAGCGCCCCTTTTAGATCCTCGGATATCCGGGCATGCTCCTCCTTCAGCTGACCAAGAGAGGCCTCCGCCTCAAGCTGGGATTGGGATGCCGCTCGAGCTTTAAGCCACGACTCCTCGTTCATTCCTTCGGCCACGTAAACCTGCTGGGTAAGCTGCATAACAACATCTCCAGCATCAAACTAAGGAATAAAGCCGATCAAACGTAAAACCTATACTTAGGAGGGGTGCACTTACCATGGCCAAATCCCTTTTAAGGGACATGAATAGCTCCTTTTGGGAGAAGCGCCTGAAGGAGGTCATGTCGTGTGGGAGAAGAAGTGGCTGCTGCAGGGCCTCGGCGACGTAGCCTGCCCTTCCTCCATCATAGTTCCTGAGGGAGGTATCCCACAGGATTGGAGCGCCATCCAGCTCCAATTTCGGAGACCAGATTCGCGGTCCCCCTCCTCGGCGCACATCTGCACCTGCGGGCTCCTCTCGGCTTTCGATAGAGGTGGCCTTATGTGCCCGACTGTCTTTTGCCACCTTTTGCTGCTTAACTCCCTTGGCCGGTGGCACCTGTTTCCCCCCAACCTCATTGTGGGGCCTCTTCTTCTGAAGATTTGGCATTGCCTTCAAATTTGGGTCAGGGACTTGGGTGGGCGCAGGAGGAAGCGTCACCACTGCTGTGGAGGTCCCAGCACCTTTCGGATCGGGCTTTTGGCCTCTGCCCTTCATCAGAAGCCTCAAATCCATATCGTCTTCGTCCGAGGAGTCCTCTAAGTGAGTGGCTAGCAAATTAAGACGGGCGCCTGGCCGGTCGTAGGTTTCTTCCTCGGCGTCAGAGACCTCTACCACCTGCTGAACTCCTGAAGCCTCTCCCTCGAACTGAAAGCCGTCTATCTGCTCTTCTAGTGAGGAAGTTGAAGAGCCGACCCCCTCACCTTCAATCTCTTGTCCGGGGAGAACTTGCTGGGGGGGTTGAACAATGGGAGGCACGTTCCGAGGATTTGGGTGGGGTACAGGTTCAAGATCGTATGGCGCCAAGAAGCCCGTCCGACCAACGTCAATTCGTGCTAGGCGATGATCTCCCTGAACGATTGCGTTGCCGGCCGGTTGCAAACTTTTCGGCTTCGCTGTATATCCGAGAATAAGGGGAGCCGATCGCAGTTGCCCGTCCTCGCTCACAAAGATCTCTGACCTCAAAAGGAGGTTGAGGGCGGCAACGTTCGTTAGGCTAAGCCGAGGAGAAACATGTCTTCTATCTGTTGCAAGGCAGTACAAAAAAAAGGGGGTCAAACTCAAAAACAGAGAGAAGTGAAAAATAAAAAACGTTGAAAAACAAGGTCCCTAAGTCTACAGTTAGTATGCCTAGATCTAACGTCCCACCTGGCTCCCCAAGCCTGGTCGGGCAACCATTGCCGTCATGCCAGGGGCCCGAAATGATCACGTAATCATCTTTCATCCCTTTGTTGGACTTGGGAAGGCAGGAGATGAGCCTGACAACATCCGACCGAGACTTTAAGTAGTACCCAGCGTCTTGCTGACTGTGGCATTCGTACATATGCACTACGTCTAGCCAGGTGAGGCCCAACCCCAGATGGCGCTCAAGGTCCTCAATCGCTCCTAGGATCCTAAACATGTTGGGCGCACACTGCCAGGGAGTAAGCCCGTGGTTCCGGAGGTAGTTAGTGGTGATGGGACCCATGGGGATTGTCATTCCTCCTTCTTTGAAGGCGATGAGGGGGATCACCACCTCCCCCGTTTTGCGCTCCGTTAGTATCTTCTCCGGAGGGCAATACCTCACACCCACGTTAGGGGGTATGCGATATGTGGCCCTAAACTCCTCTAGTTGTTCAGGGCTGTCCACCATGTACTCAAGCTTTCCCATAGTGCTTAAAAGAAACGGTGGGCCGAAGAGAGAATTAAATGAGTTGTACGATGACTCACCGGGGGCAAATCTCTGAAAGGATTTCAGGCTCGTAGGAGGGTTCGTGATGATTCTGGGGAGGCTTGAAAGCAGCAACTGAAGGATTTGTGCGGAGCGGTGCGTCTGTTCTTGCTGGAGCGTCTGATGGTTTGCAAACGTGAGGAGGAAATAACCTCCTCTGAGGCTTTATACGGGGTCAAGCGAAGGGTCAGGGACATCCCCGCCCAAATTCCAAGGAAAAGACCACAACCGTCGGATCAATCGCTCACCGTTGGATACGAAGGACAGGGCGCCACCTGGTGCAATTAATGCTGCGGCTTGGGAATGTGGAAACCGCAACGGCATTAATGAAGCGTCTATCCCAAGGCACCCACGCACGTGCCAGCTTGAATTGGCCTGCATCCAAGCTTCTTGTTCTGTGGCAGGTCAAAATCATACTTTTTCCCTTCGGATGTGAGGAAAAAACTACAATTTTGAGGGGCTATTGTGGGGGAGGAAAACCCAACCAAAGGCATTGGGCCCAAGGCCCTATCCACGGCCCACCATTCCCCGGAGAGATGAGAAAGCCTAATTAGAGGCTCTGAGAGAACATCTAGTGAAGGGTATATTCATGATCCGAGGATGTGTTCAACGATCCGAAGAGTCAAATACCTTCGGATCCGAAGAGACTTAGTCTGACGTTCAACCTTTTGCTGTCCGAGCGATTCCCTCGACAGATGTAGTGACAGAAGAGGCCTCGGACGCGGAGGAACATAACTGGATCGGAGAAATATCTAAGAGACAGACCTCAACCACCGCATTAAATACACCACACCTACCTCCCTGGCCGCATTAATGTGGAAGAGACCCCTGAACAGTATCAGCCTGCTATCACCACTTACCTAAGGCTAGGGAACACCCTTGATGGGACAAGCACTCAAGCGGATGTCTGGATGATGAACAAGTGGACGATCAAGATAGAGTGAGGAGGTACTATATAAGTAGGAAAACCCCATAATGGAGAGGGATCGAAGATTCACGGAGAGAAAGGTGTATTGTTCACTATAGCACCAAGAATTGTAACCCTCCAAGGGTAATCACCTCTTCGGACGTTGTACTTATATTCATCCGAGCAGATATTAATTCGAATTCCTTCACTAGTGTGGTTGTTGCATACTGTTATTTTTGCTATTCGCCTTGCTCTTTCACCCACACTCTACAAAATTCATTCTTTTGGGTTCAGTGGGCTCCAAATCCACCCCTCCTTGGGCTTGGGCAGCCAAATCTGACCCTACAGTACCGAAAAGTATCGTGAGACCTATGAATTATAGGAAAAATAAGCTGAAATTGCAAATAAGCTGAAATTTTCTGCTTGTCCCAAATGATCGCTTAATCAGCATAAGAATGAAAAAAAAATTAAAAACCACGATGATGTTACATTTGCATAAATAGCAGCGTTTTATTGGTTAGAAGGATCAGGAGGACCACTTCAATAATCCTCTTGATAGATCTAATAATTTCTCTATATATACCTTTGGTAAAATATGGTTATATATACCAATTTTCAGATTTAGAGATTGGGTGCACTATGCAATCATTACATAGTTGTAAGATGCAAAATTTGAAATGGTTTTTTACCCAAAAGAAAAAAAAGAAGAAGAAGTCAAGATAGTAAAATTTTTTTGCTTACACTTTGTTTTTGTTCGCTGTAAAATATTTTCAATACTCAGTTTGTTTTGAAATAAAATACTTTCTCATTTTTAAGTGTTTTTTTGCATATAAAATGTGGTTAAATTTGTAAAATATTTTCCCTTGACCATAAAATTCTTTGTAAAATGTTGTAAAATGCTTTCATATAGAGTGCCCCCAGCACTCCCCCCCCCCCCCCCCTCCCAAAAAAAAGGTTATTAAAACTGTTGGGGCTAGTGTTCTAGATGACAAAGCTGCCATTCTAGCGATTGATGCTTGTAGTCTTGTTGACAAAGCTACCATTCAGACAACCAATGCAGGTGGCTAGGTTGTCAAAGCCACCGTTCCGACAACTGGTGCCAAAAGATAGGTCACCAGATTGCTAGTCCAATCATTAGACCTCTAGCACTGGCAACTCCAGTGGCTAAGCAATCTGTTTTGGTGGTTTATATTTGAAAAATTTTACATGTCACACCAAATACCTAATAACATTTTACTAAAAATGTTTTACATATAAAATATTATACTCTAAAACAAATGGAGTGCAAATATAAAATATTTTCAATGAAAACATTTTACATTTGCGCACAGTTTATTTCGCTATAAAAATTTTCAAATGTAGAATATTTTACATGAAATTTTTTTTAAATGTAAAACATTTTTAGTTAAATATTTGTAGGTATTTAATAAAAATTTTAGTAAATTTTAATCTAAATCTCTTTTATTCTTGCTACGTACATCATTACTCTAAGGAGTGATGCTAGAAATATTACAAATTTTCTTATTTAACACTTAAAACTTTCTTAGCAAAAAACAAAGAGTAAAGAGTGATATTACTCTATTAGGATATAATAAAGTTAACCATATAAAACTTGCAAATTTACATGTCATCAATCACTAAAAAACGGTTTAAAAATTCATTTATTAGGGAGTTGAATTTCACCAATCACATTCACTGTCATATTCTCTTCTAAAAAAAATATTCAATATCACATTAGTGTGTAATCTTTATATAGTAAAATTTATAATAACTTTAATGATTTTCAAAATATTTGTGGATCTTATGGTACTTGAAGCCAAGTAAAGGCAACTTCCTGTTGAGTTATAGTCTTTAAGATATGGGACTTAGGCGGGGAACCACAGTTAAATAAACTAGTGATCAAATCAGTCATCTAATCTTAGGGTTCGCTCCTAACTTACCAGCTAGCAAGTAAACTACCTTAACCCCTAGAAATCTAAGTAAGGATTTGGAAGCCCTGGAGCAAGAGTATCTGTAGTTGCTATGGCCGGGGTAGCTAGTTTCGTAACCTAGTTCGAGTTCTAGTTCTTTACAAGACAAGTGCCTTAGAGCATCCACAATAGTTGTGGCATAATTTATGCCATTTTGCCACACTAAAGACCTACTTTATTATTTTACCACATCATTTTACAACATCCCATTTATCAGATGTTTTATTATTCAATACTATACATTAAAATAATATAAACAATACAATAAAATAATATATCTTAACACAATAAATAACAACCACAACACTACTGCCGCCGCCGCCGCCACCACTACCACCGTGGCAACCACAATCCATTGTAAAACAAAAAAGTGAAAACAAAACCACCACCACAACCACCGTCATCAACAACTCACCACAAAACCCATCAAAACACACTTAACCAAACCCAGAAAACACAGCAACTCAAACCCAAAAAACACAACCAAAACCCACTAGCACTGGCAACCCAAACCCACAAAACTACTACCATCGCCAACCCAAAGCCACGAATCCACTTGCACTAGCAACCAAAACCCACTAGCACTAGCAACCCACAATTTCGATCTCACCTCAATGCCAATCTTCATGGCTTCACCGTCCTTGGCACCAAGCTCTACCTCGCCTCCATCGTTGATTCCTTTGTTCTTTCTGGGTTTGTGATGATTCCATTTCTGGGTTTCGTTTTGAACTGGGAATTGGAGTTTGATTTGAGGTGCAAAGAGAAAAGAAAGAAGATTTTTGGGTTTGATTTGAGGAAAGAACACCAGTTGGGAGAGAGAGACAGATTGTGAGGAGAGAGAAAAAAATCAATTAAAGAAGTGAGAGGAGAGAGAAAAGCCAAATAAAAAAATAATAAATCATATGCCACATTTTGTCTGTACCGTGTCAAATTTGTGAAGGTACTGTTCACTGTTGCAAAATTTTGACACATTTAACACATCTGATAAAACTCTATTTTTGTGTTTGGTGTGCCAAATATTTAGCATTTGGCACATTTGAGAGAGCTGCTACGGATGCTCTAAAGGTTGTGGTTAAGGTTGAGTTTGTATTATAATTGATCAACGTTTTTTGGGAGATCCACATGAGTTTGTAAAAGATTTTTTTTTTAATTTTTTAATTTTTTAATTTTTTTTTATAATTCAAAAGAAGTTAAATAAGTATTTATTTGTTTATTTTTGTTACTTCCTAATACAGTTGGACCCATAAAATTCCTCCATTATGGATGCATAAATGCATTTGTTGACAAAAGCCTTTATATTGTTTAATTGTGGTAACCATATTCTTGATCACAATCCTAGTCCCAATATTTAAATAAAATGTTTCATATAATATTTATATGGCATATAATTAATAAATCATTGAGCACGTGTCATGCTTTTTGAGAATATATATATATATATATATATATATATATATAAAAGGCTTTGACAATAACAAAATAGATATTTAAAAAAAGAAAAAGAAAAAGGACAGGCTTGAGAGTGCTAAAAGAAAAAACAATTAATTTTTTAACAATTTTTAAGTTTCTTGTAAAAGTTGTATCAAAATTTATAAGATTATCCATGCGTATATTATTTAAAGGGTTCAGTTAACTGATGCCCTTAGGGTATTTGTTCAGGGACTATTTTAAGAAAGTTTTGACACTACTTTTTTGAAAAATATAAAAAATTGTCAAAAAATAGTTACTTTTTTCTTTTTCTAAAAAATTTATTTTAAAATATTTTCTAAACCAATTTCTTTAGGCCATCCGTTAACTTTTTTTTTTTTTCTTATTTAAACAAGTCCAATGACTCATTAGAAAATTCGTGTGATTAAAATTACACATAGATGGTCACTTCAATCACAATGTAATAGGTTGGAGGAAGAAGTTTCAAAATTCTTAAGGGTTACATCACATACTTTGGTTTATAATATAAGTATAATTGATGTCCAAAGATATATTCCAAGATCAAAGCATGAACCGTATGTAGTGTGATTAAAATAGTCCTAAATCAAATGATCCTGATTAATCAATTTTAAAATGTATCTCAATTGGTAAAATCTCTGATGGTTGAATAAAAGATTTGGGGTACAATCTCCACTTACACCAAAAACCAATTATTGTGTTGATATAATGATAAAAAATTATCATCAGAAGCGGATGCCATATGTTAAAACTCTTTGTCAAATAAAAAATAATAATAATCAAAGATGGGAGAATATAAATTTATTTTATTTTATTGTGACCATTTAAATATTATACAAAGAGTTTTTTTTTTTTTTTTAATTTTTTAATTTTAATTTTTTTTTTATTATAAGAGTAATAGTATTGTACGGCTTTGAGATATCCAGGCCCATTTGGGCCTTGAGCTCCAGCTCGACAGTATGGCCCATACCGCCTCTAGGCCTAAGCCTTAGGCCACCTTAAAGCCCATAGGGCAAACGACCTTAATTAGTACACACTATGCTTAATCACCGGGATCACGCCTAATGAACCCCTTATCGAACGTTAAGACAGCTGCTCGGGTTTACCTCTTCTTGGTTGCATGGCAGTGCTGTGGGGAATATCACTGCCAAGCAATTCTACTTAAATGGAAACCAGTTCCAATGCCATTCTCAGCACACACCACTCCTAACTAAACACCCACTTAGCGGTAACAATATTGGACCTCCTCTTCCATTAACCACGAGAGTAATCATGATTCCTCCACTAATTTCAAGCTACAAATATAAGAAACTAAGGAAGGAAAAGGGTTGTTGAAAGGTTCTGGAGGAAGCTTAGAGTTGAGAGCAATAGAGTCATAAGAGTGAGAGGGAAGGTTTACAAAGGTTGGAGAGATAATGTTGGGTCTCTAAGTTAGAATCACCTAAAGTAAGAAATCCAAAACCCACATTACAAATAGATTGTGAGCCCAAGAGGAAGCTAGCCCGTTAATCTTGTTTTGGGTGCACACAATTAGTGCCATCTGTGGCAGTTTCCTACAAAGTCGTGGTTCAACTGAGACTCACACATAGGAAAATGTCTAAAAGACATTCAGGGAGTTACGCTAAAAGTGGTTCGGTGGGATCTTCTCGGGGATCCACCTGGCAAGAATGGAGGCACAGGAGGCGTGCAGATAGGGCATGAACAAGAGGAAGAGCAGTCTGGCCTTGGAGAGGGGTCGCGTCAAACCCAATAGACAATATCGGGTGCTTCAGGGCATGGGAAATTTGACGAGAGAAATAAGGAACTTAAGCGGTTACACAGACTAGTGAAAGATCTAGAGTTGGAAGCAGGGGGTGGGCAACGGAGAAGGGACCGAGATAACCGAGAAGGGAGATCTGATAGTGGGGGAGATCATTATGGGATAAGGTCCAATCAATCTGGTTCCTGTCGATGTCGATAACGTTCACATTCACTGGAGTCTCGACGACACCGGGACCATTCACATTCAAGGGGGTCCCATTAACATCGGGACCATTCATGTTCACGGGAATATGCAGACCAGGGTTCAGATTCCCCAAAAAAGTGACGACCCCATAATGCCGCCATGGACTCAATGAGTCGCGCCTTACACAGAGCTGCTCGGTTGCCGTTCTCAGATGACATTGAACGGGCCCCAATGCCAAGTAGATTTACACGCCCACCATTTAATTCTTACGATAGAAAATTGGACCCGGTAGAACACGTCAGCCATTATATCCAGATGATGTCTTTGCATACTCACAATGACGCACTAATGTGCAAAGTATTTCCCTCACACCTCAGCCCCACCACTTTGAGATGGTTTAATGGGCTGTGGAAGGGTTCCATTTAACTTGTAACTTGGAAAATTGTAGCCGGTTTGTAACTTGTAGCCGGGTGCCACAACCAGTGGATGCATTACTATCTATGAAGATGAGGGTTGGGGAAACCCTTCATAGTTAAGCTAGTCGGTATTGGGTTCTTTATAATGAGATCGGTAGGGGTAACGAGAAGATTGCGGTGAACACTTTTAAGATAGGGTTGCCCGAGGACTCTGAGCTACGGGATTTATTGAGAAGGAAGCCTCCCAAAGATATGAGGCAGTTTATGAGGCGTATTGAGGAGTACAAATGCTTGGAGGATGATTGGGTTGCAGAGTAAGGGTAAGGCCTATTTAGTAAACCGTCGTCGGGAAAGCGGTTTTCAGCCAAGACTTCGAAAGGATTTGAGGATACAAAGGTCAAAGTTGTAACTGGGGGAGGTGAATGTGACATTTAAGGAGTTGGTGCACAAAATCATACACCGGATCAAGAGCGAGCCATACTTCAGATGGCCGAACAAGATGGGGGGTGACCCATTTCGGAGAAACCAGAATTTGTATTGTACCTATCATAAGGGTAAGGGGTATACCACTGAGTAGTGCCGAGTGTTAAAAGACCATTTGGGGCAATTGGTGAAGGCAGGATATCTGAAGGAGTTTATGGTGGATTCAGGGAAAACTCTCCTGCCTCCATTAGGAGTGGTTGAAGTTATCCATGTCGCCCCGAAGGGTACTACCGTGGCTGGAAGAAGAGGAGTGTTAACCATAGCACCCTTGGAAAATTGCTTGGGCGAGCAACCCCCGAGAAGAAAATGAAGATTGGTCGGGAGCCCATTGCTTTTGATGACGATGACTTAGAAGGAAAAATCCAGCCGTATAACAATACATTGATGGTGACGGCCTAGATAAACGGTTTTATAGTAAAGAGGGTAATGGTAGATCAGGGAAGTGGTGCCAATGTAATGTATCCAAATATGTTTAGAGGGCTTGGACTAAAGAAGGAGGATCTCTCAAAATACGATACGCCCCTGGTCGGGTTTGATGGCCAGGTGGTGATTCCCGAGGGGCAAATATCACTTCCCGTGAATATGGAAGGAAAGGAAGTAACTGTGGCTTTTATAGTTGTCGCTTTGTTTTCCCCTTATATGGCCATTATGGGAAGGCCATGGATCCATGCGATGGGGGTAGTCCCCTCCACCCTGCATGTGAAAGTTAAGTTCTGCACCGAAAAGAGTGTTGCTGTAGTAAGGGGAAGTCAGAAAGCGGTCAGACAATGTTTAGTGGCCGCAGTCGATAGGAAGCACATGTAGGATAAACAAAAGGAAACCATCGAGGAGGTCCCTTCATAGCAATTACAGGAGCCTCGAGAGGGAATGTGGGCTAGTTATGCTGAGGAATTAATTAGAGTAAAGATAATACCAAATATTGAACGATATTTTCAAATAGAGGAAAGTATGAAGGATGGGGATAAGGTAGAAACATTGTTATTTCTTATACAAAATGTAGATTTGTTTGCTTGGAGCTCGTATGAAGTGCCCGGGGTTGATCCCGAGTTCATTGTTCACAAGCATAACGTAGACCCGTCATTTCCTCCAAGGAAACAGAGGTCGAGAAGGTTAGCAAAGGAGCATGTTGAGGTAATGAGACATGAGGTCGGGTGGTTAAAAGAGACCAGGGCGATAAAGGAAATCTTCTTCCCGGAATGGCTAGAAAATACCGTGGTGGTTAGGAAGAAGAATGGCAAATGAAGAATTTATGCAGATTTCACGGATTTGAATCGAGCATGCCTAAAGGACCCATTCCCTATACCTAAGATAGATCAATTGGTCGATGCCACTTATGGGCACCTAAGGATGAGTTTCCTCGACACCTTCCAGGGTTATCATTAGATCGCTCTAGCTACCAAGAACCAGGAGAAGACAACAGTCATTTCCCTTGATGCAAACTACCATTACACCGTGATGCCCTTCGGGTTAAAGAATGCCTGGGCAACCTATCAACGTATGATGACTAGAATGTATCGGGACAAGATTGGGTGTATGGTTGAGGTGTACATTGACGACATAGTGATAAAAAGTAAACAAGAAACATGGCATATAAAAGATCTCCAGGGAGTATTTGAAGTGCTGTGTTGACATAAGTTGCGCTTGAACGCGGACAAGTGTGCTTTCGGGGTGGGAACTGGCAAATTCCTAGGTTTTCTAGTCACTAACCGTGGGATAGAGGTTAACCCCGATCAGATTGAAACCGTGCAGTGCCTCAAGCCACCGTGCAATCCGAAGGAAGTGCAGGTGTTAACTGTAATGTTAGCAGCCCTTAATCGGTTCATTTCTAAGTTTGTCGATCACTGTCGTCCATTCTACCAACTTTTGAGGAAGTGGAAAGGGATCTAGTGGAATGAAGAATGTGAAAGAGCTTTTCAGGATTTGTAGGAGTATTTGATGCAGACGCCCATGTTAACAGCCCCAGAACCTAGGGAAAACTTATTCATACACCTCTCGGTGTCTGATCATGCTGTGAGCGTCATGCTGTTAAGGGATCAAGGAGTGCATCAACCTGTGTATTACATCAGTAAAACCTTAGTTGATGTTGAGACAAGATACTTACCTTTGTAGAAGTTGGTGTTAGCGCTAGTGCACGTTACGGGGAAGTTGTCTCATTATTTTCAAGCTCATACCGTCTATGTCCTGATCGAGTACCCTTTATAGTTGTTATTGAAGAGATCCGACTTTACGAGCCGGATAGCTAAATGGGGGACCCTGCTAGGATCCTTCGATATAAGGTACAGGTCGAGAAGTTTGATGAAGGGCCAAGTTTTTGCTGATTTTGTTGCAGAGTTTTCTTTCAGGAATGAAGCGGAGGTGGTTTGTCATGTGGAATGTCACCCTTGGAAGGTATTTGTGGATGGTGCATCAAGTGCTATGGGGGCCGGTACCTGGATTGTCATTATCACCCTAGAAGGAATATGGTTGAACATTCTTTTAGTTTGGGGTTCAAGGCTTCTAACAACGAAGCTGAGTACAAGGCCTTGCTTGCCGGGTTAAGAACCGTCATGGGTATGGGTGCCTAGGATGTAGAGAATTATTTAGATTCTCGGCTGGTTGTCAGCCAGGTGCAAGGCAGTTTTAAAGCCCAGGATTCTCGAATGAAAGAATATTTACAAGTGGTAAAGTAGGTCTTGAGTAGGTTTTGTACGGTAAAGTTGACCCAAGTTGCCCGGGGACAGAACAGACATGTTGATTCTTTGGCCACATTGGCATTATCAATGATGGAGGATGTGCCTTGGTTAATCAAGGTAGAGCGCATAGCGGAGTCGAGCATTAATATAGCAGTTGGTGTTGCAATGATTTCAATGACCGACCCATGTTGGATGGACGTGATCATTGACTTTTTGGCCGATGATCGAGTCCTAGATGGTGAGAAGGAAGCTAGTAGGGTTTGCCGAGTAGCTGCTTGTTACTGGTTGTCGTTAGATTGTAAGCTATACCGGAGGTCTTTTGGGAGGCTGTACCTTTTTATGCTTACACCTTGAGAAAGTTATTGAACTCTTAGTCGAGCTACATGATGGGGTGTGCGGCAATCATGTGGGGGGACGCTCATTAGCATATCGAGCAATGACTCAAGTGTTTTGATGGCCACAAATGCAGAAGGATACTGCCGAATATGTGCGTAAGTGTGAACAGTGCCAAAAGCATCCCCTTTGATCCACCAACCAACAGGCCATCTGAATTCGATTAACAACCCCTAGCCTTTCGCGCAATGGGGGTTGGATATTCTCGACCCGTTTCCTCAAACCATAGGCAATTGAAAGTTTGTTTTGGTGGCTGTTGATTACTTCACGAAGTGGGTGGAGGCAGAGGTGTTAGCCAATATTCAGGACATGGATCTTAAGAAATTCGTATGGAGGAATATAGTCACGAGATTCGGGGTGCCAGACTCTCTTATATCTGATAATGGATTGCAGTTTGATAGCAGAGCCTTTCGCGAGTTTTGCAAAGGACTCGACATCAAGAACCGGTACTCTAACCCAGCATATCCCTAAAGCAATGGCCAAGTAGAAGTTACCAACAAGGCAATCGTGAAAGGATTGAAGAAAAGGTTAAATAGTGCCAAGGGTAGGTAGGCTGAGGAGCTGCCTAACGTTTTGTGGGCATACCGGACAACTCCTAGATGGTTTACTGGGGAAACTTCGTTCTCTCTCACGTGTGGGGCAGAAGCTATAATACCGACTGAGGTAAATTTATGCAGTGCATGGGTTGCAAGATTTGCCCCTACCTGGTAGAACATTGGGATTTGCTAGAAGAATTTCGAGAAGCAACAATTATATGACTTGCGAAGTATCAACAAAAACTTGCCTGGTGATATAACCGGGGCGTAAAGACAAGGGAATTTAGCGCTGGGGATATGGTGGTATGGAAAGCAGTAGGGAATATGTAGGATACGAATGCTGAGAAACTTGCACCGACCTGGGAAGGGCCCTACAGGGTTACTGCCATTGCTGGCGTAGTAGCATACTATTTGGAAGACTTAGATGAGAGACCGCTTCCCCGACCATGGAATGTTCATAATCTGAAAAAGTTCTATCACTAATCATCTGTTATGGGGGTGTGAATTCAATAAAATCTTAGATGGACATTTCATTAGCTAATATGATGATGATATCTATGCGTGCAAGTGTATCATTACTTAAGAATATATCATCGTTAACTCATTAAGCTCCAGTAGACGCACATAGGAAATCTCGTGCCAAATTATTCTAAGGACGGAAAACTACTCCTGGTTTGATTTCCATCACCGAGTAGGAAGAAACCTTAAATTCTCCCAAAGGACAAAAACTTGTCCTCGGTTCGATTTCTATCACCGAGTAGGTGGAAACCTTGCACTAAATTTTTTTAAGGATAGAAACCTGCTCCCTACTCAATTTTCATCTTCGAGCAGGTGGAAAATTTACACAAAATTTTTTTGAGGACAAAAACCTGCTCCCAGATTGATTTTTATTGCCGAGCAAGTGGAAAGCTTACGCCAAATTTTTCTAAGGACAGAAAACTGCTCCTGATTTGATTTCCATCATCGAAGAAACCTTAAATTATCCCAAAGGACAGAAACCTGTCCTCGGTTCGATTTCTATCACCGAGTTGGTGAAAACCTTGCACTAAATTTTTCTAAGGATAGAAACTGGTCCCCGGTTCGATTCTTGTCAATGGACAGAAGGAAACCTATTCTAAAAAATTATTTAATTACGGAAGGATCAACGGATGTCAAATTTTGTTATTACCGTTGGGAGCCAAATCTTTCTAGATAAAAGTGACCTTGTCCAGGGTAAACCGGGTCACTGTGCGTGGCCGGCAATTACTTGGCCTTTTGCAAGCAGAAACGGAAGCAGTCTCAATCTCAATCTTATGATGAATCGGGATTAAACTATTCGGCCATCTTGAATACGTGCATAAAAAAATCAAAGAACACAACAAGAAAGATAGCAGCAAACATTCATAAATGTAATTAAATCCAACAAATAAAAACTAAACCAATGTTTTGTCGCCATAACTCGGTGACTATAGGAAAGTTAAACCCGAGAAAAATAATTATTCTGTCACTACAACCCGATGACATAGGTAAACTTGCTGAAAAGAAAGAAACTATTTAAATAAAAGAAAAGTAAAGTAGACAGAAGAAATTTGGTTTGGCAATTAACTTGTAGGGTCCGCAGATTAGAGATGGGCGATGTCCTCGGGAGGCTGCCGGGTTGCTGAAGGTGGTTGAAGCTGAACATCCTCACCTGGCTGATCACCTGCACGGCGGTTACTGGTGGCCTCTAGGTCAACTAACTCCACGTGGGAGTTAATTGCCTCCACTAACTCCCTCATACTTCGAGTCTCTTCCTCGTTAGCGGCACTAGGAGGGTTCTGTGCAGTAAGAGGAGGGCCCGGAAAAAGGATTTGGTTGGGATCTCTTAAAGGAGAGTCCTCGGGGACCCTTAGAACTTGTAGCATAGCCAACCAATCCTCCCTAAAGGCAAGCTTCCGGGCTTCTTGGATGACAGGCTCAGTTGAGTTTTTCGCATCAACGTATACCTCGTACCATTTATTTTTGCACACCTCCAAAATTGCCTTCAAGTCAGCCAACTCCTTGGCTTGCACAGTGTTCAAGATCGCAGCCTCTGCTAGTTTTAGCTCGGTTTCGCCCAGCTTAACCTCCAGCTCCAAGGACCTTTTCTCTGCTAATGCCTTGGCCTTCTCGGATGTAACAACCTTCTTTTCCGCGGCCTCGACAACCTTGGCTTTTTCTTTTGCAGTCAGCTCGGCCACGTCATTAAGAGCCTTCTCCCTCTTAGCATCCTAGGCAAGCTCCTTCAACCACCCATCGATGATGTAAGTTAGTTGAGTGCCCTAATGAAACAACAATGATAAGTATGACAACAAAAACTACGTATGTATAAAAATTATTAAGAAACTAGGGGACAAGAAATTACCGCAATGGTGTGCCACTACAACTGCCTGCCCAATGACTCGTTCGTCTCGTCCTCGAAGGTGTGCACGTCTTCGGGCAACTGGAGGCCGTGCACCAAACTTTGAGCAACACGACCCCTTTCATCCTTTTCCCACACTTGTACACTTATAGTCGCGGGGAGGGGTTTTCCGTCCAACAGGAACGAAGGCCATCATTCCGACATGACTCGGGAGGTGGACGCCACGTTCGTCCTGATTTAAGTTGTTGGCACCCGGATCACAATACCCCCTAATGGTAGTGGGGGGGTCCTAGTGGGTGCATCACCCAATCCGGCTAGGGTTTGTTCAGCCATCCGTTGTCTTTTTCGGGAGTGGCTGGAAGGTGGAAGAGGAGAAAGGTGAGCTTGATCTCAGCCTTAAGTTTCTTGTTACTACGTGGTTGGCCAAGTGCCTGGCACAAAACGGTTGATTGTCATTGTTCTTCTTGTCACCATGTCATGACCTTAATCAGATTATATTTTCGAAGAGCTAACTGATTCAGTGGCTGTTGCCTTGGTTACCTGAACGAAAGCTTCGGGTTTGACAAGAGCCTCGAGCTCTACAGGGACATTGGGCTGAACGGGGGTTTCAGGCTGGACCGACATGTGTGCCTATTCTCGGCGGTATTGAGACACACGTTCAGTCAATTCGTCTCGTAAGGGTGCAAGTTCGTTTGAGCAGGTATACCGCAAACCAAGTTCACCAGCTTTGCCTATTGTAAATCTTGGAGGGAGGACGTTCGCATGTCGTACTTCGATATAGGAAAGGAGGGGACTGTCAACTAACAAACCTTGGCTGAATGCTTACCAAGTGGAATAAACAGGTTCAACACCGAGGATTAAATGGGATGCTTGGAGTTGTCTGTCCCAATGAACAAAAATTTCTGACCTAGGCACAAAATTTAGGTCTCGAACATGTACTACTCTAAGATCCGGCTTAAACCTTTTGCTTTCTTCATGGAAGCAACAAAAAACCCGGTTAGTAATTGTTTGATCAAATCGAAATTTATAGAAGGAAATTAATAAAGTATGTCTGGTACCGACCAACATCGCGTGGTGAGAACGCGCAGGTGAGCTCCTTGACAAACTAGTTGCTGCTCACCTGTACGAACTCTTCAGCTGAGTGCCTATTAGAGTCAGGTGAGTACCCTCATGTCTCTTGTTTTTAAGTAATAATCTAACTTAATATTGCTGCACAAACTATACATGAAGTTGATGTCATGGTAATCAAGTCGCAACCCGAATAACTGGTTCAACCTACTAACGCAACTCACCACTCGGTAAAAGTGAAGAGGGAGTTGGTCGAGACAGAGACTGTAAAATCTAAGGGTACCTAGGATGAGGGGGTCAACGGGGAACCTAACCCCACCCTCAAGAATTGGCATCAAGGGAAAGAAAACTATATTTACACCACTGTGCTTTTGGATGTCGATATCACGCTCAAGACAGTAGGCAATATCAACATCCTCAAGGACGTTGCAGGCAACCCTAAAGGTAGCTAAAGAGGCTTCTGAAGAAAGGAGATGAGAATAACTCATTCTCTAAGCTAGGATTCCTAGAACTATGATTACGATAGAACATAAAGAAATAGAACAAGTAGAAGGTAAGGAAAAGGGAACTTACTGTGGGCGCTAGGGAGGAAAAATGTTCTGGGCTAAAGGATGAACGCATGAAGAGAGTATGTTAGGCAGAGTAAAATTTTGAAGGATGAGGAATGCAAAAGTGAAGGAGAGACTTAGAGATGACAATTTATAGAAGCCAAAAGGGAAATAAATGACATTTAATAATTGAGAAGCAGGAAACCCTACGAGTCCCCATCTTAACCACCACATGTGCATCGCCTCGGTTTACGAATCGTCAAACAATGATGACGGCTGAACCAGCAGTCAGATGCAACGCACCTTTCAAGGGCGCATTAATGGGTTTCTCAACTATCCAATATCTACCCATTAAGCCTCCTCGATAGTTACTGCCTCTTGGATTCCTTGATTCGTCCCTGAGAACCGAGCATGAATCAAGGGGGGGCTAATGTACGGCTTTGGGATATCTAGGCCCATTTGGGGCTTGAGCTCCAGCTCGACAGTATGGCCCATACCGCCCCTAGGCCCAAGCCTTAGGCCACCTTAAAGCCCATAGGGCAAACGACCTTAATTAGTATGCATTATGCTTAATCATCCAGATCATGCCCGGTGAACCCCTTACCGAATGTTAGGACAGCTGCTCGGGTTTACCACTTCTCGACGGCATGACAGTGCTGTGGGGAACATTGTTGTTGAGCAGTTCTACTTAAGTGGGAACCAGTTCTAATGTCACTCTCACCACACCTCACTCCCAACTAAACACCCACTTAGCGGTAACAACACTGGACCTCGTCTCCCACTAACCATAAGAGTAATCATGATTCCTCCACTATTTCAGGCTATAAATATGAGAAACTAAGGAAGGGAAAGGGTTGTTGATAGGTTCTAGAGGAATCTTAGAGTTGAGAGCAATAGAGTCATAAGAGTGAGAGGGAAGGAATACAAAGGTTTGGGAGATATTGTTGGGTCTCTAAGCTAGAATCACCCAAAGTAGGAAATCCAAAGCCCACATTACAAATAGATTGTGAGCCCAAGAGGAAGCCAACCCGTTAATCTCATTTTGGGTGTGCACAAGTATATATTGTAAGAATTTTAACAAAGCAATTTATCTAATGTCTACTCCACAATAATTGTTATTTATCAATAAGCGGAAATTCTAAATGATTTTTGGTATGCATATGGGATTCAAATGCAATCCCTTAATTGATGAATGGAGATTTTAAAAATTAAACTAATTAGAATTTAAAATCCATTGTTTACTATATCTTAAAGTACAACAATTATAAAACCTCAAATAAAGACCCGATAAGCATAAGAATTCTAGTTGAGTTTTAGTGTTTTTTTTTTTTTTTTTTTTTTTTTCTCTCTCTCTCTCTCTAAAGGTTTAATTCAAGTATTTCTGCTCTCAATAATTTAAATTTATAATTTCCACTTTACTAAGAATTATAGACACCAAAAAAATATTGTTTAGATCCTTTAATTAATTATGGAATGATTAAATATTTAGTTCTAATTAACAAATAAATTATGTGATCACAATTAATAAGCTAATTTAACCACAATCACAACAATTATCAAATCTTTAAATAAAGTACTAAACATTATACGGCATGAATATTTGGAAAAAAAAGTAAAAAAACTAATGGAGAATAATTCCAATGAAAAAAAAAAAAAAAAAACTATGATGGTGATACGCTCCAAACAAGACAATCCACCATATGAAGAAAAGTTGTAATCTAGTTTAAAATACTTGGCCGTAGACACTACAACCAGTAGATGAACTTATTGATGCAACCCACCCAAGCTTTCAAACATTTGAGCTCTTCATACATGACCAGAATCTCTAATTGACTTAGGGGTGGCAAATGGGTGGGTTTGGATGAGTTTGGGGTGAGCATAATTGGTTTGGGT
The DNA here is from genome assembly GCA_030445155.1 of Quercus variabilis. Classification (NCBI taxonomy): domain Eukaryota; kingdom Viridiplantae; phylum Streptophyta; class Magnoliopsida; order Fagales; family Fagaceae; genus Quercus; species Quercus variabilis. Next base: position 44,599,427 of record CP129452.1, on the reverse strand, counting down.
ATATAAAATTCATTTACCAATTAAAACCCATTTAACTAATTGCTTATAACCCAATCCAACCCAACCCAATTATTATGGGTAAACTCCAACCCACCCAATTACCCAATTATCAAAATTACCAAAATGCCACTAAAGTTCAGTTCCTATCAGGCAATTCAAAAAGGAGAATTCAACAAAAGAATCCAAATTTTCTTTTCCTCTCTATCCCTTTCCCAGTTCACTTTCCTACATTTTCAAAGCAACCAAACATAGAGTAGAATCTCAAATTTCACAGAGAAAGAGGGAGAGGGTTGAGTACTTGTGGGATTCTTTATTAGGTTCATCCAAACACCAAACAGAACTACACAAAGCAGAGAGCTTTTTATTTGTTTCTTCAATGGGTTCGAATCAATCAGAAATGCAAGAACCGAGTATCGATACCGACAAGCTGAGCTACGAAATCTTCTCTATCCTAGAGACGAAGTTTTTGTTTGGCTACAATGACCAGAAGCTTTGGATCCCCAAGCAAATCACTCAGGCATCCGAGTCCAAGCCCGAAACTCAGCCTTAAGCTCAACTGTAACCAACGAAGGTTGATAATGGTGTATCAGCAATCAAGAACCAAAGAGGCAAAATCTGCATTCTGAGCATCGACAGAGGAGGCATGCGAGGCTTTCTCTATGTTTTTATTAAAATGTGATTGGAGGTTGAGAAAATGAGGGAAAATGTAAACCCTCTTGAAACCTGAAATGTTTGACACTCTGAGGGCTGGGTTTTTTTTTGTGTAGAAAGGGCTGGGTTGAATTTGGGTGTATTGTATTTGAGTTAAATGGGGTTTAATGGGTTTTTAGTTAAAACCCAATAATTACTGGGTCCAATTGGGTTGATGCTCATTTAACCCAACTAATAATTGGGCGAGTTTGGGTTTAATTAGAGTGGGTAGGTTTAAGTGGGCAAATGGGTTTGGGCTTATTTTGCCACCCCTAAATAGACTCCAAGGACATTTTTTTTGAAGGTTTGCTTATTGTTGTGACATGCTGGGATTGATGGCTCCATTTTCTCACACTTGACCACGCTAAGAGCATCCACAGCCCAAAATGCTATCCTATTCTACTTTACCATCCCAAAAAGTTACTTTATCAATTATACAATACCATTTTACAATACTCTAGAATCCCAAATTTTATTTTACAATACAAAACATTAAAATAATATTTCTACACAATAAAATAATATATCCCAAAATCCAAATAAAAACAAAAACCCAAAACCCAGATCACCTCTGCAACCGCCTGCTACCACCACCACCACGAAGAACATACCCAAATTGTTGTTTTCTTGAAACCCCAGAAGCCCCAGCCACCAACTCATGGCCATCGAAACCCAAAAACCCATAGAGAAAACAAAATAAAATCAAACCAATAGCAATAGCAACCCCCATCTCTGGCATCCACGACAACCCACTAAATCAAAATCAAAATCAAACCAAATCATGGTAACCCCCAACCCTACCATTATGAACCCACAAAAAAAAAAAATCCATCCCACAATCAAATCAAACCAATAGCAAAATGCCATATCCAATTCCTTTAAGCACTGGTTATAGCAAAAAAAAAAAAAAAAAACCACAGAACCCAGAACTCCAAACTCGCTGATCCACCACAATCCTCACCCTAGAGCCCCCACAACCCACCACGATCCACACCGATTCAAAACCCAACCAATGCAACCGGTCTTGAGAGACCCACAAACTCATTAAACCCATACCGGACTTGAGAGACCCATGACCTACGTCGGACTTAATGCAACCATGAACCGTGACAAAGCCATTATCCACGAAGAAGACGAGAAGCTTGTCGTTGGCAGTGATGGCGAGAGAGAGAGGTGATGAGAGAGAAGAGAAAGGCTTGGTTAGGTGGCTTATGATGGCCTATGACAGTGGCTTGCGGTGGGGTTTGTGATAGTGGGTTCAGCCATGGTGGCTTGGCGATAGCGTTAATGTCCACCATGGTTTTGGGTCTAAAGAGGAGAGAACAAACAAAAGAGAAGAAGACAAGAAAGAGAGGGAAATGAAAGAATAAGAAAAAAGAGAGAAAGAAGAATCAGAGATAATATATTAATAATTTTTTATTATAAAATCTTGCTACAGTACCATCTTAGAAATAGGATGGTACTGTAGCAATATTGTAAATTTTTTTACAATTGGCACAATTTGCAAGTCGGGCTGGAGCATGATTTTAAGGCTGTGATGGTAAAATATATCAATATATACAATATACAAGCTGGGCTGTGGATGCTCTAATAAGACAGAAACACTATCATGAATAAGCTTTAAAGTCCATGTGGTAAAATAAAGGCTTAGAATTTCTTTTAAGTTCCATTTGGTTGGGAGGATGAAAAAGTGGGAAGATAGAAAACGAGGAGTGGATAGAAAAGTAGCAGTGCAGTTAGAAACAAAGGCTTAGCCTTGTCCAATTAGAAAAAAAAAAAAAAAAAAAAAAAAAAAAAAAAAAAAAAAGGGAAACAAAGGGTAGCAGCATGTACACAGGGCTTTGTCATGAACATTTTTGTCCAAAACTTTTTGCACAATTTTTCCCCCATTTTCTCTCCAATTTGGGGAGATTGTGTTTTGGTGAGCCAGGGGAGAAAACTCCTAAGCCTCACCAAAATTTTCTCCCTTCCTTCTTCCAACCATTTTCCCTCCTTTTTTTTTTTTTTTTCATCCTCCCTATTTCATCTCTAATCAAACACACCCTCAGTTTTGTACTTGACTTTTGCCTTTGGCAACCATGAAAAATCGAGTTATAACATGTCTTTTATAAGAGATGCAAGAGTAGGGTACTAATTCCAAGGCATACAACTTTAATTAAAACACGTCATCTAAGTTTGAGATTTTCAATTGATCGAATTTGTAGTATGTCTTCAGCAAAAAAAAAAAAAAAAAAAGAAAAGAATTCATAGTATGTCTTCTTTAAGCTGGTTCTTCACAAATTGTTCTGGAATACTTCAATGATAGTTATAGACTCAATTAATATTACATTTTCATGAAATTTGCCCATCTAAATTGCAAGTGACACCATTCGTACTGTTCATAATAATAATTTAATTTAATTTTTTAAGAGTTTTGGGATTAAGTGGGATTCCCATATTCTCATCCATAGAAAATATGAGTTTGAATATGTGAGGGAGAAGAAAATGACATTATTAATACTCGTCCTATTTTGTTTGTCCTGTTTGAAAAGTCAAACCTTTTAAGGGAACATCATTTATTGTTTTGTCTACCTTTTAAAAATGTATAAGTTTCCAAAACTACCCTTAAATAAATTTATCAAAAAATTGAATTAGTAAATTAATAGGAGTATAATAGGAACAGGAACATTAGTAAATTAATGATTTTTATTTTTAAAAACAGGACAACATTTTGGGACGTCCCAAACTAGAATAAAAGACAAATAAAGTGGAACGGAGAGAGTAGTTTTTTACTTCTGTGTACGGAAGGTTATTAATTAGCATTTTTATAATAAACATATATAGGATCATCTAGTTTTGTACCATTTGTTTTTTTAATGAACACAATGAAGGATTTTATTAAATAGGATGAAATACAGCAAAAAGATTGCTCTGAAAAATAACTTCAGTAAATATTTGCGGGCAGAGCCTACTACAAAAGAATCAGATGCTAGTTTTGTCCCAATTTATTTATTTATTTATTTATTTAAAAAAAGTCCTATTTAATGGCATTTATACTTAATAAACATTTAAGACTTAATTTCATCATCACGAATGAGGCCATCAGAATCAATTGGATGAATTATTTTTATTTTTATGCAAAGTAGCATCAAGTACTACATATTACCTTTCTAAAAAAAGTACTATATATTACATTCAAAAAAAAAAAAAAGTACTATATATTAGATGCTACAAGCGTGTAGCATCTAATATATAGTACTTAAGTACTCACTTTTGCGTGTTCATGTATCACTCCACTTCAAAAATTTAATGATAATGGTTGCAACTTCTGAAATGTCTTATTCACAATGTTGGTTTTATTCAATAAAATGTATACAAATTGCAAATGAAGCCATCAAAATTTAAGAGGGACAATCAAGCCAACGCACACATTAATGAATTATGGAAGACAATTGATAGCGCAAGAGGACGAAAGTGTGGAGTCTTTTGGTTAAATATTGCCAAAATTAAAACATATTTGCGTTATAGGTACTGTTTGAAGTTATTTGTGGAAATGAGGAGAAAGATTGAATTTCGGTAACAGTGTTGCCAAAATTCAACAAAAAGTAGGAGAGAAAATGAAAAAAATGAGGAAAAAGAAAAGCCTAATGTCAGGAATAGTAAATCTTGAATTTCGGCAATAGTATTGCCGAAATTCATCTGCCCAAATTTCCTATGCTACCCGGACGTGTGAGAAGTGCAATAATGAGTGGGTGCCAAAAAAAAATGGTAATTGTGGCAATGGTATTGCCGAAAATGGTAGGGAAAAAAAAAAGTGAATGCAGAAGAATTAAAGAAAAATATATAAAGTGTTAAGTGCACAATATTTTTACAATATTTTCACAACAAATCACAGGTAATTGGTTATTATTAATTCAAATTTAAATTTAACATTGAGATTACTATTTTAATCCAACAATAACAATAAGTAATAACATTTAATATCAATACCAATCCAACCATCACAGGGCACAGGCCCCCACCCTCCCTTATGTTAGTTTGTGGTGATGCAAGTTGGGGAATATGAACATAATTTAATATAAATAATAAAGAAACTTTTGATGGCAGAGTTTTGATCCAAAGATTATAATAAACTTTTTAGAACTTTGGAAATAAAGGTTTTTATTTTTTAAATTTTTGTATTTTTTATATCATTGGAAATAAAGTTTAATATAAAGCAAATGTTTTCATATTTTAATGTATTTGTAGTGATCAATCACAAGGTAAATACACACTGTATTAACTATCTAGCATAAGCACGACATGTAAGATTCAAATTAAAAACCTTGTGAAAATATCAAATGCAAGAAAATTATTATATTTTTTTTAAAAAAGACTAAATGTAATTAATCATAATGTATTTAATGTTTGATGGCCTTGTTGTGATAAAAAATGACCCTTCATACGAAAGGTTACCTTCAATATCAATACCAATCCAACCATCACAGGCCCCCTCCCTCCCTTTTGTTGGTTTGTGGTGATGCAAGTTGGGGAGTATGAACATAATTTAAAATATATAATAAAGAAACTTTTGATGGCGGAGTTTTGATCCAAAGATTATAATAAACATTTTAGAACTTTGGAAATAAAGGTTTTTATTTTTTAAATTTTTGTATTTTTTTTATCATTGGAAATAAAGTTTAATATAAAGCAAATTAATTTCATATTTTAATGCATTTATAGTGATCAATCACAAGGTAAATATGATGGAAATATGCATGTACGCAGTGGAAAATTAATAGATCTACTTCATTCACAATTAATAACATGTGTCATGTAAGTTTCAGAATATAAGAAGAAGAACAAGAGAGTGTACCTTGATGCGGTGAAATTCAAAACCAAAGATTAGAAACACTTAGGAACATTTTTAATCTTTACTCCAATTTCACTTGATGCCCAAGAAGTGCGGTCTCTCAATCAGTTATATGTGTTTGTTCTAGAGAGAATGAATGAGTGTCCAACACTCATATACATACCAATTCATATATCTTGTTGTTGTTGTTGTTACAAAATTCTGTATGTTTCTCTCCTAATAACTAATTATCTAATTGGGCTAGCCTTCTGAGCCTTTCCAATTGGGTTTTAGTATGTGGCATGGAGTGGAACCAAAAGGAAACAAATAAGACACTAACTTCAATGGGCCTTGGGCTTTTCTGTCAACTCTTTACAAGTCTAAAGTTACCATTAAATTATATTTAATACCACTATATAAATATAATTGCACTCTAGGCCTTCTTAATAAATTATATCTCAAAACTTTATTGTACATACAACCCATTCATAAAATATTCGTAGTAATACAAAGTCATGAATGTAGGCAGCCACTTTATAAATTAATACATCTTAATCCTTGAGTACCCGGTTTAATCTTTTATGTTATTCATCATATATTTATGAAATCATATTTCATAAATATATACTTTAGTAACTATTTACTAAAGTAATTAGGCCTAACATTCTGAATAGCAAACCTATTAAACTTATCTCAAGGGAATATTTTGTATCTTCGTTAAGAGACTATGAATTCTATCTTGGGAATATATGTTCTATTAACACTAAATGTTGCTGTCCAACATACTGAGATTTATTATTCAATTGATAGTCGTTAGGAGAATAATAAATCTCACAGCGATCCAGTTCAATATGTCTTAACTCTTAAAACATATCAGCTTTTCAAATAGAAGTCTCTATTTCCATAATCAAAACAAATCATCTTAGTTGATATGTTATAGTCTTTTCAGATGAAATGCCCAATTTCATCACCGACTACAAACTAGAATTTTGAGTTTACAAAGAACTTGTGATTTATATCTTCTGTGACTTTTCACATAAATCATATACTATGCATCTCATAGACTATATGATAATGTCAGAATATTCATGTTACCATTATTTTAGATAATAATAAAACAATTTTATTAATCACAACATTAAATCATACATAACGTCATACATAATAACGTACGTAGCATTATACAATAGGATTTAAAGGCACTAGTCCTAACAATCTCCCACTTGCCCCAAAGACTATTGTGCACTAATCTAATTCCCATTCCCACCAAATGTGACTCGAAAGTCCTTTGAGGCAAGGCTTTGGTAAAGGAATCTGCTAGATTATTTGCACTTTCAATCTTTGCTACCACTACATCTCCACAAGCAACAATGTCTCAAATGATGTGGTACTTTCTCTTAATGTACTTTCCTTTCTTATGATTCCTTAGATCTTTGGATTGTGCAACCGCTTCACTATTGTCGCAAAACAATGTGATGGGAACTTGCTCCATTCTCACTACACCAAGATCAGAAATGAATTTCTTGAGCCAAACAACTTCCTTTGCTACTTCACAAGCAGCAACGTACTTAGCTTCCATGGTGGAGTTCGCAATACAAGATTGCTTAACACTCTTCCAACTTATGGCTCCATCTCCCAAGGTGAAAACACATCCTAAAGTGGATTTTCTGAAATCTAGATCCGATTGAAAGTATGAATCTGTATAGCCAATCAAAAACAAATCAATCGATGATAACTCACAACCCATGACCCCAACCAGAGAGTGAGGATTTTTTTTTTTTTTTATATTATTATTATTATTATTATTATTATTATTATTATTATTATTATTATTATTATCATCATCATCTTCATCATCATCAGCATCAATTCATCATATATTTTGTGTATAGTGAATTTGAGTTCAAAAAATGAAAAAAGTATTCTACTTTCATAATGAAAATTAATTAATTTTTGGTATAGGTAAATATTGGGCTCTAGTTCTCTAATTTGAGAAAGAGGGAGAATCCTTGAGCTAATAGGACTATAGCAGCCACTTCAAAATCATGATTTCTAAAACAATGGGCTAAAGTAATTAAACAGCCTAAACAACTTGTTTTTACTGGACCCATCGCACTGTCTTTATGTATGTCCTAAAAAATGTCTAATCAATTTTTTTTTTTTTTTTTTAATTTTTAGATTATATATGCATGTGATACATATAACATTGTATGCGACGAAAGCCTTCGACGTCCACAATTATCACGACAAACTTGGCTTGCACTATCACAGGCCAAATCATTTTTCCTGGGGCATAAATTGTGTTAAAGCCATGTCACACAGCGATACAAGGACATTTGGCAATTAATTGCAGCGTACATTGCATGTGCAAATTACCGTATGCTAGGACATGCTGATATAGGAGTGGAGACATCAAGGTCATTTACACGTCTAGCCTAGTTGGTTGCCTAACCAATCAGATTTAACAGCACCAGAAATGAATGCCGTAGAAGGTACAAGAAGATTAATGATAAGACCTTTTTTTTATTATTAATTTTTAGAATCAGTTTAATGATAAGATTTGACATTTAAAAATATCAATGCTGCTTATATACTAATATCAATAAACATTTTAGGGCTTATCAAAAAAAAAAAAACAGTTTAGGGTTTCCCGAACGGCAACATATGCCCTTAGCTCTTAAGTATACATTAACAAGCTATTTAAAAAAAAAAATTATACATAAAAATAAATAAATGGCCAATTTTTTTGCCAGCCTTTTTTAAAATTTTATAAAAAATTTCATAAAATAATCGACTAATGAGGGCGTTTGGCCTCTGCGTTTTCAGTGTGCGTCCACGTTTGAGTTTTTTTTTTTTTTTTTTTTTTTTTTTTTTTTTTCTTTCTGCCAGTGAACAGTAAAATCACATGATTTTACTGTGCAGGGACAAAAAATACTGTTTATGCACTGTTTAATACTGTTTACAGCACTGTTTATGTACTAAAAAATAATAAAAATGGGTCCCACGGTACTATTTACACATTTAAAAATTATTTTGTTACAGTATTTTTAGTTTTCAGTTTCAGCAACAATAAGTTCAATCCAAACAGACCCAATGTATACTTATCCACCTTAGAGTACATTATCCAGACCCAAAACGAGCTACAGTACTGGCACGAGTAACCTAAGGCTGACAGGCCTATTAGGCTATGTCAGATTCATATTTCTTAGCATTGGAAAATATGTGCTGAAGAATATATATACGGGGAACATAAACTAATTAATATGGTTAATTGGATTTGACAATCGTTGTGGACCTATATGGTTCAATAATTTTTCGAAAGCCAGATTTGTATTCTGACGTCTTTCTACTCTGGCACATTTAATTTGCATGCCTATCAGAAGCACTATCAAAATGAATGTTAAAATATAGGCAAAAATGTAAAACTTGTCTTCTAGTTTTCACTCTTTTTTATTTCGGTCTTTTAAACTTCAATTTTGTCAATTTAATCTTCTAACTTTCAATTGTTGTCAATTTGATACTCTATCAAATTTCAGTTATATTCTGCTATTAATTGAGTCAAAATCATGTTGTTTTGAATTTTTTAATAAATTTCGAAATTTAAAGAAAAAAATTGATATTAAAAAAAAAAAAACTGAGCTTCTGATTTTGGTATTTTATAGACGCTTTTTCAGCAACCAAACGCCGATAAACGCACACACCTGGAGAGCGAGCGAAAACATGAGGAGCATGACCGAAAACTTGGACAAACTTGGACTTGAAATTGTCGAAACGAATCTGAGCTTCTTCGACTTGAGAACCATCGCCATACACTGGCTCAAGTGACGAGAACACTGGGATTGGTAGCTCTTCGTGTTTCGCCATTTTTTTTCCCTTTGATTTTCTCGGAATTCAATTTCTTCAGCAACTCTGTAATCTGTTTTTTTTTTTTTTTTTTTTTTTTTTTTTTTTTTTTAATATCGGTTTTTTTTCAATCCTCTTTTTTTAATTCAATAATAATTGTTTTTGTTTTTGTTTCTCGTTGGCTATGGCGCTGAGATCCGACGATAGAAAATTGTCCTTCTAGATTATGAGCAAAAGCATGTCTTTTGAAGAAGACGAATCCTTATTCTTCTACTGCTCAAACTCAGATCCAATCTAAAACGGCATCGTAGTCCAATCCAAGCCCCAGCCCAATCCCAATCGCAAGAAAGGGAAACACAAGCGAAAGAAACCGGTCCACTCCGACTCCTCCATTCGTGAAGATCTGTTTTTTTTTTTTTTTTTTTTTTTTTTAATATCCGTTTTTTTTAAATTCCTAAATATATATATATATATATATATATATATATAAGAAGCCAAAACGTCGTTTCGGTCCAATTAACTAGGGTTTAATGAAATATCAAATTGACAACAATTGAAAGTTAAAATACTAAATTAACAAAACTAAAAGTTAGAGGACTGAAATAAAAAAGACTGAAAGTTAGAGAGTTAATTTTACATTTTTACTTAAAATATATGTAAAAACACAAAACACATTAAAGGAGAGAAAGAGCCAAGGCATAAATATTAAAGTGCTTTGATGTGATGGTTTATGTCCATAATAAAAAATGTAAGTAGCCACGTCTTTCTTATGTTGAACTTTTGTTACTTGTTATTAAAGCATCGTTCAAAAATTTGTCTACCATAATAAAAATCTAATTTTTTTATATTATATGTACTTATTTTTCGAAACACCCCACATTGATTACTTCTTTCGTTTTATTTTTTTGTCTTTTATTCAATTTTAAGATGTCCTAAAATATTGTCCTATTTTTAAAAATAAAAGTTATTAATTTACTAATGTTCCTATTATACTCCTATTAATTTACTAATTTAATTTTTTGATAAATTTTTTTAAGAGTAGTTTTGGAAACTTATACATTTTTAAAAAGTAGACAAGACAATAAATGATGTTCTCTTAAAAAATTTGACTTTTTAAATAGGACAAAAAAAGTGGGACGAAGAAAGTATTTATTTTACCTTATATTTTATTAAAATATCAAAAAAAATTAATTTTTTTAATTGTTTATCTCTTTTCACACACAATTACTACCATTCACTCTCTTTCTTCATTTTCAAGATAAGATTAAAAAAAAAAACTAAATTCAACATGAAAAGTGTCAATGTTAGTGTTAGTATAAATTTACACAATTATTATAGTAAACTTGTAAATTTACACAATTATATATAGATTGATGTAGGTCATTTTTAAACAAAATTAGCTAAATTCTATGTGTGCAATGGTTTTATTTAGAGTTTCATTTAGCGTGATAGGTATTGAAGAGATTAGTTGATTGGTGTCTTCAATGCTTAATTGAAAAGATTCTTGGAAGAGAGAAATTGAAGAGAAACTGTTATACAAAATTGAACAAAATTTAACTACAAAATTAGTTGTAACCTTAAACTATAACTTTACTCAGTAAAATAAATATTATTACATATTTTGAAAATCTAATCGTTAAATTGCATGTTCTTTACGCTCTTAATACGCATGTCAAATTTTATGTCAATCGGATAATATTTACTATATGATTTATAAGCTTATATTTTATGTTTAATTTTAAATTACAAAAACTTGCAATTTAAACAATTTATTGATGATATAGTTATTGATCTTTAATTTTCTAGAAATTTTGCAAGTATAAAAGATATAATAAGAACATGTAATCCAATGATGGATTTGTCAAAATTCACTTTCAAAAGAAAGATAATAAGTAAGGTTTTAGTTAGGGGCAACTCTAAACTTTGTTTAAGGGGTTCAAATGAACCCCTTGACCTTTTAAAAAAAAATTATATATAATTTTTTTTTGTTAGTTTAATACTTTAATTTATTCTTAAAAAATATTTTTGCACACCCTGACACCCTTACTACAAGTATTTCCAACTCTAAGAGTACGAGTAAGTGTTTGTAAACTGTTAGTGTCACTCTTTATTATAAATTTATATTATATGTGTGTGAGTATGTCTAATATTAATTGTGTGTATCACTTTTTATTATAATGTTATTTGTGTAAATAATGATGTGTGTAGATGCTTTGGTGTACAGTATAAATATAATATAACTTTATATAATTTAATAATTAGGAAATAAAGAGGGTTTATTACATGTGTGTATTGTTATCATTTTATAATAACTTTTTGTTATAAAGTCAGAAAAATTCAAGAAGAAAAAGAGTAAAGTTAGTGATTGTTCAAACATTTGATTGGTTAAGTAGGCACATAGTGTATTATTTTATATATGAATGAGTGTGATTGTGTGCGTCAATAATTAATACAGTGCCAATGAGTTAAGTTTATTCATTTAGTTTAAAATATTTTTATAAAAACAATGACAAATTAATAGATAATAACAACTACATAAAAATAAAAATGTTAGACAAACTTAACAAAACAAAATGGTCATAACTACCCACATTGGCAATAAATAATGAACAATCATGAAACAATTCAAAATTTGAAAACTTATAGAAGGAAATTGTAAAACTTCATTTTTTTTTTGTCAATAACTTGATATATTCAAGTTCTCTTTTTATTATTATTTTTTTAAAATTTAAGTTTCTTAATGACCCCCCTAAACAAAATTCCTACAGCCACCACTGGTCGTAATCTAAGGTTACAACCAATTTTGTAACTGAATTTTGTCCTACAAATTACAAAAAATGTTGCCAAAAATAACTGATCCAAATGATGGTTAGTAGTGCTCGACAGAACGATGGTCGGCGAATAAGTATCCGTTTGGATATCGATTATCACGCGTTTGCGTCTGTGTTTTTTTTTTTTTTGAAGCACATTTGTGGCTTTGGTACTTTTCCAGTGGGTCCCGTGCACTGTTCACGGGACCCACAAACCTCTTTTTTTACCAAAAAATTTATTGAAAATTGGTCCCACGTCACTATTCACACATTTAAAAATTATTTTGCTACAGTGTTTTCAGTTTTCAACAAAATAAGTGATACCCAAATGCACCATAAGTAGAGAGACGACCGTGATGGACTTCTTGAATCCCATTAAAAGCCATATAAGAGCATCACCATCAGGTGTGCCAAATGCCAAATATTTGGCATTTGGCACACCAAACACCAAAAAACATCTCTCATGAGATGTTCTAAATCTAAAAAAATTTGGCATTCATCAACAGTACGCTCTCAAATATGAGAGCATATGGAAAGATACGGTATAATTTTAATGAATTTTTTATTCTTTTCTCTCTCATCTCTCTGTCAGTCTCTCCCTCATTTTTTTTTTTCTCTCAAACACCGATCACATAGCTCTTTCATCCTCTCATATTTTCATCTCTCACCATTAGTTCTCTTCCATGCCGACGCTGACCATCAATTCCACACCAACGCCGACGCCAATGCCAACGCCTCACTTCCATGCCGATCTCTCTGTAGCCGTGGTTTCGCTTTTTTTTTTTTTTTTTTTTTTTTGGGCTGTGGTTTGGTGGGTTGGTTGGGCAATGGGTGGGTTCGGATGGGTAGATCGCTGTCCACCACACAGCACCATCCATCTTAAATCGCTTTTTTTTTTTTTTTTTCTTTTTTTTTTTTTTTTTTTATGGATGTGGGTTGAGTTTCATGGGTTGTAATGGGTTGATGTTGGTGGGTTTCTTGGGTTGTGAAGGGTTGATGTTGGTGGGTTATGGTGGTGGGTGTGAGCTGATTTTGGGTTTTGGTTATGGTTGTCGGCAGTGGTTGTAGGGGTGGTCTACTATGAGCAATGGTGGTGGTGAGCTATAGGTAGTAGTGGTGGTGGGCTATGTAGTATATATTACTGTTTGAAGTTTTTTTAATGATATTTTAATGTGATGTATATATTATTTTAATGTATGGGATTGAAGAATAGAACGTCTGATAAATGGTATATTGTAAAATGATTGCTAAAATAATAAAGTTGGCATTTATTGTGTCAAAATGGTATTTTTTTTGAAACAGCTGATGGTGATGTTCTAAAAGTGGCTTGTAAAAATGTTAAAATATGAGTAAAAACATAACAAAAATGTAACCATATAGATTTTGTACAAGTTGGCGTATACTGAACTACATAAATCCTCATACTTTCCCCCCTCTCTCTCTAGTTCTACTTCTACTCTTTCTATTAAAAAAAAAAAAGAAAAAAAAAAAAAAGAAGGCTTCTACTTCTACTTATTTTCTTTCTTTAGAAGAAAAAAAAAAAAAAAAAACCACAAACTGCACTGCACCATACGGTGCGGTGCATTGTTACTTGTGGTGCGGTGCATTGTTACTTGCAGTGCGGTGCGGTGTGGTTATGCCATTTTGTGGGTAGTTTTGATGCGGTTTTTGTGGTTTGTGTGATTTGGTGAATACCCCTAACTGTAAAGTATTGGAACATGAACCCACCTAAAATGTGATGACAGGAACCAGTGCTGCACGCACATTCTATTTGGATTTAAGAATATATATATATATATATATATATCTCACATTCTATTTGGATTTTGGAAACGTGAAATATTGTGCAATGAGTTGGAAAAATATATGTATTGAGAACCGAATTTGTTTATGTACTTATATCATTATTAATTGTAACGAGTTTGGTTCTCAATAAATTTTATTTTATTTTAAATGTAAGGAGTATAATTGTCACATGTTAGAATCGGGAAAACAAAAAAGACGGCTTTAAAACAAAATTTAGGCAAAATTATAATATAAACCTTTTAATATTAGAAAAGCTTAATAGATTAAAAGTTGTTTTGGTTTTTTTTTTTTTTTTTTTTTTTTTAATTTAAAAAAAAAAATAGAAAGATAGTGGAGGAGGGGGAGATTTGGTTCAAACCACAGACAGAAAACTATAAATAATATTATTACCATTGGGCTATTGTTTGGATCCCAAATATTTTAGTTTAAAAATAACAAATTAAACCATTAAATTTCACAAGTAAAAAATTAAACCTTTAAGCTTCAAAAGGTAACAAATTAAACATTCAATCTATTTTAAACCTTAAACACAAAATCATTCCACTTAAATGAGTTGACATTGAAATGATTTTGTGTTTAAGGTTTAAACAGGTCGAATCTTTATTTTTTATTTTTTTTCTCTTTCCAAAAATATTCTGTCTTATACAAGAAATTAATAAATTAGATAAATTACACCAACATCCCTCAAAATTTCACCAAATGCACTCCCCCTCAAATGTTTCTAGAAATGACACTCTCATCCTCGGAGGAGAATATCATAAAACCTTAAGATTGAGAGTATAATTTCCTAAAAGGTTTGAGGAGAATATCATATCGTGATATCTCAAAGGAGATTGGCGTAACTTCCCCTTATAAATTGTACTTTTAAATGGCATGGTCTAGTGATGGAAAAGATATGGACTAATATCAGGCATATGTAACACTCCTACTCCATAGCTATAGCTTCCCCACCTGTAAGGTTCCTATCGACATCATGCCCAACCATTTCAAAATCACTATTGAATTGAATATTGATATTGGCTCCATTAGGGAAACAAATAGTTTCAGCAACAGCAACGCAATGACGACCAAGGAAAGCCACCTTCTCAACAACATAGCTAATTCCATTACTACCCTTCTGCAAAATGGAAAGCCCCAATTCGGCTGTGCAACAGTTAAATTAACACACCAACCTTCTTCTGATACTAAATTTGATGATGATGTTATATGTGTTGTACAGAAGAATGGCTACATTTGGGTTCAATGTTTCAGTGTATTGGACCTGTTGGCCGTTACCGAAGAAAGTTGCATAAAACAAATACTGCCATCCTTTCCTCTTTCTCTCTCTCTCAAATGAATGACAATCAAGTGGTTTTTTTTTTTTTTTAGTAGGATAGAATTTAGAGGTCACATAGGAATCCGGGAGCCAATCCGCCTATAAAGGCCGTTGACAGATAAATGCTGCCATCAATTTATCGAATTGTTGACAATGGAATCACAAAAATTCTTAAGACTCGAAGTTAATTTGAGAGACTGCAATTTTTAAAATATACATAAAGTTCAACTGTTTCAGTTTAAAATACGATTTTTGAGGTGCTGCTTTAAAAAAACAATTAAGAAGTACAAATCCTATCGCCAAATTAATAGAAAGCTGAATCAAGAACAAGCTGCTAATATATTATGATTCTTTCTTCTTCTCCATAGTACCAATAATTTTGACTTTAAAATATCCTACTAAACAGAGCCTGCTCAGAACTTAGATGTGCAATAAATGCCTTACAAGTTGTTTGGAAATCCAATTGGTACAGCTTCCCACCAGACGGAGTTAGCATCATTAGATGAAAAGGCCTATCTTATCACTATTCTTACTACTTAATTAAAAAATATATAGAAAATAATGAAATTAAAACTCGGTTTATACTATACAATGTCGTTTTCTTTTTTTGGGATAAACGAACATGGTTTTCAGACCCGGACCGTTCATTGAACCGTAAAAGAGAGAGGTTCAAGGTTTTTAAGGTCGAACCGAGGTCGAACCGGGGTTGAACCGTGATGACGTCATAATTAATTTAATAATTATTTTAAATATATATAAAAACATTAAATTAATAAAATTTAGAAAAATTAACTAAAATAGTCATAAAGTTTTCATCCAATATAATGACATTAGCACTATCTTTTCTTTTGCAACCTGAACAACATATCCATGAAAAGGGATCATTAAAGAATAAATTGATCCCAAAAAAATAAAAATGAAACCAAAGTAAGTAGCACAACAAAAGGCAATAATACAAGTCCAAAAGTATATAAGCCCATGCAAAATCAAAATGAGCAACTGCATTATATAAGCAACTGCTGATGTTCTAAGGCATTGTTCTATATTCCTGCTTCAATTACAAATGCACAAGAAGACCTAAAAGTAAATGTAATCCATAAAACTTAAAAGTACAAAATAAAAATACATAAACAAGCATACAAGTTACAGTACACAATTACACATTGTTTCTTACAAAAATACATAAAACTTACTTCTAAAAAACAACAACAAAACTTCAAACTCCAAGTTACACATTATGTCTTACAAAAAGATATAGAAATTATCTCTAAAATACAAAATAGAACTTCAAAGTTCAAACATAATTATTATGATGATAAATCATCAATGTCATGAAAGTTAGCATGCTCATCATCATTCCCTGCAAATCCAGGAGGAGGGCTAATAGGCTGTCCAAATATTCCCAACTCAATTCCTTCAACCTCACTGCTATCATCTACAGATTCTACACACAATTTGAACAAAATAAAAAGAAAAATCATTATAATGTTTACACAAGTTTGAAAAAAATAAAAGAAAAATCATTATAGGTTATCAAATTGTTTACATATAAACTAACCTTCAATATTAGAAGAAGGCTCTGCTGGATATGCACCCTCTTCATAAATTGCATTCTCCAACTCTTCATAATTAAGGTATGGGTCTTCCTCTTCCACATATACCCAAAAATCAGTTTTGTCGATACTTGCATAATCAATGGGATCAAAATTAAACTTTTTGTTATAAAGCCTGCATCATAAAATGTCATGCTCATTATTGGAATTTGAACATAACTAGTAACTAACAATTACATTATATAAATGACTTCTTAAAAATTAATATAATGACAAGATATAACATTTAGTTACCTATGTTTCAATCGCAAGTTATGATGAACAAACACAAGATCATTAAGCCTTTGATGCTCCAACCTATTTCTCCTCTTAGAATGTATTTGGTCAAATAAACTCCAACAACGCTCACATCCAGAAGAGGCTGAAGTTTGGCTAAGGATTCTAATTGCCAATTTTTGCAAGTTTGGAGCATCAGCACCCCACAACTTCCACCATTCATCTGATTTTCATAACACAATGTAATCTAATATTAATTAACATAAACAAAAAAAATTTCAATTGAATAATCACTTCAATTATTCTAAGTTTCTAACTATAATAACAAAACTAACTTTCAACATGAACAAAAAAACTAAGATTTGTTTATATTATTAAAGTAAACTAATTACTTCTCACCTGGATGAGTGGTCGTGCTTGTTGACAATGCGAGATCTCTATCAAAGCTCCCAATACGATCTCGAAAATATTGAGTTTCCTTAATTACTTTCTCTTTGTCACCATCATATTTTGTCCCAATGTAGTCCAAAACAGCCATATTTACTGCTGGTTTCCGACAAAAATTCTCCTCATCATATTGAAAAGCGGGATTTAACCAATATGCAGCAGCATGAAGATCTTTACGCAAATGTTTGTCCCAACGGTTTTTTATAATTGAGGTGTATGGCTTGTACAAGTGCTTCTTCATTCGGAAGATCTTCTTAATTCCCAACCGTGCTCTATGCATGCCCTCATACACATATCCTATTGCAGGCCTTTGATCAGAATCAACAATCCGTAGCAAACGGATAAGTGGGGATGAAATCTTGACAAGAACATTAATATCATCCCAAAAAGAATTATCCAAAATGATAGAAACTACTTCTTTTGCCTTTGACTCTCTTGCCAATCTATTGTTCACAAAGAACTTGCTAGTCACTAAGGCTTGCAAGTCATGCTTATGCACATGAAGGCTTCCAAATGAAAGGAAAGTAGTAGCAAATCTTGTTGCTCCCATGCGTACAATATCTGTCCAACCAGGCCTCTTCCTCAACCAAGCAATCAAAGCCACATGATTATAAACAAAAACTGTAACTTTGGTTGCACGGCTTTTGAGTCTCTCCACATGAGGCATGTCTCCCATATCCTGCAGCACAAGATTCAGGCAATGTGCTGCACAAGGAGACCAACTAATAGTTTTATACTTTTCACACAACAATTTACCAGCAGATACATAATTGGAAGCATTATCAGTAACAATGTGAACTATGTTTTTTGGACCAACCCATGTAACTACTTCATCAAACAACTTAAACAAGTTTCTGGTACTCTTCACAATATCTAAGGCATCAACTGATTTTACAAATACCATTCCCCTAGGACAATAAACAAGGAAATTAATCAATGACCTATGTCTAGTATCTGTCCAACCATCAGCCATAAGTGTACATCCAACTTCTGCCCAATGCCTACGTTGTGACTCAACCAACAACTGAACCTCTTTCTTTTGATCCCTCAACAAAGAGACCCGTACAGCATGATAAGATGGACCTTTGTAACCAGGACCAGCAGCAGCTATGGCATCAATCATCTTTTGGTAGTACACTGAATTCACTACATTAAAAGAAAGGCAGTTGTCATACAAAAACCTTGCAATAGCCATATCAGCCTGCCTCACCCTCTCTTTGCTTTGGAATACACTTTTAAGACCGGGTTGAGCTCCTGGGGTAGATCTTGGAGCAAAGTAATTATCTCCTGAGCTTGTACCTTTTCTTTTACCTAAAACAGATTTTTTAGGCAACCCACTACTAAACACTTCTTGAACATCTTCATCTTCTTGTATATCACTATTTGTGGAAGGCACACTAAACATTTCTTCTTGACGTTGTTTCTCAGCTTTTTTCTTCAACTCAAATTCTTTCAAATATTCCAACATTTGGTATCTCACATCATGAGAAACCTTTTTACATGATCCAATATCACCTTTTATCCCCGCAAGGTGTCGTTTCATCCTATTAATACCCCCACCTTTATATGTTTGCCTACAATACACACATGTAAAGGTATTCCGTCCCTTCTCATCCTTACCAAGGCTAAAATGTTCCCAAGCCGGATCAACCTTTTCCCTTACTCTTGAACTAGACTCCATTGCATTGGAATCAACTTCATGTGATGGAGTAGACCCGGTCTCTGTTTCCATTTTAATCTAAAAGACTAAACAACCAATCAAACATGCATAGACCCATCAATTTTTGAAATACATATAGTTAAAGAATCACAACTTTATACACAGTCAAATTAACAAACTAATATACACAAAGTCAGAGTCAAAGAATTATCATGTAACAAGAATTATCATGCCTTAGCATTTCTATTGCTACCTTAGACAGTTACACATTAAGCCAGCATATTAAGCCACCATATACAGCCATTTGTATACCTAAATTTGAGGCTGGGCATATTAATCTGCTTCCCAATTTAATTGAACTAAATTCACTTGCATAATGATTATGTAACATCAATTGTTATAGAATGAAACTAGCTCTAGCTCTGCCCAAACACAAGTGGAGCTTCTAGCATTGCCAAATTGCCAATGGGATCATAACTTCATAAGAAGGAAAGCAGTACAATTGTAAGGCATTTCTAATATTCTCTAGGACAAGAAAAATTATAAGAATAGTAATGCAAACAAAAAAAAAAAAAATTCTTACAGCATCCCATCTCATCTCAAAAAAATTATTTCATGTGGCATTATCAAATAAAAGTAACTGACCAAAAACTCAACTTTAAACATTGGGCTTCCTTCAATATCCAAAACATCCCTATTCAAGTTACCCAAAAGGCAGTGACAGTGAATAACTAACGAAACACAATGGAGAACTCATTGCCAGAGTGGAATTCACTGCCAGTGTCATATCAAGCATGTGAAGCTTCTAACTACAATCCATACTCAAATAGTATTCTAAAATTAACTAACATCACCATTTCCATTACTGAATATTGATTATCAAAAGCCCAACATCTATTATATGACAACAAATCAAAAAATCATAGTTAACATTCTCTAAATTCACATTCCAAATACACTAGAACTAAATATAATTACATTTCATTATCAGAAATAAGCAAACAGTATTAGCATTTCAATACCTTGGCGCAACCCTCAGCAATCTGTGTGCTGGTCGACGGTGAAGGGCGATGAGCGTGAGAGAAATGAGGGAGCTGCGACGGCTGAACGGCGATGCGGGAGCTGCGACGACGGAGCGGCGATGCGTGAGTTGCGATTTGCGCTGCGACGGCTGAGCTGCGATTTGGGATGCGTGAGCTGCGACGGCGAGATCGGCGATGCGTGAGCTGCGACGGCGAGCTGCAACGGCGAGCTGCAACGGCGACGAGGATCCAGCGGCGATGAGGGAGAGGCGGGGACGAGAGAGTGAGGAAGAGGCAGAGAGGAGTTTTGAGATTTTAGGTTTAGACTTTAGAAATTAGAAATCGTTTCAGAATCAGGAGCTCAAGACCTGACTTCAGGTATTGCCCAAAACGACGCCGTATTAGGGAAAAGGCAAAAAAAAAAAAAAAAAAACAGACGGACGAAACGACGCCGTTTTAGGCAAAACAGCCCACCCGCTTGAACCGTGAGAACCGGGCACGGTTCACAGAACCGGCCGGTCGGACCGCGGTTCGGGCGGGTCCATGCTTTTTTCGCATGGAACGGTTCGTAGCCTTAAATGGACCGTAAATATGAAAGGTTCACGGGTTTTCCGGTCCGACCGTACGGTCCGGTCCGGGTTTAAATACCATGTAAACGAAGCTTAGAGCAACCACATCAGGTCTTGTATAATTTTCTAAAATAGAAAAATGTACCCATTTTACACATTTTGAGCTAAAAAACACCCACATCAGTGGGTGTAAAAAAGTGTAAAGATGTGCAAATATTTCCATGAGCTATAGTAACCGTGTATATTTACACAGTTACTGTAGCTCGTTTATCTATTAATTATTATTTTTTTCTCTCTCCTCAGCTCACTCACTCCTTTTCAACTTCTATTCTCACCTCTCACCTCTCTCCCCGGTCCCTCAGTCCAGCCTCCTCCATTCCCTAAGAGCGAAGCCTTCCTCTGGCTTTATCCCCATCGAAGGGGGCAAAATTAAACTGTCCGATCCAAGAAGAGGTGTTGTTGTTGTTGTGATTGTTGTCGTGGAAAATCGGTGAATCAGTGGCCGAGTCCTTGAGTGGGTCAAAGTTGGCGATCTGGTAAACGGAGAACATGGCGTCCTCTTTGTCGACGTCGACTTCAGCTTGAATGGCTTCGATCAACCTTGGGTTTGGGCTTGAATGGCTCTCGGTTTCGGCTTGATCTAGGCTCCGATCAATCATGAGAATGAGAAACAAAAAAAAATCACAAAGCTTGGGTCTGAGGGATCTGGATTTTAGCTTGATGGTGGCTGGGTGATGATGACGGTGGTTGGGTCTAAGAGAGAGAGAGAGGTCATGAGTGAGAAAATAATAAAAAATGTAAAAGAATGAAGATTTTATTGAATAAATGTGTAGAATAGATCAACTGATATAGGTGTTTTGTAAAAGTGGATATGTAAAATAGAAAAAGTAGGTTTTTTCTTGCAAAATAAACAGAAAATTTGGACGAACTGATGTGGTTGCTCTTAAAGAAAGGAAATGAAGAACTATAAAGATAGGAGCCTGAATGGTTTAATTGATATACAATTGTCAACAAACAAACAAAATTTCAGTCTCAAAATTTTAGGATGAGCTATGGATTATTAATTAGTTAAGTAGTCAAATTCTTTATTACTCCCTTAATTGTCATGTAATTTTATATAATTTGAAATGCTTGTAAATCAATACTCAACCTATACATAATGGAACGAGGCTTTTATGGCCAATCCAGCCAACTTTAGACTCTAATTCCCCTTCGTCCAAATTGCCCAATTGAGGAAATGGAGAATGCTATCTTCCTTTGTGTGCAGCCTTTAAACCCATTAGATCTGATGAATAAAAGATAATAATGGCAGCAGGGCTTACACCATTGATTTGTGTACAATTTGATTTATTGTGATAGACGTATAACATGTAACGATGAAGATATAAATTAGGGGTAATTACATATAACCCACCTGTGGTTTGGGCGAAGATCACTTTGCCTATTCATGATTTGAAAGTGTCACTTAACCCACCTGAGATATGTTCTGTTTGTTTTCCGTAGCCCATCTCTGTTAAAATCAAGGGTAAATAGGTATTTTTGCTCAAAATTTATGTCTCTCTCCTCCCAAAAAAAAAAAAATAACAGAAAAATACAAGAGAAACAAGATAAAAAAAAGGTAGGGTTTTGAAACCTTCCTTGGATTTTTCAAAAAAAGAAAAATCCACCTCTCTCATAACTTCGTTTATATCCTGAAAAATCTATCAACCTCATCGTACAAATACAATCAATCTCAATCTCTCTTCCTTTGTACTTCTCTTTCTCTTTTCTTCAACACTAAGATCTACAAACACCTTCAAAGCTCAAAAAAGCTATAGCCAAGTGCAATGGTGCTTTCTATGATCTCTCATTATTGCTTCTAATGTTATCTTTTTCCCAACGTTTCTTCCTTATAGATTCAACAACAGACCCAGTAGATATCAAGGTTATTAAAGTCTGAAAAATGGTCTCAATCCAAAGGCCATAGTACCTGGTTCTTGTCTAAGTTCATGGGACTTTTCTTTGGACCCATGTGACCACATCTTTAGCAACCACTTCACGTGCAATTTTAGATGCGACCGAGTTGTCTCCGGCTTATTTCGAGTCACCAAGATCGCTCTTGACCCGACGAGTTACTCAGGTTCACTCATATCCACTACTTGGTTACTCCCTTACTTACAAACCCTCGAAATTTTAGACAACTCGTTCTTGAGCTCAATCCTAGACTCACTGTCCAACTTGACTCGCTTTTGCCGACTCAGCCTCTCTAGAACCTCTCTCTCTAGTCCAATCCCTGACTCACTCAACTCCATGAGCTCTACCTCAACAACAACGAACTAAACAGTCCCATTCCTTTAACCTTAAACAAACTGGTTAACCTGAAAAGACTCGAAGTCCAAAGAAACAACCTCGGTGACAAGATTCCCAATCTGGGTTCTCTCAGAAACCTCTATTTCTTTGATGCTAGAGATGATGAGCTCTCTAGTGAAGTTCCATTAACATTGCCAAAGTCCCTCGTTGAGGTCTCTATTTGAAACAATAACTTAAAAGGAAACCTCCCAAAAAGTTTAGCCAATTTGGGCTAGTTACAAGTACTTGATTGCAGTCATGAGAGAGGTGGACTTTTCAGGACATAAATGAAGTTACGAGAGAGGTGGGGAAGGTTTCAAAACCCTCCATTTTTTATCTTGTTTCTCTTGCATATTTGTGCTATTTTTTGTTTTCGAAGGAGAGAGACATAAAATTTGAGCAAAAATACCTATTACCCTTGATTTTAACAGAGGTGGGCCACAGAAAATAAACGAAACATACCTCAGATGAGTTAAATGACACTTTTCAAACCATGGGTAGGCAAAGTGATTTTTGCCCAAACCACATGTGGGTTATGTGTAATTATCCCTATAAATTACTTAAAAAGTAGCAAAAGATGCACCCCTCCCACATGGCTTAACAAAAACCCATACAGAAAGTGTGGAGGAGCTGCCAAATTTAGAGTTGTGCTAGGACTACCAAAAATGGCACAATTTTGTGCCATAACTCGTCATGTGGCGAGTTGTGACTAGTGAAAGAGTGTCTGTGGGCCATGTAGGGACATACCATCACTAATTACATCTGGCCACATGGTGAGTTATGGTGCAAGATTGTGCCATTTTGATAGTCTCAGCATTTTCCAATTTAGAGCTTGGGGGATCAAAAAAAAGTTGTACCCCATTGGCCCATGCTCACCCACTTTGTGCTAGCTGAAAGCCCCGCATTGAACATACACATGATCATATCTAACCATTAATGATGTCAAACTCTCTAGATGTTTCTCTATTTTTTTTTATAAGTATTTGAAGTTTGTTCATATGTGACATTTTCATTTATTGGTTTATTGTATTTTCTCTTTTCTGAAATGTTCTGCAAAAACGCTATAAAGTAAGGAGGTGATAAGTAAAATTATAGCACGCAAGGCGCTTCGGATTTAGCCTGTCAGCTTTGATCATAGAGTAGGACCTTCGGCTTAAGCTGATGGGGTAAACTATGAGAGAAGTTGAAGACCTAAAAAACTGTCGGGCAGTGACTTGACAAGAAGAAAGTTAGCTCACTTAGGAGAAGCTGACGCCATTATGGCTAAGGGGAATAAGGAAAGTTGACAATCCTGAAACTGACGATCCTGAAACTGATGGTCTTAGTGAAACCTTGGCTTGGTCACCACGCATCAGTATATAAGGAAAGGACTTCTAGCGTAAGGAAGAGATGGTCAACCCTTTACTACTATAAAAGCCCCAATACCCTCACAAATCAAGGTATGCATAATTACACCCTCTCTAGCACTCTAGAGTTGGAAAAGGTTCTAACTTGACCTTCGGAGGGTATTTGGTTGGCACCACACTGGTGCTTTCTGTTAGGTTTTCTCTTTTCTTTGTGCAGGTAGAATTTCGAGTGTGCGAGCATTGTGCGGCTCATTGGTGATATTTTCAGCATCATCAGTTAGTGTCGTATATGGGAAAACTCTTAAGCTTACATAAGCCACACTATAGTTTTCTGAACAAAAGAGTTGTATGGTGCTCACCAGCTTGATGGCAACCACAAACGTTGTTCGTGAAAAGGAACCACCCATGGCCGCCCTCAAGAGACAAGTTCAAACTCTTGTCGCTGTCGTGGAATGCCTCACCAAGCAAAACCACGAATTAAAGGAACAGCTGCGGTAGAAGAATGCACCATCGAACAACCAGAGAGTTGATCAAGAGGGAACCAGCGCCGAGAGAAGGAACCAGGAAGGACCCGAAGGCAGTAATGTTTCGAACCAGCAGGAACGACAGGAGACCAGTTGTCCCTTCGGTTTTGACATGGCACCTCCTTACATGGTCGTGGAGATGCAATTGATGAAGGAAATGATGGATCTCATAATGAACGCCTTTAAGGGACAGGTATCTAGCGACCTCGATGATCTAGTTCACTAGATCAGTTCGCCGTTCACTACCTTTGTTAACTCCTTCCCCCTGCCTCAAAAGTTTTGCATGCCGTAGATTGAGAGCTACGATGGAGCCAACGACCTGCTTAATCACCTAGAGACCTTCAAGACCTTGATGCATCTTCAAGGAGTAGCAGACGAGATCATGTATAGGGCATTCCCTATGATGCTGAAGGACCCTGCGAGAATTTGGTTCAGTCGGCTGACATCGAACTCCATCAGCACATTTAAAGAGCTGAGCACCCAATTCACTTTGCACTTTATTGGTGGGCATTGGTACAAGAAGTCTACCGCATGCCTAATGAGTATTAAACAACGGGAGGATGAAATGCTGAGATCTTACATAGCCTGCTTTAATAAGGAAGCCCTTTCGATTCACAAGGCCAACGACAAAATACTCGTGGTAGCTTTTACAAACGGTCTGAAGAAGGGTAAATTCTTATTTTCACTATATAAGAATGACTCAAAAACTATGTTAGACGTGCTTTACAGGGCCACCAAGTACATGAATGTTGAAGACACTTTACTAGCTCGCGAAGAAAAACCTAAGAACAGAGATAGGCAGGAAGATACCCGGTAGGAAAGAGGACGGAAGATGGCAAGAATTAGAGAGCGAAGGGATGATAGGCGGTCTAAGCCCCCTACGGGGAGATTCACAAACTTCACCCCGCTAACCACCCCAATTGACCAAATCCTTATGCAAATCAAGGACGAGGATGCATTAACTTTCCCTGGAAAGCTAAAGGGAGATCCCAACAAGCGGTCCCGAGATAAATACTATCGCTTCCACCGTGACCACGGACATGATACGGCCGACTGTTATGACTTGAAACAGCAAATTGAAGTCCTCATTAGGCAAGGAAAATTGCAGAAGTTCGTTAGCAAGGAAAGGGCAGATCCGCTCCCTCAAGAGTAAACCCCTCGATGAGACAACGAGCGTCCGAGACAGCCCTTAGGAGACATAAGAATGATTGTAGGAGGCGCGGCAGACAACGACCTATCAAAAAGGGCTTAAAAGACTTATCTTAGAATGGTCCAGAACGTTCAGCTCACCGGCATCATTCCAAAGATGCCGCGAGTCGACAATCCCCTCATCAACTTCTCGAAAGAAGATGCCCGATGCCTCCACCATCCGTATGACGATGTGCTCATCGTTAGCATCCAGGTAGGGGACTATAACATGTACCGGGTCTTAGTCGACAACGGGAGCTCCGCGGATATTCTCTACTACCTTGCATTCTAACAGATGTGGATCAGCAGAGAGCGACTAACCCCGGCCAATGCTCCATTCGTCAGGTTCAGTGGAACTAAAGTGTACCCTTTAGGTGTGGTCACATTGCTGGTTACCATTGGAGATTACCCCCAACAAATCACTAGGGACATTACGTTCCTTGTAGGTGAATTGCTCCTCTGCCTACAATGCCATTATAAGATAACCTACCCTTAACTCCTGGAAGGCCATAGCTTCGACCTATCACCTGATGATTAAATTCCCCACTGAGTACGGAGTAGGTGAATTGCGAGGAGATCGGATAGCCGCGCGCAAGTGCTACATTGCAATGCTAAAGATGGATGACCATTTGAAGACCATGAGCATAGAAGAACAACGAACGGGGGCAGAACCCGTAGAGAGGCTCGAGGAGATACCCCTCGATAGCTCCAAGATAGACAGGACCACCAGGCTCGGTACTCTTGCCAGCCCGATAATTCGCTTAACACTCGTAACTTTCCTTAAGGAAAATCAAGACGTGTTCGCTTGGAGCCATGAGGACATGCTTGGAATTGACCCTTCAGTCATGGTGCATAGGTTGAATGTGTCGCCATTCTGCCCACCCGTCTGACAGAAGAAACGGGTCTTCACCCAAGACCGAGGCCAAGCGATAGCTGAAGAAGTCGGTAAGCTACAAGAGGCAGGCTTCATTAGGGAAGTGTACTATCCTGACTAGTTAGCAAACGTTGTAATGGTCAAGAAAGCCAACGAAAATTTGAGGATGTGCATGGATTTCACCGACCTGAACAAAGCTTGCCTCAAACACAGCTATCCCCTCCCACGGGTTGACATTCTAGTAGACTTTACGGCCTAGCATATGCTGTTAAGCTTCATAGACGCGTTCTCTGGTTACAATCAAAGTCGGATGCATGAAGTCGATCAGGAGAAAACTTCGTTCGTAACTAGTCAAGGACTCTTTTGTTATAAGGTGATGTCATTCGGCTTAAAAAATGCAGGCACAACATATCAAAGGCTTATGAACAAGATGTTTGCGTAGCAGATCGGGAGAAATGTCCAAGTCTACATTGACGATATGCTGGTAAAAAGCCGAAGGGAGGAGGATCACTTGGACGACCTCAAGGAAACGTTCGACACTCTTTGCTCTTACAACATGAAGCTTAATCCAGCAAAATGCGCCTTCGGAGTGACATCTAGAAAATTCCTAGGATTCATGGTGTCACAGAGAGGCATCGAGGCCAACCCGGACAAGATCCGGGCCATAATGGAGATGGCACCACCAAAGAATGCAAAGGAAGTATAAAGCCTCAACGGTAAAATAGCTACGCTGAATAGATTTGTATCAAGGGCAACGCACACTGAATAAATCTTTCGAATGGACTGCCGAATGTCAGCAAGCATTTGAGGAGTTAAAAGCCTATTATTCTTCCCCGCCATTACTAAGTCCCTCGCAGCCCGGTGAGGAGCTTTTACTTTATCTAGTCGTCTCCCCTGCTACCGTCAGCGCCGCTTTGGTCAGAGAAGAAGAAAGAGTGCAGAAGCCCATGTACTACGCCAGCCGGCACTTTACAGTGCCGAAGAAAGATACCCGCCCATAGAGAAACTCGCCTTCGTACTAGTTACAGCGACACGTAAACTCAAGCCGTATTTTCAAACCCACACAATAATCGTCCTAACTGACAAGCCCTTACAGCGGGCGATGAGTAACCTTGAAACTGTTGGTAGATTGGCACTATGGGCCATAGAATTGAGCTAGTTCGACATCCAGTATCACCCATGAACCGCCGTTAAAGGACAGATCATCGTAGATTTCATAGCAGAGTTCATGAATGGCAAGGACAAAGGGGCAGAAGAGTCTCCTTAGTGGAGCATACATGTTGACGAATCGTCTAACAGACAGGTTGGGGAAGCCGACATCATATTACTATCACCCGAGGGGGACACGGTTGAATGTATGGTCCACCTCAATTTCCCTACTACCAACAATGAAGCGAAGTATGAGACTTTAATAGCAGGGCTTAATCTCGCCAAAGTTACAGGAGCCTTAAATGTGGTCGTTTACTGCGATTCTCAGGTCATTACCAATCAGATAAATGGGAACTACGAGTGTCGGGGTGAAAGAATGAAGAAGTATCTGGACCAAGCAAAGAAGCGGGCAGGCGAGTTGAAGGCCAAAATCATACGAATCCCCCGAGAAGAAAATGAGCAAGCCAACCGCTTGGCCAAGGCCGCCTCAGCCAAACATATGACCGCCATGGATAATGCACTTTCCTTTGTTTAGCCCTCTCCATTAATAGATTCCATTGATATGCAGGAAATAGGCTCCGAAAGCAATTGGACCACGCCGTTAGTCTTTTAATTGAAAAGCGGCGTACTACCAAACGGAAAGGAAGTTACAAGAAAGCTGAAGGTCCAAGCAGCAAGATTCGTCTTAATAAGAGACATCTTATACAAAAGAGGTTTCTCTCGACCGTACCTAAGATGCTTAGGTCCTGAAGAAGCAGACTACGTCATGAAGGAGGTACGAGAGGGAGTCTACAGAAACCACTCAGGGTCGAGATCATTAGTGCACAAACTACTGCGAGCGGGGTACTTTTGGCCTACCATGCAGAAGGATGCCGAGGCTTATGTCAAAACCTGTGATAAGTGCTAAAGGTTCAGCATTATCATTAGGCGACCAACCGAGGAGTTAACCCCAATAATAGCCCCGTGGCCGTTTGCTTAATGGGGACTAGACATTATGGGACCATTCCCTACCGCGGTATGACAGCTGAAGTGCCTAGTGGTCGGCATCGACTACTTTACAA
Source organism: Quercus variabilis (assembly GCA_030445155.1). Lineage (NCBI taxonomy): Eukaryota > Viridiplantae > Streptophyta > Magnoliopsida > Fagales > Fagaceae > Quercus > Quercus variabilis. The sequence goes on along the minus strand of CP129452.1, from coordinate 44,570,156 downwards.
AATGGGTGGAAGTTGAAGCCTTGGCCACCATTACAGGGAAATACGTTCGGAGTTTCGTTTGGAGATGCATCATATGCAAGTTTGGCAACCCTAAGGTTTTGGTCTCGAACAATGGGAAGCAATTTGACAATGACTCCTTTCGGGACTTTTGCTCACAGTTGGAGATACAGAACCACTACTCCTCCCCCGCCCACCCTCAAGCTAATGGACAGGTCGAGGTCACAAACTGATCCTTACTCAAGATTCTCAAGACTCGGCTCGAGGAGGCAAAGGGTATATGGCCTGAAGAGCTACCAAGCATACTTTAGGCGTATAGGACGATGGCGAGGACGCCCACAGGAAAGACACCATTCCGGCTAACATACGGGAACGAAGCGGTTATTCCAGGAGAAGTTCGACTCATAAGCTACAGGGTACACAACCATGATGAAAGCAAAAATAAAGAAGCTATACGTCTATAGCTCGATCTAATAGACGAAGTCAGAGCGACGGTAGAATAAAGGCTCGCATGGTATCAGGATCAAATGGCCAAGCACTACAATTTTCGGGTCAAACACAGAGACTTCCAGGTTGGAGACCTCGTTCTAAAGAAAGTCATGGGCGCAGCAAGGGACCCGACCTAAGGAAAGCTGGGTCCAAATTGGGAATGGCCTTACCGAGTTACAACGTGGCAGAGAAAGGGCACTTACCATTTAGAGACGCTAGATGGACAGAAGCTGTCACATTCTTAGAATGCTGAACATTTGCAAAAATACTATCAGTAGAGATGACAACATGAAGAACAACACCACCTTTTTATTTTATAGTTTACCGCAACAAATTTTAGTTATACTCAGATTTATCATTTTAGTTTCTGCTACAATAAGCCCAAATGACAAGTTTTTACTTTGTTTTTGCTACAATAAGCCCAAAGGGCAGGTTTTCTTTTTCTAGAACTACTTTTTTCTATGAATGCATGGCAATAAGAGGAGTTTATTCAGAACGACTGATATTTTTATTTACAAGTTCGCAAAAAGTAGACAACCTCAAGTCCATAAGAAGTAGAAAGATTATAAGTCCATGAAAATGGACGACCTTAAAACCGCATAAGTATGCCACTATAAGCCTATGAGGCAGACGGATCCATCCGAAGAGGATGAAGCATGGCTAATGCCCTTGAATAGGCAAGAAACCAAGTCCAAAGGGATGAAAAAATGTCGGTCAGCTAAGCTGACGAGCTCGTCTAAGTGACGAAGCCTATATCATATTATAAAAACCAAGTCTCAAAAAAGTGACAGCCCCGTCAAAAGAATGGGATTTCAAAAAGGATAAGTCCAGGACGTGGACAAGAAGCCTACGGACAACTTCACCTCGAGTGAAAGACACTAAAACTCCCTTAGAGACAAAGCTGACGGCTTCACAAGTTGACGGCTTCTATAGAATACAACAGGCGAATAAGATAAAGTCGACGGCTTCACTTAGCTGACGACTCTACTAGAATACTCAATTCAGAGTTAAAGCTGACGGCCTCATAAAAGATAACGGCATAAAAATGGACGGGTCCATAATCATGCTTAAGTAAGTGCCATAAAATCATAACCCGCGGTTAGGTTGACGACCCCAGCCTACAACTAGGAAATAGACTTAAAACCTACGAAGAAAGAAAATGAAGCACATGGACAAGTAGCCGTACATACATGTTCAAAATCGACGGGTGCTAAGTATCACAAACAAATATAAGTACTTACAAATAACAGCCCAAGAAACTAAGGGACACTTAAAACATTGTTCGTAAATGAAACGAAAAAAAAAAAAAAAAAAAAAAAAAAAAAAAAAAGAACAAAACAAAACAAAACAAAACAAAACTATAGTTGGGCAGAAGGAGTGTCACTTGAAGACTTTTTCACTTTTTTTTGAAGAGGAGGGTCTTCTACGTCAAAGTCCTCCACAGAAGGATTGGAAGTGGTGGCAGGAGGGTTCGCAGCAAGTTGAGCCAAAACAACGCCGCTGTCTTCAGGAGGAGAGGCATCCTCGAAGTCATCACCTTTGACAACGATGATGTCGTTAGTGGGCGTCGCTGGTTGGGGATTATCCATAGTAATCCCAGATAGGTCCAGCTCAGGAAAGGCTGACGCCACTTGCTTAAGGCAATCGTGAAACCCTGTACCGTAGTATGCACCATAAGAGTCAATGCAGGAATTTGACGCCTTGAATTTCTGGACCGCGTCAACCTAGCCTGCTCCACCTGCTCACGAAGGGCTGTTAGCTCTTCCTCTAAACTCTCCTTCTGACAGCATGCCTCTTCCAGCTTCTCCCTACACTTCTTTAACTCTACGTTCAGGAGACAGACAGCCTCTTTGTACTGACCTTGTTGGTTCAACAAATTGACGTTGTGCTTCCTGGCGCGAGTGACGACACCCTCATTAGCCACACACCAGTCCTAAAGTGCCTTCACACGTACCAAGGCCTAAGAGGGGTGCAGTCGTCAGTTAATAAATGCGAAAAATATAAGAAAGAAAAGTAGCTAAGAGAGAGCTTACCCGCGTTAAATCAAAGATGGCTGACGTTCCTAACTCCTTTGTCCCCAACTAAGCATAAGGATCTATATCTGTCAGTTTTATGAGGGATTTCACTTCTTCAACGGCATAATCCTTGCGTGTTAGTAGGCAACAAGGCCCATCGAGGACCGGACCAGAAGGTGTCATCACCTCTTTTCTAGCCCCATGGCCTGATTTGGGGGGTGACTTCACTAGGGGCTCATCCCCAAGAGTGACGGCCACCTTCTTGTGTGGACGAGCATCTTTCCTGTCTGTCTTCCTCTTTGACGAACCTTTAGTGACGGCTTTGGGAGCTGACAAAGATGTCAACTCCCCCTTGGCCCTCTTCTCCTCCTTCTGACAGGCAGCAACCACCCTTATCCATTGCTTAGCTGACTCCATCTCTACAAAGGTAACAAACATGTATAGAAAGTGATGGCCAGAGCTAAAAGTGACGGGGCCACCTATATCAAAATAATAACAATAATAATAATAATATATACTCACGGTGGCGAGAAAATTCTTCTAGCTTGTGGGCTTCTGGCGTCGGTTCAGGACCCCCACAGTATGCGTGAAGAGTATCGAGAGTTATTAAGTCCTGGCACTTTCACTCCCTTAACGGAATCTCTAGAACCTGACGGATAAAATCCCTTTGCTCCTCAGTTATAAGTGGGTTAGTATTGGCTGAGGAAAAAACAAGTTGACGTCGTCAAGGCACTTCAAAAAATAATAATAATAAATATATGTAAATACCGACGGGGTTAAAAACAGACAGCTAGAACCAAAATCTCTGAGAAAAGCCCAAGTGTTATCAAAATAACCATGGGGCATCGTCCCCCACTCTTCATGACGGCACACCCAGTCCGTTTCTTTAACAAAAAAGAACCTACTTTTCCAATCTCTATTTGGATCTGGTATCTCAGACACTAATCTCAACTCCCTCTCCCTGACGGCAAAATGGTACATTCCCTTGGAAGGAGCAAGGTGCTGGGGTCTATAGCAATAGAAGAATTCATCTAAAGAAAGTTGACGGTGTTCTCCACTCAAACAACCCCATAAGACCTCAACACTTATAAAGATCCTCCATGAATTTGGAGCAATTTGGCTGATGGACAATCCTAGAAAATCAGCCAGCTAACGGTGTAAGGCCGTCAGGGGTAGTCTAAGCTCTGCGGTGAACATGGCGTCATACATACCAACGTCTACAGTTCTTCCCATATAACACTTTTCATTTTCCCTAGGGAGACAGATAGGGATATGGTCTGGGATTTGGAAACGAATGCACAACTCTTTGAAAACCTTATCACTCATTTTTGGTAAAAATTTATTGACGGCCCATTCCTCGGGAAGGATGAAGGGACGGCTACCTCCAGGAATTCCTGAAATTCCCTCACAGGACTTCTCGTCACTTTCATCTCTGTCACTATCCCTCTCTTCTCCCACCTCAACTTTTCCCTCCTTAATTGTTACCTCCTCTTGACCTTTGTTTCCGTGATTTTCTACCTCTTCGTCAAGAGACTGGGCTGACGTCCCTCTCTCTGACCACCAGGAAAAGCTCCCGGACTCATCACCTGAACCAAATACCTCGTCGTAGCCCGCTCCATCGCGGATTAAAGATTGATCACTTGACACGTCACTTGACATTTGACTAACTACAAGTGACGGATTTATTCTAAGTACCTAGGATGACGACCTCGCTATAGAAAAGTTAATCGAAATAAAGCATGTGCAAAGAAAGAAAAGGACTTACGAGCTTCTTAAAGTGGGTGACGGTTTTGGAAACGATGGTAGCAATGCGAGCGACGGTGTAGGAGAATGAACGGAGCAAAGGCGACGAGTTTTCTCTCTAGGAATCAGTGAAAATGAAATAGGAAAAATGAGGAGAAGAGGAGGGTTATATATAAAGAGAAAATGCATAGAAGATGAAGCGACGCCCTCGTCCAGAAGCGGAGCTAACCAAAATGTGCCACGTGTTCGAGCAGTTAATACTAACTGCTCGAGGAATTGCCCTTAAATTATTTCCTCTCTCCTGGCCAAAGTAAAAGTTAGCAGCAAAAAATAACTCCATAACCCGTTAGTTTAAACTGACGGAGATATGGAGTAGGGGACAACTGATAAGTAAAATTATAGCATGCAAGGCGCGTCAGCTTTGATCATAGAGTAGGACTTTCGGCTTAAGCTGACGGGGTAAACTATGAGAGAAGCTGAAGACCTAAAAAACTGACGGACAGTAACTTGACAGGAAGAAAGTCAGCTTACTCAGGAGAAGCTGACGCCGTTATGGCTGAGGGGAATAAGGAAAGCTGACGATCCTGAAACTGACGGTCTTAGTGAAACCTTGGCTTAGTCACCACGTATGAGTATATAAGGAAAGAACTTCTAGCTCAAGAAAGAGATGGTCAACCCTCTACTACTATAAAAGTCTCAATACTCTCACAAATCAAGGTACGCATAATTACACCATCTCTAACACTCTAGAGTTGGAAAAAGTTTTAACTTGACCTTCGGAGGGTATTTGGCCAGCACCACACCGGTACTCTCTGTTAGGTCTTCTCTTTTCTTTGTGCAAGTGGCGTTTCGAGTGTGCGAGCATTGTGTGGCTCATTGGTGATATTTTTAACATCTTTAAGAGGGAAGAGAGAATTTGGGTCGTTGTTACTGTTGTTTAATAGTTTTAGTGTTTAAATAACAATACACACTTTTTTACACACTTTTTTCACTCACATGTATTTCCAAAAAATACAAATAATATTACTAGAATAACATTACCAAACGGGTATTGGGGTGTTTGATAGTGTATTTTGGCCAATAGTTTTTAGTGTTTAAACAATGTTATATGCATTTTCATACATTTTTTCACCCACATATATTTTTAAAAAATACAAATAATGTTACTAGAACAACATTATCAAACACGATATCTAGAGTTTTGTAGTTTTGTTATCATATCACTATTGTGGATTTCTAGCTATTAATAAATTATACAAATTCGAGAATAAAATGGTGTATAAACAAAACATGATATGCATGGAAGCTTATTGTGAAAAATGAAATTTTATTTATCACATAATTTAAGAATTTAAGAAGTGCAAAGTCTAGAATTGAACCACGCCCTAAAAATATTTTATTATTAGGGTTGTTCCTTGTGTGATTGATTCACCTATTTCTAAAAACAATTGATGCAAAACCAATAACACATCGCTGTGAGACGGGTTTTGCACTCGGATTTTCACCTATAATATATAAGCCTCATCAAACCCTTTGTGGAGCATCAATAAACACTCATAAAAATCAATACAAAAGCAAAGATTAAAATAATAATAATAATAATAAAATAAACCTTCTAGTTGAAATATTTATTTTCAGCAAAACCTCCCTTAGATTGTTGCCCATTAATCAAATGTTAAATTGCCAATGCAAGGGGTATCTATAAATCTATTGCTTATTTTGGCCAAACTTGGCCAAACTTGAAGTATACCACTAGAAATAATTAAAGATGGCAATTTTTCCCACCCTGCTTAATCCGTCCCTCCCCACTTCACTCTGTACGGGTTTTTCTCGCCCTACAAAGGTGGTGGGGCGGGGACGGAGCAAGATTTTAGCCCTACACCACGAGATGAGGTGGGGATGGGTTTAGACATTTTAGACCCACCCCGCCCTGTCCCCGCCTTGTCTTGCGTTGTTACGAGTTATAATTGTAAATTTTTTATATCATAAAAACCCTGCTATTTAAACAAACATATCAATATTAACTTATTTTATTCTACCCAATATGGTTTTCTACCTTTATTTTGTTACGTGTTATACTATGAGATTTATTTATTTATTTATTGTGATTCTCTTGTTAAACACTTGGATATATTATTCAATTTTTTCCAAAAATTGAATTGATTTGATGGGATAAATTTAGTTGTAATTTCAAGTATATTTTTATTAATGAAATATGTTTTATTAAAAAAATTGTACTAGTTGTAGGGCAAATTAACAAAAAGTGGAGATTTACAAGGTGGGGTGGGGCTTCGCAGGGCCTCGAGGGGCGGGGATGGGATGAGAAAGTTTTTACCGTCATGTGGGGTGAGGCAAGAATGGGGTAAGACAAAACTATGCGGGGAGGGGACGAAAACCTTATCCTTCAGCTGCCATCCCTAGAAATAATGGCTACATCCACCATTACCCATTTTCCTCAACAATTGAGAGAGAGAGAGAGAGAGAGAGAGAGAGAGAGAGAGAGAGAGAGAGAGAGAGAGAGAGCAAACTTATCATGGTTCGCGAACTATTCATAAAGCGGCATGACTCTCAAAGATGTGTGTGGGGAAGGCACCATTTTTTATATTCTTCACTTTTCATATTTTAATATATATATATATATATATATATATATATATATATTTTGAGAATCTCATCTTTAATCTATTCTTTGGGGTAAAAATATAATATTTAATCTATAAAAGCAATGAAGGTAACGTTTCAATTGTGTGTCACAGTGGCCTTGGTTATTAAAATATAAACAAACAGTAGTCTTTGAGGTGAGACAAACAAACATACCTCTAAAAAATTCGATATTATGCCATTCTTTTTGGCAAAGATAACTTCCACCTTACCACGTCGTTGTTGTGCTCTAATGAGAAAGCTAAAAGATTTATTTCAAAAACAATATTGTATTTTAGAAGAATTTAAAAAACAATATTAGGGTCACAATATATTTTATTATCTTTTCATAATCTATCGAGATAGTATATTATAATTGGTTTGATCATGGATCCACCACTATCATTATCTTTTCATCTATCAATTATAGTTTATTACCTTAAATTATGATTTAAAAAAAAAAAATAGATCGTATACAACTTTATCTTATTTAAAATTAATATAGCTTTCATTATAGGTTGATCCATGGCATATGCCTAGATTATTTTTTGCTCAACAGTAACATTAAACAAAGAAAAGTGCACAAATATACAAACAGTGGTCTTGTGGTGAGACAAGCATGCCTCTGTAAAATTGCAATATGCCAATCTTTTTGGCAATGATAACTTCCACCTCACATAATGTCAAATTGTTGTGCTCTAAAAAGAAGGGTGAAAGATTTATTTAAATAATAAAATTAGGGTCGCAACATATTTTATTATATTTTTATAATATATTAAGATAATTGGTTCGACAAACGACCATCATTATTTTCTCATCTATATATTTACAGTTAATGATGGTTCTTGGAATTTTTTCTAAGGTACAAAACTTAAATTATACAAAAAACCAAACTTGAATATATTGATATCACAAAACACACACACACACTAACAAAATAAAAAAGCAAAAAGGGAAGGATGAGAGATAAAGTGAGAACTAAGAATATGAAAGTAATGAAGAGAGAGAGAGAGAGAGAGGGGCGAGGAGCAATAGATGATATTTGTTGCAACTACAAGCTAAGGATAGCAGAGTTACTGATGCCATTGAGGGAACTCACAGCCACAGTATCTCACTTCTTGTCTCGCATGGTGGCTTGCGGCCATAAGGCCCATAACCCTAATGCACCTCATGGGCAGTACTAAATTTGCTTGTTTTTGCTAATTAATTTTGAAGAGGGATATGAGTAAATAAAAATTTGGTCAAACCACTGTGCACCTTTGACGTGATGATCATTTCACAAGTACAAAGATCTTGTGAAGTGTGGGGGGAGGAGGGGCAAATATCGAGGTTTAATTTTTCAAGATAAGAAGCTTTATACACATATTTAGATTATCTTAGAGATGATAGACCACAAATTGAATTGACCCCTTGTGATTAAACCAATTAATTAATTAGCCAAGTTATTAATTAATTAATTTAACATGCAAACGTGTGGTAGCACAAACAAATTACCAATAAACTAATAATGCAGCGAAAAATAAATGACACGGTGATTTGTTTACGAATGAGGAAAACCTGACGGCAAAAACCCCACCGGGTGATTTTTAAGTCACCGCTCCCGAAACTTTACTATTATCACAACAAGTGTTTACAAGTAAAGGAATCCCAAGTACCTTACCAACCTACAGTTGAACCCTTACCCTAATACCCAATTAGACTTGTTTTGTAGTGATAGTCCTCACCTTTAATGCACGGCTCCCAAGTACGTGACTAACTAATGCGCAGATCTAAGTACGCGACGTTAACACCAACTGAAAGAGAGGTTGGTTGCAAAGTTCTTCAGTTCATCCTACATGATGAAGATCAAGAAGATACTTGGTCACAAAACCCAAAGGTGTACATACACAACAACTTCTTCAAGAAGAGATGAACAAGGGCAAGAACTTCGTCTCTAGTCACAATTTGCTTCAACAGAGTTTTGCTCAATGTTTATGCAACTTGTGAACTGTTTGACAGCCCTTAAAACAATCATTTTATATATCTAGGATTAGGAGAAAAGAAGGCCCAAAGATACATTCACGGATCCTAAGAAATCAAATCAGAATTCTGAATTTCTTAAATCTCGACAGATAGGAGGTGTCGAGTAGCTGTCGAGCAGGTTTCAAGCTTACGGGCTTGAGACAGCTTTCTTAAGTTTGATAGATGCAGTTGTCGAGCCAGCTGTCAATGAATTTGCACTCTTAGCTTGTTTTCTTAGACAGACTTGATGACTTCAACACTTGATCTTGAAACCTTGTTTCTTGAAGTATTAAAAACACATAGAATTACCCAATTACAAGTAAAGTGCTTTTTGTCAAAGGATTAGTCAATTACATAAAAGAATGACATATGTTCTTAACACGTGAAATACATATGTCCTAACAAGAGAGAATTTCTATTTTGTATAAAAAATAATGCCAAATTACAATTTTGATCCTCATACATTTTTCATAATGTCAATTTTGTCTTATTACATTTAATTGTGTCATTTTCTTCATTCAAATTTTAAAATCACAATTATTAATTTTATCCCTTAACTTTCAAAATCATGATAATTTTATCCTTTAAAATTTGGCTTTCATGATAAAACTGATTTAAAATTTCTAAATTTGAAGGATGAGATTTTTTATTTTTTATTTTTTATTTAAGAATAAGGACGAGATTAACATAATAAAATATATAAGGCCAACATTGGAATTATTCCATGGTTAAGAGGAACAGAAAGTATAGTTTGACCTACAAACTTTTTATAGGTTTAATCATTGAACCCATCTCAAATTGAAAATTTTAACTCCCTATACAAATATAATGTAATTAGCTAAACTTTTTCCTTGACAATGTGGATTGTACTATACAAAGTGTGGCCTGTGAATGTGATCAATAATATCATGATTGGGCGGGAAAAGTTTTTCTGAATTAAAAAAAGGAAAGAGGAAACTAAAAAGTGTGGTGCTCCTGGTGGACTCTTCAAGTTGATCAATGATGAAAAAAAGAAAAAGAAAAAGAAAAAGACCATAATTTAGAAGGGCTTTGTAGCCCAATGGTCTAACTGGCTAGCTCTCCCCACGAGGATAACTTGAAGTTGACTCCCCAGGGCTCATCCCCTCCTGTTGTTAGCCCAAAAAAAAGAAGTAAAAATTGGCTACAAAATTGGGCCTGTTTGATCATTGTTTCAGGGTTCAAGATCAATTGTATGGACTCAAAAATGCGTTCAGCCTTTCTCACTAGACTGGTCACTACATTGGGCTGATGTTTCTGGACCTCCAGATACCCAGAATTTACTGCTGTTAATTTGGACCCGAGAGAACCAGTTTGTTATATGAACCTTTTGTTGGTACTTACAGGTCCAAGGAACAAACCCAAGCAATATTAGACAAAGTGGGTCTACTCTTAGCAGGTTCAGGCCAGACTTGCCCACTAATCTTAGTAGTAGTTACGCACACGGACCCTAGTTGGTAATTTGAGTTCAGTAAAGAATGGATGGGAGGGATTTGGGAGGCACCGATTTTGAAGCCCAATGACCCAAATTTTAACGAGTGCTCGTTCCATTAATCTAACGATGAGGGGGCATGCAAACTTCACACTATTGACAAATAGACCATGTAGTCCCAGTCAAAGCCAATTTCACCATATTCACAACCACCTTAATACCCCAGGGGGTATAGTCAGGAATGTACGCTTGGGGGGCTGAGTTATAGTGTTGAATCATGTTGATACAATAATTATAATTCATAAACCTATTGAAAATTCCACCATTATTTAAGCATTATCAACCCATCATTATTCATATTATTAAAATTCTCTTATATTATAATTTTTTTAATGAATTATTTGACACCTAATTTCAAACCCAAAAAAATAAACTTAAAAAAACTGACGATATACTACTAACCGGAAGAGAAATGTAATACAGTAATATACCATCGTATAACTAAAAAAAAAAAAAGAACAATACAGCCTTAATAAACAAAGCATATTCTTAAAAATCCGAACACCAATACAAACTTTGATGGTTTTGTTTGACTGTGTTGAGAATATTGGGATGAGATGAGTTGATAAGAAATAAATAATGGGTTGGCAACACTATAGAGGAAAACAAGCAAAAGCACTTATAGCCTGTAGTTTCCTTGACAATGAGAATTAAGGGAGAAAAGTAAAGTCATGTTTTGAAATGGTTAATGGGTTAACATCAATGCTATTTGGAGAGAGCAGTTATTGACCATTGGATTAATTACAAGTGTTTGAGTTTGTTTGTTTAGACCCTTAAACACACAGATTGTTTAACCTAATGAATTAGCCAAGTTGATACTTAGGTTTATTATTCAGATCTAGGTTAAATAGTAATAAATCATATCATGCAAACATCGAAAAATTAAAAGAAACAATGATATGATTACACAGGGAAACCAATGAAACCAACAATTTCAAGGTAAAAAACTTGGGGAGGATTTGACCTAGCTATCCTCAAGGTAAACAAATCCACTAAAAAGAGAATTAAAGTTTTTACAATAAGATTTAACCCTAAATATATTGATACCTCTAGTAGTAACTTACTGATACAACCACATGAAGCTCCGAATCCACAGACTTTTTCTCTCTTGGATTTGCAACACACAAGCACCCACACTTGTGATTATTGAGATCTCACTCAAAGATTTCATAACACAGCTTGTTGATCTTGCAACAATTAGATTCCACCAGCATTTGATTGTAAATCTTGTTCTGGTAGACACTTGTAGAATTAGAAGGTACAGAACCTCTCAAATTTCACAGGAGTAACTCACAAGTCTTCCAAGAGTCTTCAAAACGTAGTTAGGGTTTTCTTTTTATACTTAGGAATGTTGAATTGAAATCCAAAATATTTTCATGGACTTGGGCCTGATTTAAAATTCTGTAGAAATTATTTTTCTACGATATTTGATCGGTCAAGCCTTATTCTTTGATCGGTCAAGCTTCACAAAATTTCAATTCTTTTTCATGCAACTTGAATATTCTTGAGTCTTGACTTGAAACACTTTGAGCAGTGTCTAACACCTATCTTAGACATGTTTTGTTCACGGCTTGCCAACATATACAAATTGAGACTCTAAACATTTAATAATAAATCTTTAGAACCTAACAATTTGGACAATTGAAGAGGCCAAGTATTATTTTATTTAAGGACAAGCTTCTTTAAGCTCTTGGACTAGTACAACTTTGAGGAACAAATGGGGGGGGCCGGTTATAATTTTTTAGTGTGCCCATATCATTTTGCCATGTATACTATAGAAGAAATTTTAAATTTTGGAGGGGCCATGCCCCCCCCCCCCCTCCCCCCCAAGGAGCTATGTGGTTCTACACGTACTCACTTGGTTTCATGCTAATGCTGCTAGTTTAGCTATTGATGTTTTTGTTAAGTCTATATATAGTTTATAGGTTGACAAATTGTGAACAAAAGTTGAGTCTATGATGAGATATGAAGATTGTGGGGGGTTTGGGCCTAGAAAATAAGTACTGACTCGTTTAACTAATGCCCAAGATCGATCTAAGTAGCTAAAACCAGCCTATAAGAGGGAAGTGGACCTTAAACTCGGTTGGAGTGGGCTCAGCCTAATAACACGTGTATTGGGACATAGAAATTAGCATTCGGGGGAATCCTATAGCTCTTGGCCTACCACCGATTGATGAGATGGTGGGAAATCAATGACGAATTGACTAAATTAAATTCAATTGTCGAGAGTTGTTAGTGCCTTTGGGGAACTCGCTACCAAACGCTATTTGGCATCTGGAATAAGTTTCAAGAGAATCCTCAGAAGGCATGATGATTCCTTGGAATTCTAGCAAAAGTGAAAATGCATGTGAATTTGTGAAATGATAATGATTAGTACTTCACTAAAGAAAGATTATATAATGGGTGGGAAGGTAGACAAGAAGGGTTGGTTAGAAAACACTGGAAAAAGAGTGAAAAAAACAGAAGGAAGGGAATGTGAGCAAAGGGGGAGGAAGAAGAACTGCCAGAAGGTGAGGTTTGTAAGTCTAAAAGTTCACAGAAAAGATACAACCTGAACTATCTAGTTAGTGCTTGGACCCCACCCATAGGATTGCTAGAAAGTCCACAAATAAATAAATTGGAGGCCTAAATCCTTCACCCAATACCATAGCCTTAGTAGGTTTGGGGACCACAATTGGCACTGTCTGTAGGAATCCTACTCAATTAGAGGTTTCAAGCTAGCTTGATATCGTCCAATTATGGAGGGTTCGCATGCTAAAGAAGGCTCTGTTGGAGTAAAGCATTTGAGGGCTTCCTTAAGGGGTCGTAGGAGGTTGGAAATGGTGTGTAGAAGGGAACAGTAGCACATGCAAAAAGGGCATCATACCAGACATGATTCAGACAAGGGATCTTCGCAAGGGGAACAAACCATGTCTTATATCCTCGAGTGATCTCATAACAGCGATTAGGAATGAGAGCCAGAGAATTCACGAAGCAAGTTAAGGACCTAGAGATTGAGCTAAGAGGCCGACGTAGTAGAAAGGACCAGGAGGGCTCGTTTGACGATCCCGATTACATTGGGGGAGAGTCATCTTAGGGTGGCGGTTCACAATAGTCGAAGGACAGATCTTGCGAAACCATAGGGCATCATCATGAATTCCCCCATTGTGATAGGCATGGGCACCATAATACCATGTTGGATGCCATGAGCCGGGCATTGAGGAGAGTTGTCTGTTCATCTTTTTCCAACAAGATTGAGCTCACGAAAATGCCAAGGCAGTTCACCCGCCTCCATTTACCATTTATGATGGAAAAATTGATCTGGTGGAGCATGTAAGTCATTATATTCACATGATGTCACTCTATTCCTAGAACAATGGTTTGATGTGCAAGGTGTTCCCATCCAACCTCGAGCTAGCGACAATGAGATGGTTTAATAGTTTAAGGAAATGATCTATTCGCAATTTTGGGAGTTGATGCAGGCATTCGGGGCGTGATTCAAAACATGTAGCAAGGTTCCTCAACCAATCGATGCCTTGTTATCTATGAGGATAAGGAGTAGAGAGACCCTCCGATCTTATGCAAACTAGGCATGTCCACTGGTTGGTCTGGGTCAGGTTTGTGCCCAGCCTAGAACCGACCCGACCAGATCAAATGGTAGAAATTTCCACTCACTGCCGACCGGTGTGGTTGATTGGATCGAGCGGATCAGACGTTCAACAAAGGGTGGTTGGTTCGGTCAGAGTTGGAGATCTAAAAAGCGGCCAAAATCCAACGCTTTAATGGCGAAATCGACGAAATTTTGGGGATATTTTCATCAGATTTTCTTTGAATTTGTCGAAATCTCATCAGGTTCAGTTGAGATCTTGCTAGATCTAGTGATATCTCGCCAAATCCGGTGAAGATTCCATGGATCTAGCTGAGATCTCGCCGAATCTAAAAAAGTTTACGGGGAAATGCTGAGATCTCAGTTTGGTCGGGTTTCTTCAAGTTTTGGAGAGAAAACCCGCCAGCCGACCCGTTGTTTTTGAGCTTTGGAGGTCGGGAACTGTTGCCGAACATCATAGGTGTCAGGTCGGCCGGTTGTCGGGTTGGATCGGACCGATTTGGGCGGGTGGGTTAAATCACGGTTTTATTGGACACCCCTACAGATATTAGGAGCTATATAATGAGATAGAAGGGGGAAATGCATGAGTAGCTGCCAGTACCTTCCGGCTTGGGCTCCCCAAAGTGTCAGAGCTAAGGGATTCTCTAATCATGCGTCCCCTCGAGGACATGCATCAGCTTATGAGAATGATGGAAAAGTATAATTGGTTGGAAGACAATCGGCTACAAAGCAAAGGCAAAGCCCCGGCCTCTTCATAATACAACAAAGATTATTGTACCGAGAGGTTTCAGCAAAGAACTAGAAGGGAGTCAAGGGTCCCTAGTATGGACTCGACGCAGCAGACCAAGGGAGTTAATGTGACATTTAAGGAGTCTGTCTATAATATCCTCGAGCATATTAAGAATGAGCCTTACTTTTGGTGGCCAGGAAAAATGGGTGGAGACTTGGTTAGAAGGAATTAAAGTTTGTATTGCCCTTACCATAGAGAGAAAGGTCATACTACCGAGTAGTGCTGTGTATTGAAGGACTACTTAGAGCAGCTCATTAAAGCGAGGCATTTGAAGGAATTTGCAGTCAACCAAGAAGGAGTAAGTACAGGCCAGGGCTCGGGAAACCGAAGTAACAATGTATTTCCCCCACCCCCAGGAATTATTGAGGTTATTCATGCAACTTCC